>OY998149.1:8267850-8906541 GCA_963921925.1 Sphagnum tenellum
GCACCGACTGCTGGGAGCTGATGAAATCAGTGGGAAGGTGGTGATGCTATGCTATGCTGTGGAATGTTGAGGGGTCTCTCAACATGTATTTCACCATCATTGTTTTTCATACTGCTCCCTCAGATTTCAGTTTTGTTTTCTCTGTTCTTTAGGCTTGCGTTTTCCTATGCTTACAGGTAATTGCTATTATGTGATGTAACCCTGCCAAACTTTGGAGTTCGTTTGGGCACAACTCAAGCCCGCGCAACTGCACAACTTAAGATATGAGATCTGAAATCTTTGTAACCTTGTTATTGGTTCATCTCTCAATTCTGTTCAGGTTGATTTAAATTATACTTGTATGGAGAAATTCTTGGAGCTTGTCAGAAATTGAAATCATAGGTAGGACTCAAAGCCAATTCTGAAAATTTGCAAACTTCAAGAGTTGAATTTTTTTGTTTTAGGGTAAATAGGCCTGGTTACAGAACATTTAAGAGTTAGAGCTAGTATTCACCAACAAGGCATCTTTTCATCCTTGGTTCCAAAGGTCTTAGAGGTGCTTCTGCCTCAATTTACAGTACTGAAATATGACAAAAATCTAGGAAGATAGAACTCTCCAGAGTGGGAGCAGTCCATCCCCTAGGAAAGTTAAAAATTCCCACACATGGGGACCCCATTCTACCTATGAGCAAACAATTCGAATCCACATGGAATTTTGTATTTGTTGGCGTTGCCTACCAAGGCAAGAATATTGTGTTTAGATTCATTATAGAGTATAATAGCTTAAGGGATTTTGGCCCCTAGGTAATATAATAGGTCTATTTTTATATGAGGATTTTTGAAAGATTGTATTTTGGCTTGTGTTGAGACTTGAGATTAATTATTATAGAGTTATAATGTCTTAAAAGGATCTTGTTTTCTTTTAGAGGATTTTTTGAAGATTATATTTTTTCATGGTGAAATATTTAAGTTTCCATAATTCTTCTTTTGCCTTAAAATACTTTAAAATGTAAATGGCAAGGCCACAGTGTGACACACGCCTTGTTGCTTTGGTGTGGCCAACCCGAAATTGTCCCACCCAATGTAATCTTGTTGTCCAATTCCTTCATCTTCCTTCTGCACTCGATTTGAGGACCCTGAACAACAGCTATCTAATGAAATCCTCCTAGATGGGTCTCGTCAGAGGATGATTTTTAGAGTTCCCTACAACATATAAGATTCCTCAAGAAGATGTAATTCCCAAGTAATGAATACACCCCCAAACAACCTAATAACCTATGTAATATTACCTCATCATTTGTGATTTTTTGGGCAAAAAACAATTCCCCCAAAATTTTGGAATCAATTTTTTTGTAGTGTAAATTAGAATTCTTATTGGAAAACTTCCCCTGTTTATTTTATATAAAAAAACTTGGGGAGTGGGGGGAGGACTGCTGATCATCATGTCCTTACATGAGTATCTTTTGCTCTGATTTTCTGTACTAAAAATATCCAATTTGCTTGAGTGTGCTCCAGGGGAATCTAGGGCACGTGAAAATCTTGGTTTGCACTGGTATGGCCAGGAATCCAGGAAGCTAGTTCCCCTGGTCCTTTCTGAACTTCAGGGAGGCAAAAGCCAGGATTCAAGGCCAACAAAAGATGTTCAACTTTTTTAACCCCTCGATATCAGGGCGGACCAACATGACAATTACTATATGAGGGGATAAATCTTGTGGTGTTTTTTTTTTTTTTTTCCAATTTTGTGATGTGGCCATATCGGTGATCATCAACAAGAGGAGTGAGCCAAATTTTGGCTACAGGCCAGAAAATCCTGTTATATTTTGGTGACCTGTTGGAAGTTGGAACCTATTATCAAAAAATATGGCAATTTCAGAATTCTTTTCCTCAAAATATTTCATTTTTCCAGAGCAATCCTGTGTAGAGTCACACTTGAATTTAATTTGTCACAACGTGGCAAAATTTTGTCCCAAAAAAAGAAAACGCTGGTTGTTATAAAGGCTATATAAGTGTCCATAAGAAACATTTCAATTTACTTCTAAATGTGCAAGACAATCCACTGGCCGAGTTTTTTTTGTTTTTTTTCAAGCTTAAAGAAGTGAGCATTCTTTTATGTAAAGCATAGGAGCAAACATTTCACAGCATTTCAAATTCAGGACCCTTTGCCAAGAAAAGGTTTCACTTGGTAACATGCCCTCTGAATTCAATCATTTAACTCCAATAATGATGATTCAAAAGATCTCATTTAGGTCAAGTAACTTTAGATTTCATAAGTCATCCTTTTCCTTTTGGGTGACAATTTAAAATTGGACCCTGTTTAATTAATTCTCAAATAAAGAGGAATGAAAGGTGTTTTTTCATAAATTATTTTTTGATCATCACCATAGTCACAAATAGGTTTTCCATATTTTTTTACATCAATTTACATCTCATTTTTTTCCAATTGAATCTGAATTCAATTTGATTTCAATAAAATGTGGATTCCATTCAATCTATTTCAATTCAGTTCAAGTTGCCTGCAATATCATTCAATATTTTCACTTGACTGCAACTTAATTTTCACAAATTTTTATTTTTTTTTCATCAGTTGATCATCACTGGAAGTACACAACAACAGGGAGTCCAAGTTTTTTTTGGGGACAAATCTAAGGCCTGATTTACACTAGGAGTCAGGGCCGAAAAAACTTGGGGCCAACTTTGAGCAATTTTGGCTTGTTGTTTGGCCCCAAGTTACTAACTAAATGCTAGAACACTGATGTCAGGATATTAACAAATGCTGAAACATTGGCCCCAAGGGTTGCAAATTGGCCTCACAAATTCGATTGGGAACCCTAACCCTAAACCCTCCTTTTTCCAGCCTTGGGGCCAATACAAGGCCATAAATTTCAGCATTTACTAATAAATTTGGGCAGATTGAAACGATTTTTTCTAGTTTAGCCTTGTCTCCTAGTGTAAAGCCATTGGGGCTGATTTCAACTTTTACACCAATAGGAATGCTTGATTTGGGTTGAACAGCGGCCCTGACTCCTAATGTAGAGCGGACCTAAACTTCAAGGGATAGCTGACTTTTGTCTTGACTTTTGGAGGGCACATAAAAATAAAAATATTAGAATACCAGTTTGGAAGCTTTTGGAAGGTCCAAGGCGACAAAGTGGCGAGGCGGTATGAAGCCTCTCCTAAATCTAAAGAGGCAAGGCGGTTCGTAATGTGACGCACACTCGCAAGAATAAGGCGCAAATAAGGGGGAAAAGAAGAAGACAAACCAACCAACAACGCAATGCAGCCTGCGTACATATGGCCTCTCTGCGGCCTCTCCCCACATCTGCCGCTCTCGGGCTCCTTTCCTCTCAGCCTCCTCCTGCGACCCTTCCCTCGCATTTGGTTTTGCGACAGCGATTTCTCTCGCAGTGGACTCTGAGTTCCAGTTGCCCACAAGAAAGCGAAAGCGAGGTGAAAAGACGCTGTGCCCGTGCTTTGAAGGATTTCTGGGATTTGGAGGAGTCTCAAGTCATGGGGGAGCCGGCGGCGGTGGGTGTGGCTTCTAGTTCTGCGACTCCGGCTGCTGTGACTGAAGGGAATAGTGATATTTACGCTGGGATTCCTACGCTTCCCATCTCTGCTGCTCTCGCGGCGGCGGGGTCTGAGACGGCGGAGCTTAACGGTGGTACTTGTGGTCTTTTGGACAGACCTAACAAGAAGCAGGTGCATTGTTGCTATGTTTTTTTGGGGTTTCATGTTTGTTGCCTGGAAATGACGGCGCTCGTTTCTTGTTCGTATCTTTGAAGCTTAGCCCCTTGCATAAAAAATGTGATTCGGGGAATTGGTTGCAGGTGTGCCTATTTTATTGCAGTGAAACGGAGGATCTTGCACGCCGTATTGCTGCAGAGACGGATTCAATTGAGCTAAAATCCATCAAATGGGGGTTTGTTCCTTTACTTTATACCAATGTCTCTTTTCTGCTTCTATTTTGTTTTGAAATTACTTTGCAAAATTAGCACAGAAATTCTTGTCCTTCTTGGCACCAATTGGTCCTTGAATTTCCAAAACTTTTTGCAAAGGTGCAGGGTTTAGGGTTTAGGATTTTGCACATTTGAATGTGAAAGAGCTTCTTTTGTCATTGCAGGACCTTTGCAGATGGATTCCCCAATTTGTTTGTACCAAATGCCCATGGAATACGTAGTCAGCATGTGGCATTCTTGGCATCTTTCAGTTCTCCAGGAGTCATCTTCGAGCAGCTGTCCATCATCTATGCCTTGCCACGCATGTTTGTCTCATCCTTCACACTTGTGTTGCCTTTCTTTCCCACGGGAACCTTGGAGCGTATGGAAGATGAGGGTGACATTGCCACTGCTTTTACTCTAGCCCGGATCCTTTCCAATATTCCCATCTCTAGGGGTGGTCCAACAAGCCTTGTCATATTTGACATTCATGCACTTCAAGTAAGCCTTTACCTGCTGGCATGTCACAGCTTCTGAGCCTCTACAACCATATTTTGCATGTTTTCCATGTATGTTACTGATCATCTTCTTCTTGGTTTTGTGCATCTCTCTCTTTGTGTGCTCTTCTCAGTCTAAGATATTGAATGGCCTCAGGAAAGGTTCTACTTTGGTGACAATGTGCTGCCATGCTTTGAGAGTGGCATCCCCTTGCTCAAACATCGTCTGCATCAGCTCCCAGATTCCAACAATGTGAGTTCATTTTTATTGTCAGATTCCATTATTCTATGATATTCTTGGCTGTTTTGTAGGACTTGGTAATTAAAAAAGTCTGCATGAAGTGATTGTTACTTGTTGAATTAACTCCTGTAAGGGTTGCAGATAAGTGTAGCATTTCCAGACGAAGGAGCATGGAAACGCTTCCATAAGCAGCTTCAACATTTTCCAACGGTATTGCACTCAATTGACCTTGTCCAGATACCAATATTGGTGGTGTCATTGAAATTCTGTTAACTCAATTTACTGCAAGCAGGACATTGAGTATGTATGGCATAAGAGCAAGTGTGATTGTGTCCAGATTATCTGCACAAAGGTGAGAGATGGCAACAACCGCATAGTGAGGCTGAAGGAAGGAGAGCCACAGGGGCGTCATGTTGTCATTGTTGATGACTTGGTGCAGTCAGGAGGCACTCTCATCGAGTGTCAGGTCTGAAATTATTACATACATACAAATGTATTCACTGGCTTGTTAAGATATCTCTGAGACAGATCCTTCTCTCTTGAGGACAGCACAACCAAGGCTGCATCCAAAGTGATTGTTCTCAGGAGAGTACTTCATCTTGTTGCCTTTTTGTACAAGTGATCTCTTTCATGACCGGCTTCTGAAACTTATGTAGTGCACTGCTCCCTTGTTTGAAGTATGCTGAAAAATGCTGTTGGTTGTGGATGGATTTTTCAGAAGCTTTTAGCAGCAGATGGTGCATCCAAAGTAAGTGCTTATGTAACACATGGGGTCTTCCCCAAGAGATCATGGGAGCGTTTTGGGCATGATAATGGAGGTGAGCTAGCCTCGACGTATCATTTCTCCTTCCTTTAATTGCCCATGCCTATGAAAAACTAGTGATTGTTCACTTTGTTGGGTCTGTATGATGTTTGAAGAATAGCTCTTCTGAATTGAAATGAGAGATTATGTAGTAGTAGATTAGCTTTGCTGATTCTGGATTGTCCATTCTCATTCTTATTCCAGCCTAGTTCCTTGGGAACATTAGTAACATTAGGAGCTTTGGACAGTTCCTCTGATATATCATTTTGGTTCGCATAATTTTGTGCTAATATTTTGAGCTGACAGTGTGCTTCCTGAAAGTTTGAAAACAAGGCACCCGGTAGAAATCTTTGATGGTGTCTTTTTCCTACAATTGAGTTATCTCTACAGCTGGAGAACCCCTACCAACTCTAGTACATGTGAGAATTGGATTGCCAGGTCTAGCAAATTCAAAGGCTGTGGAGTTGGTCTTCTTTATTAACCTTGGAGAATGGTTTTAATAGCAAGAAACATTTGATAAGCACCATGATACTTCAGGTGATAATTGTAGTGTGTGGTGTTTCATGGACAGAGGGCCCAGAACATGGTTTTGCTCATTTCTGGATCACAGACTCATGTGCAACTACTGTGAAGGATGTGATGGGAAGACCACCATTTGAGGTCCTCAGCCTGGCTGGCTCCATTGCTGCAGCTCTGCACATCTGAAAATATTCTTTCTCCAGCAGTCTGACATGTACAGTTCTCCACTGGAACCTCACTTCTTCTTCAACCTTTTTTGGGCCTGATTGGGCAGACAAATGCTTACATCAAAGTCCCTGTTCACATTTCCAGCAAAAAACAATGAAATTATTTTGCAGATTGGAATTTTTGGCTCAATTGCTTGGTTGGGGGTTTGAAGTTGTGATGTCTTTTGTGGTTGACTCTGGTTTTCTTAAACTGAGTCAGACAGTTGAAATTGAAATAGCTGAAACAAGTGCCTATGGGCACACAGCTTTTTAATCAGCCAAATGGATACTGGACTTACACCTGGAAATCAGTATGACTTACATTTGAAATCTATGGACTCATCATCTGCATGGGTTGGGGAGCATGATGATGCAGACACAGGTTGCTTTGTCTGAGTGTCATTTTATTGGCTACTTGGATGCTCCTCTAGTCTAACTAAACTGGAACTGGCAGGTGGTGGTCCAAAGATGGATTGACCTGGGCAATATTACATAGTGAATTACAACCCACTAAGCCCAGAGCATGTGTTATTTCGGCAAGGAAGTTTGGACTTGATAGACATTCTTGCTGATATTTCCAACCCAAGGAAGCACCCTGGTTGACCTCAATATAATGTTAGCATTGGTTTGCAAACAAACAACTTTCCATTTTTAGGTTATGTGGAGAGCTGTCCAAAGTTGTGGCTAAGGTGGAAGTATGAACCAGTGTTGGTCTGCTATTGGCTTTGGAGCATACCAGCCTGGGTCCTTGGGTTGGGTTCATTTATGAAACTTTGAAGTGTAGAAGGGTAGAGGGTTACTTACTGGCTTTACAGATTTTGGGATGCATTGATACAAGTCTAATGTGTATATCAATGCATTTGAAATTTGCTTGGTATAGATCATACTGGGGGCTTGATTGGTATGAGACCGGTATCACCATGGGTCATACCAGTCTGATAAGCTCCTTTTTTACACCAGACTGTCACTTATGATACAAAACCAAGAGCAGCATAACCAATTTGCTCTTATGCTTTAGTGGGCAAATTTCAAACCAAGAATTCAAGAGGAACTTGGAAGGATCTTGGAGTGATCTTGGAATTGTTGTTGTAGCTGACAATTTGGAATATAAGTCATTTCCTTTTCTTAATACTCTCCAAACAATCAAGAACAATCACCATGGCATGTTACCAATGGAGTGAAATTTTGCACATCTAGTTTTGTGTACCAAGTGAGTAGTTAAAACATTAGTACGCTATGTACCATCCATCACTCTCCATAGTTTGCTAGTGGGTGCCCACAGGCCGTTCCATAGTACATTATGTCTATGTCCATTTTTCTATTCATGCTAAAAAACATAGTAGGCTGAGTATAGTTGGTGCTCATGAACCTTGTTATCACTTGGACAACAGATTGTATTCTTCTGGACAAGAAGATTGTGTCTCATAATCTTCCAATTGTAAAGGATTCTGCATAATCTTCCAAAGCAGAATATTACAGAAAAGCTTCCCATGTTTTGTTTTCACATTCCCATGTTCTAATGATTTTACTATAACATTCCCATGATTGTTCGCACAATGTTTACATGATGTTTCTACGAGATTCTGATTGTGTTCTCACAATGTTCACATCATCTTCACATGTAGCAGCCACTTGCCCATTCAATAGAAGGTTTAAAGCAGGGATGCCTATGTTGGCTCCCCCACAGCCCCATCCATTGGTAGGAAATTGCAAACTCACATTTGCTGCCAATTTTGTACATAGACTCTTGCCTAGACCCCTATTATGCATATTTGGGGAAAGGCCACATGTGAGTTCTTGTCTAGTAGGTAATAATATGCCAAACTCACAAGTTCATTGGAAATTAAAGTTAGTGAGGATTAATGACTTTGACAGGAAAATCTGCTGTCGAAAACCTGACAGTTCAACTTTTGATTTTATTATTATTTCAAAAGTTCGGCAAAATGAACAATAATTTAATTTATTCCGAAATGATGAAGGTACTAAAATATTAGAAAAGGTGGGAGATAGCTATTAAAAAATTCATAGGAAAAAAAAGTTCATAGGAAAAAAAAGTTGTTATTAAGAAAGAAATGAAGTAGTTTAGGCTTGAAAAAGAGAGAGTTATTTCTGAAATTGCCTTTGAAATGATTCATGGACAACCATACAAAGGATTCCAAAGAATACCACAGATTTCAAAAAAATCACTCACATAGGCTATGGATTCCTCAAAACCTCTCCTCGCTGAAGTTACCAAGTGAAGCCCCCTATTAGGCCACACTTGGGCATTATTTGGTGTAAGGAAGGAAAGAGGTGTACCCAGAAGGTTCAGAACTTAGAAGGTTGTGTCCCAAACACCATGGTGTAATGACTCTGTCCCTTATAGCAAGTTCAAATCAGTGTTGAGCAGGTACATGCTTGAATTGCAGATTCCAGTTCTGGTTAGTAAGAATTGAATACAAACCAGATCTGATTTTTGGAACTGGAATCAGATTGTAAATTTTTTAAGAACCGAACTGTGTTCCTGGTTCTATTTATGTATAGAACCGAAATCAGAACCAGGGTTAACTAGGCGTAAACTGGAAGTTACCCATCGGTTTTGGTCCAGCTTAGAAAAAAGTGCACCAGAACCAGATCTGAGGTTTTAAAAAAATGGCCACTTTGGCTACGAACAAAAACTACCGTCGGCCACCTTGGTTCATGTTTTAGAAACTTTTAACTTTTTTATTTTTATTATTGTTTTATATATATTTTTATTTGGATGCAAGTTTGAAGTTTGGAGAAAGAAGACACCTCATTTTTTTTCAAGTAGGGCTTTTCTTATTTTTTACTCTTTATTTGGTTTTTTCATTTTGAGATTTTTTTTCTTTTAAAATTAGTTTATTATATTTCCCTTTCCTTGTTTCATTTGTTTCCATTCCTTTTTTATAGTTTTTTTATTGTTTCATGTTTTTATTTTCTCTGTTCTTATTTTGTCTATCTTCATTTTTTTGTTTTTATTTATTTATTTCTTTCTTTTAAAAAGGAATATAGTTTTTTTAATATGTTCTATAATGAAAATAATTTTTTTTTTAAATTATATTTTTGTTTGATAATATACAGGTCCCCCCTGCCCGGCCCTGCCCCGCCTCGCCCGGTCCTTCTTTGCCCGTGCTCCCCCTCCCCGTGCTTCAGCGAGCTCTCCCTTCCCTCACCCCCCAAAACACTCCACAAGGAATGAGAGCCAATGGGATTACGCAAAAGAGATAATGAAAGCGATATGACGTCAGAGAAAAAAAAATAAATATAAATAAATAAAAGACAGACACACACCATGTTGTAATTATATAATAGATACTGATCCTAACGGCTATGTGACGAACGGACGGACGACCGTCATCCGTCCGTCCGTCGACACTCCGTTTCTGTTTGCTCATCTCTCTCTCTCGTTTTCTCCGGGAGTCGAGTCCTCGACTGAAATCCGGTTCTTCCACACTTTCCTCTCTGTTTTTTCCTGGTCTGTTAGGGCAGCTCTTGCAAATCCGCATTGCAAACATCTGCTTGAAAAGACTTGCAGATTTTCAGTTTGTTTGGAGATGCTTTCTGGGGAGCACGTGCGCAGAAGAATGTCCTTTTTATCTACTTCGCTCTTCTTATTGTAGATCTTTTGTTCCTGGGAACCTCCAATTTGTCTCTCAAAACGTTTTGAAGGCCGCGCGATTTCCTCTTTGCACGTACTGGAGTCTTCTGGTATGGAGAAGGAAGTTAATATTGGACCGAGAGCGGAAGAGCAGCTGCAGAGCTAAAGACCAGAGATAACAATATTATTGTCTCGAAAAACTCGGCAATGAGCCCTGGTGATGATAATAATAACATGGAGGCTCCTACACCACCCCTGAAGAAATGCAGGCTGTCGAGTTCATTGCAGCATTCGTCGGTGTTGGACTTTCAGGACGACTCTCATCTGTCTCTTGTTGTTTCTGGTTGCAGGTCAGTTGACCTTAGAGAACAGCAAGAAGAATTGTTTCATGCGGATCGTAAAATATGCACGGAATCTGGAACTCTAGTGCAAGGAACCGTTGTTTCCCTTGGTGTATCGAGTAGTTGTGTTTTGCAGAAAGAAACGAGGCTTGAGGGATCTGTATTGACCTTGCCTCGAAGTCAAAGAATCAGTCTGGAGGATCATTTCTCTGTTGAAATTTCGACCAGCAGCTCCTGTGCGGGTTTGGCCATTGAACCTGTTCAAGACTCCAGTCTTGAACCGATTGTAGCAAGACCTTCTTTGGAGAATGACGAATGTGGATTTGTATCTTCAAGCATTCAAGGCTTTCAAGAGTCAGCGAGAACTGCAGAAGATCGAGGCGGCGGCCCCTGTTGTGCAGAAGATGATGAAGCTTCACACCTAAGTTCTCCAACACCGGCCAACTGCGCATCTCAGATATCGGAAGGTTCTTGCTCACCAAGAACGCCTCCAAAACAAGGCCCAGCAACTGTTCAAGAAACGCCCGGAGCACCGGTGAAAGCACGCATTAAGAGGCCAGTGCCCCCGAACCTGCGCCTGCTACTACGCCGTTCACGTCGTAAATTGCTACTCGACCAACCTGTAGCACATTCTACACAGTAAGTCTTCTTTCAGGACATGCACCGCGGGAGTGATCAGAGCAACGTTTCCTTATGAACTACAGATTTGTGCTGAAGAACCAGAGGTAAAAGACGTATGACAGTATAATATACTGTGCTCCGGAATCTTTTGCTATGAAGCTCAAGCTTGTCCAAGCAGAAAAATGTCACATATTGTACAAACATGAGATACCATGTAGATACTGACAGAATGATTTGAGTATTTCAAGCCTGTCTGGAAGCCTGTTTTCATTACATCACCAAAGTTGAGGAGCTTCACCAGGATTGATGTCCAACAGTTCTTGTTTGGTAAGCTTGCAATTCTATCTCTCAACCCATTGACAAAGTCATGCAATTATATTTTAGCTTCATTGGCTGTCTGTGGTCTCATTCATATATTTATTTAGCTTCTGGGTTCTTGCAAGAATATAGGGTTATGCAGAAGGTCCTGATGGATGCTGAGATTGACTGACTACCTGGAATCTCATGCTACATTGTTTACCCATTCATATGCTTCTTGCAAGAATTTAGGTTATGCAGAAAGGTCCTGCAAGGAGTGTTGACATGTTGATGGATGCGGAGATTGACTATCCTGGAATCTTATGCCCAATTCTGTAACTTGCATGAGGGTTTGCTATTTTAAAACCAGCCCAGACTATGATTGAATATGAGCTATTTGATTACAACAAGCATTTGCTAAAAACCCATGTGTACTGTGGTTCTGTATTCAAATCTCTGAAGTGGGAAGATGATGGGATGAATTGAAGGTGATCTATATCCCCAATGTATGAGGCACTCTGAGCCAGCAATGCAAATGATAGGAATGTGACCTGTAAGGTGGTTTGAACTGAGATGTTGGAAGTTGGAACCTTGTCACAGGTCATGCTAATCTTTCAGTACAGGAACAAGACTGCAGTAACAACTTACAAAGAGTCATCCCTCTGACTTTGCAACAAGTGCTCATTTCTTCTGTGCAGGGGTTGGGGGATATCAGTTTCCATCATGGAAAAGGTTACACCAGCATTGGTGGACTATCTCATGGCATTGTGACTATTTAACTATTCCAGCATTGGTGGAATTGCTTGGAAGAAGGTGGATAGTGCCAAATCTGCCAACCAAGCACAACTGGGTATCTCCACACCCTTGGGCCACCGCTTCCTTTTCAAAGGTAGACTGATTGCTTGGAGATTATGAAGCCTGCTGTTGTTGGCTTCTCTTTTTAAAAACAGAGCTTCTTGGTATCTCTTCACTCTTGGGTCACTGCTTCCATTTTTCAAAGGTAGGCTGATTAGTTGTAAATTATGAAACCTTGGCTATTAACAAAAGACGAGAAACACCAGGGTGCTATCTTCACCGAGTTAGTGCTGTGGCTGCTTTAAGCAATTTCATATACTGGTTGAGTCTAGAAACTCCACTGAACAATAGTGTAAAGCTGTCATGTTCAAAATTCCAGGAATCTTTCTGTTGCTCCAGTGCTAACATATGGTTGCACTCAGGAAAAGCTTGGAGTCGCTGTTCAACATTTGTCTGTTCAACACTTTGTCTCTAATTTGTGTTTGAGTGAGTTTTTATCCTTCAGAAGCAAAGTAACAATGACAGTGAAGGGATTCAGCCCATTTTGGGAATAACAAAGTCAGCAGGGTTGTTAGCACATCAGGGACAGGGCACCAACATTCAAAGGTTGTTTCTCACATTCTGATGGTGAGTGAGTCTCAGGAGAGGAATGCCACCATCTCAATCACAACAATCATCTCATTGTCTTTTGCTATCACATCATCTTGCAGAAGACTATATCTACCTGCAAAATTTCACTTAGTTCTATGATTACAATAAGTCGCTATGCTTGGTTGCTGTAGCTGAGTCCAGCCCCATCAGTACCCATTGCAAAGCACAAGTTGAAGGTTATCATGAACCTAAACATGACAAGGCATAGGAGGGGGAGGAACACTATCCCTACTCCTTAAGAGTGGGAGGAGGGATCTGTAGCATTTTCCATTTAGAGTCAAATTGGCTAACAGTGTTGATATTTACATAAGGCATCCTATCTAACACCTCATTTCTGATAGGAACCATGGAAACATGAGTATACCATTCGTCCACTTCCTTTCATAGATGAGGTGTTAAGACTTAGTACTTTGAGAAGATCTCTTCTTCTTTTGGATGGTGCTAAAATTCCAATCAAGGCTACTTTTGAGGTTGGGAAAAATTTGCATTCATAAAGAAATGGGGGACTTTACTTTTCTAGAAGACTTGCCCTTTAGTTGTGCAATGTTTTAGCCATATTTCACAAAACAACTCACTACAACCTTTTTTGAGAGGTACATTGGATATTTTATGCACATTTTCGTAGATGATTTCAATATTTTACAAGATGCCTTTTAACCATTAGACTTGGTGGATTTTTTTTTAATTATTGAAAGATTGGCATTAGTCTCACCCAAGTGTATTTTTGTTAACTAGTGATGAATGGGGGCTATTTGATGCATCCTTAGGTTTGTCAAGGGTGTTAGGTTTGTCAAATTTTTGTTTTACAATAGAATGCAAACCTAGGGCACATTCTTAATTCTCTTAAAGCAAGAAACTGTAAAGGTATGGGATGAAACTAGAATGAATTCACAAAGTTGATATCATGGTGAAATCAATTTGCACAAATTAAAAAGAAAGTTGGCTAATGTAAACTAAGATCAAACATTGTTCAAATTGAGCCATTTTTAATCCATGGAGAAAGTTCTAAATATTAGATATCTGAAATGGGGTCACATTTTTAATTTGTAAATTTAACACAAGTTAAATAGTCAAGTGAATGGTCAAACTAATAATTTTAAATTGATTCTTGACCATTAAAACATATAAAAGAAGAGTTAAATTAGTTATAATTTACAAGCTTGATATGTCGATGGAAAGCTCTTCTCACAAAAAATAAAAATTTTAATTTTTGAATCAAAGTTCATGTGAGGGAATTATGAGCTCACGAAATAATGAGATTCATAATTTGATATTTTGGGACTCCCACTTTAGAATCCTAATATTTTATGTTTCATCATGGTAGTCCTCACCCCCATCTGTAAAGTATTTTATGTATTAAAGGACGTCAGGATGAAATGAAACTTTCCATCCATCCATCTTGTCATCCATCCGTCCAAGTTCCTCATCCCAAAAAAAGAAGATGATGGAAGAGGAGGACACATTTTATCCAAATGTTTATGTGATCCAATCTTGTAGTTTATGAAAACTTTTGTAGTCTTGCAATTTGCCAAAAGTTACAAACTAATTTTAAAAAACTAAAAATTGTTGAGAAAAAACATGAGAAACAATAGAAGAAATCTTTTTTAAAGAACACAAGAAATTTCAAATTAAAAAAGAAGAAGACAAGTTATTAATAATTAAATAAAATAAAACAAAGTTGTAACAAAAAAGAAAAAAACAGAACAAATTTATTTTTTTAAAAGGGGAAAAACGAGAAAAAAAAAAAAACACTTTAACAATTAGATTTTTTACAACACTTAAAAATAGAAACAAAATGAAAACATATAAAATAAATATATTTAAACATGAAACGAAAAAGGGAAATACAATAAAATAATCTTTAAAAAAATTTAAAAAATAGATGACAAAAAATAAAAAAACAAAAAAGAGAGCAAAAGAAAGAAAAAAAAACCATACTTGAAAAAAAAAAATGAGGTTGTCTTCTTTTTCCAAACTTCAAACCTATATTTAATCAAAGTCTGCATAAGTTTGTTTTAAATTATAAAACATATTAGAAAATTTAGAAATTTTTTGAAAAAAAAAATTGATATTATTTATTGTTTACAATTTTACGTCCGTTTGGGACCAAAAAGTCCATTACACGAAAGGTAGATCATGGAGGACAGATTATCCTCTGGTACTAGCAACATGCCACAAATTTGGCCAAGGCGACCATGTTCGTAGTTTGCATGAGTTCAACAAGAGTGCTTATGTGGGTGAGGGGTAAGGTCGAACAAAAGCGTTCCCCAACTTTCTGTGTATTTGGACAGATAAGGAGCAAGTGCTCTTCATCCTCTACCTTCCCTAAGTCGCAGCCTCGACAAAGCCTCTTAGTGTATGGCACGCCCTTCCACACACCTAATACTGCCTCAAGCTGCGTGTTGCCACATTGAAACCGGGCTAGAGCTTTCCGTAGTTGGACACAATTAATGTCACACAAGTATCTTTCACTTTCGTACAACATACCCTTGGAGCACAAATATCTTGTTTGCACGTTGGTCCCAATCTCGCGGTTAGCAGAGAACTTTTCAATGAAAGCTAGTCGCATATTATCCTTCACCTTTTTTACATTCAACATTGTGTGGGGAAAACCTGGAGGGGGTGGGATCCCAACCTCGTGGTTGATCGGGCCTCTCGTCGTAGATCTACCACCAATTGGCTGCATTAGCTTTGCTAGACAAGTCAGATGTATGTGCGTTGACCTAGGAACTGTTCCCAACGGTAGTTCAATAGTCCCTGCTTGGAACGCACGGTGTCGCAACCCTAACTTGGCCAAGTGTGGGGGTGAAGCCCAACACTTGGAAAAGTTGGGATTTGGAGTCCTCCGGGACTCCCGAATGTTTAGAGCTCGACAGCAGGACCCAAAACACCTCGCATCGGGGTGTTCTTGGTGTCATTGGAAAGGTCTTGAAGTGTAGATATCGAAAATGGCCTCGCATTGGCCATTTGGACATCTGTCGCCCAAGTTATGGGCAAAAGAAGGGCCGGGAGTCAAACTGGCGGTTTGACTCCCGACCACTAAAAGTCGGGAATCGACCTCTTCCCGAAGTCCGAATTGGGAGTGCGATACGTCGTTGGAAAGATCTTGACGAGGGCTACAACTTTGGTTCAGACCTCGTCGCGATCCAACTCCGCAGTCGGGAGTTATGGCCGTTCAAAGTTCCGGGAGTCCCGCCGGGACGATTTCGGGACAACTTCGGGACTCCATTTCGGGAGTCCCGGGAATTTGTGCCATTTGGGTGTAGTCCCCACAACGTGGCGCAGAGTATACTATAGGGAGTATGGTGGTGGCATACTCCCGAGCCAAGGATGTGGTGAGTCCAAGTGAGTCCGGGTCCCCGTGGCTTGTCCCAACGCCAGAAGAGTGCAAATGGATTCTAACCAACTCGTGTTGGTTTGTGATGCAGGTTCGTGCGATCTAAAAGCTTGATCTCTTCCTAGTCTAATCCCGGGGCTCCCAACTCGACCCTCTACCCCTTTCTAGAGTTGGAAGCCGGGAGCGTGCTACCAAGTCTCAATTCCGCAACTTGACTTTGGTGAGACCCTCAAGTGGGTTTCATCCCCGTGACTTGGGAGCGCGTCACGTACCCTTGGAGCACAAATATCTTGTTTGCACGTTGGTCCCAATCTCGCGGTTAGCAGAGAACTTTTCAATGAAAGCTAGTCGCATATTATCCTTCACCTTTTTTACATTCAACATTGTGTGGGGAAAACCTGGAGGGGGTGGGATCCCAACCTCGTGGTTGATCGGGCCTCTCGTCGTAGATCTACCACCAATTGGCTGCATTAGCTTTGCTAGACAAGTCAGATGTATGTGCGTTGACCTAGGAACTGTTCCCAACGGTAGTTCAATAGTCCCTGCTTGGAACGCACGGGTTGCTGCAAGCTGAAGTGTCGTTTCCAGCGGTGATGGAGCCGGAGGCAGAAAACCTGCCACCTCTTGGGGCTGATTCTGGAGTAGCCATTTTTTCATGGATCCAACCCAACATTTCTTTCCCGCAACAAGCATAGTGACCTAGGCTTCCCATGCCTTTCTTAAGGTGTGGTCTTTAGTGACTGTGCTCACACGATTATAATATAGTAATGTTTGTCCCCATGCAAAATGTTCAAAAGGGAATTTGCCGAATTCTGCCAGCACGATGGACGTGCTGGTGGTTTTTCGCACCTTAAGTAGGGACTTGAGGAACCCTCGGTACACTACTTCAATAACCTCTATTTTCTTGGAATCCATCCAAATCTCACAAGCGTAACTTGCTGTGGAACGCACCAACACGTTGAAAAGGTCACAAAGTAACTTAACGTCCATAATACGTAATTCTGCACAGCGGTGGTTCAGTGTGAATAGCAAGCGCCTACTAACAGCTACTAGATGTTCCACTGCATTATCCAGGTTCAGGGTGGTCTCGAGTAAGATCCCTAAGTAATTGAAGGTTCATACACGCTCAATAATTTCACCTTCAAACACAAACTTTTGGCATGGGTCAACAAAACTGAACACCATGTCTTTTGTTTTTTTCACGTCCATTGTAAGTCCATGTTCAACATAGAACTGTTTTAGTGCGTTTAATTATTGTTGTAATCCCACCTCTGACTCCGATGTTAGAGCAAGGTCATCTGCAAAAGTAATAACCATACGTGCACATCTGCCAAGGTCGGTGCATCGCATTTTCTGTCGTCTAAATGCCCCTCTAAGGCATCCAAATATAGCCCAAACAATAGGGGGCTGAGAGGACAACCTTGTTTCACACCTTGCTGGCACCTGAAGCTGGAGGTGACACCCTCGCTTGGGTGGTTGATGCATATGGTATTCTTAGCATACATCATTTGTAGGCATCGCAAGAAGCGTCCCTTCACCCCAAAGCCAGCCAACACCTACCACAACACTTCACATGGTACAGTATTGAACGCATTTTTTAAGTCCACAAAACAACAATAGAATGGCTTCTTTTTTGCCTTGCTCTATTCTATCAAAGTTCGCAATATGAAGAGTTAGTCAATAGTGTGGTAATCTTTGCGAAACCCAACTTGACCCTTGGCACACAGCCCATGTTCTTCAGCCCATTTGCTTAGCCTTTTGTCAAGGATCATAGCGAACAACTTTACTAAGATAGGCCCAACTGTTATCCCCCTGTAGTTGTCAAATTTAGAGGCATCGCCCCCTTCAAAGAGCGCGTGGACCACCCCAATGGAAAGGGCTTCTGGAAAGCTTTTTGCTAAAAAGTAATTGAACGTTGTCAATAGTGGCATGTGTAGCAACTTTCCCGCATCCAAAATGAACTCAGCTTTCATACCATCCAAACCGGCAGCCTTGTTCCTTTGTAACTTTTTCAGCGTTTGAAGCAGCTCAACAAGTGTGATATCTGCGTTCAGGGTGTGGCTAGGTGGAGATTCAGTCACTTGAGTTAAATGATTAGTCCGTAACTGTAGGGGTGGCCAAGACTGGCCAACTAGTGCACGAAAGCCCTCCAAAAGCGTAGCTATAGTGATCTTGTCCATAGTGGGCGCCTTTAGCTAGTACTTTTTCCAGAACAAAGGCGCATCCACCTTAGCAAACGCACACATATGTTGAGCTCTTGGAGTTTCCCAGAAAAGTCTTTTCCTTTTTAATAAATTTTTCTGTTTACTTTTCTAATGTTTGACGGCGTGTGAATCAAGGTTGGCTTTCATCCAGAGCCTCAGTTCACGTTTTGCTGTACAACAGTCAACATCAAACCAAGGTTTATGGCAGGGTTAGCCTGGGAAGTCTCAAGTTTCAATTAATAAGACGAGGTTAGCACCCTGAAACAACTCTAGTATTTCCACCCCTGTTTCCAATTTATTTACACCAACCCCGTGCATGTTCCATAATACCACGCATGACGCGCTCCTAAGTCCCTTGTTGAACCCATTTGAGGGTCCAACTATGTAGAGTTGCGGAAAGTTGGGACTTGGGGGCCGCTCCCGACTTCCAGCACTAAAAGGGGGTAGAGGGGCGTGCTAGAAGTCCCAGGATTAGACTAGGAAGAAAGACTAGATTATCAAGCTTGAATCTGCATCCAAAACCAACCATAAGAGGGTTAGTTAGCATTCGGAAACACCCTTGAGTGTTGGGACAAGCCACAAGCACTTTGACACACAAGACTCACCACCAGGGACCCGTAGTCAGTCCTTATTTACATATAGTCGTAGTTGTAACTATCTATCTTCTAGCCCATAGAGAGATAGTGGACTATAGTAGACTACTTTGGCCTTGAATTAGTCAACTGTAGATTGTTGTTGTTTACTCATTACGAGCCCTCTTCTGAGCGATGGCAGACTCGTTCACATCGTGTTGTTGTTGGATGTCACAAGCTGCTGATTTCAACATCGCTACTATCTCCATGCCTTCATTTGTTTTGTCATCTTCGACATCACTGTCAAGATCAAAGTTGCAACAGACTAATAATCGATTTATGACCATTGCTTGGTAGTCTAGTTGACTATCTACGTAGATAGTTGGAGACTATAGTCATTACATCGACTAAAAGCTGCATCGACTACGGGTCCCTGCTCACCATGGCCCGGACTCGGGGGAAGCCACCACCTTCTTCCATATAATATTCTCTGTAGCTCCCTGCGGGAACCACATCCGAATGGCACATTTTCCCGGGACTCCCAAGGAGGAGTCCCGAAACTGTCCCGGGTTGGACTCCTGGGACTTTGGGCTTTCATATCTCCTAGCTCCAACCTTCGATTAGAGTGAGGTCTAAACCAAATTTGTAGCTCTCCTCGAGAGCTTTCCAATGCCTTATCCTGCTCCTTCTGCAAACGTTGGAAAGAGGTTGATTCTCGACTTTTAGTGGTCGGGAGTCACACTGCTAGTTTGACTCCCGGCCCTTCTTTTGCCCATAACTTGGGCTGTAAATGTCCAAATGGCTCATGCAAAGCCATCTGGACATCTACACTTCAAGATCTTTCCAATGAAATCACGAACACTCAAATGCGAGGAGATTTCAACCTCAAATCCAGCTCTGAATTTTTGGGAGTCCCGAAGGACTCCATTTTCCCACTTTCGGGAGTGTGAGTTACATTCTCACACTTAGCCCCAAAGTGGGGTTGCGACAACGCATAGGTCTCTCTGGCCCCCGTGCCTTTAGATAAAGGAGGGTGAGCAAATATGAGTGTTGTCGACAAAAAGCTCGGCTGCGTGCCAAAATGCGCGTTTGCCTACTACCTTGGCCTTGTTGAACAGTGGCCACAGCTCTAATTTGTGCACTTGTTGTGTGGGTGTGAGGTCTTCATCCAGGCCCAACTTGGTTCCTGCTAGGCCTTTGCGCCCTTGCAGCGCAGCCTGGCGGTCCTCGCTTGTTGCAAACTTAAGTAGCAGCGCGCCAGGGCGTGTGCTTGCCGTTGAGGTGGAGGCCCGCGAAGTCGCAGGCTGTTGCCGCTTGGCAGCAACGACCTTGACATCGCAGCCTCATTTGGCCTTGTAACAGCTCTATGTTGAACCGCTGCACTAGTTCATTTTCGGTCTCGCCCTTTTTAGCCCCAAAGCCCGTGAGGTGCAGGTTGAGCTTACGTTCCTCTTATTTGGGCATGTTAGCCAAGGTTTCCATAGTTCGGCTAACCACCTAACACATGTTCCTTGCCATCACCGTGGTCCACTTGGGCTCCTCTGCAAATGTAACCTTGGTTGTGATAATTACAGTCGCCTCGCGCTCTATCTGCTGGTTAACCGCAAGGTTGCTAGTGGTCGTGAGAGACGCAATGTTCTTTATGGCTACCTCCATCTTGGACAGTCGCGTGTCAATAGGTGAGCTGTCGGTCTTAAGGCCCATGATTAGCCAGTGCCCGGCTAGGGCTACCTGGTAGACCGATAGGAGTGCATTGTTTGGGACGTTGAGCCTGGCGTTGCTACAATGCATCTTGGCAGTGTCCTTCTTCAACGTGAAAATGTTTGACGTTATAGTGAAAGGACACAGCAGCAGTGTGACATTGAACGCCATCGTGGAGTTCTTCAAATCTTAAACCCCGTTGCTGGTTGTAACCAAGGGCGAAGCACCCATACGCCAAAAAAATAAAAAATAAAAAAGACCTTTTTTGTTTTTTGGAGATGAATTTTTGTTTTCTGATTATTATTTAAAAACCTATTTCAATAAAGAAAGAAATGAAAGAGAAATTGAAAAAGAGAAAGAAAAGGAATGCAAAAAAAAAAAAAAAAGTTGGCAGACTTGAACGGTAGGTCTACTAAGAACATAGGTTATCTATAATCTAGCCTGATGAAGGAGAGGGCAGGGGAGGGGTACAAGGTGAATGAACACTCTTCCCGCTATTGTTGCAGCGAGCTTCGGCGTTGCAACGAGGACAGTGACGATGGCGGGCCCAACCTTAGGTGATCCTCCCACTCCTGCTGCAACGAGCTCCGGCGTTGTTGCGAGAACAGTGGCGATGGCGGGCCTTTTAGCACACTCACACCACACTGTAAACGTCCTCTTAGCCGCAAAAAGCTGGTCTGACAATAGAAGCTCTGCACATCCGCTCCACGAGCTTTGATGTGAAATCAATGGCAGGGAACAAAATAAATAAATAAATGATAATAGAAAAAAATGAAGATAGACAAAATAAGAATAGAAAAAATAAAAACATGAAACAAACATAAACAAAAAAAAAGTAAAAACTATAAAACTATAAAAAGGGAATGGAAACAAATGAAACAAGGAAAGGGAAATATAGTAAAATAATTTTAAAAGAAAAAAAATTACAAAAAAGAAGAAACAAAATAAAGAGTATAAAATAAGAAAAAATAAAACTTATAATAATGAAGAAAAACCCTACTTGAAAAAGAATGAGGTGTGTCTTCTTTCTCCAAACTTCAAACTTGCATCCAAATAAACAAAAATACAAAAGTGAAAAAGAAACACTTTATTTTTATTATACAAAATAATAATAAAAACAGAAAACACATAAAATAAAAAATAAAAAAAGATAAAAGTTTCTAAAAAAAACTAAAACATGAACTAGGTTTAAAGAAACCGAGGGACTTCACAGTGTTCAAAGGTCACAAGTACCCACAAGTATTATATTAAGGAGAATGGTGACTCCTCCTCAAATATAGGTTGTGATGAGTCTAATGAATGTGAGTTGCTTGTGTTTTGTCTATGCATTCTTTTGGCTTTAAACAACAATAATTGCCCACTTTTTTGGCTTGTACAATTTAACATGTTCGTGAGTTCAACTTAAGGGCTCTTTCTAATTTCATCTTAGAATTCTTGTGTTTTTCTTTGTGAAAGTTTAAAAACAGGTCTTAGGTTTACATTTTCTTGCAAAACATTGAGAATTGGAAGGTTCCTTACCCTTATACAATACGACAACCCTAAGGATGCATCATTATTGATGTCATGTTGTCATTTGAACTAAATCAAGATGTTGAGAATTGTTAAAAACTTCATGACATTGTTTGATCATAGAAGTTAATAGATAATCACTACAATACTCTAATCTAGTTTTAATTTTGAATGGAAGACTAGTAACTAGATAATTCATTATCCTTGTCAAGGTTGATTGTAAACTAATTGTAAAACATATTGTAAAATAGTCGAACATATAATTTGTTTAGGTTGGAAGATTGATGCTAGTATGATCCTTTATTTATATATAATATGGACAAGAAGACATGTTTAAAACTTTGATAATTACTTAACTTGGAGGTGAAAGCATGGTAAAGTAAACCAAAATTGTATTTTGCCCAAAATTCAATTATAAAATGAGAAATATTTTAACATAAACATAACAAAATAAATTAAAAAAATTTGTCTGTAGAATTTTGAAATCATATTTTAGCTCTTACATTGAGTTTATGACAAGTTCAACAATTTTTTTGAAAAACTTTGGTATTATAAAAATAAAATTTAAATATGTTTGAAATTGACAAGGTCAATATTTTGTTCAAAACTATTTATACAATTTTTTTTTGATATATTAGGACTATGATATGCATAATTTGACAATACCAAAATATCTTCAAAATCACCATTACCTTGAAAGTAAAAAAAATTCAATATTTTGTCTATTTGCAATTCATTTTGTAGGATTGAAAATGCCATGCAAAAAAATTTATTTTAAACAAATCTAGTTGAAAAAAAGGTTTTTCAATGTTATAATCATAAAATGAAACATTATGATCATATTATTCATTGAATAAAATAATATTTCTACTATCAACAAATCAAATTTTTGTTACGATTACTTGTAATTTTCCATGACAAAGAACAAGTAGTTTTTTATTTTACCTTGCCTTCACCCTAGGTTATAGTAAAGCCTTTAGAGGTGAAATGTACATTTATATTGAAAATCCATTTTGAATACCTATCTAGGATAGAAGACTAAAACTTTACAGGGTAAATGGCACCTAAACGACAATGTACTTGAAATCTATATAGAACATTTGGAAAAACATTTTAAAAAACAACTTAAGTTTAACGGTATGAATATAATTAAAAACACATGATGGAACACAAATTTTTTTGTCTTCTCACCTCAAAATTCTTGGAACCCAATGCCCTAAAACAGAAAATTCAATTCATTTTAATCACATGATTGGACAACCATAATTTTTAATTACAAAGTATTTTGAATCCCACTTGTATGGGATGCCAAGGGCATAATGGGGTATATCATTTGAAAATGTATTCAATCTTAGAACAAGTATATTTCATTGAATTCTGAATTGTTACAATATATCTTAACATGTGATGTTAAGTTCTAATTTTTTAAAAGAACCTTTAATTCTAGTCTTTATTAGGTTTTACTTTTGTGAAGAACCTTTGGTTCTACCTAATATTTTTAGTTTGATGGACCCTTTGGTCTAATTCTGAAACTAGTCTTTCAAGTACTTAATTTTGAGTTTTGATGTTTTTTAAAAGAATATTTTCAAACTTGGTTTGGAATTGGGTTCCATTCCACTTGCTCTATACACAACCCAACATCATAAATTGTCATATTACTATTGTTCCCATCAATTAAAGATCATGGATGTGATTAAAAAATACATCATCATGCCTACTATGATTTTTAAAAATCTTTATTGATTACATAAAACACTAGACCCGATGTAAAGAAAAATTACATCATCAATTCCATTTAGATTGCTATTCTAATAAGCAAACAAGAAATAAAGGTTGTGTCATTTGTGGTGGAGGATGAAGCCACTTTGATGAAGGTGATGGAGAGACATTACAAATGGACAAAAGGGGAATGTGGGATAGGATAACTGGAGATCGAAGGATGAACAATGGGGAAAGGTGTGTTTTAGTAGTTGAAAAGTAGGTTGGAGCTAGAATTTTTTTTTTTCTTTCTTTTGTTCTGTTCTTGTGTCAATAAAAATGTTGATGAGATGAATGTTCATGGAAAGTTTCTATTTATGTCTAAATTCTCCAAATTTATTCTATTGTGATGGAAAATTAGGGCATAATGTAAGATTATACACTCAAATGTTTTAGGGTAGAGGCACATGTGGAACTGATGATAATCTCTAGGGGGGTTTATGATTTGTATAGTGGGTTTTCTTTTTCTTAAGCTTGGTATATTTTAAAACTTCTTTTTGTTTTTTGAGGTTAAGTTGTTGACTGATGAGAAATATCTCAATGCATGAGATGATGACCTTGTGGATATTTTTATGCATGCACTTATAGAGTAGGTAACATATGCATAGGGGTGTTCATTTTTTATTTAGATTAGGCCAAAGCTCGAAGGTGGATCACAAGTTTATACCAACATTTGTGTGACCTAAAGTTGGGTGGAAAGCTCGTTGTAAATCAATGTTTTTATCATTGGATTGTTTACAATGTTCATGACAAGCTATTACCACACAATAAAACATCTATTACATTTGTGTGATTCTAAGGTTGAGTGGAAAGCTTGTTGTGAATGAATGTTTTTATCATCTTTATTCTTTCATCAATCCACTATCAATTTATAGCAGTATGTTCACATTGGATTGTTTACAATGTTCATGACAAGCTACTATCGCACAACAAAAACATATAGTAGTCTCTTGCTTAAGTATGCACCTGGTTAAGTATGCATCCCAATTAAATACACATTTTTTGGCAAAAAATTTAGGGTTCAAGATTTATTAGTTGAACTTGTCATTAATCATCATTTGGCATAAGTTTTGAAGTTTTTTGCGTTTGGCTTTGAGGTCGACCGTTCGGATCTTGCTCTGAAATGATTCAAACGATTTCTTAAGGTCATCGAATGTTTCTTCTGCTTCTATTTGAATTTCAGGGCACAGTAGCTGATCCTCAATGTTGAGAACTTGTTTATAAAGAGAGTCAAAACCTTGGAATATAACTTTATTTTTTAAACCATTAATGTTCATTGAGACACTTTCCGTTTGGATTTTTCAACATTGTAGTGATATGCAAGCTATTTGGGAACGAGAAGTCTAAAGTACGCACCTACCAACTAAGTACACACAAACCATGTAGGTTCAAATTGCGTACTTAAGTGGGAGACTAATGTATATTTTGAGGTTTATTTCTCTAAAATGTGTTATTAAAACATTTCTGAATTTTATTTTTATTTTTGTTGACACCCTTAATGAACTACTTGCCAATTTACTAGTTTCCCCTTTCCCAAATTGTTTTAAAAAAAGTGGGAATCTTCAATGCCTTTTGCCTTGTCCCAAAAACAAAACCCAAAAAATGAACATCTTCAACACATGTTGCCTTGTTTCATTAGCTATGAAAATTTCCTCCCCAACTTTCTTTGACATTATACCCCAATCCATGAACTTGGGTACCAATTGTCAATGGTACAAACAAGATAAAACCAATGTTGGGCAAGTCAATAGTTTGTTATTGGTATCTGTAATGATATTTTTGAACCAATTTTGTATTTAGTTATACTTATATCATAGTGATATTGAAAATTGACAATTTGTTTAATACATATATCTTCATGATAATAATAAAAGATGTTGAAAAGTGCTATGTCACATTGCCATAATGGTATATGATAAACCAAGGTTTTTTCTTTTCAAATTTGTGATATCAAAAATTGAAGAATTTGTCCAATATATTAGAAAAACTAGTTGACTTCACAATCTCACACAAGAAAAAAAGAAATTGGAAATAATTCCCAATTCTTTTGTCAATAAAATGACAAAAATTGTTGAAAAAAACACTCCGATAAACTATATACTGTTCTAACTCTAGTTTAAACTATTTACTCTCTTTTCGTATAATACGTACTTGTTGCAAAAATTCTACTAAGAGTAAGGACTATGGACCAGATTTTTCTCAAAAAACAAGTTTTTCTCGAAAATTCGGCCAACAAGTTTTCCTCCGCAAAAGGGAGAATTTCTGCAGAATATTCCTCTTTAATTACAAAATTTGGCGAAAATGGGTTACCCAAAAAAATCACTGTGTACCAGTAACAGTACGCATTTGCAAAAGAGGTGGGGGGGGGCGCCGTCTTCGATCCAACGGTCCAAATTCATCTCCCCCACAACGTGCCAGTAATCCGGAAAGCCCCGCCAGCTGCCCCCCCATGCCTGGCGACACTTGTCGAGTGCTTCCCGAGGAGCTTGAGAGATTTTCCACATCGTCTGGGTTCCACTGAAGCTTTGCTTGATGATCATCATCATGAGCACAGACAGATTTCTATAATCTGCTCGCATGCTCGCAGTTGCACTAGTCACGGAGCTGCCAAATGGCATGCTGACATCCAAGTCTTTGGGTGTTGTGTGGTGATTCGATGATCCAAACAAACCACCCAAAAAATAAAATTTAAAGAATTAAGTTAAACAAGCAAAATTAAGTAACAGTTTATTGTCTGTGCTCGATCAGAGCTGCTTCTCTTGTGGTGATGACACACACACATGGTGACAAGTTGAGAGAAGCAGCTGATCTGGCTCACATAACTTTGCTGACACCCGCCAGTTTTGGATCAATTGCAGAGGATCATCTCTTGAGCCTCCTCCTCCCCCTGGGTTTAAAAATACGCATCTCAACAAACTTAGAAATACCCATCTTCGCCTTCAATCTTTCCCAGTTCAACAATCTTTTTTCTTACGACTTTGTTTCAGAAGATTTTCAGCCAGCTAGATTTGTCATGTGATTTAAGTTCAGTCCTCTGATAATTTTATGAACAGGCGTCACAGAGCTTGACATTTTCTGCAGTTCTTACATTTGATCTTTGAGCAAGCAGTGGATAGTTTTGCAAATCACTAGCTTGATCTGTACTTGTTGCAGCTGTTGTTATTCGATCCGTTGTTTGGTAGAGGAGAAAACTAGAGCTTGAGGATCGGTGTGTAGCTGTGTTTTTTATAGAGACAATATACTTTTCTGTTTCTGTAGGAGTGATCTCTTCAAGAAATGGACGGTGCTACTACTACTGGGATGCATGGTCAGAACTACAATGCGGCAAATCAGGGGGCCGAGCCTGTGACAGATCAGAAGAGGAGCTTAACGGACAAGGTGAAGGGTCTTCTCGGTGGGAATAAGCATCATCCTAATGACGGTACTGCAGCTACTGATCAAGCTGGAACTGGAACCACAGAGCCGGCGCAAACGCAAGGTGGGACGTATGGCGATGCTGCGACCGGTGCCAATGAGACCCAAGGAACGGGCAGTAATGTTGGGTGTTTCGATAAAATCAAAGGTAAAGTGGGGATGGGTCATGCTGGAGTGACAGGCTCTGGGCTTGCCGCGGATCAGAACCCTGAAGGTGCAGCTTATGGCACGAATGCAACTGGGCCTGCAGCAGCTGGAGGAGTAGCTCGGCGCTCTGAGAGCAGCCCTTATGGTTCGACAGGAGTGGGACCGACATCGGGCACTAGAACTGGATTTGACTCTACAGCAGCTTCTGGTCCAGGTACAGATACTGGTTATGCTCGCCGAAGCGAGAGCAGCCCGTACGGCGCGAGTGGAGTTGGACCTACATCCGGCACCACGCAACCTGGATCTGGTCCTCCGGGCTCTGCAGGTGGGTATGGCCAGGGACAGGATGTTCGCACAGCGGCCAGTCCCTATGACGCAGCAGGGGCTAACCCTCAGGGTAATTTCAACCCTCAAGATGGTACCGGATCAGGCGCACCACCCACAGGACGGCCGGGCTATGACAACAACCGTCAAACTGCTACCGGTACTGGATACACCGGAGATGCACCCGCAGGAGCAGCAGGCTATTACAACAACAACAATCAGCAAACTGGAACTGGATACACCGGAGCTGGTGCACCCGCAGGAGCAGCAGGCTATGACAACAACAACAATCAGCAAACTGGAACTGGATACACCGGAGCTGGTGCACCAGGAGCAGGTGGTGGCGGCTATGGCGGTGGTGGCAACAATCAAAGTACAGGACCGTCAGGAGGGTGGCCACAACCCACTCCCCCAGGAGGAGTGAGCCATGCTCCTCAAGGTGGGCCGGCGGCCGGTACAACAACTTTTACAGACCCACAGGGTAATGGCAACGTGAAGAAGGAAGGGTTTGTGTCCAAAATCATGGATAAAATCCATAGCCCAAGAACCAAAGCACAGCCCACTGCCAATGCACCTGGTGGCAACGGACCTTACTAAATGGTTATCAACTTGGGATGTTGTTAGTTGTTCAATTTTCTTCTTTCTTTTTTGTAGTTGCCAATAAGATCAAACTTTACCTTGTAATGGGAATGGATGTTCTCTTGAGTTTTTGGACCAACATGACAAAATATCTAGTCTGTTGGCAAGTTCTCAGATCACTATTAGCAAGTTTTCAGACCAGTATTGGCAGGTTCTCTGGAACAAGCAGCTTCTCTGGCACTTCCGAGGTAAGGTCAGAATACAATTTTGCCAAAAAAACAAAATGCATTTTACCTGTTAAAACTGTCTCATTGGTCTCATCATCTAGACTACTAATGATGGAAATATTATCTACCCTACTATTTTCAGAGATGTTACAGTTTTTAAAGTTTATTGGGGTAGGTGACTTTTTATACAACTCAGTACCAAATCATGTAGATGGTAAATTTGTACAGTTGGAATTGTTTTTGGTAGGCGATTTTTAATAAAACTTGTACATTGTTGAGATGTTAAACAAGAAAGAGATTTATTTTTACTTTAATTAGGTATGGGATTTTGAGTTTGAATTTGTATATTATTGAGTGGGTAAATTGGTACAGCTTTTACTCTCTTTTTTTTTTTGGATGGTGATTTTTAAAACTCAGAATAGAGTTGGCAAGGTGACAAATGAGAGAGTTTGAAATCCTTTTTGATAGTTGATTTTTTATTAAAAAAATAGCTTTCTACACAGTTGGGTCCATAGTGTACAACAAAATTTGTGAAACATATACCTAATCCATTGTTTGTTTTCTCAAGCATTCAACTCAAATGAAACTGACATTAACCTTTGCCATTTCTAACCTCTACCCACATCACAAAACCTCATGAGTAATTTAGATATGAACATATAAAACTACCATAATTTTCATTACCACTGTCATTTTCATTCCCAACAGAATCCTAACAAAATTCAAAAAGTTGAGAAATTCAACTTGCATTTTGCAGATACAACCTATGTCACAAGCATTAGTCCAATTGTTTATGAACAAATGCCACCCAAATGAATCCAAATCTTGTCACCAATCAAAAACAAAAAACAGTATGCCATAAAAGTTGAATTATAGTTAGTGACCAATTTCATGTGAATTTGTTATTGATCATATTGTAACAACCCATTCAAAGGAAAGAGGAGCTGTTATCACAATAAACTGTATGCGATTGGTTTTTGGCAAACCTGAATTACATTTATGAAGTTACAAATGAAAGCATCCTTCCTCTAACCAAACATACAGAACGATTGCATTGCCTCCATCAATGGAAGCACAACTAAAAGCCCCAATAACAAGTAGATGTCCATTAAAAACCCCAAATTTACTTGCAACAAAATCATGGCTATAATGAAACAATAGGTTTTAAGGTAATTACTTGATATTGTTATGGAATAATGAAATATTTTACATGTATTTTCAGTATATGTTCATTATGAATTATAGGTAGCCTGTTTATATTTGAATTAAAAAATTAATTTAATTAATTGCACCTCTTTTTTTTGCCACACCATTTAATATAAAATAGAAGTGACTTCCCCAAATGATGGGTGAGAAAACCACGAAAGTCAGCGAAAGGTTTATCACACCTCCCAAATGTTACAACAAATTTGTAAGTGAAAATAATCCAAAGCCATGAAGGTCATCAGAGTTTTGATTGAGTGTTTCAAAAATATTGTGTTTCACAACTTTCTATGAAGTTTTTGAATCAAAATATCACACATAAAAATATGTGAAATGTGTGAAAATAAAAATTTAATATTACAATCTTATAACATAGAATTTTAAAAATTACAAAATTTTGAAATATTTCCATGCATATGAATATTTAACAATTGTACCATATTCTTGTCCTCTAAAGGGAAATACCTCCTACATGTTATAGTCGGAACATTTGATTAAAAGCAATTTATTGTAATTTCCTACGTATTTATATGAAACATGCATCTTTTGAATATTTTATTGGCTTCACTTACATTTATTGATGTTAGGAATGTGTTGAAAATTCACTTTTTCGTCCATTTAGCAAAATACCTTGATTTTTGTATGAATGGGAGGCAATCACTTGGGTTTGTTTTTTCAAATTCCTCAAGTAGGTGTATTGGCAAGGATCTTGAACATTATTTAGCAATAAATGGTGATTGTTTTAGTGGACTAGTAGAAATTTTTTTGGAATCGTGCTTAGTTTTGGCAATCTAATGTCGCAAATTGTCTAAATTTGGCAACTTCTAACCTTTTTTTTTCTCAAGATATGGTGAATTTGTTTTTTTAAATCTCAAAATCCGTTTGTTAGATTTGCCAACCCTTTCTTTCTTTTATTACCAAGTGGCGAAAATTTGCCACAAAAAAAAACCATGGAAATCAAATCTTAAGGCATTTAATATGATGTATTATAATTTTATATATATTCAAATGTTTGCAATTAGTCCTTTTAAAAATTTGTAATAATATGATTTGTAAATGAGTATTAGATTTTTGAAAATTTCAAAAAATATGATTTTTTTCTCCAAATTTCAAAATCCTTTATATATATGAACCCAAAGTGGCTACAAGAAATCCACATGTCATATGGTTTTAATGCTTGAAGATCTTGACACATAAAAAATTGTGCAATTTGTATGTCTAGGTGGAAAGGTTGATGGAAATGTTAAATATTATTTTGGCATTTTAAATACTGAAAGACTATAATACTTTATCATTTTTAAAACATAAGTAAACCCACACCCATCTAAGGCACAAGGGTTTATTAGACCTCCCAAATACTACACCAAATATATAAGTGAAAAAAATCTAGAGCCATGAAAGTCATTAGAAGGTCTATCAAGTGTCTCATATTACACAAATCCATAAATGAGAAAAATCCAAAGCCATGAAGGTCATCAAAGGTTTTATTAATCTTAATAGACTCCCAAATGTTACAACAATTTTGCAAATGAAAAAAATCCAAAAACATGAAGGTCTTTAGAAGGTCTACAGACCTCCCACAACATCCAACAAATCTTTAAATGAAATATATATATGATGAAAGTCATCAAAACATCTATAAACCTTGAACAAAAGTTACAACTAATTTACATGAAAAAAATGAATGATGAAGATCATTAAAGTGTCTAGATACATTCCAAGAATTATAAAAAAATTGCAATTGAGAAAAAAAGAATGATAAAGGTCATCAAATGGTCTTATATTGGACCTCCCACAACATCCAACACATTTGTGGTTGAAAGAAAAAATGTTGAAGGTAATCAAAAGGTCTATAGAACTCCCATAACGTCCAACACATTTATAATTTCATGAATTTGAAAAATATAAGGTCATCATAAGGTTTAAAAACCTCCCAAAAATTACAACAACTCTATAAGTGAAAATTACTAAAAGCTATGATGGCCATTAGAGGGTCTATCAAAACTCCCACAACATTTATAAATTTGCAACTAAAAATAATATAGAACCATAATGAAAAGATCAAGGTGTTTGCAAATGAAAGTATGGTGCAATGAACTAATTTTGGCAAATGCAAAGTCCAGATAAATAACCATACTTATTTGAGTCCTAACCATAAATAATCTAATACAATTATTATATAACCTTTGACTACATTTCATCATTTGTAGAAAATAATGATTATAATGTCCATTTTGGTTTAACACACCTTACTTTTACCCTTGCATGGTACAATGGACCCAAAAAACTATCATAATGATACATTTTTCATTACAAACACAACTTCAACAATTTGGGGGCATATTTTAAAAAAGGTTCAATGGTCAAAATGTGCAATTAAAGGTGGTACACATATAAATATATCATCACAAGTTGTGAAATTGGTGCAAATACAAATGATGTAATAATCTTTTGGAGTACATTTGTAACATGTGATTATTTGTAAAAACATCATTATTTTAACAAAAGGATAAAAAAACACTTCTTTTGGCTTGAATTTATCAATGAAAATTGTGAGTATCAATGTGTGTATGTACAAAGAATACTCTTCCATCAAACCTCTTTCAAACTAACTTAAAATCATGAGGTTTAGAATTTAAATAAAAACCTTTGGTGGTACATTATATTATAATGATGGTGATAATTATTCATGATGTTTTTATGTTGTAAAATATTCTACCAATGAAAATGTAGATACCTTAAATGTCAATTTCATTTATCCACAAAAGTGAAATAAAATTTCTAAATTAGTAAGAAAATGGTATACTACCATCAAATATGATGTTTTAAGCAAGTGTTATAATGTGATTAGTGTACATTTACTCAAGAAAAATAAAAATGAAGCAATTAAATATTCATGATTGTCTTAATGTATTTATTTTTGAGGCCCAAGCTATCAACTAAATGTAATTTTTTTAAAAATCAAAGTAATTGAAATTTAAGTTGTAATACTTTTACTAGTTTATGTACATCCAATTTTGATTACACTTGTGTCCACTATAACATGCAAACACCCCTTAGGTTAATTAAACTTCCTAAAACATTTCTAAATTGAAACTACACCCCCACAACAATAAGGAAAAATTATAATAATACCTTATAGATTAGTTTGAAATTGGAAATGGCATGAAATAAATAGGTTTAACAACACTCACCTTTTCCATTTGGTTCAAATTGAGGTCAATTTGCGTGATTGTAAGCAATGGCCTAAATGTACTCTAACATGATCTTTTTTAGAGGCTCTTAGATGGACATCTAGTGTGTCTTGATGTTTTTAAAGATCTTATTCCCCTTCATTTCCATGATTGTAAAAAGTTTTTGGAACTCCAAATGTTATTTAGTTGAATGACTAAAATAATTATATAAGTTGATCATGAAAGCTTCAATCTAAGCAATGAAAATAAAATCATGCAAGGACTGAATTGCAAGGTTAGTCCTATGAACAACACAATTTACACCCATTGAAAGTGGTGACCAAAATTCTTTGATTTGTTTTGTGACTCTTGTTTTCTCACCCCAAAATACATAAGCTCCATCTAGACCAAAACACAACTTCTTCAACAAACCCTCCCTAATCAACCCTCAACCCTTTATCAATATAATTATGATGACTTCAATGAAATTATTGGAGCTTGACCCATCGCAATTTGTTCAATACAAAGCAAAGTGGGAACCTTGGTCTAAGATTGAACCACATAAGAAAGGACACAAATCCATGAACCATTATCAATGGTTGTAACCTTATGACATGAAAGCTATGAATTGGGCAAATTGAATGGCCTTGAAAGAGGCCTCCTAAACTTGGATAAACATGAATTCAACAAGGATTTGGTTGATTGAATCAAACCAATGCATGCTTGGATTGTTCAAAACCTTTAAGGTCCCAAAGAACTTATAAAAAGACTCATATTCGAACATTAAATGACCATGGTTGTCTTTGTTGGGGTTTCTAATTTTTAGATTATATAATTTTAGTTTTGATCAATTGAAATATTGCCCAGGTTTAATGAGATTGCATTAGGATGTTTTTGCTAGGTTTTTTAATTTACAAATTGTAATTCTAGTTTTGAATCGAGGGATTTTTGGTTTGGTGAATGTTAAGGCTAAACAATAGTTAGGAAAACAAGTATGACAACAAGTAATTAAAAATCACATGGGGTAATAAAGTTTATTTTTCTTATTTAAACTTTAAAAACCCCTTCTTGTTATTGACTAGGATTTTACTAGGTCCTTGGGAATGTGGCTTTTTTAGTGAATTGCATTGGGGTGTATTCATTAAAGTTTCTAGTTTGCAAATTATAGTTATGGTTATGAATGTAGCATGTTGTTTAACACAAAGTTGCTTGAATCATTGAACCTAAAATTAGTTTTCACATGACTAAATAATCTTGAAATTTGAAATGTATGGTTTGATGTGATCGTGTTGAATGGATTTAATGTAAAATCAATTGTTTGAATGTCTTTGTTTATGTATGCATAGTTTGTGAAAGTCTAAAAGTGCATTCTATGCCTACCACCAAATTCGTGGATCAAATTGCCAAGGTTGTAGTTGAAGGTGAATGACATTTTACTGCATGCCATCAACAACTTTGACTTGCTAGATTATTTTACCACTTTGTCTACAATCATGTAGTTATCTAAGCTACAATTTTGATAGTTATTATTTTTTCCTGGAACATATAGATAATTTTTTGTTAGAAGCATTTTTGTAAGTTATATGTGATAGCTTCACACAACAATTTTTATATAGACTTATCCATTTTGTTTTTTGCTTGAAAACCATGTGAATTAAATGGTCATATTTTTTATGCACGCTAATTGGTTGATTTCTCATGGATATCGCCATTTTCCATATTGATTATGTCTTTCTACAAAAATAAATTCAACCTATGTGTATGCCCAAAAGGTTTAAGTTAACTAAAACAAATTGTTAAGTCCAAGTGTACTAGTTTTAAAATATGGAAGTTTAACAAATACCCTATTTGTTGGGTATGCTCAAAAGTATGTACCCAACAAACACTGATAAATACATGTTTTTTTCCACCAAAAATTAATTTTGGACCTTAATACCAACACCATGCTGATATGGAAGTATTTTTTAAAATTCAATATCAATATGACACTAGAATGTTGTTTTAGAATATAACTCAATATTAATATCGATTTTTTTTCTCTTACAATTTATTGGCATTTTTCCACTTCAAAATAAATGGCTACCAATACAAAGGAAAAAGGGTTTCAATTTTTTGAATTGTCATAAAGTAGTAATAAGTTGATGGATGGGCCAAAAGGCATTTGTTGATTGCATGGATTCATTAAGGTAAAACCCTAAATTTAATTTCCTTTTTGACAAGATGCAACATGGAGGATGTTAGATCTAACTTGAATGCAACAACTAGGTTGTTGAGGAGCCCACTTGCGAAGACAATGATGCCTTTGTTGCCAAAGTTTGTCATTGTTTTTGTCAAATTACTTGACAAAGCTTCTTTCTTTATTATTTGTGTTCATCATTTGTTAGTTGTTATTGCAATCAACATCACCTATGTGTAATGTTATCCAATTTGTATAAATTGTTATTTGTTAGTTATAATCTTTAAGGTTTTCAATGCCTCTAAGGTCCTATGTTTTCAAAACTTGTTGTGCAAGTTCCAACTTTCCAGCATGAAATAGAATGTTGGTAGTGAGGGTTGTGCACAAAATTGCATTGACGTTTTTTTGTGGACTTTCTTGAACCTTGGTAAAAAGAGGGAGTATGTATTTTTAATGTTATATAAAAAAAATTGCATTCAAAATGCTTTGAAGTTCTAATCTTAGACTACATTGTTTTCAAAATATGTTATTGTGAAAGTTTTCAACAAAGATAATTGTTAGTGGTGGGTGTCGCAAAGATCTTCCCATTTTGATGGGTGTGTTGCATATTGATGTTTTTTAATGTGAATTTGTCAAGTTTGACAACAAAGGAGAATATATTTTCCTTAATATTTTTAGGCTTTTGTTTTTGTAATTTGCATTTTGAAGTTTGTAACCATGCTATGAATGATTTTGGTTTGCACCATGCAATAAGTTGATTTGTGCAACCTTATAAAACTGTAATACACATTGAAATGCTTGTAAAGTTTATTTGTTTATGGTCATGCATTGGGAAAATAGCTAGTAGATCGATGACAATTGTAGGTTGATGGCACAATGCCAAAATGTGGTATTCATGACTACATAAATGACAACATTTGTAGTCGTTTATGCCATTTATGATTACACATGACTACATGATTATGTAATCCAAAAGATTGTGTTGTGTTTGCCACTAGTCCTATCAATGACATTAGTCATAACTACCATTAACAACTATGTCTTCCATGATTGTAATCAATTTTACCACATTCATGGAAGACATATCCAACAATTGAGGTTTATTTTTAAAATATAAATAATAAATTCATTGATTAAATTATTCCTACCACATGGCAATGTAAACTACATTCAAAATTTTATTCACCACTCACAAACTACCTTGTTAATCTTAGAGGTTAAACATAGAAGTTAAACCTATGAGCTATCAAAGTTAAATTTAAACTAAACATAAAGGCTAAATTTAAGATAATCCTAAAAGCTAAACTTATAAACTACATGGGTTGAACTTAGGGGTAGATGCAAGCTAAATGGATTTTTTTTTAAAAGTCCAAAAAGTCCATGTTTTGATTTTTTTTTTTCGAATTCCAATGATTGATGGCCAAATTTGATATTATTTTGATGTTATTTTTCTTTTAAAAAATCATGCCTTTTTAGAGGCCCTTGTTCTATGCTTTTCCAAAAAAAATGTCAACCTAATAAGCCTTAAAATTGAGTTAGATATAGACTTTACATTTTTCAAGCATTTTCATGTTGCTTAACATTCTATAACTAATACTTAAAAATAATATTCATTGTGTTAATTTTGTTCAAATTTTTTTCCATTAAAGAAAAAATCATTGTATTTTAAATGCTTCTAGATAATATATTTAGGTCATTTTTAAGTTCATATATAAAGCAACAAGTCCATATGTTCAAGTTTTATAGTCCATAAATATATTTAGGTCATTTTAAACCCTTTTTTAACTTAATAATTTATGCAAAATGATTTGCATACTTATTTAGATAATTAAGTTGAGAATTGAAATCCAAGTCCCTAAAATCAAATTAGTATAAATGTGCATAGTTATGAAGCTTCCAATCACGACACCTTGTAAACTTTAGCCCTCATGTCACAAAAGTGAATCACTATAGCATGCATTTAAGAGGCTAATATTAAAGGTTAAATATAGATTAAATTTAAATGTTAAAACTAGGTTAAAGCTAAAAGCTAAAACTATGTTAAATTTAGACTGAACCTAGTCTAAACTTAGAAGTTAAATTCATGTTAAACCTAAAAGTTAAAACCATGTTCAATTTACCCTAAATCTCGTTTAAACATAGAGGCTAAAATTAATGTAATTTAGGTTAAATTTAAACACTAAACCCCAAAACTAAATTTAGATTCTAAACCTAGAGGTTAAAACTAAACTAAATGCAATTCACCAAGCCCAATCATAAGCTAATTCTAATCAAACCTAGGATAATTTCAGCTAAACCTAGTCTAAACCAAATTAAGCACAAATATCTAAACTACATTTAGTTAACCATGGTTATATCGAAGATAAACCTTGACAAACCAAGGTTAAAACTAAAAGCCAACCTACATTTGATGTACATGTGTTTTCAAGTTTGATGACACATACAAAAAATTTTCAAAAGATTAATCCATAATGTGTTGTTATTAATTTGCTTGGTGCATTTTATCAAATATTGCTTTCATGTAGCTATGTATTTACAACCCCCAATTCTAATACATGAATTCAAATACATTTGTTTTCCCCTTTCAAATGAATTAAATTAACCATATAAATATAGACTTTTGATTTAGTTTATATTGTCATAACTTGTCAAACAAATTGAACAACATGAATTTGACCATGTTCATATCTATTTAGTTATTTATAGTTTTCAAACAAGATGAATTCCTTCAACATGAGTATTAATTGTGTAATCATAATTATAGTTCTAATCATTTATAGTCTTATTTATAGTCATGTAATCCTAATTATGGCTGTAGTAAAAAAAATGGTAACAACTCAAGTCCAAATATGATTACATGAATACAATTGGACATTAGTAACAAGATGCCCTAGTTATGAAAGCCATGTTTTGGCATTGTGTGGTGGGCATTGCGCATCAACATTGCACATTACCTTTAACTAATTAAGGTTTTGTCACCTCCTTCCTTCGTTTTTTACTTTCCAATGTGAAATCTAGATGTGTATAAAAACAACAATTGTTAGTTCATTATGATGTGCTCATTTGACTTGGGATTATAGAATGAAACCTTCATTTTGTTCAATTATATAGGCAGTAGTAGAAGTTTCATTGGATGTTGTCAAATCTTTTTTTATCACAATGCCACTACTATTCTTGCTTGCTTACAAGTTTAAATATTTATTTTCCTTTAGGAACCTTTTTGTAGGTGGTACTCTTGGCATTCTTATTTGTGATGTGGCTTTTTCATGTAATGGTGTTGTTCCATTTTTTCCTCCCTTGCTTTTTTATTGTGTTTATGATCCTTTAAACTAAATCAAAATGAAAATGTTGTTGTGTCCTTGAATAAGTCTTCCCACACCCCTAAAGATAATTTGACCATCCCATCCAAGGTAGGAATTAAGAAGTAAAATTATGATGGGTGAAAGCACGCTACAGGTGAACAAATTTTCACCAAAAATGTCATGTACAACTAGTATTATAATACATACTAAGTTATAAATTTTATGGCATCATTTGACAATCCTATACATAAGCAAAAAGCCCTAGAATGTGCACAACAACATTTTGGAAATCAAATTCAATTTAGATTAAGATTAATTTTCAATCCAATGATTAAATGAAGAGGACTAAATAAAATTAGTGTACACAACATATATAATGTGCAGTTTTTTGTCAACCATAGGGCCTTATGTTTATGGTTCATAAGACACTACTAAACAAAAAAAATCTGAAAAAATAGTGGAATGCCCAACTATAAATTCTCTTTCTCTTTCATTTTGTATTTTTTTTTGTCAAATACATAAAATATTTTGCCTTTATTGCTGAAAAAACACATTTTTTAATGATTTTTCAACCAAAATTTTTAAACTTCCAAATGGCCCTAGATTCATTTGATATATATCAATAATAGTGACCACCAAAAAAAATCACCAAACAAATCCACCCACAACCTTAGTTTTGAAGTATGTATGCAATTTTTCATATTTCATGACAAGTATTATTTTGTCATAAATATACTTCATATGTTGAATTCACCAATGTTTGTTGGAATTTACTTTTTAAATGATTGTTTTAAGTCTAATCTAATCCAATATACTTCAAACAAAAAAAAAAAATCCAAATGTGATGTCTATACTTACATTTTAAAAAAAACCAAATGCAAAAATGCAATATTTGTGACTAAAATTTTGGGGGTATAGTGTGCTTTTACCTTAATGCCATAATTGTTTTTAGGAAAAATGGGTAACAAAACTCCCATGGGCTAAGTTGTTTATTGGGCTTGAAATATGAAAGCTTGCACATTGTTAAGTGTAGGATTTGTGTTGAAAAAAAAGGAAAGGAAAAATTACTTGTTCCTAAATGGGACTTTTTTTGTAAGCCTACAAGTTTTTCCTCGCATTTTTTGGCACATGGGGTGGCTAAAGAGAAAATAAGGAAAGTTCAATTTATGACTATCTTTCATTTGTTATAGGAAGGTTGTTCGAAGTTAGAATATGAATAATTATAGTCATTGTATGAATTATTGGCAATGTGACAAAAAAAGAAAAAAATTGTAGTGACAAGTTGGGCTAGACTATGGCAAACTTCATGCACCAAGTGGTGATGAAGGCAACTAGAGCAACAATTCAAGCTACACATGGTTCTTGGTTCCAAACAACATATAATAAGCCAATGTGTTTACTTTGCATTTATGACTATTGTCCTTTTTGGGGTCCTTTTGCTAAAAAAAACATGTTTTCATAAAAAGGAATTTTCAAATGAAATGTTTTGAAGAAAATTATTTATTGTATTTATAGTTGCCCCAATATGTCATATGTCTTTTTACAATCAAATTTGAATAAATATGAATTTTTGAACGTGCACAAATTTTGCTAGATTTTGTGTTTGACCTTGAAAAATTGTCATAATTTCAAATCATATCAAAACACGTTAACATTTTCAAGTTTATTTTTTAATATTATAAGCTACAACTTTCTTATCAACAACATATATACTGCATCACATTTACATGTCATAAAAGATTCATGAACTTTTAAAAAACTTTAAAGTCTGATAAACACAAAATTGACAAATTTTGACAAATTGAATGTTTTTTATATGTCTTTAATAGTACCCTATTACTACAATTTTTTGAGGGTGAAATAATGCTATTATGAAAACTAAAGGGCCCTTTATGAAAGTAATGTTATTGAATGAAATTGTTAAACATCCTTTGTTCAAGCCAAACTTTGATATTGGAAATTTATTTCTCATTTAAAATTTTCAATATCCATATTATTCAATAAACACAACTTTTCATGATACACATGCCATTAAAGTGGCACCACAGAAACAAATGCAATAAGAATTGCAAAAAAGTTGACATTTTGACATCAATTTTGGTTCATTTAAGCTCATCCACACCCTCTTAATTGTGATGAATGTTTTACAATTGACTACTATGTGGTGGAAAATTGGGTAAGGATTCCCATTTTCATTTCGTTAGTTGTAGGATCAAGAAGTGATAACCTGATTAAGGTGATTCGAAGCATTACTAATAGGTGGTGGGTTGCCACAAGACCATATTGCCAAAAAAATCAATTATTTTAAGGTAAATGACATTAATGTTTTTCAAGGCACAAGGGCTAGTATTACAAAACAAATCCATGATAACTACGTGCCTAATAAATATCTAGGGATCCATTGTATGGCCCATCACACGAATTTGGCCATGCAAACTTTATCAAATTTGCCTTTGGTCATCTACCTTGAGATTTTGTTACAAACCCGACATAGCTATTTTGCACATTCACTCAAAAAACATTTAAAGTTTACAAATTTCATTGAGGTCTTGGAAACAAACTTGGGCAATAAGATTCTCTAGAATGTGAATATGAGGTTGAACCCTTCCACAAAATTCATGGCAAAATACAAAACATGTTTAGTGAATATGGCATTAGACAACCTTACAAACTAATAAGCAAATATGAACCATGAACATCTATGTGACCTTTAAATTTTGTTGGGATTTGCACGTATCCTACCTTTGCTAAAATATGTGCATCTTCTCATTAACTTTGCATAGGTGAAGAATTGTGTTTGTGTGTGACCTCATGGTTGTTATCAAAGTTTGCCAAGGTGATTTGTACAACATGTATTGTGAACTTTATTGTAGACCCCTTTTGGGCCTTCAAGTTGTTGTTTGAGTGCAAGCATGAAAACATCCAAATGAAATGGATATTTGATCTTAATTTTAAAGTTCAATATTTGGCCTTTGAAATAAACGGTGAACATATATGGGCAATGCATAAAAAATTGGAGACCACGATGCCTACCTTTGTCATTGAAAATGTAATATTTGTTGTCGTGGAATCATTGATGAAAAACCAATGCAAAGGTAAATCTTTGGAACTTTCCTTTCTACATTATTTTATTTATGCAATTTTGTGTTTTGTAATGCATGGGTTATAAAAAATCTGATTCAAGAAATTTAACAAGATTTCCACCATTTTTGTTTTACAATTCATTTTGTTTTGTAATTTTGTGATTTTTGTGGGTGCTTTGGCAAGGTTTGCAAAAAAATTGATTTGATAATTGCAAATAATGTTTCGAGCCCATGGTGTCATGGATGGTCTTGGGATTGTGTATCCCCAATATTGGTCACAACTAGATTGTGAGATGTCTTTCCCAAAACACCTTCAAGTGATTAAAGCAACATTTTGTTCTAGCACCCAATTTGTGGATGGGGTGGAGACCTTTGCATTTGAGGTCTTAAATACTAATGACCTTGATAGCCAATAGGGAATGTTCAAGTTGAGAATGAAGTCGAATGTAATAGTGTGGATGATTCCACCTTTTGACATTAATCCTTTGACAATAATGTGGCTTCTAGTGAGAACATCTTACGTATTTGTTTACAATTGCCCTAAGTATGTGAAATTGGCTAAATTGGCCATGGTGTAGATAATAAGCATTGTAACAAATGAAATGTGTTTTTTTTATTTTGGTTTTTTGTAATCAAAACTTCATGACATGCTCCTACCCATTTGCCACTTGTTGTACACATGTTTGTCTAGCAAAACTACACTTTGCATAATTTCCCATATGCAAAATGCATTGAGCAATGGACAAGAGCATGCCATAGATATTTCTATGATGGCTAGGCAATATGCTTTGTGTAATTCACCAATTTTGGCAAAGGCATAAATGTGTTGGCTTCTACATTTATGTGTGTTGAAAACAATGGTTTTTTACAACCCAAACAACTTCCTTTCCATGATGTTGGCATGTTCTACCTGACTTCCATAATCCAATGCTTATAATATTTTGTATTTGCATAATTTTTTTGAGGTTGTAAATGTATGTTCATTTGGGTTGATTTTGTGGGTCACTTATGGTGGAATGGCCAATTATAAGGGTTCAATTCCTCCCCATAAGTGCTTGTGTTTGCTAATGCATGTTCATATGTTGTTTGTGTTTTTTGTTTTATTGTGGTTGTAGTTTGCATTGTCTTTGCAAAATGCACTTCATAAAACTTACTCACATGACCCTAAACTTCACAATTTGAAACAAGTAGGTGCTAGATGGTGGCAAAATAATTTTATGCATCACCTTAAAAACTCCAAATGCAAAAGAAGATTAGCCCAAAACCTCTATACGAATTCCAACGGTAGCCAGATTTCTTCACCTCTAAAGTTGGAGGAGGGGGGCAGAAATTTCACTTTCAATTTTGAAGTGACGGCCATGTTGAGACAGAGCTCCCACCACATCTTCTTAGTTTGAGCCAGTTCAGCACCCCATGCCCTTCAGCTGTGGTCCCACTGGCTACGTTGCAAAAATGAAAAAATAAAATAAAACACTACTCATCCATAACAGCTGGTATGGTCAAAACTTGATACCCACACAACAATGCAAGCTTTTTTTATTGACAAAATTTTGCCAAAAAGCGAATTTCAAATTTCAAAAATCAAGTGATGTTGAAGATTAGGGTTTAGGGTTATGTAACAATGGTATATATATATATATATAAAATTTTCTTGAGTTCTTCCATACGTATTCTTTACAAACTAACAACGTGTAGCTCTTCACCTTCACACACTCAGGCGTGGGCTACAAGAAGAGGTTGCAAGCCACCTAATAGATTCTGGCCGTGCCAACAACACCTGATTTATATATGTATATATCAGCTTTATTGTTTGCCCCTTCCTCAAGATAGTCAGATTGCTTTTCCAAATGTCATGACTTGGGGGAGTTGGGGAGGAGCCAAACATCATCATCAACACACAAAATATCATTAACTTTACAGCACATTATTGGAACTTTTAGTGGGATATGTTACATGTATGCCCTATTCTGTGGACACATGGGATGAAGGACCACAGTGAAGCAGCACCCACCAGAGCACCCATCCACTGGGATGCCTGTTATCCACTCACTCATGGATGAACCTCAACTGAGTTAATACTTGGTTTCACCTTGGTAACCAATTCTGTAGGAAATAGATAGGTAGAAAAATAGGTAACTACTCTTTAAGTAGATGGTTTATACATAAGTAAGGGCTTGTTTAATTACTACCTACCAACTAACAACCTGGGTTGGTTGGTAGGTAGGTAGGTAGGTAGGCAAAAAAGCAACTGAGCTGACCACCATGGTTAGCTAGGGAAGTGGAACCCAACAGAAAACTGTTTTATGACCACTTACCATTTTCATCCTTCATGGTACACTGGTGGGTGCTGGGTTCAAACTTATTGGTCATTGATTCTCTCCTTTTCCACCCTTCCCAGTTTGAAAAATGATGTAAACTTGGCAAACAAAAAATGCAGTAAAACACTCCCCAAATAAAGGAGAGCAGGGCAGTGAAATTTTGAGGTATCAAAGTTCTGCCAACCCTAATTTTGCTATCACGTCCTATCAAAGTTGTGTGTCCAGTTGGATGCTAAAACCCTGATTCTGCTATCAAGTCCTATCAAAGCTCTGCCCAAGCTGGATGCTAAAAACCCTACTTCTTCTTTTGTAGACTGACAACAAAAGAATCTGAAAGGAGTTTTGGTTGAAGTCCAGTATAACTCATGCAAAAGGACTTTTGCAAGAAAAGGAGTGCCAAAGTCACCAGATTTGGAGGGATTTGTTTTTGGACAATGGGTTCTAGGAAGGTCACCAAAATTATAGCCGAATTCATAAAATTTTCTACTTTCCTCTCTGACCTGTAGCCAAATTTGGTTAATTCATCTTGTGGATGGTCACCTGTTTTGGCTACATCACAAAATTGGGCAAAATAAAAAATTGAAAAAAACCCACTGGTAGATGGTCCCATTCATCAAGATTGCCCTCCAAATTTTGGTTGTAGGGTTTAACCAGATATGAAAGTAGAAAGATATACAGATCCTTCTATATTTTTGGCGATGTAAGGGAACAAATGATAAAGAATCTGGCCATTTGGAATTTTTTTGTCTTAAATCCTGGCAAGTTTTTTGTAATTTGAAAAAAATTAGAAATCCTTTTTTATTGGCCAAAATCTTTTTTTCAGCTCGAGGAAACACGAAATTCACCCAACCCCCGTTTTAAGTTAGTTTTTAAATATTTTATCATTGTAATTATTATATTAAATAAAATAATTATTCATTTAAAAAAGAAACTCACATGCACTGAATATCTGTATTTGAAGTCAGAGCTGAGACTTATTGATGGAGTCCAATAGGCTCTGGACAGCTGTATGAATCTACCGAGCAAACCGGTCCAGATAGTCACGTCCGATAAGGACGGAATTGCGCAGCCGTAGCCACATACACGCGCGCACCGGCAACCGTTTGGCAGTTGTCCTCATGGCATCCGGCCACATGTCACGAATCCGCCGGGAATCTATTCCACCTGTCGGAAGATGTGTGGGGAGAGAGAGCTGGACACTCAACACTTCGGCTGTTGCATGGACGACGGAGTTTTCTGTTTTTTTTTTTTTTTTTTTTTTTTTTTTTTTTTTTTTTTTTTTTTTTTTTTTTTTTTTTTTTCGTGATGTAGCTGAAATGGCGATTATCCATAAGGAAGTTTAGCCAAATTTGGCTACAAACAAGAAATGAAAGTACAAAAAAAGTTTAAGTAGCCTTCGCATTTTTGGCTACAAAATGTTAGAACCCAATAGAGAAATCTGGCGATATTTTAAGAAATTTTCTTAAAGTATTTTCGAAATTTGGTGACTTTTTAAAAGGAAAATATTTAATTTTTCGAAATTTGGCGACTTAAATCCCAAAAAACATTTATTTAGCCACTTTGAGAAATAATTCAGCCAAAAAGAAAAACCCCTTATGCGCGGGCGAGGTATACCTCTCTGTCTGGCAAGTACAAGGGACAAGTGTCGAGCTCCTCGAGGCGCCCTTCGTTCCCAGCTCCTCGACACTCTCTGAGTGTATAAAAACACTCTCGAATTTCCCCTACACTCATCAATCAATTCCAGCATCTGCACAATCTTGAGAGAGTTTGCCAGCTTGATTTCAGTTTTCAGCTTTCGGAGAATTGAGAACTTGAGATTCTTCTTGAATTCAATTCCATTCAGGTACTAGCAATTCTTGCAATGGCGGATTACAACAACGAGAACCAACATGAATCAGCAGAGCAGTTTTCGGATCCGGCTCAGCAGCAGCCGGATCAGATAGACGAGGGAAACCAAGAGACTTCTGATTTTCAGTCTGGTGTTGGCGGACCGGTGACTGATGATACCAACTTCGGCGCACCACAACAAGATTCATCTGAAGGTGTTGGCATCCCCAAGAACTACGAGGGAGGAGAACAGGGAGAATATAATACGGGTAATGGTCAACAGCAGCAGACGGATTCAGCTGATGGTGATGTGCCGCCGGCGCAGGAGGAGCAGAAGTACCAGGACGCATCAGCACCCGGCTACGATGACAAGAGTGCCGTAGGCGATACAGATGGCACTGGCACTTTCGACCAACCCACGACTGACCAAACCCAGTTGGGCACTGATGAGACCACCAACGGCAGCTACGATGCGGGAACCCAACCACCAGGTGAAAATCTGAAGCCACAACTCTTTGGATATAAAGGAGTCAGATGATGAACAAGGTCCCATTTTTATTTCATTTTTCCATTCGTCTTAAATCATTCGAAAAATCATTTCTTTTGACATTATCCAATGCTTTGTCATGTGCTACTATACAGCTGGTGAAACGGCTGCTCCTCCTCCTCCAGCAGAAACTCCAAAGAAGGAAAGCCTCATGACTAAGCTGAAGGAGAAGCTGCCAGGGCACCACAAGTCAACTGATGATCAAACCACAGCAGCTACTGCTGACGAAGATGAAACGACAGGCGATACGCCGCCAAAGCAAGGACTGGTGAGCAAGATTAAGGAGAAAATTCACATGTAAAAAATTACAAACAAAACACAGTGAACGTACCACAAGTACTACATGATTTCCGAACGTCGTCCATTTGTTGAGTCTTATAACAACAAGTTTGTGAAAGAATAACGATTATTCGAGTTTTGTCGTGGGGTTGTGGGATTTTACACTCACAAGGGTTCTTTCTTCTTCTTACTAGCCAAATTGTGTCTGGCTTTTGTCATATATCCCGGATGACCTCTGCTGATGATCCGAGAAATTATTTATTTGTGTTGATTTTTGGGCTGAAGCCAGCAGCGTCTTATTAAGCTCGTTTATCATCACACATTTGTAAACAATTACTTTTACATGTAAAACTTACGATTATTTTTTTCTCTAATAAAAAAAATGGGTGCTGGGTATTGTGTATTTGTACAAATCTTTTTTTTGGTATCCCTTGTTGATAGTCAGGAATAGATATCACAACTTCTTTTATATTTTTTAGTGTTGGTGATGTGATGTTTTGGTTGAGCTGTTTTGTAACTTAGTTGGCTTGCCGATTATGTACAAAAGTACTTAACCAAATTTACCTACAGCTCAGGCAGAGAATTCAGAATCCGTGCTATGACTTAATGGCACGCTGAAACTTGTTGTCACAATAGAAATCATCACCATATCTTTGGGCTTCCTTTCACCCCCTATCCCCTCTTCCAATTGTATCTGCAAAGTAAATAAAGACACCTTAATAAATCTTAGTATGAAATGTTGATACTCAGAAGGTTTGAAGAGACTAATTATAATAATTGTTCAGTTAGGAGCAGTGAGAATATGTGTAGTAGCAGTGGAGGTGCACAGGAAAAAGGAAAAGACAGGATGAAATTCAGTTTACCACCAAAATTGATAGTTTTCTAAGTTTCATCCCCTGTTGAATGCTAACATACTTGTTTGCACGTTTTTTTCATCTCACCCTCTGTATGACGAATCTATTTTGGTGCTGTGTTTTTCTTACTTTACAAAAAATTCTAATGTATTCCAATTTGACTTCTTCATTGAAATATGACAAATGTAAACCTTTTTTTTCCTTTCTAGAAATGCCATTGTCTTTTTCTGGGCTGCAAAGTGATGAAAATCCATCAAAATGATAGTCAGAAGTCTCCCCTAACATCCCAATCTCACCTAACATTACTTAAAGTGAAACAGCTTGCAAAAAATGTTTTTTTTCCTTATGATACCTGCACAATTTATTTTTTCTTGTGATACAATATCCATTAACTTTCACCTGAAATATTTTAAGAGAAAAAAAAGTGGGCACATCATTCTCAAAACGCTTTGATGAATAATATTATTCTTAGGCACAATAATCTTTTTTCTTTTGCCAGTGCAATCACTTAGATGGATGTGGTCATAGTGCAACCTACTCAGATATAGTATAGTGCATGCAAATGGTTGAATAAACACAATTCATTTTAAAGCAACTTTGCACAATAACATATGTAAATAGTCAAATACACACATTCATTTTTAAGCAACTTTGTACAATAGCACATGCAAATGGTGAAATAAACACAACTCATTTTCAAACAACTTATGGAAAATGGCTTTATTTGATATTACTGTTATAAAGATGAAATTTTCATCATCATGAACTGATGTTACTTCAATTAGCCTATTAGCCCATGAATGCTAGGATTTTAGAAGTTGAAAAGTAATCACTAACAATGACAATATAATCTGGTTCTCATGCTTTACCACCATTTATATCACTTTTGCCCGGCAATACAGTCTGGTTGTCATGCTCTACCACCATTTGTATCACTTTTGCCCATCCAACAAATGTTTATCAAGTAATTTAAAACATGAGTTGAATAACAACGTGAGAGTGTTGCAGACCATGGTAGTATTGTAGATAGATGTAAGACAGCTTGTACATATGTCATCATATGCATTCACAATATCACCTGTTCATATTCAAAATCCCCTTTCACAATATTGTGAAAGGTAATATCATATTGTTGAATTTCATTTTGCATACATAAAATGATTGAAAAGATGGCATTTATGACATTAAAAAATAACCAACATTGTTGGATGTCATTGAGATTTCATCACTTCACAATGGTAAATATAAATTTCACAACCATTTTGTTCATTGCATGTATGTGTGCATCTACCACATAACTTGCAATTCTTGAATTTTTTACTTCCCATAACATAGATTGATAATATCTCAACATTTCAAGGTTTGTTTTAAAATAAAATCACCTTGCTAATAGACCAAAATTTTCACTAATCGATGTTTTCAATTTGTAATGGGTAAATCCAACATCAAAACAGGCTCTTTACCATGCACTACGTTTTTCATCAAACTTTTCAATCCATCTCATTACATTGTATAAGGTAAATTTTATAATCTTCAAACTAACCTTTCGAAAACCAACACAAGCAAATCATATCATTGTAAACATATTAATGTACTTTGTTCAAAACATACCCAAAACATGATCCTTGCCAAGGAATTATCAATGTCAAAAGAAAACATTTTATCATTGAAGTAAAAGCTCATGCAAGGGTGAAAAAATTGTCACCCTCATCCTTCACATACACAATTAGTTTGTCTAGTATAGATTGTATGATAACAAAAGATCCATGGTCTACGCAACCATTGCAATTCCAAGCATATTGGTGAGTTCCAAAAGTCGACAAACACCTCCCCTATAAGTTTATGAAATTAATCATAGTACCAAATGTGTCATGTATAGATCTAAACATCCACAAGTCAAAAATAGCTATTATTGTAACATAAGAATCCAAAGTCAACATTGCATATTGTTTCTTATTCTTGGCCATCAATGAAAGGCTAAAATGTTGAACCATTTGCTTCCAATTTGGAAACATTGTCTTGGCAATTTTTGATGTATGATCAAACCCCTCAACCATTAACTTTCCATAACAAACTTTAAATTTTAACAACAAACTACCATAGGTCGGCCATGAATTTCTTTTTTTGTGCATTATTATTTTTATAAGGATTAAGACTCCCAAAAGGATTTATGATGGCCCCATAATCAACACAATATCTTTTTTTGAACTTTTCTCGTTGTTGTTCTTTTGCATCAAAAGCCTAATTGGCACTTTCCATTTGCACCAAGTGGTTGGATGTTCAAGCAAGATACATTTTTTCATATAATAGTCCCATGCCACTTATTGTATGAAATCATCTTTTTCCTCTTTTTGATAATATTACCAAAATTATAGGTCTAACAAATAGAATGCCAAATCACATAACACATGGTTTGAAGCATAACAAGATCTAGCTTACTACCATCGTTCACACTAAAAAAATGCCAAGGGAAAGACAATTTGTGATGAAGGAACCATGCCTTTTGACTTAGGGTGAGTTGAGTTTGTCATACCTCCCATGCAATTTTTCCTTCCTCATCAAAGTCACACAATGTTACAATGCTTTTAAAATCATATGGTCCAATTGGTGTTGAAATTGAATCAACTAGTGGCCTTGAATCCTTAGCTATGTTGCCCAATTCCAAGTGAACATCATCATAATCAAAAATCTCATGCATATGTTCCTTTAAGTAAAATGTTTAATCTAATTTCCCATTTGCACTTGGACTTTATAATGGTAAAAATTAAAGAACTACAAAATCTGGTTGAAAAACTTGACATTGATGAACTTTTGAAATTCAACTGGAGGACAGTTCATTAATTTTGGCACAACCTCTGGTTCAGGGTTTTTGGAAATTAAAAAATCAAAGAACCCCATGTTCGAGCTTTTAAAAAAATTTCAGAATAAGACCACAGGGGTGATGGCTCACTGTTATAGTGCATCATTCTTGGACGCTGGAACCTCAGAGAAGGTCCTGGGTTCAAACCCAGTGGTGTGCATGTGAAACTCCTGCCAGCCCTTTGAGAGCCTGAATAGGCCAGATCTGATGTTGTGCTGCTTCAAAAGGAAAAGAAGAAATTTAAAAAAAAAAAAAACTGTTGAAATTGATGGTTCGGGGTAGGTTCTTTGATTTCAAATTCCGAAAAATCCAGTTTTATGATTAGTCATTTAAAAAAACAAATCGTTGATTTATGCAAGCGAAACTCTCACTATAGGGGCTTTCGAATTTTCAACCTCCCTCGACCTACTGACCTCTCAAATCTCAAATCCAAATGAGACCCCATAGCGAGACCTTCTACTATACTTTCATTCAAGTTTGGTCCTGGTAGTGGGGTCTATGGCTGAATGTTGTGTGATATAAGGCAGGGTATATAAACAACTGTTGGCCAGGTACTCGATTTTGGCATTTTAGAACTGCCAATTCTGGTTGTGATTAGTAAAAAACTGAACCAGCACTGGGTCTGATTTTTGAAACTGGGTTTGGAATTGGGGTCCCAGTTTTTTAAGAATCAAAACTGGAACCAGATTTGGGAATTTCGGTGCTTGGGGAAATAATTAAATATGGCAATTTAACAAGTTTCAAACACCTTGCAAATGATCTTGAAGAAAAGTTCCAGTTTCAGACCACAAAGAATTTTAGCCCTTAAACATCAGGGAGGAGGAGCCAATGTGAGTTCAAACCCAAAAAAACTCCGATGTTTCATGAAAATTAAATGAATTTTAAAATCTTTCCAGAAAAAATCATTTCTGGAAATACTATACCTAACTAATTAGTGTCTAAGCTCCCAAGGTACTATGGCACAACATGAATGAGGACTCTTGCAGAAGTTGGTGCATAGCCAGACAAGGGAAGTTGTTCTTTGTATAGTTTATGAAAGACGTGAGAAAAAGTGGTATGTTTTTTTTAGTGCCAAGTTATTCATTGTCATCGATAATATGATGCAGAAACTTATCGATCATTTTTTATCTCCTTATGATCAACAACTTTCTACAAAGATGGTTTGCCTCAACCTGACTTCTTCATCAATGTAGGTTTGTTGCAACCCCTGTTCTTCAGAGATATTCTACATAAAAACTGCCATTTTCTTCTTTGAAAGTTGCCAGTACATTGCTCCTCTGGAATTTTGCTACATTGTCAAACCTTCTTGAGAGTTACAAGATGTCTCAAGTTTCCACTTGTGTAAATGGAAGACGAATTCCATTGGAAGACGAATTCCTTTCCTCCTTGGAATGCATGAGGAGTTTCAGTTATCATCATACAACAATTAGGGTTTTTTTTTTCAGGTGACAATATTTCATAACTTTGTGACAGGAAAAAAAAAAAGGTGGGGCTGTGACTTGTACAAAGGATTTTTTTGGGAAAAATGGCTCAAAGTCACCATATTTTCAAGGGAAAAAACAAGTTGAAATCATCCTATTTTGACCATAGGTCCAGTACATAGCAGCAGTGCATTATTTTTTGTTTGTGGCGAATTTTCTCTATTTAAGGAGAAATATTTTCAAAAAGAATTCTGTCATAAAAATTCACTTTTAAGAAAACAATCGCCAAAAATTGCCACAATTGCCTACTATATGAAAGGGTACTTAAGATTGTATACTTTCATATTTTGAATATTGCCAAATTTGGCTAAATATTCTCATGGTCTATAACCACTTAAGCAAGCAAAACAAAATTGAAAAAATGGAAAAAATAGTGCATATCAGGGTTTCAAAAAATTGTATTTTTCTCTCTGACCTGTAGCCAAATCTGGCTAAAGTCCTCTTGTGGACGATTGCCAGTACACCTACCTCACAAAATTGCCAAAAAAAATGAAAATACGAAAAATTCTTCGTTACCTATGGACGGTTTAGTCCTTTGGTGGTGACACGCGTTCTTGGTCGCCATTTTAGGGTTAGGGTTTAGGGTTCAAAATGATGTGAAGAGCCAGGCCGTCTGACTCTTTACTATTGCGCGCGCCTCTCTCAGCTCCTCACGAACCTGCGTTCTCCTTGCTTCGTGGTTCTGTACATCGGGATGGGAATGTGGTTTCCTGCGCTCTTTTCCTTGACCCTCGTCTTTGTTTTTTTCTTTTTTTTGGATTTGATTTGTGTCTTTTTTTTTGGTTGAAGATTTGTTGTTTAACGGTGTGGCTTTGAACTGCAATCTGGGATCTCTTTATCTCGTTTAATCTCTAGGAAGACATAATTTCTTGATTGGTTTTCAAGTCCTTTCCAGTATTTGCTACCAGCTTGAGAACTGACGCTGTCGTTGATGATTCAATGTCTGTTTGTTTTGGAATGTGAAGATAAGAGTAGAGGGGTCAAGAATTTTCCATTTCGCTTCTCGCTAGTTACTCTTCACAGACGGAGAGAGGCTTGCACCACGCTTTGTGAAGTGTGTTGTAAGTATGTCGATCGGTACAATAGGCCATGCGGGATCGACTCCCAACAGTCTTGGCTTGTTTCAAATGTTCGACGACAAGTGTTCTATGACTGACCTCTCTCCCTGGGTGTCTTTGTTTTTCTGCTCTTCTTCTCAAACTGCTGTCGAATCGTAGACTCGTCTCTGTTGTCTCCCTGATGTCTTTCTTCAGATCATTTTTGGCGACAGAACCATAGCGCGATGATGATAATGCCATGAGGCTTTTTGCGAGGTGCTTAGTACCATGGGCAAATCCTCAAAACGACTTCTTCTTCCACTGAGCGCATAGTATCGATGGTTTTTTTGTTTTTGTGCTTCTTCTTTGGCTGAATATGAATTCATGCACTCCATGTCGAGGATCATCATTTAATATATCTAGTTGAGCTTTGTCTTTGATGCGAGCTCGGAGCATTTCTTCCTCATTTCTTTCAATCTCCAAAGAAATAAGAAGCTTCCATCAGAAGCACACAGCTCAGATCTTTTAATGGTGGTTGAAGGCGAGGAACTTACTTCAAAGGCAAAGCCTTGATAACTTGCTCAGATCTTGTAACGAAGATTGCAGAATTGAGAAGCTTATATCAGTGTCAAATAAGCTCAAATCTTCCAATGGAGATTGAAGAAATGAGAAGCTTACAGCATATCTCAGATCTCTTGTATTGAAACAATGAGAAGCTCATAGAAAAGCTGAGATCTTGTAATGTAGATTGGAGAAATGAGAAGCTTACATCATCAATGGTGCAGAAAAAATTGAATACTTGTGTGGTAACACTGGTGGACTGGGATGCACTAGTCTTTTTCTCGTAGGTGTTTACACTTTGGAACAGGCACCAGAAGCATCCATTGCCATCTGACAAAATGGTGGCTCACCCTAGTGGTTTTTGCTGCATTCTTGGGTGGAACTGACCCTAACAGGCCCATTCCATAATACATAACATCCCTCATGAGAATCTCAAACCATTGGTAGTTTGGACGGGAGTTACAAGCCATAGGCTTCGATCTTTGTTTCTTTAGTGACCTACTACCATGGGATCTCATTGACCCAATAGTTGCAAAACCCTTTGAAACTTGGATGAAGAGAGTGCATCTCAATTCTCATGAGGGGTGGTTATGTCCAGTAACATTCATGCTCCGGCTGGGTTCTTATTCAAAGAACCCATCGCCACCCTCCTGAAGTCACTTGCTCTAATCAGCTTGTTCATGTGGTAAAGGCCCATTTTAAGTGACAAACTTTGGAAGGGGGTTTTTTGGCTCATGTCATCTCTTGCATATACATCACATTTTCAGATTCCAATTTGATGCTTAATTTGCACTCATATCTGTTCTCATTTTTAATTGTACCAGTCTCATCATGACCTTAACATTTTGTGTTGTAAATGAATAGTGAGTTGTCCCAAGAACTCAATAATGTTCCAACTACATCTATTAAGTAGAGGTTCCTAGAGTAGAATTGTGATTAGCCCATGCACATGTGGAATATGAAAACCTTGTTTAATGTCCATTTTTCACAATCCAATATGGGCATCTTGCAACTTGCATTACATTTTCAAAGACTTGTATAACAATCCCATTATAAACATGCCGTGATAAACTTATATTTATGAAAAGGTGAGAAATATATAATTCACAATGAGTTTTTGAAGAACTCATTCACCATTAAAGGACATCAAATTTCTATAATTCAAAGTTTGAAAAGACTCCCAAAAATATTGCTAGAGTATGGTTCATGCAATGGCTAATTGACAAAGGAATTTATATGAGTTTTTATGCCAAGGCAAGCCACCTTATTGTATGAGTTTGATAAGAGTGAAAAAATGTGGGGAAAATGTTATCCAACAATGAAAACACCTACAAAACTCAACTATGGATGTTATATCCTACTTGACTCCCAACTTTCATGGAGCCATGGGAGTTGGGACAAATTACCTTTGAACCTCTAGAAGATAATTTGGGGGCTTAAATCTCCTCCAAATCAAGCAATATTCAACTTGTTGGAAATTTCTCCTTTTTTCTCTCATAAAATATTACAAAAAAATTGACTTTCATTTCTTAAATAGGCCTTTATAGGATAAGTTATATGATCATTTGAATGACTAGAAGTGAAATTGTCAAAATCAATCTCAATTATTTCACTAGCATTTAATTTTAAACATATTATTAAAATATTGTAAAAGCACAAATAAAAGAAAGAGGCCAGTTTGTGATGCACTTTCAAAATTTAAATGCATGAAATTATTCTTAAGGTTATGGCTTCTCATTTAGAATTATATAAGATTGAACGATTATAGTTTTTAATAAACACATTGCCAACATGACTTTTGAGGTCACACATGATGATAGTTAACGTACCTTCTTGCAATAGTTGGAACTACTACTCCAAAACCATCAATGGGTTCTCCTTTGACAGAATTTAGTTCTTCATTCTTTGTTTTCGCCAATTGCACAGTCCCCATATTCAATGGGTCATATGAGCTTTAATCAAATATAAAAGTCTTTTATTGACAATTTTTTTAAAATGAAAAATATCAAATTCATAATAAATCCAAGAATTCAGCTCTCAACACATTTTGTTGCTAATGACTTCAAACAAACTACATTGACAATTTGCTTAGTTTCCAAAATCATGTTACAATTTGGAAATGCTAAACTATGGACTTAAAGACTAACTTACCAATTAGATATTTTCCTCAAAATTGCTCAAAATATGTCTAAACTAGAAGCCTGAAAGGCCCATTCCATCCAAGGTTGAAAGTGTTCAAGTTGTGTAGGTTTAGGGTTTTGAGTTTTAACCATGGTACCAGTGAAGGTGTTGGTTCACCCAAGGTAGGAAAATATATAAGTATAAAAATGATGAATGCAACTATTTGGGTTGAAAGGCATATTATTCCCAATTTATTGACCTGAAAATCATGATTTCAACACACGAAAAGCATTTTTTTGAAAACATGGCCATAATTCACCAGATCTCAAAAGAGAAAGAATATGAAATCTCGAAAATTTCTACAACAGTTACACCAGGTGCTAGCTAAGACGATTCTTAAAAAACTATTACTTTCATATCTGGTCTATAGCCAAAATTGGCTAAATCATCTCAATGTGGATGATAACCACTTTTGGTTACATCACACAAGTGAAAAAAAGAAGCCCCACATTTGCCATCCCTGGGGGAAAAATAAAATAAAATTACACACTAAAAAGAAGAAAGCTGTGCAATTCTGTGCTCAGCTCTGAAGAACGTTCAATCCATGAACCCTAATGAGCTCCGACTAGGCTTGTCTTTTTGCACCATGCACGATTCTGCGCTTCTGTCAAACTAACTCTGCGACAGAACCATGCAGCTCTGTGCAAGCACGGTGCCGGTGCTTGGACAGAGCTTTGTTATGTATGGCTCTTTAGCATACCTGCATCGGCAGTTAGTTGGCAACCTGGATTTGGATCCTCACGTGATACGCCATAGTTTGCACGTACACAGACATATTCTAAACCTGTTTACATATACAGGTTCAGAATTTGAAGCTAAAATTGGGGAAGGCACTTGAGGGAAGAGTGACAACTTTCTTTTGTTTTTGTTTTGGGGAAGCTTTTCAAAGTCTTGAAGCTTTTTGCACTAGAGTTGTTGTGTTGATAGTTCAATTTGTTGTTGGCTTTTTATTCAATAAATATTTTTTTTTTCAACCATGTAGGAGGCTATTCACATGATGGAAATTACACACAATCACAAGGATGAATCAAAATTCTCAAAACATGTGGGTTTCTTTTTCAATTTGTTGAAATTCATATTCATGGGCCTTTTTTTTAATGTCCAATTGTAATGCATTTTTCAGCTACTAGGAAGAAATTTTCAACCTCTACACATGATGATCCCTTATAATAATGAGAATATAAATGCTTTTGAAAAAAAGCTCTTAATTTTGTTCTCACAATGTGAAGGAGATCAAAGAAGAAAAGACGGGCAATGAGAATAATTGTGAAGATCAAAGAAGAAAAGATGGACCATGAGAAAATCATGTGCTTATTCTTTGGTCAAAATTAAACTAGGTTTACACTAGGAACAAATGCCTTTCAGCCATGATCAATGAGTGTTCCCATGGTCTCATCCAAATCTCAGGGTACCATGAGGTTCTATAGGCCATGGCCCAAGGGTTTTAATATAAATCACCCATAATTTTTTTCTCCAGTTCTTAACCAATTTTAGACCTTACATGTCAATTATGAATAACTTACCTTGGGACCTTTGTTGATAACATGCCATTTTCTCAAAAACTGACCAACACAATAATAATACCTTTTCAAGTTTTGATGGTAATTAAATTATTTTTTGAAATTTTCATTTTAAGAAATTATTTGTTTGAAGAGTCAAAATTGAAAGAAATTACAAGGGAGGGAACAAATACCAAAATTGGTGGAAACCCAAAGCTTCTTGTTTGAACCTAGTCCACCTTAGTATAGAAGATATAATAATTTAGTTATTTTTAAGCCCATAATTTGGTGGAACATTATCTCTCCCCATTTTTGCAAAATAAAAAATAAAAAATTGTTGTAAAAGGTCTCATTATGTTCAAGCTTCAGAGTTCAAAGAATATGCTAAAATAAAGTTGCATATAGTTATTACCAAAATTCCATAATTTTATAAAATATTATATTGTGAAAGTGAATTTTTCCACACCCAATTGCCAAGCCGGAAGAAGCCTTTGGCCACCAAACTCCCCAGCAACTTTGCAATTAGATGGTAAGGTTACTGCAATTGAGTTCTTTGCTCTAAATTCATAGTGTTCTAGTTAACCCCTCTAGTTAACCCCTAAACATCAAGGTGGACCAATTTGGTTTACTGCAGTTGAGATGCCCTAATCTCATAGTGTTCTAGTTAACACCTCTAGTTAATCTTTAAACATCAAGGTGGACCAATTTGGTGTTGCTTTTCAGTGTATTTTTTATTTCCTCGAACATTTATGCGTTAAAGAGTTCAACTCTCAAAAATTCATGTACTCATGGAGTTTTTGGGTTTAGAGTTTAGGGTTTCAATTGAAATTTTGTTGGTTGCAAATTGGAGTTCCTTTGCCCAAGAATGCAAATGGAGATGTGTTCCCTAGGGCCTAATCCAAATAAGGATAACCCCGATCAAAATGCAGGTAAGTTAAGTCCTATGGGTCAGTCTGCTCATTAAATAATCCTTTTAAATATTGAAATGAGTTTATTTCCCAATTTTTTTCTCTTGTGAAAAAAAGCAACGAAATATGTCGAAAAAAAACCCCACTGGAACAGATGTTGAAAACTGTAATAATTATCAATCTGAAAATTATTTCATGAGATCTGAATAATTTCACACTCATATTTGACAATACACAATACCATGTAGTACACGAGTAATAATTATGAAAAAATAATGATATTCAAACTTGTAAAAATGAATTGTTTTTGGCAAAATTATAATTATTTATTTTGTCGATGTGGAAGCTGACCTTAGGCTATTGAATAATTTTCACAACATTAGGAGACCCAATACAAAATATTGTGTCCCTTTTATTGCATGTCGAGATTTTTTTGAATACTTTTTTAAAATCTATTTTTTTATTTATCTATGTAGGGCACAAATGGAGAGAATCAATTGTACGGGAGAAAACTCTTGTTCAGAAATTTTTGCTCGCCCAAATTCCTCAATAATGGCTAATACTAGATAGGTTCCATGATACATAATACTGGGCCATCTAGTCCTTTAGGCCCTTTACACTACTTTGTCTTCAGAAAAGTGGGCCATATTAGGCAACATTTTCTACCATTTTTTCCCACATTAAGGGCCATGATTCCAGGGGAGAAATCCTTTGTCCAAATCCCTTGTCCCCCGCCCCACCCCCACCCCCTTCCCTCCACTTGTTGAGATTTTGGCTTTGGGCTTGGCAAGTTAGCATGTGAGACTATAGTTTTGCCTTATTCAATAACTTTGTTTTTTGGCAATTGATAAATAGTAGGATGTTTAGCCAATTCACCACCACAATTTCAAATTTTCAAATTGCTTGAGAAGGAAGTACACAAATCCCAAGATTTTCAATATATAAAAAAAGGAAGTAAATAATTTGCCAAAGACCACCTATATATGGCTAAAATGGGGGGACAAACTTGTGTGACCCACCCCTTGTTACTAATTGCAGCGCCAAATGTAATATTATTTGCAATCTTTTGACTAATTATTATATTATTACTTTTGCCAATGATAGAAATTTATCGTAACTTTGCAATAATGTAACTTTAATATTATTATATTAAAAGATTGCAAAGGATTCCAAATGGGCAAAGGAATGGCAGTTTTCTACATCTAGAAGATTTCCTTACAAGAAAAAAGTTATTTCAAATTTAGAAGTTATGTCCTTGCAAATTAGGTGGTATTTTTAAATTTATAAAATTTATAGCTAGAGGACCCTTGTTCATTAATTAGAGCTCGTTTCAATTCCAAATTTATGGCCACGCCTAATAGGGTCCTTATTTTGGGAATGCCACCCACTCTTGGGCCTTACCCATCATGAAGGTTGAGGGGGTCATACATCTAAACACAAACAAGGTGTGTTATACACAATGGCCCTGCCATTTATGTAATATCAACAATGGATAAATTGTATGGTACATTGGTCATAGCAAGGGAAAGTTTTTTAATAAATTATTTTAATGTAGATCATCATGTTTTAGTAAAAGATTTTTTTTCCTAAATTGACAATTTTTTTTTCTTTTCTTGATTTCACATCATTTATGAGCAATTCAAAAATGATCTCATATTAAATGGTGACATGTTTTTGAAACCTATCTAAACATTAAAAAATTCAACCAAACCAAAAGGAAAATGTCATAATAGGATTTTCAATTTTTAAAAAAAGTCTAGTGACTTTTTCTTTAAAAACTTGGAGTATGTGATCGAATACTCCCCTTTCATATTTGCGCAAATTTTCACACGAAAAAACAAAACTTGTCATCACGTGCAAATTTGAATGTTTGGAATAACATTGTCACATTTTTAAAGAATTGCATGAATTTTTGTGTAAGATGAACACTTTAACCATTTTTGGAGAAGGTAATTTATTATTATTTATTATTATTATTATTATAAGTTAAGGTTACTGACAAAGTTATTCAATGATGCCTGTATAGATGAAGAGGTAGCAGAAAAAAACAAAATATCATAAGATGAATGCATCCTTTTACAAATAAATTAGGACAAATCATCTCACCTAGTTTCTAAAGGCCAAAATCCCTTGAGGAGGCATTATTCATGTGTACAAGGTGCTCTCCAAATACAATAGAATAGAAAACTTTCTTTCCAGTGTTTAACATCCACAATTAGGCATTAAAAAAGCCAAGCTGTTTGAATCAATGATTGTAGCAAATTTTCCATATTTAGAGGATTTTTTTTTTTTCCATGATGCCAAAATTTTATTTTAGATTCCTGTTGGTAGTTCAGGATATAGAAGGATCCTCATATTTTTATTTTTATTTTTCAATTGTGGTTTATTGTCAAATTCGACTCAAAAAATGTCAAAAAATAATTTAAAAATTGCCTCAATTTTTCTTCTGCGTTTTAGCCACTTTGTCTACATTGCAAAATTGACGGTAGAAAGTAACAATGGTGTGAATGGGGTTTTCAGAATTTAAGAACTACAATCTATCTGAAGAGGCCAGTTTTGGCAAACGGATAAAAGTGCGATCGATGTGTGACCTAAGGATGTTTGTTTGTTTGTCAAGTCTTGAGCCCCCCCCCCCCCCAATCGTTGCACCTCTTGTTATGCTCCCGGTATGGTTAGAAAGCCCTCTATGAGTAAGGGTGCACTGAGTTATTTTCATAATGTTTTTCACTTAGAGTGGAGATGATATGGAATACTCCACAATTTTTCACTAAACATCCATTTAAATCAAAACTAGAAATTATAAGGGGATTCGAGTGTGCTCTCTATTGCAAAGCCCTCAATGAATAGGAATTAGTGAAGGTGATTTTGGAAATTTTTCAGACCTAAATTGCTGGAGATATTTGAATTTTGAGTGTTTATACGATTGGAAATTCAATTAATTTACAGAAAATTATTATCAAAGGAAAAATTAGTTGGGTAACCTGTTCACACCCGGGCAAGGTTTATGCTGAGCTTGTTAGGGTGAGGAGCATACCTAGGTTCAAGGTTAATCCCCCAAATTGAAGAGCCTTCACTGTAACAAGCTTCATTCCTAGATGAATCAAGCCTCGGTTCAAGCTTAATCAAAGCATTGAACCAGCACCTAGATTGGTACCATGGTCGAAAATACCCCAATTTTTTGGGGTCGTTAGAGTGAGTATTAAATATTAGAAATAAACAAGCCTATCTCGAATGAATAGGTACACATACATAGTGAATAGAATATTCAATTTTCCATGCAATAAAACTAATACTTAAATCCTTAGAGATAAATAACTTATTCACCTTGCACTTGCCATCAACTTATCCTCATTCTTTATTGAGTAAGATATACACACAATGTTCGTAGGAGAATAACAATACTATGGCACGAGAAAATGGATGATATTTTTGACATGCAATTCCCACAACTTGCACATTGCTTGTCAATCCAGTCGGTTGCACTATCTTTCATAGTCCTCATCCAAATCCCATTTCAACTTTGCCAATGGGCGATCGTGCGGTGGTAGTTTGGTTGTTAAACCTTGAAATTTTGAGCAACAGCCCACTGCCCAGTCTAGGGTTTAGTGACATATCCAAACAAATTATTTCAATGGAGAAAACCCCCTCAATTGCATGTCCAATAGGTTCAAAGCAAAGGGTTCCCAAGTTCCTTATATGTTCCCCAAAGAGTTCCCAATAACACCTTACTTTTATCCAATATGCTTTGGCAATTGTTGTTCTCTTTTCACCCACATAGGTGGGCCAAAGGGGAGACACTCCATACTTCAAAATAGAACATTTTATTTTGGGGAGTCTCCATAATTCCATTTTTTTGAATGATGGACCAATCAAATTGGCTCATTTCAAAATCAAAAAAATTTGAACTTGGGAGGACACATCATCTAATTAACACAAGAGGTAAATCCCAATACATATCATTTTAGGTAGGGGTATTAACCCAAGCCAAAAATGGTGACAAACAGCTTTAGGAATTGAATTTTCATACAACCAATGATATGACTCAACATGCATTTTAGAGGGCCCTACCCTTTTCATTTGGGGGCAAAGGGTGGGGTGTGGTGTGGTGTTCGATTTCTTGGGGATTTTGGCGTTCCCATCATTTTCTTAGAGGTTTTCAATGCTTCCCAATTTTGTTCCTAAAGTTCCATTGAGTTCCTCAATATGTTCCCAATAGCACCACAATTTACCCCCTTTTTTTTTTGTCTAGAGTTGAACTCTCATAACCTATAAAGCTTGACTGATAGGTAGCATAAAATTAGGGTTTATATATATATATATATATATCTATATATATAGAGGGAGTTCAACAACTAATTCAAAATCTGATTTTATTATAAAGTTTAACTTTTTTAATCAAATTTAGTAAATCAAAAATAATAATTCTTACATTAAAAATCTTGACCCTATGTTCACACAAAAATTTCAAAATTGCAATTTTAGCCCCCAAACAAAAAAAATAAAAATAAAAATTCACAATTTAATTCCTGTGATGGTTCCAACAAACCAAAAGGATGTCAACTCAGATTCGAACTTGAGTCACAAGAACCTAGACCTGAAGCCCCAGGGATTTAACCCTGCAAACTGGATACCCTCACAACAATGGTCAGGGGTCAGGACTGGGGGGGTATCATGCACGGAAGGCCAACCATATTGATGGTGGCAGGCCAAAATTGCACAAGCTTCATGGGAAAATGGTCTCAATAAAAGTACAAAAGGAACCAAAGTACTTTGGAATAACCCCCCCTAGAAAATCACTTCATTTTCAACTTTTTTAATATGTAATTCTCTCTAAATTGGCTAAATATTGCCAAAAAAAATGGCTATATAACGTAATCCCAATAACCTTGGACTTGACCCCCCTTCAATTTAGTTCCTTATTACCCATTTAATATTGCCAATCAGGCTTGAGTGGTGGAAATTTGGGGTTGGGGATGATGATAAATGGGGTGTGGAAACTGGAGACCTAGGAGCTTCTCGGCCATGGGAAAAAAAAATGCTTGCAAATCTAGCCTTTCAAGAATGAATTATGCAACAAACATTTGTGAGGAGAGAGAAAAAAATGCATCATGGGATGGCTATTAGTATGTTCAATGAAGAATGATCCTTCTCTCGTTAGTTCCTTTCAAACTAGCCATGATTTCAAAAGACATAAGCAAAGGTTTGACACCCACTAATGTTACATCTTCACAAGTTCTCTCTCCTGAGTCCCTCCACTTGCAGGTACCTTCTTATGAAGGGGAAAAAAAACCTTCTCACCAACCTATCTTTTGATAAGGGGGAAATTTCTGAAATTTCCATTATAACTTCGAAGTTCCATACTATTGACACAAAGAATGAATAATAACAATAAGAATAATGAAATTTTTATACATGAGAATGATAAGAGTGCTAAACATTCCTACTTTTTTCTTTCTTTTTTGCTTTTTAAAAAAAACCAAAAAAAAAAAAAAACAAACAAACAAACAAACAAACAAAGGGGCGTGGGGAAACTTGGAAGAGTAACCTAGTGAACAGTTTTTCCTATACATATTGTCGGTATTTTTCTAGTGTAGATTCGACTAATCTGGCTATTTTTGGGAAAAATTTCACCAAATTTTGGGCACCTTACCTATAACAAAAATTGAAAAAAAATTACAACCCCAGCCCGAGGCCCCCCTACTACCCTAGTGAATGGGTTTTTTTTAGTCTCCAAATACTTGCTAAATATAATACAAGGAAATGTCGCCGAGTCCTTAATGAGAAAGTAAGAAAGAGTAGACTATGTCAGAAGAAGTTCAAATTCCACACGCCAAAGGAAAGAAATTGAAACCCAACCCCCCTCCCCCCCCCCGCCCCCAAAATTTAATTATCCCCATTATTCATCATATCCGCCATTTAAGTAATAATACCCACGCCACCTTTTCGTTGACTCTTGTGACACGCTCTGTCCACACTCATCTCTCTTCCGCCCCCCCCCCGGCCCCCAAGTAATTTTTTTGGGAATTTTTGTTTGAAGCCAAACTGGCTAATCTTATTTAGTTAGTGAAGATTTAGCCACATCTGGCTATAAACCAAATAGAAAGTGCTAAATTTTAATCATCCTTTTCTACGTTTTTGGCTATACACTGAAAACCAAATATAGATATCTGGTGACTTTTGCTCTTTTCTTTTTTTTCTTTTTTTTCTTTTTTTCCCCCCTTACTTCTGATGATTGAAAACCTCCAAAATTACTTCCTTTTTGGAATTTTCGATTTTTTAACTTTCTCTTTTTGGCGAAATTTCGCCAATAAAAAAAGGCTGATGTATAATATATAAAGATTTTGCAGTTCATATATGGTGAATAGCCAGATTTGGCTAAATCTTTCTAGAGAATGATTGCTACTTTTTTCTACATCTTCTTATTTATGCATGATCGCCACTTTGGTTTTCTTTTTCTTAAATTCCCCACAAAAGAAACAAGCTATTACACACGGAAAACCAAATATAGAGATCTACCAGCGATTTTTACTAATTTTTTCCTCACTTCTGGCGATTTGAAAACCTGCAAGAACACTTCATTTTCGAAATTTTAATTTAGTTTCGCCATTAAGAAAAGAAATAGGCTAAAGGGGCCCCACTGTGCTGCCGATTCCCGTTTTTGGTGATAGACTCTGTAGTACCGAAAAGGTTTTTTTCCTTTTTTTCTTTTTGGTTTTTTGTTTCTGGGCCTTTGGGGGGGGGGGGGTTTCGGTCACAGTTGTTGCCGGTGTTTGTTGTCGCGGTACCCGCGTGGGTCTTGTATTGCAGCTGCGTTTGATTGAAGCTCTTCCCTTCCTCTCTCTCTCTCTCTCTTTCTCTCTCTCTCCATCCCGTTGGCTTTCTTTCTCCTCTTCTCGTCTTCTGGTTTTTTATTTGTATTTTTTTCTGATTTTTTTCTGCATTTTTCTGTATTTTTTTTCCTTTTTTTGTCTGTTTGTTTTTCTTCCCCACTCTCTTTCTCTCTGTCTCTCTCTCTGAGCTTTTCTGGTGCTCAAGAAGATCAGATCAGCTTTTGTCGCTCTTGTGGATCTTCTTCAGAAAAAAAAAAACAAAACTTGAAAGATGTTTTTTTTCCCGCTGACGAGGTTTTTCTCATGAGGTAAAGAGATAGAAGATATGGCCGGATGTTTGCGAAAGCAGCGGCAGGTGCAGTTTTGTCGTTCTGTGGATCATCCTTGTTTGTTTTCTTGTACAGGAGGAGGATGCATGAAGTAGATGGATATGACAGGATGTTTGTGGAAGAAGCAGCAGCAGCAACAACAGTCGCAGCTCACAATTTCCGTTGAAGCAGAACGGCACCGTTGCTAGTTCAGGTAAGATACTCTGCCTATCTGTTTTCGCCGTTCAAGTCTTTGAGAATTTTCTCTTTTCGTGCGTGCGTGTTTGTTTGTTTGTTTGTTTTTGTGTGCGTAGGTTTCGAATTTCAGATTGTGAATTTCTTTGGAGATTAGGTTCGGGAGGATGGATATGTATCCACGGACTTTGAATCTTCGTTTTGCATTCTGTTTATGAGATTTTTGGTTCTATTGCTAAGTGCTATCTTCTAAGACGAGATTTAATACTCCCTTCCAAACTTTGCACATTGTAGAGCTCTTCACCAAAGACTTAGAAACAAAGAGCCAAAAAACAAACGAGGTTTATCATCTGGGAAGTGAGTTCTTTCGATCTATGAACAAGCTCAAGATACTGTCTGACTAGCCAGCCCCTCGTGTGTTTTGGAGAACATCTATCATCTGGGAAGTGAGTTCCTTCGATCTATGAACAAGCTCAAGATACTGTCTGACTAGCCAGCCCCTCGTGTGTTTTGGAGAACATCATATTCAGTTTCTCTTCATGATTGTTGCTTGTCTGACAAGATTAAGAGGTTTCTGGGGATGGACTTCATAGAGATGTCTGCTGTGTCCACAGCAGGGAAAAGGAGCATGTCTATCATGGAATCTGTACTTTTTGAACAAAACAATCTGTGTTTTTTGTATTCCATCTCATTCAGGGATATGGATATAATAAGTGTTTGGACACATTTGATGGCTCAAAGCAGCTGCCAAATCTGGTTCAGGGTTTGTAAATATCCAACAACTTTTTTCTCCTCTTTGGAACAGTCGAGATATGACGTGCAGCAGCTAGTGCAACCACTGCAGTATTGTGAATGCTGGGCATTACAATGACAAATACTATTTTTTTATAAGGGGAATTTGTTGAGATGACTACTCTGAACCTGTTGGGTTTTCAATCTGTGCAGGATGCAGGAACCACCAGCTGATGGGTCAGGAGAAATCCTGGTAAAGAAGCTGTCAGAGGCAAGCACAGCAGCTCGCAAGTTGGTGGCGAAGGAGGAAGGCTTTAAGCAGTTAGCAGAATTTTTGGACCGAGCAGAGCCAATTGCTGCCAAGTTAAGCGAATGTGAAGACAAATCTGTGGACGAGGTGGTTGAACTTTTGCTAGCAGATTTACAGACAGCACAGGAGCTCATCACCACATGGACAAACAGAAGCCGCATCTATCTTCTTACACATTGCCGGTCAATTGCAAAGCAGCTCACTACTCTCACACATGGATTTGGTCACAATTTGAGCCAGATTCCTGGATCATCAGTGCAGACTGAAACATACGCTTTGATTGAAAAACTTGCACGGGACATGCAGCAGGCCCACTATGCAGTAAATGCACCTGAGGAGCAGATTTGCCAGACACTGGAAAATGAGAAGGGTAGCATTTGGACAGATGTAAGTGTGCAAAGAGACCTTCTAATGGACATTGCCCGCATGGTCGGAGTGGATGCCCTGAACAGGAACCCTTCTGTATTGAAGAAAGAGATCGATCTTCTGCGGAATGATGTACACAACACAAATGAGCCATATGATCTGCACATGATGGATGTGATTGGCAACATTTATGACAACTATGTCCAGTCCAATGATCATCCTAGTCCATCATCACGGTCATCACGTGATGGCAGTTCCACACCAATGCATCGAGAGTATCGGAAGCTTGAGCCTTTGTATGAAGCTTTTGTTTGTCCACTCACCAAGCAGGTGATGCAGGACCCTGTGACTCTGGAGAGTGGTCAAACATATGAGCGAGCTGCCATTGAGCGCTGGTTGGAACAGTGTCGTGAAAATGGACAAGAACCTGTTTGCCCTGTTACTGGTCAGTCTGTAACTGTTCCACCAAAACCTAGTATTGCTCTTCGCAACACAATTGAGGAATGGACTGCTCGAAATGACCAGGCCCATATTGAAATTGCAATGAGCCTTCTTTCAGCAGATAGCTCAGAGAGTGATGTTGTCTGTGGACTCAAAGACCTTCAAGCCCTGTGTGAGAAGAACAAGTTGAACAAGTACAGGATTCGTGCCGCGGGACTGCTACCTCTCATCGTGGATCGATTGAGAAATGGTGGTCCTGATGCTCGCATCCGTGCCCTAGTTACCCTCCGTATTCTTGCAGAAGATGATGATGACAACAAGGTAGTACCCATTTTCTACTCTTGAATCCAGTTGGAAATTTTCTGAATGGAACAGTTCACTCATGTCAAGAATTTCTTTTGTTTAGCCAGATGTGGATCTTTCAGGATTGAGAGTTTGAAAAAGATGGGTATTGGCTCAATTAGATGGGTATACCAATGGAGAAACATAAATCACTACAATTTGGTGACAATTCCAATTTGGCCTATTCTCTGTTCATAGTCTGTCCCTGTTTGTCCTTTCCTTTTGTTTTTCTCTTCCCTTTCTGTCATTCTTTGTTTCTTTGTCTTGTCATTGTTGTTGTGGTCTGTTGCTAGCCAGTAGTATGGCTGAGTCTTCCTGTTGCTTCCAGAATTGCAGCAGAAACTCAGTTTGTAGGTTGGTGCTTGTCACCAGCCTTTACCCACTGTAGGGAGCTGACAAAGTCAGTGAGGAAATTGTGGTAGTTAAGTCACTATTGTACATACGACTGTTGATGGTCCCTGAACAGGTGTGAGACTGGCAGTTTTGTTCATACTGGTGTGTGTTTTTTGTTTTTTGTTCGTTTTCTGTTTTACCTAGTTTGGTTCTTTCTGTGGCTTACTGAGGAACTGTTAACCTTGCTGTTCCTTCTTCATCGTGAGAATGGAGATTTTTCTGTTCTTATGAAAGATATATTCTCTGGAAATGCTGTTGCAGTTGGCATTGGCACAGACAAACCTGATGCGCTCTGTGATCAAGTGTTTATCAAGGAAACTGTCAGTAGAACGAGAGCAGGCAGTGGCACTGCTGTATGAGCTCTCCAAGTCAGCTCCACTCTGCGAGGCAATAGGTGATGCTAATGGTGCCATCCTTATCCTGGTGGGAATGACAAGTAGTGACTCTGAGAATGCAAAGGCAGCTGAACTTGCTAACAAGACACTTAACAATTTGGAGGGCTCTGACAATAATGTCCGGCAAATGGCTGAAAATGGTCGGCTCCAACCACTTCTCACCCGGCTTGTGGAAGGTAACTTTTAAATGCTTGGTGTACTATGCACCAAATTCCAATGGGGCTACTACATTTACGTTCACAAGTTGTGTACAACAGTTCTTTATCTGGTGTGGTGATTCTGTTTCAGGTCCTGAAGAGGTACGAATAGAAATGGCAGATAATCTTGCTCACATTACTTTGACAACAGAAGGCAAAGCCCGAGCTGCAGAGGCAGCTGCCAATGTCTTAGTGCAAATGCTTGGGAGTAATAGCCCACCAGAGAGGGCTTCAGCATTGAGGGCACTTCGAAGCTTGTCATCTCTAGACAGCAATGGTGACATTCTTATTGAGGCTGGGGTGCTGCCTCCATTGATGCAAGATCTCTTTTTAGTTGGGACCAACACTGTGCCAATGAAGCTGAAGGAGGTTTCTGCAACCACTCTTGCAAATGTGGTCTGTTCCAGTGGACTGTGGGAGAATGTTCCTATTGATGCTGATGGCAACACCCTGACTTCTGAGCTCATCATCCACAATTTCTTGCATTTGATCAGCAATACTGGCCCAGCAATCGAATGCAAGCTCTTACAGGTCAGTCAGGGAAAGCTGGTCCATTTACAAGTTCTCTTTCTTTCCTTTTTCTAAGGATCTGGAAAGGTACAATGTGGGTACAATGGGCAGGTTTTGTCATTCCTAGCATAATCTCTCACATCTGATGCTGTGTACTTTGCTGCAGCTGTTAGTAGGATTGGCCTCTAAGCTACGCTCAGTGCACAGAGTTGTATCATATATCAAGAGTGCAGGCGCAACAGTGAGTCTTATCCAGTTTCTTGAGGCCCCACAACATGACTTGAGGGTGATAGCAATCAAGCTTTTGCACCTGCTTTCAGGCTATATGGGACAGGAGCTTGCAGATGGACTGCGGGTGACAACCCGCCAGTTAGGCACACTGGTTAGGCTGCTGGGAGAAAGTAGTGTCACAGAAGAACAGGCATATGCAGCTGGCCTGCTTGCTAATCTGCCCATGCAGGACCACTTTCTTACCCGTGCATTACTAAGTGAGGGTGCTCTACCCATCCTTGTGGGCCGTATAGAAGAGGTCAAAAGAGGGGTTGCACGTGTGGGTGTTGGTCGTAACATAGGCCCTTTCCAGAAGGGCTTAGTGTGCATCTTGTCACGTTTCACATTTGTGTTAGATGATGCTGAGATTGTAGATGAAGCAAGGAAGCTTGACTTGACATCTCTTTTCACTTCATTGCTACGCATGTCAAACTTGGAGGAGGTGCAACAATCCTCTGCACAGGCTTTGGAAAATTTGTCAACCAAGTCAAAGCAGCTATCTAGATTGCCAGAAGTGACGAAGCAGAAGGATGGTCTCTTCAGCTGTTTCCCTTGTGGGAAGAAGCCACCTCCTCCAATTGGGCTTTGTCCTGTGCATGGTGGCTTGTGCTCAGCAAGAGAGACCTTCTGCCTGATAGAAGCACAAGCTATAGGACCTTTGGTTGCTTGTCTTGACCATAGGAACACAAGTGTTGTGGAAGCTGCAATGGGTGCTCTATCCACTCTTCTTATGGACACAACTGATGTTGAGCGGGGCGTGCAGGTTTGTGTAAATTCTATCCTCATCCACCAGAAATTATCTTCCAGAGAAACTTCAAAATCATGGTCTAAAGCATGCATTCTTCTGCACATTGCTACTATTTTCCTTCAGGAACCATCCTTTAGACCCTATTATTTAATCAGCCCAAAGGATGTTTGGTTGTTTTGTCCAGTTAGCACTCCAGTATCCCTGTTTGTATTGCTCAAGATTTGGTAAGTTCTAAATACTGGAAAAGTGTAAGCTCAAGATTTTTGGAATCCCTCTTGCCCAAGAGAGTGGGAGAAAGATTTTACTTTCCAACACATGGGTATTACAGTAGACTTCAGACTAGATTGTAGTTCTGAAACCTGATTGGTGACTGGGTGGCTACAGGTGCTGCAACAAAATGATGCAATACAGTCAATATTGGTGATTATGCAAGAACACAGGACTGAGGTACTAAGGCAGCGCGCAGTGTGGATGGTGGAGCGCATCCTCCGTGATCCTGATCTAGCTCGTGCCATTTCCATGGATCCCAACGTCCACACTGCCCTAGTTGATGCATTCCGCTATGGCAACTACAATGCAAAGCAGCTTGCTGAAAGGGCACTGAAAGCATTGAACAAGATCCCTAACTTTTCCGGTGTATTCGTAAAGACACGGTAATCTGTTGGTCGTTTTTCTCAGTAACTTTCAATTTCAGAGTGAATTGGATTTTCTTCCAAACAAAGATACAAATGATAAGACAGCATTCTGGTTACATTCCAGAAAGCTGTTATGTAGCCTTTAAGCTGATTTATTTCAAGTGTGATATTAGTCCGTTCTCACAGGTGTAGATAGCTTATTAGTTGCTGGGATTAGCAAGGTCTCATCCATTCTTTTGTCCTTTGGGAATGACATTCAGAATAAATGTTGCAACCTTGTAAAGCTAGTCACTTCACTATTGTAACAGCAGACTCCTTATTTTGTGATTTCTGACTTTGTATTTTAAGAGTGGTTTTATGAAAACACCACAAATGCAGATATCCCTGTAAGATGCTTACATGGAAGGTTTTGGTTTATGTTATTGGAGTGATGTTTGCACCATTGTATTTAATTGCTTCTGTGCTGTCAGAGTGCTTCATCAGTTGGCGGATCACTCGCCATATCGGGCACTGCATTTGGGTAGATTATTTCTGACTCTTCTTCACATCCTGATAAATGGAGTACACACACAAACAGTGCTAGGATTGTGAAGCCACGGTGGAGCTAGCTCTAGGAGCTGTTCATAATTGAGCAGAGCACCCTTTGCTCATGAGATTCTTTCTCTGAAGTATTTGAGTTAGCTTAGGTTGAGAGTCCAGTGTCCAAAGCTTCAGCAGGGCTTTAAAATGTTGAGTTTAAAAACTTCTTGCAATTTGCTATATCCCTACACCTGGGGAGGTGGTGTAGGGATAAAGCAAATCACAAGGAACACAATCAAATTTCAGAAGATCTAATGATGTATTTTCCTTCAGCCTGTAGAGAGCACTTAGCTATGTAGATGGTTGAATTGTGTCTTAGTGGAAGAATATGATTTTTTGAAGCTCACAGCAATTCTGGAAGAAAACTGAAACTCTGATTCAGCTTGGCCTGTGAAGCATCACATCTGTAAGTTGTGGCTTGCAGCATGCTTTTATTGAATCAAAAACATACAGATCAAGAGCCAAGGAGACAGAAACGACCCAGGAAGAATGATATAACTGAATGGCAGGCTGGGTCAGGACTGACAGGAAATACTTGACTACCAAAGCAGCAGGAAATCATATCATTCACTATTGCACCTTTAACCTAGGCTGAACAAATGTATGTGAGAAGAAGGTTTGCTGCATCCATTCTCGTCATCAATGCTACACATTCAATGTCACTACTCGTTTCTACAGTTAATCAAATCCTAGTTGTTCCTAAAACTCTTAGCTGTCAAGCTCTGGTCTCAGAGGATAGTCAAGACCATGCAGCACTGTCATCTTTCTTAGATCCTCCTCTGCGTACATGGGGAGCAGCCAGTAGAGTTTCCATGTTCCAAACACCTGCCCCCCAATTAAAACAACCCAAACTGAGGTTTACAATCTCTGAGAGAACAGTTAAGATTCCATGTAACAGAAAGCAGAAGGGAAAAATCAGATAAGGGCCATCTAAGTCCTGAATTCCCTAGTCTACAATTAAGTATATGCTTGAGCAAACCCTCTGTATGTAACTTTTAACCTCTTGTGTATTGCACTGTCGCAATGATTATCTTGGCAACTTAGGGAATGACAGCCTATCAGAGGCTGTGTTATCTTGCACACAGAACGGTGCAATAGAAATGAAATTTAATCTTCTGTCCCCAAAGCAGTACCATTCAATCTTCATTCAATCCAAGTTTATATCATGAGACCCCTAATTTCTGATATGCATTCTGCCATGAAATCCAGGGTATAAAAAAACACAAGATTAGAGGAAATAACTCCATTACCTGCTCAAAATTCTTCTTGGGACCCAGGTCGTATCTCCACCTTGCAGATACCTTTTTTTCATATGCCTGACATAGTACAATTCCAGTTATCAGAATCTCACCATATATCTTAGCCCAATGCCAACTTTTGAGACTTGCCAAAACATGACAATCAAGTGCACAACCTATAAACCCTCAAAGCTATACAGTTAATTCCTCCAAATGATATCTGGAAGACATTAGAATTGTTTCAGACAGCTCAATTCATAAACATTCATGGTGTCATGACATTTCACCTGTCAGCTCTCAGACAAGACATCAAACTAATTACTTTCTTCCCTATTAACATTAAACACGTCCATGTCAGCGATGTGTTACACCACAACCTTAACAAGGAAAAAGAGGACATCTTGCAAATGCTGTTACCGTTTCAGCTTCACATCTCCAGTCATTTTAGGCAGGCATTGAGCTTACACTTTAAAAATAAATATATCAAGTACACTTGCAGGCACAGAAGTCTTCGATACTCCACACCAACTAAAAAGCTAACTACTTATTAGTGGCAATATGAAAAAGGGTTTGTAGCCCAAAATACCTCAATGGTGGTTGTGTTACCAGCAACCAAAGAGATGTGCATGATCAGGAAGCCAAGCACACTTAAAGCAAAAGCCAGATTCAGCACTGTACCCAAAAGAAGACAAAACGTTCAGTCATTCAGGCATAACTCAAAACAAAGTCCAGCCAATAGTTGAGTTTGCTGTCATTAAAAGCACAGATCTGTAAAATTAGCAAAACGGTATACAAGATTTCTGGTTACAAAGCAGTCACAGATCCAAAAAGCAGTTCATCACTGAAGGCATTGAACAAGGAGGATTCAGAATGCAAACCAAAAGCAAGGAAGATGGTGGCAAGGATGCCAGGGTGCACAACTTCTACATCTGCGTCACTCAAGAAAACTATGAACTGTGGCAGCAGTGCAGCTGTCACCAATGTTGTTTCCAGAAACGTGTACAGCTGCATCATCCCACCCAAACATTTGATCAAGTTTCTCTACAATAAAGTTTAAACTGAACATACAGGAGGTTAACAACTACCTAGAAATGCAAGGAGAGAACAAAGTAGTTAAATCTTAATTAGTGCAAGACTTACAAGAAAAAGCAGGAAGAATTTGTAATTACGAGCTCCAACACAGTTGACCACCCAAACACAGTGGTGGTCCATCTTCAATACACATCGCTTACCTGTCCAGTGCACCAACGCATATGAACACACTGCTAGTAGTGCAATGCAGGTCCCATATACCATGAAAAAAATTCATGACAAAAACAAGTGTGGGGACTTTTAGCTACTCAATAGAGCAGAAACTGAACAATCACAAACCAATTGCTTCGTGGAAAAACTTACAGACAGAACAGTGATGGCACCGTGGGGGTTTGAAGTGGGAACATTTACGACAGTATCGGACTAAAGGACCCTGAGCCACCATTGGCACATTCGGCCCGGAAGGAGGACTAACTGTCGATGCCAATGGAGTTGTTTGATTTTCCAGATCCTCAATTGGAGATGGCCACCAACTTTGTGGCACACCACCTGGATCCGTAAAGATCACCGTGAAGTAGCACCAGAGTAGCATCAGCAACTGCACACACATATTGCCACCAGGTTTCCATTTCCAAGACCTGAAGCACCATCAGAAGGACGCAATGCACACATCTCTGGAAAGTTTGGCACCAATAGGAAGGTTCGCTCTTTACATTGGAAGCATTTACCCCTCCACGAGAACTCATTGCATAAAACTTCAGATGGGAATATGATTCAGCTAAACCACAGACATTTGTTGCTGTGTGTGTGTGTGTGTGTGTGAGAGAGAGAGAGAGGGGGTTACCAGCACATGGAAGAGAATGACAACAATCAAGGCGATCGCAGCTTCAGAGCCACCTTTGATGAGATGGGGAGCATAATTGAAGATGATCACTGCATAGTAGGAGACTCCCACCACTGCCAGGACGACAACAATCATGACAGAGCCGATCACTTTCAGGCCAGTACAAAACTTGAACACATTCCATGCCATAGTGATCCGTGGCTGGTGTATGGCACCAAGCACAGCACCCCAATTGTGATGACCCCCAGCCAAGCTGCCCCCCCTCTTCAACGCTCTCCACGCCAGATTGATGGTCTTTCTATCCACCTAAAAACCCTAACTAAGCACTAAAACTCGCTGCTGCAAAAAATCCTTGGAATTACAGCTTGAAATCTAGCTGTGACCAGACCGACCCATTTATCAAACTGGGATTTCTCGAAACTCAAAAAAAAAAAAAAAAAACAGATGAGTTCTCTCCCAAACTTCTTTTTCTTCTACGTCACAAGAATTTCTGTGACCAAAACAATTCAAGGAAACCATGTGTTTAGGGTTTAGGGGAAGAAGAAGAGGGCAAAAAAGGGTTTCTGAATTGGATCCTTTCCAAATCTCTCGATGTCAAGGTGCAGGAGCACAATCTAGCACACGCAACGACAGAAGGATCAAAATCACCGATGAAAACAAACACGAATTCACAACGCTAATCCGCAGTCACAAGACCTAAAAATTCCACCACCCGCGCCACGGAATCGATACAACTCTCGAAGCTCCTTCTCCGAAAAGCGTCTCCGTCCGGGTCCAAATTATCACTAAATTTGTTTCGTATTGGATCCGGGGAAAGAGCAGAGCACAGGTATGTTCTCCTTGCTGAGAACCGTGTGTGCGTGCGTGCGTGCGCGCGCCAACAACGTACTGACAAATGCACCCTCGAGAATCGATCGTGCACTGGAGGCAATGCGCAGGAGCTGACGTTCGAAATGATCAAAATTTTGGCTCGTGACGAAAAGGCCCGCTCTTCGGCCATACGCCCTTTGTACACTAGATTCCGTTCTGATTTTAAGTTGCATTCACACATAATGTTAAGTCAGTGTTAGTTGAAAATCTACGTGGCATCTTATGTGGCACCCAATCTTAAATGGGTCATTGTTTAACATTAATTGAATGTTAACTTACCATGAAATGTTCGTGGTAAATAGGCTTAGGTCCTAAATGACTAGCTCGGTGTTAGGGGACTTAATACTAGAGTCCTTAACACCGAGTGTGAATGCACCTTAAATCACACAAGTAATGCCAATCTAACAAAACCACTAATCTACTGATCTTCTAAATTAGTAATTGGTGAATTTATTATATCAGTAATTGTCTTTAACTGAATTTCACACAAGGGGTGTGTCACATTGTGGCCTTGCCATTTACATTAAATACTATCTTTAAGGCAAAAGAAGAATTACGGAAACTCAAATATTTCACCATGTAAAAATATAATCTTTGAAATTTTCTTTAAAAGAAACCAAAATCCTTCAAGATTTTATAATTCTATAATAACTAATCTCAAGTTTTGACACAAGCCAAAATATTGTCTTTCAAAAATCCTCATATAAAAATAGAACTATTACCTAGGGGCCAAAATCCCTTAAGCTACTATATACTCTATAATGAATCTAAACACAATATCCTTGCCTTCGTAGGCAAGGTCAACAAATGTGGTTCAATAGCTACAAATTGAATCCTTGATCATGTCCTTATATGATGTTGTTTTGGGAGTTGAATTATGTATAATTCAAAATGCACACCTCCTCACAATTCAATGAGTGATTACTTCATATCTTCAAGAATTGGTGAATTGTCAATCAAATCAATGACTGGGACCTGGGCTTGCAATAGTCAATGATCCTACATTACTAAGTGAATTTGTAGACTAATGAGATGGCATATAAGTAAATTCAAGAAATGCATGTGCATAAATTTAAGCTTATGTTTGTACAAATCCTCTTCCATCTTATAAGTTAACAAGTTATCCTTAATCTCATCAACACATAATGGTATAATGTCATTGTAGTTTTGTTGAACAATACCAATATGATGCGTCATGGTGAATTTGCAAGTTGACTAAATAATGGTTGTTCCAACACCATCTCTTCATACTCTTACATTTTGTTAATTATAATGACACGGTTTGTTTGTTGTAGTTGAATTACTTGTTGATGTAAACGTGGAATCTTTACATCCTTTTGTGCTTAAAAAAATTTGATGTGTTCTCAAGCTAACTCACATATGAATGTTCAAATTCTTGACCTAATCATGTAGTTCTATGCATTGTGCTTGCATTTCAAACAATTCATTACTTGACATGCAATGTCATCCAAAGCATGGTTGTACCCATCACTAACATTATTGTGATCAATGTTGGCATGTTGAAATTATCAATGAGTTATTCATTGCATGGTTGGATTGCATTATGGGTTATAATCATCATTTGATATTGTGTCATGGTGTGTTTAAATCATTAAACTTGATTAGTGAACTATTGATACTTGTTGATGTGTTCATGTATTTCAACATGCATTATACAAATATGTGTTTTTCTAACTTGGGTAATTTTTTCAATTTTTCATTATGTTTGGCTTGTTTTGTAATCCAATTTTCCAACTAAATTTAGTATTGTTAGACTTTATGTTTGTCCTATGTCATACTAACCTTCTTATCCATTAGGACATTAATCAGTGCACTGAATTGAGCTACCATAATAAAATAAAAATCAATAATATTATTAATAAAATAAATTCATTTTTTAGGTTTTTTATCTAACAAAGGTGAGCTTGTATGTGAACTTTAAAAAAAATATTAGCAGTAATTTGGTAAACACCCTATTAGGTTGTGGATTATGCATAATAGTTAGCGCTAACTATACAAGGGTTTCAGCAAGCGAATGAAATGGGCTTTCCTCTTCATCCTAAATGATCATTCTTCAACTATGAACATGTCATTAATTGATTTTCATGATGTTCGACATCCTTTTCCTTGTCCAAAAAAGTACAAGAAACCAATCAAGTTTGAACTCCTTGCCTTACAATGGGAAGTTTTTATTGGTTGTGTGTTCCATGCATTTGTGCAAAAATAGCTACCAAGTTGAGCTCCTTTACCACAAGTACATAAATTATATCATGTGTTCTTTATTGTTTTTTTATAACTACATAACAAATTTGTATCCATGGTTTTCCATGCATCAACTATAATGGTTGATCTATTCGAAACCACTTATATAAATTAATATCAAAAGCTGGTCCAACATAAAATATGTTTGCCTTCTTTGTTTTGTTGACCAAACCTTCAATAACTTTCTCCTTATATCACTTCCACCAAGTCACCTCAACTCCAATTTGAATCAACATGATGGTATTTCAATTTGTTTTCTCTCCAGTTCCAACTTTAAGAATTGTGTGCAAAATTTTATTGGTCACATTCACCAATATCTTTCTTTGATACATAGATTGAAGAATTGTGTTAACTCACAATGGTCATGATTTAACAAAGTCATTCAACTTTCACTTATCAATGTTGGCATATGCATTGTCACCAACTATGCCTTCTATCTCTTCTTGATTTTTGCCTAAGGGATTAATTATTGTCCAACATTGCCACATAGCATATTGGAAAAATCTCCATGAAGGCTTGCAGATTGATAGTGATAGCCTTATCATGAACAATAACCTTGAAGGTTTTATGATCATTGGAACACTTACATATACAAAAAAATTGTGGTAGTCAATTTATGGCATGGTGAATGCCATTTTACCTTAAACAATCCTTGTGGATTTACTATGGTTTCCCAATGATATTTGATTTGTCTTTGTGCAATCCATTTTAGAACTTGTTGGATCTCCTTGGCATTTATATCTAAAGACATTGCCATCGAACATTTTGTTCAATTTAAATGTCGACTGCCTTAATTTGGAACATTCAAAGCTTGAAAAGTGGTTTCTAATTCTTGCATTTCTTCATTTAAATCTGAATTTTTGATTGATGCACATAATTTGATACATTGATACATATGTGGTTTGATATAATTAAAACAACAATAAAACAAAGTGGGGGAGATTTTGCACCTTCTTTTTGCTTAATGGCTTGTATATTTTCCTTGTGGGCCTCCTATGGTTTTGAGCTCTATTTCATCCTTTCTTCTTCCCAAGTGTTTTTTCAAGTGTCAAGACATTTCCAATTGTAAACCTACATTTCTTGTTCCTTGGTTGAATTTGAACATAGGATAAGGTTTGAACACAAGCTTGTTACATTTTTCATCCAAGGTCTCATTGTAACCTTGGATAGTTTGATGATGATTGAGTTGAATCTTATTAGAGAAAAGATACATGGTAGCAAGGACACTCAAAAATATTTTTAGCAACATTGGGGAGCTTTTTACTATTATCATTGTACTTTTGTATCAATTTATGGATTTCAATCCAACCTTGGTAAGTGGCATCAATAGCCTTCCCATAAGTTTTAATGGAAAGATTTATTAGTTTAATATTTTATGTCTTTGGGAAACCTAAAAAAAATCAATACAACTTGTCAATTCACTACATTATCATATCGATACATTGTGCAATTGTGATACTCATACATTACATAACACAACCAAATATTATACATTTAAACCCTGAAATGATACATTGAAAGACATAACCAAACCATGGTAACATAGTCATTTTTTTTTATACCAAACTTACTACTACTTGAATAGCTTCTCATATGTTTTCTTTAAATGCCCATTATAAACAAAATGTATAAATTGATAAGGATAAAAAAAACACATTAATTAACACATAACCTAATACATTGATAGATTCAACTTCTATGGTATGGCATGAAGGTGTGAGATTAACCTTTCTTTGATTTTAACTTCTAAACAAAGTTAATTTCACAACATATGTCATCTCATGATGGAAGAAAATGGAGCTCTATAAGAAAGTTTGATATGTTAGTTGAAATGAAAAAAATTGCATACCAAAAATTGAATGTGAAGATGAAATGATGGCAAAACTAATGCGGCAATTTTGAAGCAATTCACAAACACAACTGATGATTTATAGGAAGAAGAGGTGATTGAGGAAGTTGGGAATCAAGAGGGTGGGAATGTGTGCAAGTTGGAAGAAGGAGCTTGAAGCATGGATATTGAATTGAAACATTTTAAAGGTCCACAAGTAGCCCAACAACATAAAAATAAGTAGATAGGAAAAAAAATGTTTGGCCCCTTGCTGAAAAAAATGAATCAACATCAGGTATCACCCTAATGTTCCCTGAGCTTATACACATGTGGTTAGGACAGAACTTGTATTGAAAACACTATCCTATGCAGTAATGATCAACAAAAGATAGGACAAATACAACATCAATACAGCAGTCATCCATGAAAGGTAGAACAAAAAAACAATGTCACTGAACAGAATCAAAGAGTAGGACAAATTGAACAACTCAGACAATGACTCAACATCAGCTCTCCCTGAAACTTCTACTTAGTTGCAGTGGTTGGCTAGGTACCTGATTAAAAGTTGATCAGCTTCGGGCATCAGATTTGGATGAGGATTGCTCCTCCGCAGAAGAATCTGGCTGTGACCATCTGTATGTGATCATTTGAATGCATTTGTATGGCTTGTACTCCTACCACACACACTGTCTGAGAGAACAAAACAGCACCACACCCAACAGCATTGAGGAAGACATGTAGATGCAGGCAAGAAACCTAATAAGAATCCTAGTGGACTTAGAGCTGCAGCCCAGCCAAATTGACCAGTAGAACCAGATTAAAAGAACAGATTCATCTACATGACCATGGAAAAATGTGAATATATTCACTGTGCCTATCAATAGAGTGTAACATGGTTTTCAAAGCCAACCTTCTTGAGGGCAAAACTTCATCTCTTCTAACGTCACTCGCACATTTAACACACAGGGACTGTACAGGGTGTACATGTGGTTGATCTGTTCACTACTTATGTGGTAGGTTTTCTGCAGTTCAAATGAGTCTAAAGGGAGTTCTATCCTGGAATTTGTTAAATCTGTGACTATCTATAAATGGCACATGAATAGTCCCTATCTGCTTTACTGGGTGTGTTTGTGCATGCTCCAGGGACAGACTTCCAGTCAGGGGAGGTCTAGAGCAGTGTACAAAAAAAGAATCTGACGGGAAAGAGCACTGAAACTTAGTGCAATGCAGCAGGAGCCATAATTTTCTTGTGGCACTGGGTCGAAAAAAAAACTTTTGTACTGCTTGAGCTGTAACTTGTCACCAGGACTTTGCAGTATGAAGGCAACAGGTGCTCTATGAAGGCATAGATCAACTGGCAGCACACCAGCATTTGAAATCAGGAATGAACACAAAGAATCATTATAGACGAGTGCCTTGTTCCTCTCCAGCTCACATGCACTTTCCATTTCAGTATACCAATGTCATGCCACAACAGTCCTCTGCAATTGAAGAGTCCCCTCCGTTGCAATCCACCTGCAGCTTGTCCAATGCCTCTGTCTGTAGTCAGCCCCGTGCTCTCTTCTACTCCATCAACTAGCAGGCCACCAGTCTCTGGCATGCAATACATAGCCATTAACCATAAAGAGGCAAAGCAGATACTGGAGTCTGCTGTAGATAAGAAAGAACCTGGAATTTGATGCCCATGGACCAACGCCTTCCATACCACCAGTATGCTTGATCAGTAGAGCTTCCAATTGAGTTGAGCCAGCAGACGCTAACCTAGAGGAGAACGAAACCAGAAACTCTCTCCAGAAAACTCAGAATGCTCCTTGCAATACAGGACTGAACTGACAGTGGGAATATCTGCATCCCCAAAGAGTTGGATATGCTACTTCCAATCAGTCATGTGCCGCTGCCAGATCTGCCGTGTATGGCCACCCAGAAAATGATCAACCTTGGGCTTTTGACGCTCAGCTGGAGCTTTCACTTCACTACCAATAGCAATATGTCCATCATTTGGCTCCCATGGACCAAAGCTATTTTTAGAAGGAACATCTGTCAACCCTACACCTGGTTCTGGAGTTACAAGTTTCCATGTCCAGCCCTCTGGTGCTGATGACATTGCTGAGATACTGAGAGGAAGGGTTTGAGAACTGCTGTCAATTTGAAATGCTGGGGTAGCAGGCAGGGCTTGAAAAGGGGCTGAATTTCCATTACATGACACCTTGCTACTGTTAAACAAAGAGCTAGTAGCGTTGTTTTGATTTGCTGATTGTCTCAAGTCTGACATTTCAAAAGGGGCAGATACTCGGATTAGATTGCTCAGATCTGTAGTCTCATTTGGAAGTGATGAACTCAAAAGCTTTGGGTTTGGGGTGTCATTTAACTGATGTCTGATTTTGCACCATTGTACAATGCTGAATTGCTTCGATCCATCCCTCTCTTCAGATCCTGGAGCTCATTATCTAAGCGTGAGAGTTCCTGTAGGAGGCCAAAACAAGGAGGTTGTGTCAATTTCCCTGTAACCAAACTTCTCAACTCAGAAAATCTGAAAGTAATGCTTCAAGCAGTGTGCCCATGCTAGCAACAAAACCCAACATGCTTTGGGAACCTCGTAAAAGCACATTGTGGTATGATTATCAGCCGCTCTGCACTGTAAATGATGGGTTTAGGGTTCAGGGTTGTTTGGCCACCCATAATGTTTGAATGCAACTATGCCAACTGAAGGGTGATGGACAGATATATGTCATTAACGTACAGTGAATTTTGCAAATCAGTGTTGCAGTGACAAAATTGAGGAGCCCAGTCCCTTACCCTGCGAAGCAACTCATTATCAATTGCCTGGTGAGAGCCTTCTTGAAACCTATCTTGGTGATGCCTTCCTTGAGATTCATGCCACCAGTGATCAGAATCTTCACTTTCACTCCCTTCACTCCCTGCATCAACTCCAGTAGTGTTTCCATCCTGTTCTCTTGACCACTGGGGTTCCTGACTCTCAGCTGACCAGGGCCTTCTCTGAGCCCTTGATGGTGTTGGGACTTTGGGCCCTGGCACTATCAGCAGAGATGAAGCCGCTGTGTATCCACCACAATTGGACTGATCTTGGCTGTCACTGATTCTTTCTGAGCAGGGACTTTCTACTGGCCATGGGTTACTTGGTGCTCTAAAATTGTCAGGAGAGTACAACCCAATGCTGTCACCATTTGTTTGAACAAGGCCATCTCCTTCTGTTCTTGCAATGTCTGATGCATTCTTGGGAATGATGAAGGCTTGAGCTCTACAGGGACTTTCACCTACATGTGCATACCCTCCACTCTCTTGTGTAGTAACACTCTTCCAATCATCACCAAGAGTCTTAGGAGAACAAGTAGACATATCACCTTCTTCATGCCCTTGTCGGTTTCCCCTGTTTCTGTACTCTGGAGTAGTAGTAATTGCATCAGGACTAGTTTGTAGTTGCCCCAGGGATGAAAATCTAGTGCTACTGCCTGCAGCCAGGGTGGGCTGTGCCTTATGCAAGGCTGGAATTGGGGTAGCTGGTGTATAGATCCTTCCTGCTATTACTGAAGGCACTCCCTCCTCAATCATGATACCTTGCTTAGCAGCTATCTCTAGAATTTGGTCATGATTCAGTCCAGAGCATTCAAGCACTGACCACAAATTGCTAAGGGCTTCACGCTGATCACTTATAATTTGATCTCTTATGGCCATTTGAAACTGAAGCTCCATATTAGTCATACCCTGTGCATTGCAATAGTTGCCAGGATTAGATTGAGCACAACATAGGACCTATAAAAAATCGAACTTGCTTGCTTGCTTGCCAAGTTGACATTAGTAACAATTTCTTCCAGTTGCCTTAACTTCAACATGACATAAAGCATGAATAAGGTGCTCATTTGTTGAGTAGGATGTAGAGAACACTTGGGTTGTGCAATTGCTACTGCTGACAATCATGTTCAAATTTTGCAAATGAAACTTACCAGCAGCCTATACTGGCTAAGGATGCGCAAAAATGTCTTGTTACGGTCACTATCAATCGCTTCATCGATGAGTCTTTGGAGTTCCTTGCGCTGAGCCTCATTACATTCTATATCCTGGCACATCACACATTATAAAGGACCTATCAGCACCTTAAAGTAGAGATGCAACTGAGTAACCCATGACTCCAAAAGGAAAAGTATTATTGAGCAAAAGCTAAAACTTCCCAAATCTTCAAAGTCGGCTTTTTTTACACTACTAGATTTGCCCTTCACAAAATCTAAATAAGACATCTAATACAAGCCCTATCAAAGCAATGTAATGCCTCAGGTGGAAAATAATAAAACACAAAAACTTAGGCCATACATGAGGACTATTGCTGATGTGTCTTTTTCCTTTCTGAAGGGAGTAAATCCTGAGAAAAGACAGTCAGCTGACCATTGAAAACAAGTTTCATTACCTGACGATAGTGAGCCCCTGCCTCATCATTATCTCGAATGTTGTCTAGTACTACCTGCCGTCTCTCTACAAGCTCTTCATCCTTCTCACCATTTCTCCGTAAAAGGTTCTGCACATATCATCCCGCCCTTGCTACAGTTAGAGAGCTTTAGATGCAACAAAAGGCAGACCATGATCCTCTGACCAGTTTGTGAGGCTGATTAGTCTTCAACCTAATGAAGAAAAATCTGCCAATAGCCACAGAAGTCAAAGATCCAACCATGCTGGGTATATATGTATAGGGCAATAGGGCATAACACTAGCTTCCAGAATTCAGAAACTGATGAAGAACTTGAGGGTAGCAAACTCAGCTCAGGAAGCTAACATTGAATTACAGGAAAAGAACAAAAAAAATCTACTGGAGGCAAGGGAATCAAAGGTAGATCAAAAGTACCGGGTCAGCAATTAGCTCATCCAGTTGTTGAAGCTCCAATCTGTTGTGTAAATTCATGTCCTCTAGCTCAAACAGAGCTTTTTGCAAGTTGATTCTCTCCTCAACATTCTCATTGATGTCATGACTTAACACATCCAGCCATGAGAGTTCGTCATCAGCTGATTTTTCCTTTTCAGGATTGCGTGCACTCAACTGAGACTTTTTATCTGCCAGCTCCCTCCTTAATTGACTGACCTCCACCTGATCACAAATCACCCACAGATCTTAGCACAAGCATGCACAAATCTGGCCAATGAACAGGGCAGGGTAGAACTCAGGGGTATTGCAGTGGTTCTTAGATTCTCATACATAAGGAGATAAGCATGTGGTAGCTCAATACAGCTGCATTGACAGCAGTTAGGTGAGGTCAGTTAAGCTTGGTGACTGACTTGCTTGAGTTCATGCTAGTCATGTTGATGTTTTCACCTCAAACTACTGGCTTTGGGGCATACAACACTAAAAAAGCATTCCAATCATGTGAAGGCCACAGACCACAAGCAAGTGAAGAAAAGCTGAATACCACCAAAAGCCCATTGATTTTTATGAGCTCTGAAACCAAATATTCAAATAGCTAAATGGATTATTCCCAAAGGAGTCCAACCTGGAGATTGTCTATCATTCGTTGGTAGTCTGCAACATGAGCATCCACTGTACCAACATTTGTCTGCACATCAGGAGGCAAGGCATAGGTCAACCAAGGAAACCGCGCAACCACAATGTCACTTGATTGAGTATGGCACTGCACAACAAACACAATTCATTTCAACAATAGAAAATAGTGGGCACCTGAATGTGGGTCTTGATCTCTTTTGCCCTATCTGCATACTTAAGAGTGTTGGTAGTGTGGTGGTATTGATCAGCGCTTGATGACACTGTAGCAACCATGACTGTCCGAGAATTCCCACTCAGTCCATCCTTTAACAGTCTTGTCAACTTGCTGCACAACTAAAGAACTAGCAGTTAGACAAAAAAAAGTCCGGTCACATATCTGCATTTTCTCCAAGTCCACCACCTGACTTACAGGGATTCAAAAAGTAGGCAATAATAAGTCATTCCATGACAAACTGTCCACACATGCAATCAATGCTGATAATATTCATCATATATTGATGATGAGCATGAGTTCTTTTGTGCATACATATCAGAAAAAGCCCTGCAGCTAGCTAGAGGAAGAGTGTAGGATGGCCCATAAAACAGCACAGTTTGACAAATACTTCTCAGTTACAAACCTGTTACGGTATGGAACATAAGCAAGACCTTTCTTCTGCTGCTTCCCAAGAGCATTGATGCAGTTTGCTAGAGCCAGCAGTGACTTGTTGATGTTGGCACCATCCCTTAGCTTTTGTCCTGCATTGTTTGTCTCTGAAGCCCTTTCACTGCAATCAACAATTGAAAAATCAGGACAACATTTGGCTGTAAGAAGTTACTTTCAACCATCTCAAAGAGTTTCCATCCAACAACAGGTTTCTCAGCCTATGAAGAGATGCCTGAAGGAAAGCACACAAACAGTAATGATCAACCGAAAGGAATTAGGGTTTAGGGTTCAGATATCAAATCTAACTTCCAGGTACGACATTTTTGTACTATTTAGCCAGAAATTTCTCTTTTGAGATGTAGAAGCAAAGTGATTCTCAGTTAGCAATAGCCTGACTGCATGTCTAGTTGATAATAACCAGGGATACAATACAAACTATTCAATGCTTATGTCAGACCTAAAAAAGAGCAGTAGCAGATATCACTAACCTGCCAGCAAGATCCACTAATGCAAGCTTGCCACGTAAGATTTGAGAGCGGTATTGATTCCGCTGCTTTCTTTTTACAATTATCTCCAGGACTGCATGTGAGCTGAAATTGGAATAATAAATCAACCAATGGCATTTGTAAGCACTTGATAAGAAGCTTCTAGATAAGCACATCATACCAAACCTCTAGATTTTCTTCTGGGAAAGGATTTTTATGTGATTTGTCAAGAATGACCAAGGAACAGAATGCTGAATTTGAATAACTTCTAGGCTTTATAAGATTGATACAGACACTGAACCACAGTAAAATATCCCTCTAATATTGAGAATTCTCCATGCTTGCTACAGTATTATGCTGTAGAGTTGTAATACCAGTATTGCAAGATTACCTAATACAAAGGTTGAGGAGATTCTAGACCAAACAACACAGGTCATGATACCAAATCAGAGGAAAGAAGAGAAAAAAATAATTATAATGGAGAGTAGAACAAAATGTTATTATTCTTGCATGTTCAGTGACCAGAAATAGAAACATGAGAGTAGCTACCATATCATCCCCACTGACTTCATAAGTTTCCAGCAGTGACCTTAGGCCAGTGTCAAATGTCAACAAACATAGTCAGTACCCAAAAGTGATACATAGATTCAGCCATGATCCAGTCTAGCTGACAAGAAAAAATGAATCAAAGATTAAAGCACCCAAGAGGAGAAGGCACACAGAAAAGAACAGGGCAAAACAGAAGAGAGAAAAAAGAGGAAGAGGAAGAGGAAGATCATACAACCATGACAACAAAGAGGCTTTGTGATTCTCTCCAGTTAAAATCAATAAGCTCTTGAAAAAATCAGTTTGAAATTTCCAAGCCGAAAACCCTAAAACACATAATCCTCCAATGAGTAAACATCTCGCCCATTTCAACAGCCAGCTCCCATTGGAGAAAATGATTTTGAGACATTTGTGTTCTGGATTATTGGTAAATGAAAGAAGTTGGAAGAAAAGCCAATACAAGTGCAATATAGCTCACAGGATGGTTTAGGGCATATGCCCCACTCTCAACATAACCACATCTGCATTTCCGTCAAGGTATCCAGTACCATGTTCAGAAAAGAACTGAAGGTACGTCCACAATCAGAAAAAGAGAGAGAGAGCTAGGAATCCTCTAGTAAGACATCGGCCACTGACCGTGATGAGGTTGCATTGGCATCAGTACTTTCTGTCTTTCGTCGTGCATTCCCTTGAGTGAGGAGTTCTAGAATCTTCTCAGCTGTTGTGACCTGGTCCATATAACAACCACAAAATTAGGCCTTGAGGATTGCAACAAAGATTGAAAACAATGCTAAATCGCTCAAAGGGACACTGTTCTGGAGATCCTTGTAGCACCCAACAGCTAAATAGTATAAAAAGTCTTGGATGCCTAGTGCCCTGGACAGCCATGGAGCCTCCCAACATATTCTGCCAGGTTCATGACACATGAATTTAGCTTGTGCTCCTACGAGAGAGCTAACAATTGTGCAGACTTCTTGTTTGTAGGGATGTCAAAAGTGAGCCATTCTCTCTCTATGGCTATTGGGATTGCCATGCAGTCAAGCATAAAGTGCAAGCTGCTGCATCATCCTGGAAGGCAGGCTCAAGATTGGATCCACTTTGCAGTAGCATCTCTTATGCTAGCATCAAACCAGATGGATTCTTACAAACCAAAAAAGTTCAATATGTCCTCTGGAAGTCAAACCTGGATTCGTTTAAGCCCAGCAACAGTGATCCCTTGATCTGGATCTTCTCGCAGTTCCAAGTGCCCTGAAGATCTCTCCAACAAATCATAAATCACCTGCAAAAGATGAAAGTGAAGAGTCATAAGTCCAATCCAGGAAAAAAATTCAGACATTTGGTGTTGTAGGGTTCTGATGCAAGCTTGGGGCTTTACTAGCATCCTCTTTCCACAATGGATTATCAGAAAAATACATATGTTATCCTCATCTCTAAAATGAATTCCTTTATCAGTAGAAGAATACTACTAAGGGAAATGGAACTTGACTTCACAAAAATGTTTAGAGAGACAGAAAGTCTCTACCTCATTGTAGACTTCAAGGTAGGAACAAGTGACTTCAAATTCATACTCAGCTTCTTGCTTAGAAATGAGGGCAAATATAGATTGCAAGCTGAGAACCATAAGGCCTGGATCCTCCAGTGTTCCTGCCATGGTGTGCGTCTTCCCACTGCAATGCGAAGAAAGGAAAATCTGAATGGGCAGCTGGACAGAGCAAAGCTACAACTGAGACCAACAAAACCAGAATCTCACACACGAAAGAGGTGTGCTTCACAAAAACACAATTGCATCATGTATGGAAAATCACACATGTAAGCTGGACAGTCAAGAGCATGTATCCTGCAGGCAAGCACAATGACCACCTTCACACTTACAGAGCACACAATGCTTGAGCTCCCAGCACCAGGTCCAAACAACAAAGGGTTTTCAACTTCACACCCTGTGCTGTGTTCTTCTATCCATACCTTCCTGTTGCCCCATAGGCAAAGATTGTGGCATTAAGACCCCGTACCACCCCTTCAACCATCGAACCCATTGTGAGTTTGTACACATCCTGCCAAGTGACACAGAAGTCCACAGAATTATGCAATGCCTTTCAGTACAGAGTGATGTTGACCCTTGGCAGTTTAAGAAATAAGTGTGATCAAGGCAAGATCAGAAGGAAAATACGTATTCAAATCTGCAAGGTGAAATAACCCAACAATGGAGACAGGTTGTACTCATAGAATTTGGTGTACAAGAGCGAAGTGGCCAAAGACCAACAACCAATTTGCAGAGAAGAATGGAGGAAAGGAACAGAAAATCTTTAAATGTCCAGGTTGTTGGAGAGCCAACCAATCATTCCGACAGAAGAAAGATTCAGGGAACTGAAGAGAAATGATTAGGTCTAGTTGACAACTTCAAGATGTTCAGACATTCAGAGTAGCCATGAGTGACGACTCCCACATCCACTTGGTCTCATATATGCAAGCTCACCACTTACAGGGTTGAAAAGTTCACCCAATTACCAAGAACCACAAAGAAAACTCCTGAAAGCAGACAAATGTCTATTTTTGTTGAAAGAAAAATGCCATAAAGTCTCTGAGAATTACTCAAGCCCTCTGAATGTCATGTGAGTACCTCATTTGTTGACTCTGCACCGAATGCAATATCATAGGCATACTTCTTTTCTTTGCTTCGTCCCTGCACTCGATCTAGGTACTCCTTTGAAACATCTGGATCAAGTACTACAACCACCTGACAGCAAGAACATGGAATGCTCTCAGCCACACAGAAATATGCAATCCACTAAGTGGATTTACTCATCCATGAAATCACCCAATTTACTTCATCAAAACCACCATGGTGTTTCTGAAAGCCTCCATCAGTAGATGGCAGGCTCTGAAACCCACTATTTACCACAAAAGGCAAGTAGAATTTGGCACACACAAGGGTAACAACATATTGGGACTTCACATGGCAAATATTGACAAGAAGGGACATAAGTACCTGGGCAATGCATTGCATGTCACAAATATACAAGTCTCCATAGGAATGTAGTACTTACCTTGTCATCAACAACTCGAAGAATGTCCCGACTTTTGAGCTTTTCCTTTGCTGTAAGAGGACGGCATCGAACTGCTACCTGTAACATGGACTATGCAAACAAGTCAATGGGTGACTAACCCAGTTGTTATACCCTAGAAGTTAACACTCACATATGCTTCCCTGTCTCCTGCTACATGCTGAATGCAGAAAGCAGCATAACTAGAGCCCCAGTTCCATGTCAATTGAGTTGCAACAGATGATAATGAGTGGCAGTAGCATAATGTCACACAAGATTTCAATCAGCAAGCCCATTGAAAAATGATCCCAAGTTGTTGTGCACTCATGGGGAGTTTCACCAACAGAATGATTTTCCTCTAAATTTGCTGGTGATGAATACAAAGGGACATAGGGTTTCTTAACCACAGCCATTTGCTCAGTGTGAAGAGGGAGTTGGATTCATTAATGCATCCATGGTCTGCTGCTGACAGACCCACATTAGGGCTAGAAAATTGTCCTATTGACAACGAAGAGAAGTTATCAGGATGATCTTTGTTACATATTCCATCAGGATTTATGCATGTAACTTGATGAGTAGCAAAGACAACAAAACCCAGGGTATACCTGTAAAGTAGTTGCCTCCTTGGATTCTGGAGGCCGAATAGTTCGCATCATCGCTCCACATAACCAAATAATGATTACAGCTTGAGTAGCTACAGTCTTCCTCTAGCTCACCATGCCCACCTCCAGCCCTCAATTCTTCTTGAAAATGTAGTGAAGTTCCAAGAGGAACACCATGCACAACTTCTGCACACTTAGCAGTTCAACCTAGCTGTTGAGTAACTGCAAGCATTGTTGAATTGGGAACAGGTTTTCTGTGTCAACATCCATCAAGCAGAGAATTTTTGCTGGTACAGATAGCCCCCACAAGACACTTGCCTGCGACAATGTATAACAAAAAGGCTAAATTGCATTAGAACTGAGGTGGAAATGCACATCCCAACGCTGGTCAGTGTGATGACATCAACATCCACAACCAGCAGAAGATACAGGAACATGCATTGCAAGTTGACAATTATAGAATCCCTCTAGCTTCCTCAACATATTTTGCACAAATTCAAATCGACCTACCAGGAACTGCATTCTTTCTCCAAGCAAGGACAACAAATTTGGCATCAGATAGTAGCACACATTCCCCTAAAGGAATTGCAAATGAATTATTCCTTCCATCTCACCTTGACTTCCATTCCCACTCTCATATATCCATGCAGGATGGAAGGTGATGTTGCATAGATATCCCTGAATCAGCCTGTGCAGACAGTTTCTCTGACTCTCGCTTTTACTCTCTGTCTCTCTGTCTCTGTCTCTGTCTCTCTCTGTGCATGTCTCCCCCTCAGACTCTATACAAATGCCACCAGCACTCAATGAGAAGACACATGACCTACATTTCAGACAATGTTAAGGGAGTCAAGCTCAATTAGGCATCACCCTGCTTACTCACTTCCTGTGCACTCAATGCAGCAGACAATGCCAACAGTGCTATGCAGTCATGTCCAAAAGAATGCCAGATCTCTACAACAGCACAGTGAATCAAGTCACTCAGAACTGCGTAAAAACCATACAGGACATGCACTGTTGATACCAAGGCAGATTTCTGCATCAGAAATGCATCAGGTTGGACAATCAAGAAACAGAAAGCCACAGCCTTAGTGGGGGTAGGACACGTAACTTAGGGTTACAGAAACCCAAAGTTGGAGACCAGCAGTTGGGTCTGTAGCGAAATAATTTGCCACCCAACCAATCAAAAATCATTAGAAAAATAAAAACCCCACGACAACAACAACAACTGCAAAAGCCTTCCTCCCCAGCAAAGTCTGGAAATGTACCTCGCATGCAATGCAGACCCGTGGTTCTACATTGCAGGACAGTCCGCCCCACCCCACCCCACACGACGCTAATTCCAAACCGATCACATCTGCAACTACAGTACCTCAGTACAGAACAAATACCGCACTCCCGCAAAATATGCAGCCTCCAAGTACCCAAGAGAGCGTACAAAGAAATCAGGAAAAACATAAACACGCACACCCAGGCTTTCTTTCTTTCTTTCTTTCTACGATGCTTTGCTTGGACACCCACTACGACTACTACTACTACTATTACGACAGTAGTAACAACAGAGACAAGTACTACGTATTGTTTCCAGAATGCCTACCGACGACAACACCGACAACAGAAAACAAAATACGAGAGAGACGACAAACGCAAAACGGAAAAACAACGAGTCGAGTCACAGTGGGACCCCATCTCTCTCTCTCTCTCAGGAACCCTCTCTCCCAGGGACCCGGAGGGTCCGAGATACCCTCCGGGTATCATATTGGTACACTCTAGTCATCGCAGTAAAGAGTGAAGCGCGTTCTCTTTTAATTTTTTAAAACATATCCTAGTTAGAGGCAAAATCATTTTTTTTAATTTAAAAAAAACTAATTATTCTTTTGGTTTCACCCATAATAAATAAAGGACAAAAAGTATTAACCTAACCACTGGTAATTTAAATAATTATTAGGAGGTCTTTTAGATTAGCTAGATAATTAAACTAAATTAATTAGCTAGATTATTTTCCCATTGCTTTTTATTTGTATATTTCTAATGTAGTAGTAGTTAGCTAGATACTCAAAATGTTCTTCTTTTTTTGGATGGGGCTTTCCAACTATAACAAAATCTCAATAATAGTTGAAGATTGATCAACTATCACCTCCACCATAGATTGTGGCACATATGCATTAGTGAAAAATGCCTTTTGGATTGCACAATACATTAGTTACTTTTCAAAGAACAAGGACAATAATATTGCAAGATTAGGTTTATAATTATTGGTGATTTTTTTCTTGACTGATTTTTGTGTGTTTTAGTAGCTTAGAAGAATCTTATATATAAATTCACTTGGTGCGTGTGTGCGTCCGTCCGACACGACAGTTTCGAGTTTTAATCCGCCGGCAGAATCGGCCCGGACAGTCGGATTCCAAAAACGGGATTCGGCCTGGACAGATTCTCCTCTCCGACTCTTCTTCTTCTTTAAACATGAAACAAAAAAAGGAAATACAATAAAATAATCTTAAAAGAAAATTAAAAAATAGATGACAAAAAATATGAAACAAAATAATAATAAAAACAAAAAACGCATTATAATAAAAAATAAATAAATAAAAGTTTTAAAACAAATCTTCTTCGTCTGCCATCACTTTAACAATTAGAAACTTTTTTAAACACTTAAAAATGAAATAAATATAAAATAAATATATTTAAACATGAAACAAAAAAGGATATACAATAAAATAATCTTAGAAGAAAATTAAAAAATAGATGACAAAAAATATGAAACAAAATGCTAACAAAAACAAAAAACGCATAAAAATAAAAATAAAATAAAAATAAATAAAAGTTTCCAAAAAAAAAACTAAAAGATGAACAGGGTTTAAAGAAAACGGGGGACTTCACACTGTCCGAAGGTCACAGATATCCACTAGTGTGAAATAAAGTTACAATTGTGTTTTGATCCTTGTAATCACTATGGGATTTTTTGAAATTTTATTAAATGTCAATTAATTTTGGTTTTGGAAGGAAAATTGTTGGGTCATATTGTATTTTTAAAAATGGAATTTCAATTGATTTTTCAAAGATTGAAATTATCTTTTTATTACTTTTTGCCACAAGTGTTAATGGATGTGTAAAGCCTTTTTAAGCCCTATTGGTAATTATTAGATGTTTATACATAAATATGACCTTTAACCAATTTGTTGAAGAAAGTCCAAGAACTAACATGGACCAAGGATTGCATTAATGATTTTGCTGATTTTTAAACTGTTACTCACAAAGGCCTCAATATTCTTTCCATTAAACTAAAAAAACGAATTCCACATTTATGTAGATTTTTAAATTTTGCAATGAAAATGTGTTAAGTTAAAAGGGTGATAAATATTTTTCCCATTTCAAATATTTTCCAAGTAAGTAATTGAGAACCACAAAAGTTAATTACACCACCATTGAAAATTAAGTTTTGCAGACGATTTATTTTGACCATGAATTTAGATACTATTTATTGGGTTATACATTTGTATTTCATGTGGATTATGATGCTTTGATACACTTGATGGATATAAACTTTGATTATGTGGTTGCATGGTCCAATGGGTCATATTGTTACAAGAATTTATGTATAAGGTGTTGGTTTGACTAAGAAAAAAACATGCCAATGTTAAGCATTTGAGTAGATTAAGTACGCTATTTAATAATATCCCAATAGATGATTCTTTATTTATCATGCAACTTTATTTGTACTAGAAGCCATCACAATGAAATATGTAGATATTTTAATAATTCAAGTGAATTAATATATAAGATTTCATTCAAGGCCAAAAAAGGTTAACAAAACATTTATGCAAATTTCATAATAGTGTCAATAACTTAAAATTAATATTTTTTACTAACATATACAATTTTGTAGTAGATACAAGTCTATTGCATTTTTGTCTTGAGATTGCTGAGATTCCATTTGACAACATCAACATTGTCTTAACCTTCAACACTTGGAAGTGTTTAATTGTACTTCTTGCATTTCTTGCAAGTGTGTGCAACATACCTTTACAACATATATTAGGATTATTTTTATTACCAATTTATACCATTGGAATGTACTTGTGGAGCAACTCTAAATTGATGTGTTTGGGTAACTTAATCAAATATATATTATAAAGTGTCTGGGTGTGTCACAACATGTCTGTGCACTACAATCAAATATGGACCACAAAGTGTGGTGAAGCATATTGTTGGAGAGTACATTCTTTCATACTATGTAATAAAGGTTTATGAAATTTCCGAATTTTTGTTGCATACTATAAATTTCAATGCAAATATAAACTCCATGTTCGAGTGCTACAGATATGAAATCAATTATCTGTTTCCAGTAAGGAACTTTTGTCACTGGTAAGTGTCTATACATGATTTTGTGTTCCAATTTTCTGTCCTGAAGCCACTGCATCAAGCACTTTGAAGTTTGATTTTCCATGATATACACTAAAATGATACATGCAACTAAAACCTGTTGAGAAAACCAGACAGCATGTGTTTTGCTTTGTTGATAGCATACCGCATTTGAGAGCCATCTGGTCTGGAGGCAAGGAATTCCCTAGAAAGCACAATTCAACTGAACTGAAACTGTATGTCACTTTGAGGGAAAGGAAATTGGTTGATATTATCCAGCAATTTTACAAAAAGAAAAAATCTCTCACAACTTGTCTCTCTCCAAGCAAGCAATATGATACAGACTATTTTCTGCACTGCACTATTCCAGACTGAATTTCATCATCCCAACCTCAATTTCCATCTCTAACTTGACTGCCAAACTTCTGAATTACCCATAATAACAAATTCTGCTGCACGTTGCAGCAAACTGCAAAGCCTGAAAAGAAATACAAAATCTACTATTTTGAGAAATCTATTCAGAAATTCTGTAGATTTCTTCTGTATAGCAAGCTACTCAACAAAACAGTGCAAAGAATGTCGTATAAGTACACACTTCAGTGAAAGACGGGTGTGTGGGTGAAGAGCTCGGTGACAATGAGGGAGAAGAAGCCGATCATGGCCAGTCGCCCATTCCATCTCTCTGCCTTGGCTGTGAAGGGGCCGAAGCTGCGAGCATCTGTGGATTCGCCATTCATAATGGGTACCAAGGATGCGTATGTGAGCAACTGAATAGCTCCGACGAAGTAAACAAGCCCAGTTGAACCAGGAGAAAAGAGCTGCTCCAGAACTGTCAAGCCTGTCATCTTCTCCGCAACGACAGCCCACACAAATCCCAACATTGCCTGCCAACGAAATCCATGAAACTTTGGGTTAAAATTCCTTCTTGCAAGAGTGGAACCGTAGGGTCTAGAGGTTAGGGTTACAAGGAGCTTGCTACTGCTGTATCCGAAAGCAAGCTTGTTCGAGGGTTTTTACCAATCGGCAGTTGATTGTTTCTGGTGCAGCGCCATCGAATGCAAACACACTCCAAAACGACTTGCTGCCAGTCTCAGGCCTCCTTTCCAGCTCCGGTCGTGGGTAGAAGGAGCCGGAAGTGGGCTTGGCTCCAAATACCGACTGCTTCTCCGACTCGTTGGTATCCTGGTTCCTCAGAATGTCGTCCTTGGTGATCTCCTGCTTCGTGATCTCGTCAACAGATCGCTTCACATCGGCGAAGGGACCACCTCTGCCGCCTTCACCGGCCTCGCAACGCACAGATCGCCGCCCTGCAATTGACGTGATCAACCTGGGACTGCAGTTGTTATTCACTACGCGAAGAGGAGCAGCACCGCCCCCAAGCTTATGAAGGCTAGTTTGGACAGGCAACGCCTGCAAACCCCCGACCACCACCTTCATTGATACCACCTGCGACATAGCTGCTACTGCTGCTGCCATAGGACTGTACAATAATCTCTCTCAGATTTTCAGCAAAAAATAATCAAATTATCACAGAGATTGAAGACTATATATGGTGTGTGAAGAGTCTTTGTGATAGAAGTAAAATCTAAATGAGATGCAAGAGACATGAGAACACGGCCCAATATAAATAGAAGTTTTGAATGCAGAAGAAAATGCCACAAAAGAAAGTGCGAAAGACCGTGGTGCTCGTCCTGAAATCATGGAGGTTTCACGTGTCATCAATTGCAAACTGCATCGTCGCAAGCTGCGAATGTGGCGAATTCACAGAGCCGGACGCACACGGATGGCTGCAAGCCATGGAAGGTCGTGGCAGACAGCAAGAGCCGCTACGCTTGCACACCCAGGGCGAGCGACAAGCTCTCAAGTGTCTTGGCACTGTGCGGGCGACGTCAACAGTACTGGAAAAATCGAGCAGTTCAAAAAAAAATCTCAGTTTATAGTGGCAATGGTTTTTTAGGATTTTTTTTGTTTTTAGCCAAATTGGCGATCATCCATAGGAAGCAGTTTTTAGAATTTTCTTTTAAAAAGAAATCATTATAATTTCTTTAAATCATTTTTTTGATATCCAAATTTTTGCGAAATTTAACCAAAAAAAAAAGAAGAAGCAAATTTAGTCGAATTTACACTAAAAAAACAAAATCTCCCAATTTCTTTGTCAAAAAATGGCGAAAGTTCGCCAGAAAAAAGAAGCACTGATGCAAAAATGAAGGAAAATGTGGTGATCACCCCTACGAGGATTTAGCCAAATCTGGCTATAAACCATATATAAAGTGCAATACTTCAATCATCTTTCTATATTTTTGGCTACACACTGAAAATAAAATCTAGAAATCTGGTGATTTTTACCAGTTTTTTACCTTCTCACTTCTGGTGATTGAAAATCTCCAAAATAATTTTATTTTCAAAATTTTATTTTCTATTTTTGCCTATATTTCGCCAATAAAAACTAGGCTGATTCTCTATTTTCCCTACACAAAATTCAGTTCTTTGAAAAAATCGGTTTACAAAAAACATCAACATTTCTACAAATTAATATAATTAGCTTCCAAGCTGCCAAGGTACTACCTTCAACACCAATTTTTAATTTTAAACATGCTCAAAATAAGTATGGCTAGATTATGAAAGAAATTTGATTCAAATTGCCAAATTTTTTATCATAGGTTCCAATGGGTAGCCAATAATACAGAAGTATGCAGTATGTATATTTTACTTTCATGTCTAGCTTATACCCAAATTTGGCTAAATAAAATCTTTTCTAAAGCGTGTTGTCATTGGAGAAGCATGTGAGAAGCGGCATGAAGCATGCCATTGGATATTAGCTCCCCAGTTATATCACATATTTTGTTGCCTTCTAATATTTTCATACCTCTAGTATTTCCCATAACCAGGGCGTCCACTCTCTATCAGGTGGGGTTTGAATCTGACCAGTGTTGCACAACTGAGTCTAGTACTGGCTTCTGAAAGAATTAGAGATTCCAGAGATCAGAATGAAATGGGAATTCATATTTTTTTAATTGCTGTAGCCCAGGGTCAGTTTCCAATTATTATCACAACAAGTAATTAATTTTATTTTTTCCAATTTTTTTTTTCATTTTTTTACAAATTTGAGATTATTATTATTATTATTATTATTATTATTTCATGATCTTTTATGATATCTTTTTATGATAGTTGCTGCAACTTGGAAAATACTTAATTGAAAATTTGTTTTCATTTTTTATTTTCAATTTCGTGCACATCATTGTTACTTCCACATCATAAATCACCTTTGACAAAATAGCACACACCCAAGAATTGAAAATCTGCCTTATGGAATGCAAACCAAACAAAAAAACATTAAAGTAACACCAAAATCCCACCATAGCAAAACTCCTTCATAGAGAGAACAAAGAAATCTTCTGCAACAGACAAACAATAAACACACTCTAATACAAAGAAAATTCAATATTGTAAAATAAGCTTGACTAAACCCCTTCCCTCATGTTATCATCATGTGCAACCTTTCATCCATTAGTTTAAATCTTCATCCAGCATACTCCAAATGCATTTTGGCATCACAATTTTTTAACATTCATTACATTACATTAAATTTTCATCCAGTATATTCTTCATCCAGCATATTCCAGATGCATTTTGATGCGCCACAGTCTTTCTTTCTTTCTTTGTGTGTTGAATGAATGTCGTTCAAAATATCATCAAAGGTTCATCGAAGTTTGGAACTTGGACTAAGATGGCCACGAGTAGCGCACTTGCCCCGCTTTGCAGACCAGTACGTAGACGCTGCACTTTTAGTCCACGTGTGTACAATAGCCCACCATCCATTTCCTGGCCGTGTGAAAAGGACCTTCAGGTTGCACTTTTACAAGTTGCTTTTTGGTTCTTCTGTTGACACGGCAGCTGTCTTGTCAGCTCTGGAGTTGCTCTCGCTTCCTGTGCTACGTTGTGCCGCCCGTGCTGCTTATAAAATGGCCGCGGGACTTCACCCTCCTCTGAGCACGCACCCATCATTGGAACTCGACTCGCAATCTTCTGACGATCTTCGCAAAATCACAAAGTTGTAACTGCCGCCCCGCCCTTAGCTCATATTAATCATCCAGTGTTAGAAACACTAGAACATTCACCAGCTGACGACAATTGTTTTGTTGCGAGCTCTAATCATTGCCAGCTCCAGGCTGCACGTCTAGTTATACAGCGAATTGTTATACAGAACTTCTCATCTCATCTCATTCCAAAAGGAAAACTAGTAAGAAATCAACAGCAATAGTTGTAGTAATAATGGCAACCATCATGTCACAGATGGTGTCAATCAAGGTCGGAGGTTTGCAGGCCTTGCCGGCCGTACAAAAGAGTCTCACTAGGAGGAAATTGGGTGACGCTCGTTTAGCTCCCAAATTGATGACCTCAGCGACTAGAGGAGTTCGTTGTGAGAGTGGCGGTGGAAGAGGTCCGTTGGCTGATGTACAGAGAGCTGTGGACGAGAGCACGAAGCACGTTATCACCAAGGACGAGATTCTGAGGAATCAGGAAGTCAACGAGTCTGAGAAGCAGTCAGTATTTGGAGCCAAACCCAATTCCGGATCCTTCTACCCACGCCCGGAGCTGGAGAGAAGGCCTGAAACCGGCAGCAAGTCGTTCGGGAGTGTATTTGCATTTGATGGCGCTGCACCGGAGACAATCAACTGCCGATTGGTATTCAATTCTCGATCAATTCTCGAGCACATTTTTTTTTCCTCTTACCTCGAGTGCAAATTTCTGGCATCTAACTAGTTGTAAAATTCATGTTCCTGTTAAAATCCTGCGAAATTTCTCTTGAAAACGTTGAAATCCTGAGCAACTTTTTCTTGAAAACATTGTTTTCCTTTGTGCAGGCAATGCTGGGCTTTGCGTGGGCTGTGGTAGCTGAGAAGATGACGGGCTTGACAGTACTGGAGCAAGTCTTCAGTCCCGGTACAACAGGCCTGATTTACTTCTTGGGAGCAGTGCAACTCTTCACGTATGCTTCACTGGTACCCATCATGAACGGCGAGTCCACGGATGCTCGCAGCTTCGGCCCCTTCACAGCCAAAGCAGAACGATGGAATGGACGACTAGCCATGATCGGCTTCTTCTCCCTCATCGTCACTGAACTCTACACTCACACCGCTGTTTTCCACTGAGGGGTTAGGGTTTAGGGTTAAACCCTAAAAACTCCTAATAATGTTACCCTAATAATGATTTCCACACTTTGTGTGGGAATTTGGAATTTGGGGGCCATTATTATTCTAGTTGTGTGAAAACACTTAGCCACAACCATCCAAAGTGTGAAAGTGTACAATTCCGGACAAACTATTTTATGTTATCTTGGGCGAGCTGAGTTGATTCAATTGTGAACTCTTGTGATTTTTGATTGCAAACCCATTGATTGTAAAAATGCATATCTATAATCAATTCAGTATTGTGTCTAAGTTTTTTGTAGATAAAACTGGGCATTTTGAAATTTTCAATTATGTAGAGTTTCATTACTACATAAATAAATGATCAAATTGGTGGAAAATTGGGAGGTTTGTAATCAATGTTTTTGAAGTTGGAGTAACTGATGAACATCCCAAGCTAGATGTAGAATTTATTGATGATAATTTTTAGAGAATTGTCCAACCTTTTTTTCATTTTTTTCCAAACATTAGCAATGATGTTAAACTTTTTGAGCCAATTAAAAGTGACAACATTTCTTCAAAAACTCAATTTTTTCATATTTGGGTGCAATCTTTGTTAAAGAATCAAGCATCTACGGCAACAAATTCACGTATTTTTTGTCTTGATTCTCAATATGTTTTGAGATGTTTATATCACTAGTTATGTAACATAATCCATGTAAGGTAGATCGGTCGGTGACTGAACACTTAAAAGCTCAGGGCAGGCCAGATCTAAGGAGAGGGCTTTAATTTTTGGTGTTCAAAACAAACTTAAAACGCCTCCTCTTGGCACATCTAACACATTAGCAATTGTCAAAAACAGATTAGAAATGGGAAAGTGACAATCCCCCCAAGTAAAGGGGGTTAAAAACTCCAAAAAACAATCCACAGAACATTACAAAGGCCAATTCCTGAACATCCAAAAAAAAAATTATGTTGCTATGTTACTAGTATAGTTCAAAGATAATTTGTAAAACTTCAAGTGATGCTCTTATAACACTTTAAATCATTTTAAATGGATAAAAAATAAGAAAGTTATGAAGTTTGAAAGTAAGAAGGATGAAAATGAAGAAAAAAACACTTTGTAATTCGAGAAAACATTTTTTCTTTATTGCTCTTTTTTGGCTAGTTCTTTGGCTTTGCATTTCAAAGATAATTTGTAGACATTGAGAAAATGCTCCTATAACATTTTAAATAATTCAAAATGGAGAAGAATTTAAAACATTTGAAATGAAGAAAAATTCAGAAAAGATGTGACCAAATGATTGGTCATAGGCAAGTGATCAATGATGGGCTGATCTACCCTAAATAATCTAGTTATGTTCTTAAAAAGATGAGTTTTAAAAGAAATGACTATGCACGCTCATGGCACTGGTTTTTTTCCTCTTTATACTATGTTTATTCAAATGGCTTATCTTAATTCCAAGAGTGGCACATTTATTATATTTTTGATAGAGTATAACATTTATATGGCATTTCACCAAGAAACTCACACATCATCTATTGCTTGAAAAAGACATTACATAACAAATGATTTCTTTTAATAAATCACCTATAATGATTGGCCCCCAATGGTTGAATTCTTCACCATTTAATATTCTTCTTTTTTCATGTTTATTAGTGTAGCATATGTTGTTGGCCCAAGTGTGAACTAGTTACCCAACTAAGTTTCCTTTTCAAAATTATTTGTAAATTTTTAATTAGATTCTTAATAACAAAAGTAATTCAACATTCAATATCTTTCACATGTTGGGTCTAAAAAAATTCAAATCACCTTCATGAAATTTTACTCATAAACAGCTTTCCAACAATACCAAGAGCATGCCTAAATTTCCCTATAATTTTTACTTTTGATTAATATGTTTTTTCAATGAAAAATTTGTTCAATATTCAATAAGTTTTTTATCATAGTAATTATGAAATCAACTTGATACACCCTACCTTTGAAGGGCTTTCCAACAATACCCAAAACATGGCAAGAAACATTGTAATTTGGGAGGTTCCAATGACAAAAACAAAACAAGCAACTCATCACATAATGGCTTTGCCCAATGTTATATGATCATGATCAATATTTTATTCCAAATACCAACTCCTTAGGAAGGAAAATAAGAAATATTTAGGATTTTTTTTCAAAATTGAATATTCAAAATTAATTGATTGTTTAGGAGGCATGTGCGAAACTTGCCAAGGTAGTATGGTATATGGAATGTTTGGAATATAAAATTTTGAAATTGAAATGTTTGAATTTCGATGTGAATATTGAAAGTTGAAAAATGAAATTTGAAAATTCTATGTGAAATATTTGGGATTTGAAATTTTGAAAACTAAAATGTTTGAATTAGGATGTGTGAATACTTCAAATTGAAAATTGAAATCTCTATGTGACGTGTTTGGAATTTGAAAATTTGAAATGTTTGAATTTGGATGTGTGAATATTAAAAATTGAAATCTGTGAATATTGAAAATTAAACAACCCACGTTTTAGGAATGGATACCATTTCACAATATAAGTAGGTTTGTTATGCATAATATTCATAGGTATAGCCACTCTTCCCAAGAAACTTTAGATATGTAGAGATAAGATCCATATTGCTTGTCAAAAAGGATTCACCTATGGGATGGTGGGCCATTCATTATATTTCTTGATGGTCTCCCTAACACTTAGGTTATGGTCCTCATCTAGCACATTTAGAGTTTCATAATCAATACCAAGATCATTTAGTATTGTCAAGACTTTATGTGATAAATGACATTATGGCATTATTTATGTGCTTTTAATAAAGGCAACAACATTGCAATCGTTCACAACTTTGTCAATTAGGTCTTCAATGGGCACATTGACTTCACATGAGCTCTAGGAATGATAAGGATGTTAGGCTTTATTCATCTTGGTTTCTTTGCAGTCCAAGTGGTGTTACCATTCACATTCCTCAATGGAAATTTTCGAATTATGTTGATATGTTCCTCCATCCAAGCCTTCCATGCATTTGTAAAGGTCTACATGCTCCAAAGCATTAATCATTTCAAACTGTGTAAAAGACATTGTGAAAATTCCATGTCATAGACTTTAGGTGAGAAAAGATCAAGGCTATAGACAAGTAGAAGATGCAAAAACAGATGTAGAAAACATTCAAGAAGGTGGACAACATGAACCTTCTTCCTATAACAATTTTGTAGTGCATAATCTTGTTAACAAAACCTTTCACAAAACCTTGCAATTGGAAGGAATCAAAATGTTCAAATATATGTGAGATTACATAGAAATCTCCTCAAAATAACAATTTAAAATAATAGAACAATTAGTGCAATCATAACGTTATGAAAGTAATTCACAAAGTGTCAGACTATCACCTTCATCATGAATAGCAATAACCATTAGTTACTTTGATTACCCATTGACTTCATCAACTTTTTATAGAGGGTGTAGATAAGTGTATAACAATCTACCCCAAAAAAGGGTAAATTTTATGTAAATAAATGTCTTGATTACTATTGCATTTTTAGAAGCAATAGTTAGGCTTAATCAAGATATTGTTACCATTCAAGAAACAAAGCTAATGAAATAAAAAATCAATAGTATGTTCATTCAAGTTGTGACAAGCTTGTGAAAGTAAGTTTCATTTCATTTGAGCTTGTCCCTATGCAAGTAAACATATAAACTTAAAACATAGAAACACTTACATAAAAGGTAGTGATTGAGGCCTCTTTGCACCTTTAACACATCCTTTAGGCGCATTGAAATGTTATACATCAATGCCCTTCATAATGGCGTTTGGAGATTCCAATTGTGAGAGGAAAAACCTAAATAAGAAAAAACTCCCATATTGCAATTTGCAACATTGCAATTAGAACCTCATGATTTAATCAATCCAAGTTATCATGTATCATTCCCCTTAGCAAGCAATTATAATTGTGAAACACAAATGTATCTCTCCTTTCCATGCAACACACCATGGATGCCATTTTAAAAGCAACTTAAGCAACCTTTACTATGAGCACAAATGAAGGTGCAAAACATGGTGATGAGAATGAATATATCCATGAAAATATACACCAAGTCATAATTCATTTTCTAGAGGGATTGGAACTTTAGTGCCAATTGCTAATAAGGCATTTTTTTTGTCTCCTCAAACGCAAAGCTAAGCTCAAAGGAGAAGATTAATTTAAGAAAAAAAAAGTTTTCACAAAGTTGCAAAACTCAAAATTTTCTTTCGAATGGATATCAAGGTTGGTGGCAACTCAACACATAAGCATATTGAAGGTCCCCTTCCTTATCATACATTCCATAAATCCCTAAAGCAATTAGGAATGTCGTATCCTTGAGGGGAAGTTCTACAACTTCCACGCCCATTAGTTTTTTCATCAAACAAACAATTCCACGATCGTACTTTCGCAGAAAAAAAAAACATCTAGAATAAAACTTTCTTCCTATTCTCCAAAAAAGATTGTAGCAGCTTAATCCTAAAGAGGTTGGAATTGAACGTTAATTAAACACATTGATCTCCAATTTTCCAAGTATAATTTGATCTATTAAATGAAACTCAAACTACAACAAAACCACCACATGCACCACCACCGCCCCCATACACACATAGCCCCTTCACCTTCTTGTGCAAGGGTTAGAGTTGCAAGAAGAAACCTAAGTCTGTCCATTCACAAGTTTCACAAGCTATTCCCCAAAAAAACATAGAAGTTTTCCTATTTTATCCAGAGCTAAAACAAACTCACAAGGTTTAGTTACTGCCACAAAGTAGATAGAAAACCCATACGTAAAACCTAGCATGAAATTCCAAGGGACAAGCATCTACAAGGTAGCCATGAGTTCTGACTATTAAATACATGTAGCATGACATCCAAGCATGTTCATGTGAAAATGACAATTGCACCTTTTCGTTCCATGTAAGGTTGAAACTCCTTGCAATAACCTTAATTTTCTTTTATGCAGAGACAAGCTTGGTTGAAGAAGAGAATCCTTTCATCTTCTACAATGGTTATTAAAATTTATAACCTCCAACTACCTGAAAACTTAATGCACTTAGAGTTACATCCACCCAAACATGAAAAATTACATTCATGTGAAAAAATTTACTCGATATACACTTGTCATTTCCACATTGGCTAACAAGGGGGCCAAAATTTTATCCCCAAGTCCAAATATTGTATAGATGCATACTCTTTTCCTTATGGGCAAAACCAACAAACAAACAGTCTTCCTTTGTAAATAGACAGGTGAGAATTGAAAAACAATTGTGCACCATGTTTAAACGTCATAAACATTGCTATAGGCACAAATAGGCGATATGAATGGAGTGTGAAGCTGCTCTTATGAAGGTAAAGAAAAAATGACACTTGTTTGAAAATTGAGATGAATGAATTGCTTTTTGTTGAAACACACACATGCTATGCAAGAATTGTTTATTGATCTAAGGGGCAAAGGCTAAGACCAGATTCTAAGGGTCAAAGGCTAAGACCAGATTATAAGGGTAATTGAACCTTGATCTTCAAAGTACTTTGGTACTTTGGCTCCTCTGACTAGAGTGATCTAAACTCAAAAACAATACCCAACAACTCATCTTCCACAAATCAAACTGCACACATTAACAATGAACACACAAGAAAGACAATAATCAGAGGTGAAAACTCAGTCATCTCCTAAGTACAAATTCACCAATCCTCTCAAAAAAACTTTCAATTAGGGTTTAGGGGTGAAACATATTTCATAAACCTTTATGGACTTTAATATCTTGCAAATAGGTCCCACCATCAAAGAGGGGATAAATGGAGATATAGTGGGTTTTCCATTTTTTGAAACACCCCCTGAAGTAGTGGAGGAAAAAATATTTTAAATAACATGCCCTCCAATTACATTAAATCTTTTTGGATCAAGTCTTATTGTCTGGGCAAAAGCGGGTGAAAAAATGTTAGGAATTAGAAATTCCTCTATGCTAATGATGTGATAGAGCAAGTGCCCAAGAGGTCCAGGTCTTTTTTTTAATTGGGCCTTGTTGCCCTAAGCTAATGGATGCGCATGTGTAGATTTTGTGTTTTGAAGTCTACCCATCTACTTGTTGGGTTTTTTCTCAAAATATGAATGTTGGGTAACTAATTTAATCATGCCTCTATATCAATTTATTTGTTGGGTTGTCACTTCACCTTTTTGTATCACAAGGTTTCATATCACTATGAAATATTTTTAAAAATTCATATGACTAATTTTTAAAGTGAAATTTGTTAGATAAACATAAAAATAATTAGCTTTAATTCCTTTAAATCTTATTAAAATCAGATTCTTAAAAACTTGATTTGAAAAATATGCAAGACTTCAATAAAATAAAACACGTCAAATTTAAAATAAATTAAAATTTTAATATAAAAATATTTTTTGAAATATAATTTGTAAAAATGAATTTGATGTTATTTTTAAAAACTTTGATAAGGCTTTGATGAAGATTTAACAACAAGAATCATAATGAAATTAAATTTTTTGTATTGTTGTTGCCGTTTATGTTATAAAAATTTATTAGTGCTTTAAGATAGTAGACATGCATGTATGGTTTTAGATTTTACCAAGCATGTATGAGGCAAACACAACTAGCTCCTTTGGGGAGGGGGATATCTGGGATCTTTTGGATTTTAACATCCAATGTGTTCACACCATGTTCTCAATGCGTCCCCAATATGCTCCCCAAATTTAAAATGTGTTCCCCAAGATGTTACCAATAGCATCACATTTTGCCCCTTAACCTTTGACCAAAGTTGAATTCTAATAACTTAAATAATGGGTTGCCACTACCCTATCCCATACCATCTTGATCAATTGTTTTTTTTTTTCCTCTCAATTTTGTGATGTTGCCACACTAACAATAATCCGTAACGAGATTTAGCGAGTTGGTTGTAGACCAGCTATGAAATTGATTGACTCAAGTGGTAGCATTAAAATAATTTTCACTTTATTCTATTCAATTTTTCATTACTATTGTAAGGAGCATCTTGCTAATGTGGCTAGACGGCATTGAATAAGAGCTTCCTAGTTAGGTATAATATCATATTTTGTGATCTTTTGATATTTTTGTACCTCCCTAATACACTATTGCACATTCTTGATCATTGGTTAGTTGAATCTCATAACTCATTCTCTTTTGTGTCCCATCATAACTCAAAAGCTTAACACTCCCATGCAATCAGACATACAGGCAAAGAGTATGCAAATTAATCTTAGAACTCACAAGTTGATAATCTCAAGCACCTAGACTACGAACCATGACTTGTATGCTCTTGCTGGTCACTTAGTCCAGGCTTAGAGGTTGGAAATGGGGAAATAAGTGGTACTCTACCTTGGATGCTCTAAACCCTTTCAGAGGCCCAGACAAGGGAGGGGTGTGGGTGGAGATATTTTTAAGAGCATCTCCAGCTATGCTGAACATGTGATCCTGCGCAGTGAAATTAGATGAACAAAAAGTCAAGATGTGCAGTTTTAGCTCAGGCTGGTACAAGGCAGAGAAACGCGGTGCACTTGCCAAAAAGAGTGTAATAAATGTGATTTCACCAGTCGAATACCCATTTCCTGTCCGAGTTTCAGTATTATTGGTGGGGTTGCCCAAAAGTAAATAACTAAAACTTGGATGTGGTAAAATAATTTTTGAACATCAACTGGAGATGGGCGAGAGTGCATTAACAGCCACCAATGCACCAGTTGGCCGTTCTGTCCACTGGATGGGTTGCATTTTTTCATTCGGCGCCGGATGGGGCTCATCACAGTCGAATTCTTTTTGCTGCTGACCACTGTACTTTTTTTTCCTTTTTTTTTCTGTTCTTGGCCGTATTTCCTGGACCTGACCTCACACATAGGTACCCTACTCACTTTCCTACCCTCATAAGTATTGCACCAACCTACTGACACAACTATCCTATTAACTAGTTATCCTACTCACCTAGCTATTGTACTAACCACCTACCCTACTAACCTAGCTACTCTATTAATTACATACCCTACTAACTTAACTATTAGGTTTAGGGTTGAAACACATAAATTAATTAATAAATTTTTCACAAATGTATAGTAATTAATCTAAAGTAGGCTAAATTTGGGGGGAAAATTTTAGGGTTTACACATATGTGAAGTAATACAATTGCATTCTATATCTTCTTCAAAAAAAGTGGAAAGAATTAAGTTGGAGAGATCACACAAAGGTAAAAGACATATCTTTTCTTTTGGTTTTGTATGAAATTTATTTGATTGTTTTTAAAGATTAACTTATTTTGCATTATATAATTTGTATAGTTTGTATAGTTTTTTGGGTTTAGGACATATATGCGGGTATTGCAAGGAATGCAAAATGCCAACGACTATTGTGGGACTCATATGCGGGTATTGCAAGGAATGTAAAAGGTCAGCACCTATTACGGGACTTATATGCGGGTATTGCAATTAATGCAAAATGCATGTGGCTATTTTTGGACTTATATGCAGGTAGTACATATTAAAAAATGGTCTTTATGGAGTTCACAATAGAAAATGATGTGGGTATTATATGTTTAAAATGTGTGGTTTATTTTAAAAGTCTTCAGGTGATGTGAGTCCTATTAACTTAGATGTAATATTGTATAATGTTCATTTTGATCTTTGGTTTGATTCTTACATCTCAAGTACTAACAAAATTATGACAAAGAAAACATATATGATTAACCAGATACACATCAAACAAGTGTGAGTAGAAGATACTATTATATTGATAAAAGATGTACAAAAATGAATGCATGGAAAATTACTACAGAACCTAATGAAAAAAAACATTGGATCTCTATAACATATGAAAAGATCGAAGTTCAAAATTGGGTAGTCCAAAAAATAAAAGGGCTACAAAACCTTACTAATTCTATAAAATGAAACTCTAACCCATATCAATATCTACAATCCCGTGTTTAGCTTGGTATGCAGCTGTTGCATTTGCAGCCTTTGCTGCATGATGAGCAGTGTAAAAATGGCGACGTTGCATCTCAACCTAAACTCCATCCCAACCTTCGTCCATTCCTTGTTCTTCCGAGCTAAATTAGGTGGACAAAGAAGTGCAAGTGGCTGAGAAGCCTGCTCAATTTCCAATTCCGGACCTAAACCCAAAAATGAAAGTTCAAAAAACAGAATGCAGGTGTTGCAAAACATAAAATCATATATTCACACATTACTCCTATAAACATGAACTATTCTAAGGTATTGCAATAGAAAAAAATTGACAAAAAAATTTCCGCACCTTCCAACAAATGATGGAAGGTGTGGAAGGCCTTCTAATTATGCTGCAAAAAAGAAGAAGAAGAAGGCCTTCTTCTTCTGTTACAAAAAAGAAGAAGAAGAAGCTGCAAAAAAAGAGAAGAAGGCCTTCTTCTTCTGCTATAAAAAAGAAGAAGAAGAAGCTACAAAAAAGAAGAAGAAGAAGCTGCAAAAAAGAAGAAGAAGAAGCTGCAAAAAAGAAGAAGAAGTAGGCTTTCTTCATTGTTGCGTTGCAGCTAAGAAAGAGGAAGAAGAAGAAGACTTGCAAGTCACCTTCTTTTTCTTCTGCTGCAAAAAAAGAAGAAGACTTTTCAAGCCTTCTTCAAACAAAAAAAACAAAAAAAAACGTAAGCATCTTACCTTTTCATGGGCACGTGGGTCCCGTTCCAACTCCAACCGCTCTAGCTCCAACTCCTTCTCCACATCCATAACTCCAGCTCCCGCTCCACAGCTGCTCGAGGTCTCTGGAGCTCTGGCTATGGAATGAGGGGGGGTGGGGTTGGTAGGTGGTAGGTAGGAGGGGGGAGGTAGAGAATTTCGAGGCGGAGAGGAGATGAAAAAAAAAATCTCAACGGGCAAAAAGGATGTTCATCCGCAAAACGGATTGAACGGGCTCATCCTCAACTGGTGCATTGGTGGCTGCTGGTTCAATCCAGCCCTGGAGATGATCTAAGTGTGCACAAATGTTAACAACCTTAAAGAGGGAGATTACAAAATGGAGTTGCAAAAAACTCCCTTGACACACTGGATAAGTTAGGGCATAGATGAGGTCCTGACATCATCATCGTCGTCGTCCCTTCCACGCGCTCCCATATTGGCTCGTGGACTTCAACGTACATGGCATGTCGATTCAGGCAGGACCTGCTTTCGAGCGCCGTGTCCAAACTATTTTTTTTGGCCCTGTCTGGAATTCGAGGGCCCGATTCCGCTTTCCGATCTCTTGCGGAAGGATATTACTGGCTACATCTCGTCCGCAAATCAAGAGGACCCCTCGATTGAGACCTCGGGGTCAGAGCTCACAGAGCCCAAAATTCCAAAGGCGCGGGCGGAGAGAAAAGCCAGAAGAGGAGAGAGAGAAGAGCGACCATTCTCCGACAGCCTCTTCGCTTTCAGCGTTGTAAGTGAATTTGAGACGCTACGAATTTCTCGTGCGTTTTTTCTTCTCCCTGAAATTCTTTTTCTGATTTTGTTTCAGTTTTTGTGTTAGAAACTGTTTTTTTTGGGTTTTTTTCAGTCTCATTTTGATGCAGGGAACGGAAAGGTGGTGAGGATTGAAGGTTTTTGTCGGTTGTTTTTTTTTTGTTTTGGTTTGTCGGTTTGTTTCTGAATGAAAAGAGGAGGTTTCTTGCATTCAGGGTTTGGAAAAACGAGGCGAGAATCTTTTCGTTTTCTCTTCTCAATGACTCTTGTAAGTATTGATTGTTTGATTCTCTTTACCGACAGTTTTGGAATTTGAACATGGAAAGTTTTTTGCAAGTGTTTTTGTTGGTAGTATTGAATTTCCATGTTTCCGCGACGATTTGGTGTGTCGCTTAATGTTTCTGTGAGATGGAATAAGTAGTTTTTTTTCGGCGTCATGAGCAGCTTTGTAAGGGGACTGTGTTGTCCTGCTTCTATACAGTCATTATTGCATCTTGTTTTAGAGCACTTGTGATGACTTTGGTCAGAGGAAGAAGGTGCGCATCAGCAGCTGGGTCAGAGAAAACCTCGAGGAGAAGAAATCACATGTGTTCTGTTGAGGTTTTTTTAGTTTTGCTAATGGCATGAATTAGGGTTGGGAAGTTCACGTTGTCTGACACAAATTGCTATACATATCACGCAGCAGAACAGAACAGGTGATCCAAACCCTCACATGACATCATCAGCAACAGATGAATGATCAACAGTCCAAGATTCTATTTGTATCAGGCATTTGGCACCCCCGGAACAATGTATTCTATGGCCATTGATGATGCGTGACAAGAGTTTTCTGATTCTTTCTTTGAAAATAAGAGCTCAGCACAACCAAACAGGAGTTTTTGGGTAACCACAGCTGGCTGCCATCTGCCTATTCATTGTTACTAGCCAGACGGTTGCGGGTTTTGTCTCTGAAGAAAGAAAGAAGGGCTGGTTGTGTATAGAGAGGCACAACATCATGGCGTATGCACGAGATCTGTACAAGACAAAAATGTGCTCCCTCTACATGCAACGAGGGTATTGTCCCCGTCAGAGCTGCTCTTTTGCTCATGGAGAATCTGAACTCCGAAAAGTACCTGGTGAGGCTCTTGAGCTTACTTTTGTTTCTTTCTTCCCCCTTTCATCTGCTGGTGATAAGGTCACAAACGGTGACAGGCCGATCCTCCTTTCTGCTGCTATTTCAAATCGGACAGCTAAGCTGGTCTCTACTGCTGGCGAATCCTTGTCTGAAATGCTTTGCACTTATTGAAGGTGGATCTATGCTGCATATTTCTAGTCAATATTGGCTAATCAGAAGCAGGTAGGTGATGGTTCTCAACCATGTTTTTCAAGCTGTATGCTTGTTTGGCTGTTGGTGCACTGCTTTCCTGGAACCGGGTCTTAGTTGATATATGCCAAAACGTGTGAGAATGTTTTCATCCTCCATGAAACTCTGTATGTCTGAATCCATTGGTTGAACATCAGTTGAGGAAGTTATGTTAAGGGCACTAGAAAACATTTCTGCAACTGGTTCAGTGTCTTATCATTATCCATTGTGCAAGTTGATGTCGCAGTCACTCTTCATTTTACATGCTTGGTACACATCACCAGGCTTGCTTGGTGATACCTTTGACTGTCACCTCTAGAGCCGACTCACAACCATGGCCATTTTTGAGTCCAACTGCGTACAGAGCTCATGTTTCCTGAAGACCTTCTTGCAGATACAGTGCTGCATAGAAGTCTTGTATCGTGAAGGGAGCGAGGCTCACCTCTGCTCTGTTTATGTATTTTGGACCATGGGCAGTTTTGTCACAAGTATTGGTTTATTCTGAGTTGTAATTCCAGGCGCATGCAGTTCATGAAAGGTCTTTTGAATTGCTGTCTTATCTTAAGGGAATGATATCAACAATAAGGGCTTTTTTCCTGCGGTAATATCAGTGTTATCACTTTTCAGCACTTATGATTGATCACCCTGTTGAGTATTGAGATTTAAGGATATGCATTTTTAGCCTGTGGGCATCGACCTTAAGGGAAAGAGGATGCTCTTTTGTGCACAATTCTAAGGTCAGTCCTGTATCCCGCCATGCTGATGGTAAGCTTATGCGTCTCTATCTGCCACTTGTAATTAGGCCTTACCATGTTTGCTTGTTGGAACTTACAAAAGACTCAAGTTCTTATACTGGAGTAACCTGTTGTTCACTGTGTCCTTCCCATTTGTAGGTCGCTTTGATAATGGTGGAGACTTGAGGAATGCAGTGGACCATAGACATTCTCCAAGTTACTGGCGTCGATCTCCGGACAGGGATGAAAGAGGCCGTGATCGGCACAATGAAAATGGATCACCACATCATGACAGAGGTAGATAGATATATTTCACCATCGTAACACAAATGCTGTCTTTTGTCACAAGGCCTTTTTTTGTTTGAACATATAGAGATGGATAAAAATGCAAGCTGCAGGACTTTCTGCCATTGGAATTGTCAAACCAAACTGGACCTTATGATTTGACAACTTCATAGTGGTAATACATTTTTTGGTCCTCATATGAATCTTTACCTCTGTTGGGTCACAAAATAGCAAATCCTTTCTTGAATGCTAGAACAAAAGTTTGTTACTGAAGATGCCAAAAAATGTGGAAATTGATGAAGCATTTCCCTTGGTTGGGTATGGTGGGAGGGCAGGACATACTCGATCAAAATCACCAGCAAAGCGTAGGAGGAGTGTTTCTCGTTCACCACAAAAGTCTCCAGAGTACAAGAAGTAAGCCAGTAGCAGGGGAATTGATACTGCTGGAAATTTCTGAGTGGTTCAGTTTGAAATTTTAATTGATGCAGATTCAGCATGATGAAGTGGCTTCTCATTTTTGAGCCATTCTGTAGTACTGACTGTTGCTAGTGGCTACTGCTAATGAGAGGATGTGCTTGCCATTGACACAGGAGGGACACCAAGAAACACCCAGACACAACAGAGCCCCATCTCAGTGATGTCTCAGGGCCAATTGATGGGGCGGAGGATATTGCAGTTGATGAAGCTAATGGCAAGGCTGGGTCACAGAGTATCTCCACCAGTTCTCAAGATGCTCTTGAGGAGCAGGTCTGTAGCATCATTACCAGGCCCATACTTTCTTCATTTGATACAGCTACCATACAATAAATAACCAACTAACATCCCATTGATGCCTGCAACAAGCTACCTTGCTAGTCTTGAAGTAGCCCTGATCACAGATTTCACAGTGCCTAACTGAACAGATACTGGCTTACTGATTCCTGCTTGCAGCATGTGGGAGAATTCAAGGCAGACTGGGTGTCCTTGTACAGTTTTCAAAATGGATACCTCTTTGTTCCATCCTGGCAGTGCCCTGGATGATGTTGACAGACAATGGGGCTTCTCTTAGTTTCTAGAAGGTGCAACATGTATAGCATCCAGCACACTACACTTACACTTTCATGCTGATTGTGACCTTTTTCTTGTGCAGTTGCAAGAGATTTCTTCTTTTAACAAGACACTGTTGGCCCAAAAGGTCAAACTTGAGGTATGCTTCTTGTTTTTCAAATATGTGATTTTGTGAGTTTCAAAGCTGCTCACATCAGGGTGTTACATCATTGTTCTCTTATGAGAATTATGAAAGTATTAGAGCATGAAGTCAATATTGAACTCCAGCAAAAGATGTAATGTGTGCTGACATGGTTGAACAGCATATGAAATTTTAAGAATAAGGTGAAGTGTGTCCATTTTTTGCAACATGAGAATCTCTTTTGTGTGCTAAGTTTATCATATGAAGAAAATGCTAACTTCTTGTATCACTATGTACTGGTCCATAAAGAGCACAACCCTTATGTAGCTGCTGCCTCTGCTTGGAACCTTTCTTTTGCAGCATTCACTTGAGAAGAAAGTACTGGAAACTACAGAGTTGTCTGACAAAATTGTAATGCTTGAGACCAAGTTAGACAGCATTAAGGATACTTGTAAAGGGTATGCCTCTTTTGCCTTTTTCCATTTGCCTTCTCTTAGAAGGATTTACACGGTATGTGGTCAAATGGATATTTTATCATGGTGTTGATGGATAGATCTGAAATGACATACGAAGCAGGGGTCATGTGGTCAATACAATCTGAACCTTACAAATCAAAGAGTACAATTAACTGAAGATGTGATGGATGCAGGTTGGCCTCCAGAACAAAGAAGTTCGTGAAAGTCTACAAGGGATTCATTCGTGCTCAAGAAGAACTGAAGAGGTACAGTTGGAATCCTCAATCTCCACCTTGTGTTGGATTTGTTTCTTTGGGTAAGTATGGAGGGGCCTCTTTGACATATTGTTGAATGGTTTACTGAGCACTCTACTGGATGTAGGCAAAGTACTATGCCACATTGTGTTCATAGTAACACCCTTTTGGCTTGTCCATACCCTTAGCATGTTCAGACTTAACTTGTCCTTTGGAACTGTGATATGCAGGTCACAGGCAAAACTGATGAGGTTGGTGGATGATGTAAGTGAGGATAATGGGCCCATGTTGGACACTGATGTGGAATACTTGGATATCAATACCACAAGCTATGAGGATCCCTTATGTGAAATCCCCACCAATAACCAAGCAAATCACAGACCCACAGCAGCAGGTGATTGATCATCTGCCATAGGCAACAGTTTTTGCTCATGGACTGCACAGATTTTCATAACTCTCAAGAGTAGAACTTCCATTTCCTTGCTCTTGCACACTTAAAAATTCCAGGTATGCAGCATAAAGTCTTCATGCTTGTAGTAGACAAACAAAACCCCCATTGCATGTTCACAGGTTCCCATTTGCAGAGACAAGAGAATGATGCTGAAACTGGCAACCGTCTTTCATCAAGTATTGAGGAACCATTGTTAACAGAAAGTAATCAGCACAAACCTACTGTTGCCCAGCAAGAGAGGAGAAGAGCCTTGGTGCAGAAGGCCTTGAAGCAGGGTAGCTTCAGTTTGAAGACTGGTGAAGGAAGAGATGGCAATGCCACTACTGATCACAAGTTGTCAAGTGTTGTTAGCCTAAATGGTGAGCTCAAATGAAGATACAATTCTGTTGGGGGGAACTAAAGTCATTCATGTGGGTACCTCCCATTCATAAGTGAGCAGTTACGAATTCTATTATAGCAGGGTAAAGGAGTTTCAGTATATCTTCACTTATTCAGTATTCCATTCCATTGACACATTTCCTCTCAATGCCAATAGTACATGCCTATAATCTTCAGGACATGTTGACTGTTCTTTGCATAGTTACATAATTGGTACATTCTATGGGAAACTTTCTTTTTCTATTGGAATACATATGATGTAGATGCTCCAGTCTTCCAATTACCCACTCTGATAGGCATTTGTGCTGCACTGTAGTAGGCAACATCTTCTGGGGCAGTACCATCATTGTGTTAGGTTTTACTGCAGCAGAGGTGTAGACAGTACTGCTCTTGCTAATGCTTTTTGGCTCAGGAAAACAATGATAGAAAATACCAGCAATATCAAGCAGCCTGAAGGCCCATATTACCTCTCAATTTCTTTGAGAAGAGAACCAATCGTTTAGTAACTACTTTGACAGCAGAGGAAGGAGTTTCAAGTTGATGCAATCCCACATGTCAAAGGCACAAATGAACAAATAGCATAAGTTGAAAACTTTACATCAGTGGTGTTCATTACTTTGCTGTGCTTCTGGAGTTAGAAATGTGGCAAGGAAGAAGGAATGAAAATTGCAAAGCATACTGGTTGCTCGATAAACAGAGAGAGGACATCGATTGCGAAAAGGAATTGGAAGAAAGCCTCCGGGAGCATCCTGCACTAAGGACACCGGTGGCTTGGACACAACTGGTGCTTATGTTACTTGCAGAGTATCCTTAGTTCCTATTTAAACACCTCTTCATCTGCTCCCTCCCCCACAGACACAGCCTTCGTTCTTCTTCTCTTTCCGACAGTGTTTTCTTGCAGTGTTCTATAGCCAGCGAGAAACCACAAACAAGTTCGAAAATCAGTACAACACATATAGCAGTTCTTAATTCGTCACCAGCTCACGTGAAATTACTGCGACGACTCAACGAACTCTGCAAATTTTTCTCTGCCTTCTGGGGTGAACCCTAAGAAACCCCATCGCCCCTCTTTTGGAAGGTCCGAGGCAGGGTGATCACTAGGCATCATCCGAGCTCACAGAAAACAAACCGAACAAAAATAGTCCATCTCACAGAAAAACCAAAATCACGAAAAGAACCAAAACCTTCGATCCAAACAACAACAGGTCACGAAACCTAAACCTCCAAGGGCTTCACCAGCAAGCAAACAACAAGACAACGAATAAGCAAAAACCATTAAGAAAAAAGAAAGCAAGAGATCGAGAGTCAGAGAGGGGAAGCAGCGACGGCCGCCGTCAGGAGTGCAAAGAGATCGCAGGGAGCAACTCTGCAGGAGCCCAAATATATAGGGTTAGAATATACAGGCACATCTTCTAACCCTAACTGGAGATGTTCGGTTCTATGGCGAATGTGTGAGCTTGTTCGATGCTCGACTGTCTGCGCACGCATATGGGGGACTAGACGGCCACAGATTGGTACCTCAGTTTGTCCTCCAACGGCTTGTCTATTTGAGAACTTTGGTTTCTGAAAGGGAGTACAGCGGAGGAGTTTCTGAGCGGACGTCTTGCCGAGCAGTGCGCGGGGGCGGTGCTGCGACATTTCGGAAGTAAGCTTGGCTTTTTGTTGAGGTTTATTGCCAGAGTCTTGTAGACTTGTCTTCGATGGCGGATCAACCTACACCTCCTGGGGTCACTCCTCTGGTCATGCCTCCTCCTCCTCCTCCTCCTCCTCATCTCATCTCTCCTGCTCCTGTTTTATATGCCCCAGCAGTTCTCACCACAGTCCCCAGAGCACAGGACGAAGTTATGTTCCAAAATGATGATGCACTCGGTGAGGAAGAGGACGAAGGAGAAGAAGCAGAAGAAGACGAAGCAGATGGAAGCCTTGGAGGGAGCCCCCGGCAACTTGCAGTTACAGAAACATTAGAATATGAGGAATCGGAAGAGAGTAAAAAAGCTCGAGAGAGGAAGGAGCAGTTGGTGCAACAGCTATTGATGCACAGACGTGCCAGTGCCCTGGCAGTCCCTACCAATGATGCTGCAGTTCGGATACGGCTGCGGAGCTTACAACAACCAATTACCCTATTTGGAGAAAGGGAGATGGAAAGAAGGGATCGGCTTCGGGCAATTATGGCCAAGCTTGATGCTGATGGGGAACTTGAGAAGCTTGTGCAGGCACAAGAAGCTTCTGGGGATGGAGCTGTTGCTGGACAGGAGGATGCTGCAGATCAGGCTGTGGCAGAGGAAGTCCCATTGCTGCAACTCTTCTACACAGAAGGCTCCACTGAGCTTTTTGATGCGCGCACTGAGATTCTCAAATTCTCCCTATCACGCGCACAGTCCAGGATTGAGAGTGCAAAACGAAAGCGAGCTGATCCTGATGAGGATGAGGACTTGGAATTTGAAGAGGTTTTGCAAGCCATGACAAATACTTCCATGGATTGTAGTGAGATTGGTGATGGACGGCCTCTCTCAGCTTGCGCCTTCTCTGCAGATGCATCTTTGTTAGCTACTAGGTAAGACATCATGACACATAGAGCTTGAGGAAGTTCCTGTGATATGGCTAAAGATATTGGTAGAATGTCCTTGACTGCATTGGTGGTTCTTACTCACTGTTTAAATCTTGCAGCTCATGGACTGGAGTGGCAAAGCTATGGAGTGTACCGGATGTGAAACAAGTGGGCATCTTCAAAGGACAGCATATGGAGCGTGTCACTGATGTTGCATTCCATCCAGAGTCATGCCAAAGCTTGGAGCCATCAGCAGGCAATGTGGCAACAGCCTCAGCTGATTGCAAAGCTATGCTGTGGAGCCTGGATGGCAAACATTTGCAGTCTTATGAAGGACATCTTGACCGCCTTGCCAGACTTGCTTTCCATCCTTCAGGTGCCTATTTGGGAACAGCCAGTTATGACAAAACATGGAGGCTGTGGGATGTCAGCACTGGTGTAGAGCTACTGTTGCAGGAGGGACATAGCCGGAGTGTGTATGGAATTGCCTTTCAGAGAGATGGGGCATTGGCTGCATCATGTGGAATGGATGCATTGACAAGGGTGTGGGATATGCGTACTGGCAAAAGTATCCTGGCACTGGAAGGCCATGTTAAGCCTGTGAGAATCTTTGCCCTCCCTGTCCATGGAGCTTTGCAGTTGTCTTAAACCCTAAACCCTTAATGTTTTGCAGATTTATTTCCTAACTTGTGCTCCATATAACCTTCTGAAAGATTGGATTTGATGCATGGCAACATTCCCACAGGCACTGGAAGGGCATGTTATGCCTGTGAGAATCTTTCCCCTCCATGCCGATGGAGCTTGTGGTTGACTTAAACGATAAAACCCAAACCCTTATTATTGTGCAGATTTATTCCCTGACTTGTGCACCTTGAATCTTCTGAAAGATTGGATTTGAGGCATGGTTACAGGTCTTGGGAGTTGATTTTTCACCAAATGGCTATCACCTAGCCACTGGCAGTGAAGATCATACTTGCCGGGTGTGGGACCTACGCAAGAGACGGTGCCTCTACATTATTCCTGCCCATTCCTCGCTGGTTTCACAAGTTAAATATGAGCCATTTGGAGGCTATTTCTTGGTTACAGCCTCCTTTGATGGCACAGCTCGGGTGTGTTTCTGCACCCTCAAATTTGTTTCTATACTTACAATTTACAAATCCTGAACCCTGATCTTGCAGTTCCACCACATAGTATACTATATTGCTTTATGCACCATGTGACATAATGTCCAGTTGAGTTCCACCCATTTGTAAGCAGAATTGTGTTTGATACTGTTGGTAAGAGGAAACTTTAGATAAGCAACTTGTAAATTGTTATTCAAGGAGTTGATGGGAGACATGGGATGAAGACAAGGAAAGGCTGGAGATGTTAGGATGAATAACTATGGGATCTCTCAATCTAGATCTGGAGAAAATCAACATGGCATGTCTGAGCCACTCATTTGGAACCAATGCTTGAAATGTCATGCCAGTTCAACAATATCTTTGTGCTATCTGAAGGTATTTTGGTGGAATCGGCATTTTGCAGGTTTGGTCAGCCCTGGATTTTAAACCAATCAAGACTCTAGCTGGTCATGAAAGTAAGCTTTCGGGTGTGGATGTAGCAGCAGGTGAGTCATTTGCACACAATCTAACCTTGCACAAGATCCAACCTTGTGTATTGTTTTGCATTCCCGCTGCTGACTTACATGTCCTTATGGGGTTTTGGGGGCTGGATGGCAGATGGGACTTACATTGCAACTGTGTCACATGATCGAACAATCAAACTTTGGTCCCACTTCAATGAATGAAACAATCAAGCACTTTGGTCTCAATTCAAGATAGATTGGGAGCAAAAGATTAAACAATACTAACTGATAGACATGATGGCTCCCTTTCCAGGCATGCTGTAGGAATCCGTACATGGAGATTTGACCTTCTACATACAAAGCAGGGATTTCTTGATTTCAAACATCTCCTGCTCACAGTTGTGGTGCCAACAACTGTTGTTAGGCTTTTATGTGAGAGTTTTATCTTCAGGCCAGAGTTTTTCTGGATTTTGAACGGTTGTCTATTTGTGCTTAGGGCTGTCTTTTATTAGGGTACTAGAATGCCCTGGAAAACACAAACCTACATGTTAGGGTTTGGGCTTCACTGCCAATTTCAGCTACTAATGTCTGTATCTTGTAGAGAAGGTTGTACGATTTATCCACTAACATACTCTTCAATGAGAATGTCCAATTCTGATTCAACTCAAAAGGATGTTGTCATAGTTTCTTGTCTTCAAGCAACAAGCTATATAACCTCAACCAGAGTAGCTTTTTGCTCGTGGGAGACACGCCAATGCACTAATGTGTTGTTTATGAGAGATTAATCATGAGACTGCATGTCGGGGGATTGGTATGTGTGCGTATGTTTTGAGTTTGTGTTTGTTGGGCAAATATGCAATTTTTCACAATTGGGTGTGGGATTCAACTATGGATCTGAAAGGGAATTTGTTAAAGAAAATTGACATTCCTGAGTTGTGCTATTGACACAGGATCAAGGAGTCTGTGTCTTGGATTGTTGCACCTGTTTTTACCCATGTGGCAGTCCCATGCACACCAAGTTCAGGAGAGGCCTCTCTTATTCTTGCAACTACGTGCCACAAGACAGTGGTTGCTTGAACTCTTTGAAGAGTCACAAACACCTTCTGCCTATATAATGATCATAAAATCAAAAGAGGAAGGTCCTCCTAAGGCCTTAACCATAAACTACTTCCCCAACTTTTATGGGTTGCCATGTTGATGACACATTGATGAAGGAACTTTAAAAACTAGTAGAATTTTTTTTAGTGTTTGTGAAGCCTCAAGTGATTCCATCAATGGGTTAGTACCAATGTTAGGGAGGTTCTTAGGGTTTTTTCAAGCTTTTAAAGAACCATGAGGTCTAGGTTTTAAAAGAGTTTACAATACATGCCCTGGTTCTTTAAATCATTTTTCAAGAAATATGGGCACGGTTTCAAAAGTTTGGGAAAAATATTTTCACCCTGGTTTCAAAGTGTTGAGTCTCACACACTTCAAAGGTGGTTTTGCGTATCGGTTTTCAAAAATAATCTTATTTCAAGCCATAATTTTTATTTTTAAAAATTAAGAAAAACAAAAATGTGATTTTAAAAATCAACGTTTTATATGTCGACAAATGCATCGTGTTTTTAAATGAACTTTCAAACTCCTCTAATTCTTTCTCAATTAACTCCACCAAATTAGAAAGTGGTTTACAACCATCTCTAAGACCAATTGTTCAATTTTTGTTAACAAAAATTTTAATTTCTAAATTATATGATTATCTTATGACCTAATTTTTTTTTGTGAATAGATGTGTTTGTTGGCCCTACATATAACAAACCCAAAAAGCAATTCAAAGCAAAATTTCACAAACAAAGAAACACTTTGAAACCAAAACATCTTGAAACTGAATGAAATTTGAAAAAAATAAACTTACAAAAAATGAAATTGAAATTTGAAAAAATATTTAACTCTCTTACACTTGCACAAATTGTAACACCAATTTGAAGAAAAACACATAATAAAGAGAGGTGCTAAAAAAAACAAAACAAAACAAAAGTAGTAAAACAAGGTAAAGGCCAAAGATCAACAAAGAAGTACCTTAAGGTGCAAAGTAAGAGAACCAAAAAAGGCGCCAAGCAACAAACCAAAAGAGGCACAGATGAGCAACAAAACTAGGAAAGATGCCAATGAATAGCAAAATCAATAGAAGCTTCGACAAGCAAAGGAACAAGCGTGCTACCAAGGAGTAGAAGAACCAAGAGAGGTGCCAATGAGCAACAAAACTAGGAAAGATGCCAATGAATAGCAAAATCAATAGAAGCTTCGACAAGCAAAGGAACAAGGGTGCTACCGAGGAGTAGAAGAACCAAGAGAGGTGCCAATGAACAACAAAACTAGGAAAGATGCCAATGAATAGCAAAATCAAGAGAGGCTTCAACAAGCAAAGGAACAAGGGTGCTACCAAGGAGCAACAAAACAAAAAAAGGCACTAATGAACAAAAGAACAAGAAAAAATAATAAGAGGTGTTGATGGATAAAGAAACAAGGGCACCATTGAAAAGCAATGACAAAGGAGAGGCACTGACTAGCAAACAAAACAAAAAAGAAGAAAAAAGCCATAGCAAAAACAATGCACAAAACCTATCAAAACACAAATTAATAAATTTTTTTTACTATAACTAGCTTTGGAGGAAAATTTGATTTGTAATTTGAAAGGAAACCACTATTAGTGACACTTCCTAAAACGTAAACATAATTTTAATCTTACCTGACATTTAAATAATTGTAGAATGTACTAAAATATTAGCTTAAATTAAAAACCTTGACCTTGTTTATTTTTAATATCTTAATGAAGTATCAATTCAAAAATAATAATAAATACAAGGTTTCAAACAATTGGTTGTTAGTCCAATGAGAACCTATAAACATGTTTCAAACAAGGTATGACCTTGCAGATATGCAATTTGAAACCCAAGTTAAAATATTGTTAAGTTTTTAATCATTTTTTGATACCTACCAAACATTAGGTAATTAAAATGTTGTGAAGGTATTTGACTTGCAAGGCCAAAATCATCAGTTCAAGGTCAAGTTCTTGTGATCTAGATTCAAATTGACACTAATTTGTTGGAATTGGCACAAGAATTAGATTATGATACTAATCTTTTACTAGATCTAAAATCAAAATTAAAATAGTGAAAAACTATTCTTGAAAATAAGGTAGTGATATTTATAATTAATAAGTAGGATGAACTTTATAATTAAGTATTTATTTTATTTAGTTGTTGAACTTTATACCTACATAGTCCCATGTTTTAATTTGTTGTAAAATTTTGTATTCATATAATGTTTAGCATTTTGGAGTATTTAGTGTGTACATGGGATCAAACTTTGTTTTTGAAATAAGTCCAAAGGCTATTCAATTTGAAAAAAATGTGTTAAAACCAAAACCAAAAGGTTCAAAATTTGAAAAAACTAGGTTCAAACCCTCATTTGGTGAACCTCCACATAAATTTTACAATGTTAAAACATGGACTAGAGGTTTTCTTACAAAGGAAGAACCACACAACATTGGTTAATATTATCAGTTTTGAATTAAATTAGTAAAACTTTAACCAAAACTAGGTTTGATATTTAGAATTGCTTTCAAAATGAAACCAAATTACCCATGACCATGTTATTAGCTCTATTTTTGCGTAAAACCACAACTAGAATCAAAATTGATTTTAAAAAATACATACATTTTGAAAAATTAAAAAGACAATAATTAAAGGCTAAAAGTTGACCATCAATTACAATCCAAATTACCCAAAATTAAACCAAAATTGAGTCTAATTTTCAAAACTAGAATTAGAATTTACTTTTTTGAAGAATTAGACCTAAACCTATATTTTGTTCATATATTGGACCAAAACCTTTTATCACCTTTTATGAACATCACAATGTTTAATTGCCCTTTAGTTGAATTTCAAATCTAGAATGTGAAAGGTGGCCATACTTAGCATTGTAAGAAAGTGACAAAAGTTATCATTTTCACCACCATGGAGCCCTAGAGAATGCCTTTGTTATGGTGCATACTACATACCAAAAATCATGATCAAAACATTGAAAGATGCATGTTAAGATGTTGCCTCCACCTTGTGTATTGAATTGGTTTGGAAATTCTCTATTGTGAAAATTATGTTAGCCCTTGGCATGGTATACTTGGATGTTGTGTGGGTGTTGGGAGTTGGATGTTTCAAATTTAAGAGTTGTTTGTGAGGATGTTTATGCGTGCACATGGTTCCTCAACTACATTTGGGGCATGATTTTTCTAAGTCAGCGTTCAATTCCCTATTTGATATTTTTGTTATTGAATTAAGTTTCTTGTTGACTTTTTCATGAGATGTTGATGCACAAATTTTTATTATTGAAAATCGAATGATGGAAGTTGCAAATTAGCTCAAATCTCAATTCCAAAAAAATTGTCAACCCAAATTTATAATCAATTCAAGCTATTGCCACCAATGACTAGACAACTAAATGCTCTTTATTGCCATTATTTCAAAAGCCAAAAACCCATACATTGCAAATAATAAGATACTTATGAACATCAAGTTGACAAACATCCTTTACCAAAACAAATAAAATTGGTTGCACAAATGCTACTTTTTTTGTAAGAAAAGGTACCTTGAAAGTTCTTTGATGAAATTCATCTTCTTGCATCACACCATTGGGACAAATAACAGCCATTCTAGCATCCTAGGGTTTTGGAGGAAAATAAAAACCTTGCCTTAATGTGCCTCATGAACTATGTAAGTTTACATTTAGGATAAGGTTTGCCAAGGTACTTTACGCTAGGTACATTCCAAAATGTGGGGCCAAATATGGCTAGGGCCTTGTCCTAGGACCCTTATTTTAACATGCCCTCACCCAAAGACTTCACCTTACACTTATCCCCATTGGGCACTCACATTCACGAGGACTAAGGTGGGCTTGAGCACCAAGTTTCATGTGGTCATGTGGATTCACTCTCAAAAAACAAAAGATGAAAGTACTTGAACAAAAAAAAGCAAGACATTGGCTATCTTGAATTGTTTCCCCAAAAGATAACACAATGATGGGTTGTGTGTTGGCGTAACGTTTGGTTAGTTGAGTCCCTTCCCTACCCCACCCCCTCCATGCTCAAACCCCGTGTTTTTGTATGTCAACATTTCAAACATAGTTCCTTGTCTTATACAAATCTAAAAGGATTTTAGAAAGAATATTTTGCCCACTTGAAAAGGCTCCTTAAATTGCAAATAAAAATTCAATCAAGGTGGTCATCATCATCATCATCATCATCATATATATATTTTTTATTTTATTTTATTTTTAATTTTTAATTTAATCTTTTTTCTTAACAATAATTTGGGTTTTACATTGTTGCGCACTACCATGACAATGAAATGACAAAAAGAAATAAAAGTTTACATTTGAAAACTTTTTTATTTTTGTATATATAGAGAGTTCAAATTGTACATAAAAACTACCCTATTATCATGCAAGGGTAGATTTAATCAATCACCCCTATTTTTAATTCATTGAAAATTTGAAAGCAATTAGGGTGGATAAACATTAAATCAACTAAGTAAGTGGGGATTAAATCCTTGAATCAAGTATTTAAGAGAGAAAATTTTATTGGAAATTAGCTTAATTTTCCAAAATAAAAAGTGTTAATTTCTTGAAATAATTTTAACATATTCAAATGAAATAACACATATTTACAATTGTATGAAATTGGAAAGATACAAAGATTCAATTTTTTTTGTTGAAAAAACACAATGATTCCAAAAGATTTTGAAAAAAGTAAAAAGATTTTGTATCTCTTTCAATATCTTAGGATCCATAAGAACATTTTGAAACATTAGAACTCGTAAAATGTTTATTTTTTTAAAATTTCGATTTGGAATCAACCTCTAATAAATTTGTAGGTTGGAATTGTCCTTTTGTATGACCTATGATGATAGCCCATCCCACCTAAACCAACTTCGACGAAATCATCGTCATTCGAATTTAACATAAGAATTGAATTGCGTTGTCACAAACGATAATAACTTTTTTTCCTTTTTTTTCCCCCCCCCCCCCCCCCAACAAACATAATCCTAAAATTTCCAAAATGTGATTATTTTTTTCAAAAAGATGAAACAATACTTCACCCTAAGATCAATTTCATCATTAAATAATCCTCAAAATAATGAAACAATTTTTTTAATGAAAATATGAAGTAGACATGCTGAAAAATCATCATAATTATTATGATACGTTACATTCTAAATACATTACTCAAATAACAATTGATATTATAGTAAAAGATCATGGAAAATAATAATAATTTCAAAATTAAAAAGTTTGAATTATTTTTTTTGAATAATTCTTCATTTTGTCAATGTGGAAAATACCATACCCTCGATATCCTATAGACATAGGAGAGAAATGCACCATTGTGTCAAAGTGCATCTTACAAGCTTTACTTGACACAATGGCCAAGGAACTTGCCCATTCTCTAATTGCATAAAGAAGAACTTCTCAAATTTAGTCTTCTTATTGTAAAGTGTCTCTCCCTTGATTTCAATTTTGGGAAATCATACAAAAATGTAAGGTTCTCAAATTCATGAAAAGAGTACCTTACACTTTTTTAAGGTTCTCAAATTCATGAAAAGAGTACCTTACACTTTTGTTAAGGTTCTCAAATTCATGAAAAGAGTACCTTACACTTTTTTTAAGGTTCTCAAATTCATGAAAAGAGTACCTTACACTTTTTTTGAGGTTCTCAAATTCTTAAAAGAGTACCTTACACTTTTGTATGATTCATCCTTTTTTGGATGTATATTACTCGTCGATGGATGATTGATGGCACTCTTTATCATCCAGTTGTTTTGGATTTGAGTAAGAGAAAAAAGAGCACGGTATTGTATTTTTCAGAACTTTTCATGTAATATTATGGTCTTGTTCCTGAAGCATAAGATTCATGCAATTCATTCGGTCAGGAAAAAAAAATATTAGGGCAGATTTTTAGTAGGGAAAGGGGCAGGGGGGCAGCAAGAAAATGCCATTCCTCTATACACAAGACACAAGGGGCAGACATTTCCCAAAAAAAAAAAAGCCCACTTCTTGGGCATTCATTTTCCGAAATGCCCGCCCTTTTTTCTTCCTTTTAAAGCACCCAATTTTACTTTATTTTGATATTGATAACTTATGTGATCCTCCAAAATTTTCAAATTTTCAAAATTAAAATTATATATATATATATATATACACTTACAAAATCCTTTCTAAATATATATTTTTTAAATTTGGCAAGGTAAGTACCATAGTACCTTGGCCATTTCAACACATGTCTGTCAATTAATTAGTTAATTAGTTAGTTAAATTTGAAAAACCCATTTCAGAAAATGGAATATTCCTATATATTCCCTATTGTCCTTCACAAAAAAATAATAATAAAATAAATTGATTTGGAAGAAATTGGAAGAAATCATTTTTGAAAATTTCAAACAATTCTGAAAATAATATAATTAGTGTCAAATTGGCCAAAGTTATATATACTAGGAGGGTATACATGAACTAAGTTTTGAAAAACTTAAGTCCAATGGGAGGCATGTAGTAGTTGGCTTATGTAGGTTGTTAGAATCAATGAAGAGTGAACCAAACCAAAACCAAATTGTCAATGTTGGTCCTATTTCTCTCTCTCTCTCTCTCTCCATAACAAATTGAGAAATAATCTCTTGTGTAAGTAGAAGAAATCCCTTAAAAATCAATATCTCCCACATTTTGAACCCAATAAATTACCGAAATAATTCCATCAAATCCTTGCTCATCAAGATCTTTCCAACAACACCAAAGGCACATTCCAATTTCTTCCAAAATTTTCAGCTACGATTTAATTTAATTTAATTTAATTTATAGTGAAGAAATCATTCAATATTCAAGACACCAAGGGCGCATTCCTATTCTTCCAAAAATTTCAGCTACAATTTAATTTAATTTAATCTTCAATGAAAAAATCATTCAATATTCAAGAACTTTTGCATTGCAAGTCCAAATGCCATGAAACCAAGCCCATGCAACCCCCCTCCTTCTCGAGAGAGCTTTCCAAAGAGACCAAGAATGAGATCTAAAGAAAAGCATCTCGGTTTGGTGGATCTCATTGATACAAACAAAAACAAAACAAACAAACTACCTTCCTTCATGGATAGATTTTAGAACATGCAAATTTGTGCCTAGTGGCCCACATGAAGTCCATGACCCGAATATATCATCCATCCCTAGTTACCTTTGGCAGCTTCCACACTAAAATTAACATTATTTGTAGAAATGTTGAAATTTTCAACCAAAAATAAAATAAAATGGTGAAAGAAAATAGAGAACACAATACTTTTCATTTGGGTCCCCCACACAATTTGAGCAATTTATTCACTACCATAGGCAAATGGGAAGTTTTGCAAGTATGTGTTGAATAATTAATTAATTTTTGAGAAAATAAGGTTTGAAATATATTTTAAAAATATTTCTAAAGATGCTTCATTTCTCTTCAGATTTTTTATAATTAAAAATTTGGCACCTCTAAAATAATAATATAATATTTAATGAAATCATCTAAATAGGTGAGGGCTACGTCGTTTTTGCAAAAACTTATGTCGTATGTGTTTGTCACATGTGTTATTGTGAAGTTTGAATTGTGAGTTCAATTTTTTGAGAATTTCATGAAACATTTCCTATTTGTATTGTTTTGGTTATTGTGAACTTTGAACTTGCCATAATGGATAGAGCCAAGAGGTGATGAACCAATTGTTTAGCAAAGGAGTGTATTTGAGCCCAAAATCTTGTGAAATAAGAAATAGAAAAGAAGAAGACAACATTACCCTCCTACAACTCTAGGATACTATGACCAAACAAGGGGTGTGTCACATTGTGACCTTGTCATTTACGTTAAAAAAAAGTATCTTAAGGCAAAAGAAGAATTATGGAAAAATTCAAAATATATTTCACCATGTAAAAAAAAAAAATCTTCAAAAAAAAAATCCTATGCAAGAAACCAAAATCCTTCAAGATACCATAAAACTCTATATCTAATCTCAAGTTTCAACACAAGCCAAAATATTCTCTCTTATAAATCCTCATGTAAAAATAGACCTATTATTATTACCTAGGGGGCCAAAATCCCTTAAAGCTACTCTATAATGAAACTAAACACAATATCCTTGCCTTGGTAGGCAAGGCCAACAAACAAACAAACAAACAAACAAAAGAGCATCTAGAGAGACTAGGCTAGAGGGATAGCCCAAAGTTGATTTCCCCAATTTGTATCCCCCCCCCCCCCAAACCAACCCATGACCAATTTTTTTTTCTCAAAAAAAATTTAAACAATACCTCCCAAAACCAACCCAAACCACCACCAAATTTTTTTCTCAATTTTTTTAATTTTAATTTTAATTTTAAAAATAATAATAAATAATAAATTAAAGTATAAAAAACCCAAAACCCAAAACCAAACCAAACCACTACCAAATTTTTCACTCACATTTAAAAGGAAAAAACACACCAAAACAAACCAAACCAAACCAAACCAAACCTTTTGTTAACTAACTACACTGGGACCCTTCTAACTAGCTGCAGTAGGACAGACCAATACGCTGTACAAGTATAATACGTCGTATATAATACGTACAACGACATCCGGGAACTACGGCGTCGTCGGTGCGGCACCGTATCACAAGGACGCCCGCCGTTGTCGTCTTCGCGGAGCTCTGCACGCCATAGCCAGACAGAGAGGGAGGGAGAGACGTCGTCGAGAAGAATGTGGGCCTTTTGCAGCACAAAGATCGTGTCTTTGCGTTTCCATGGAGATCGTCTTCCAGAATTTTGCACCTTTTCCCGCTCAAAGATTGCATCTTTCTGAGAATTTCCTCAGCTTCAGCCCCCATCTCCCAATACATAAGCAGAATTTCTGAAGCTTGAGCTCACACACACAGAGACAGAGACACAGAGAGCTTGAGAATGAAGTAGAGAGGTGAAGAAGAGGTGTTGTTGTGATGGACTTGTCTCTTTCGCTTGTCTGTGGCGGCTGCAAAGCTGCTTCTTTGGTGTGCCCTCAACTCCAGAAGCAAGTAGCGAAGAGACTTCGGCTTGAAGCTACTGGTGGTGCTTCTTCTGTGAGCTTGGTTCCATGGCGGAGGAGGATGACGGCATTCGCTCCTCATGTGTTTCGTTACTCCTCTGGCTTTCGTCAGCTTTGTCGTCAAGCACAGCTGCATGAGACGAAGTAAGGCTTTGTGCACTGCATTGTTGTATGAATGCTCTTCTGTTTGTCTGGTTGTTTGTTTGGTTTGGTTCGGTTTGCCTCATGGGGTTTCTTCTTCTGTGCTCGAGAGCTGCAATGTGAGAGACACACTGTCTTGTTCTTCTTGTACTCTGCTGTTTTGTGAGGAGAAACCTTGAGGGGATTTGCATTTGCTGCTACATCAGGTATGAGAGATTCTTCGACAACAACAGAAGAAGAAACAGCAGCAGCAGCAGCAGCAGCAGCAGCAGGAGACGAGTTGTACAATCTGCTCTTGCAGGTTTGGGTGCTACAGAAGAAACCCTAACTGCAACAAGAAGAACCACCACCTCAATAAACAAACAAACACAGTCCAATTTCAGATTCTAGAAAACAATTCAGCTCACAGCATCAAGAAGCAGAATCAGGATATATCATCCAGCAAGCACAAAACAATTTCTTCTTCTTCTCTTTCATATCAGCTTCTGTAATTGTTGCCAAATTTGTTTTCTTTTGCAGATGTGGATTCCATTGTTGTCCAAGAAGAAGAAGATTTGAAGACCGACAAGGATGTTTATCCGGTTGTAGTACCCAGGGGTGAGACATGGTCTGTGCACAAATTTGGGGGGACTTGTGTGGGGTCCTGTGAAAGGATACAAAATGTGGCGAAGATCATACTCAAGGATCCCTCACTTCGCAAAGCCGTGGTTGTCTCTGCCATGGCCAAGGTGACAGATATGATGTATGATTTGTTGGAAAGAGCCAAGTCACGAGACGACACATATCTATCTGCTTTGGAGAAGCTCCATGAAAAGCACAAGGATACAGCGACAGCTCTTCTGGATGATCATGATGCTCTTTCCAAGTTTTTAGCCACTTTGGAACATGATGTGCACAATCTCCGAGCAATGCTACGTGCCATTTACATTGGTGTGTGTGTATCTATGTTTTTCAACACATTTTCCTTCCCATTTTTTTGTCATTCAGTCAGATGCAGCTGTGATGATTGTCTGTCTATTGCACTTGCTTGTTTTTCTACTTGGCACCTCTCCTGAATCTTCTGATTATGTTGGTGATTTGTCTGTCGGGGTTTTTGGGCATTCTGTGCAGCTGGGCATGCGACAGAACCCTTTGCAGATTTTGTTGTTGGACATGGTGAACTTTGGTCTGCCCAAATGCTTGCTGCCACTGTCAGCCAGGTGCAAAACTCCCTCACAACACCATCCCCTTTGCACTGCTCTTCCCCCCCACTCTCTTGTATGAACTCTCTCTCTCTCTGACTGAGCAGAAATTCAAAGTTTTTATCTTGACAAATTGATTGATGGTTGTGGTATTTGCAGATGGGATTGCCATGTGTATGGATGGATGCTAGAGAGGTCTTAGTTGTAAATTTAACTGGTACTCAGCAAGTTGATCCTGACTTTGAAGCCTCTGATGAGAGGCTGGATAAGTGGTATGCACGCACTCCAGCTGACACCATAATCATCACAGGCTTCATTGCCAGCACTGCTGACAATATTCCTACAACACTAAAGCGTGATGGCAGTGATTTTTCAGCAGCAATAATGGCTTCTCTTTTCCGAGCAGCCCAGGTTACCATCTGGACTGATGTTGACGGCGTTTACAGTGCTGATCCTAAAAAAGGTTAGAGAGTTGCAGCCCCATTCACTGTTGTGCCTACAACATAAGAGAGGAGATGCTAGCAAGTTGGGAAATTGTGAATTTTGCTTGTCTAACATGCATTGCCTCACTGTACTAGAAGAACAGTTCTGACATGGATTGCAATGTGCTTGGGGGGGACACAGTCAGTGAAGCAGTAGTTCTCAGCACCCTTTCTTATCAGGAGGCTTGGGAGATGGTATGTATGGCTGGGAATTACATTCAAGTCGAATCTTTGCTTCAATCACAAATAGAAATTTTGACAAGAGGATCTGATCTAATCTGACGGGTTTGTGGTGGGGGGGATGTGATGTAGTCTTATTTTGGAGCGAATGTTCTACACCCTCGTACAACAATGCCTGTCATGAAATATGATATCCCCATTACAATCCGCAATGTTTTCAATGTGGAGTCCCCTGGAACAAGAATTGGCAGATCCCCAGTTCCAGAAACTGCTGGCAAATCATCGCAACTGTCATTCTACAACAACACAGCTGATTCTATGGTGAAGGGATTTGCTACGATTGACAACATTGCCCTTGTGAATGTTGAAGGGTAAAATTTTGCTTGAAGGGCCTTGGAAGATCTTTTTTATGACCCTTGTCAGAAATGTTCCTTTTTGATGTTGTAATTTGTTTCCTTGGTTTGAAATTTGAAATTCTGGAGTTTTGGGTGGTGGTGGTTGTTGTTGGAACCTGATGATATAACAGGACAGGCATGGCTGGAGTTCCTGGAACAGCCAGTGATATTTTTCAAACTGTGAAAGAAGTGGGTGCCAATGTTGTTATGATCTCACAGGTAACATGATAAATCTCTTTCCATATGAGAGCAGAGAGGCTGCAGTAGCACATCATTCATTGAATGCACTATTTCATTCACATCATGATTGTGTTTCCTTGGGCAGAATATTGATCTGTAGTCTAAGCTTCGTCTCCTTCTTCTTCTTCTTCTTCTACCTTTTGAGCTCTTCGGTTACTCTTGTTTGGCTGCAGGCCAGTAGCGAGCACTCAATCTGCTTTGCAGTTCCTGAAAAAGAGGTGGGATCTGTTGCTAAGGCCCTCAAGAGCAGATTCAAAAGGGCATTGGATGCAGGACGGCTTTCTCAGGTAGGGATGTAAAAAGTACATACATAAACTCCTCCAATCTTGTCATGTAAAAAGTTGAACATGTTGGGTCTCTCAAGCTCTCTTTACCAAGGGCAGGAATCAAGGAACTATACAACATTCAGAATGTTTTTGTTAAGCTGAAGTGCTGAATTGAAAAGTTTTATTTGATTCGAAGGTAGAACTGTTTTGTCCTGCAGGTAGAGATTGTACACAACTGTAGTATTCTAGCAGCAGTTGGCCAACAAATGGCCAGTACACCCGGTGTCAGTGCTTCCCTCTTTACAGCTCTTGCAAAGGTACCACCCTACATGTTTGTCTGTTCATGGCTATTTTCTATTTACCACTAACTCTTTCTTCAGCTACCATAAAGGAAGATTGCTGATACGTGGTTACCTCTCTTTTTGTATCAATCCCTGCTCAATCAAACCTGCTTTTAGTGATAGCAACTTTTTAATGGGATTGCTATTCTCAAAAAGATTGGTGACCCAAATCAGCTCTGTTCCATATCTCTTGATGTGCTATTGTTGAGTGGCTTCAGGCTAACATAAATGTGAGAGCAATAGCACAAGGATGCTCGGAGTACAACATCACGGTGGTAGTTGACCAGGAGGACTCTGTAAGGGCTCTCAAAGCTGTTCACTCGCGTTTCTACCTCTCCAAGACCACCATGTCTGTTGGTGTTGTGGGCCCAGGTCTCATTGGCAGCACCCTTTTGGAGCAGTTCAAAGACCAGGTGTGTAATTTCTTGGCTCTTTTTCTGCTTCCCATTTTTGGTTATGTGTCTGAAAGCATCTTGATCCTGCATTCTAGGTCATGCTAGTTTACCTTTTTGTGCATGTGTTTCTTCAAGTACATTTGCTCAATTTAACAGCAAGCAGAAGTAGAGGAACTGGTATTGTATTCAGTGTGAGGTTTATATGCAAATCTTTTTACTTTCAGGCAGCAATTCTGAAGGAGGAATTCAACATTGACCTACGAGTGACAGGCATAATGGGCACCAAATCCATGCTCCTTTGTGAAGCGTGAGTTCACCCTGGGTGCAATCCCCTGCTCTTCTTTTGCATGTTGATCAATACTTTTGCATCTGCTCTTCTTCACCCATGCATGCAGGTCACTGGCTCCTGAGGTGCCAGCCTTCCATTTTGCTGTTGTAGTTTCAATTTTCTCTTGGTGGATTTGCAGGGGTCTGGATTTGTCAAAGTGGAGGGAGTTATTGGAAGGAGAAGGTGAACCTACAGATATGGTGAAGTTCATGGTTCATGTCAAGGATAACCATTTTATTCCCAATGCTGTCATCATTGATTGCACTGCCAGTGCCCATGTCGCAGAGCAATATTACAAGTGGCTGAAAAAAGGCATACATATTATTACTCCCAACAAGAAGGCTAACTCTGGGCCTCTTGATCAGGTGATGACAATTCAAAGACAAACCCATTTGTGTTATCGTTTCCCTGTGGATCTCAAACTTGGAATTTGCATCTATTGAACTTCAAAGCTTCCTCTGGCTACCTACTTAATTTTGGACTACATGGGAGTTTGCAGTACTTGTGTTTACGAGAACTGCAGAGGCAGTCATACACCCATTACTTTTATGAAGCTACTGTTGGAGCAGGGCTGCCAATTATCAGCACTTTGCGAGGTCTGAATGAGACCGGAGACAAGATCATAAAGATTGAGGGTATTTTCAGGTATCTCCAGCTACAGAGTTGTATTACCGAATATGATTTGTATACCCTCAATCACAGCTACAAATGATGTTTTTGCTGGTCTTGTATAATTTATTCTCTAAATTGGTGATGGGAAGACCCTTCAGGTTTTATTGTTGTCTCTCCACTATTAAGCCTCATGGGTGTTGCAGTGGAACAGTTAGCTACATCTTCAACAATTTCAAGGGTGATAAAAGTTTCAGTCAGATCGTAAGAGAAGCAAAGATGTTTGGATTTACAGAGCCAGACCCTCGGGATGATCTCTCTGGCATGGATGTTGCTCGCAAGGTTGGTCTCCTTCTCTGTGTCAGGAGAGCATTTGCTTTTTACATAGGATCATGCCCAAGAGTGTGCACTACTCTTGAAGTCTGTTTGTGAAGAAGTCTCCTTATTGGTGAAACTATTTTGTCTCTCAGGTCATAATTCTTGCTCGGGAATCCGGTTTGCGGTTGGAGCTTGCTGATATCCCAGTGCAAAGCTTAGTTCCAGAACCTCTACGGGTAATGACCATCCCCACCTTTCCATGATGCACTGCTACTGTCAAGTTTGATGTAGCCCAACAGAACAATCAAAAGTGATGACAATTCTTTTGGTCTCACATGTCAGAGAGAAAGCACTGTTGAGGAGTTTCTGGAAGAGCTACCTGATTATGACACTGAGATTGAACACCTGAGACAAGAAGCTGAAGCAGCAGGAGAGGTAACATGTCTTGCACACGTCCATTTTTACATAACATGAATATATCAACTGAGACTGGATGCACATATACTGAGTCAGTCACACTTCTGTTGCTGGTGCAGGTATTAAGATATGTGGGAGTCGTGGATGTGCTTGCCAATGCGGGAAGAGTGGAGCTTCAGAGATACCCAAAATCACATGCCTTTGCACAACTGTCTGGCAGTGACAATATCATAGCATTTGCTACTAGTAGATATTCAAAACAGCCCCTCATAGTAAGGGGCCCTGGTGCCGGGGCAGAAGTGACAGCTGGTGGTGTCTTTAGTGACATTTTGCGGCTGGCTTCCTACTTGGGTGCCCCTTCTTAGGTTACAAACTTTTGACTCTCATTGAGTGGTTCCAACTTCTGGAACTGGCAACTCGGATTATTTGGTGATATTGCTTGACAACTGGGAATTGGCTCATGGTGAGGACTGAGTAAGCAGTGTTTACCAGGAATTTTGATAAGCTCTTGCACACACCAAATGCCACAATCCCTTGATTACATATAGGATCTTCAATTCAGTCTCTAGCTGAATCACAGCATGTCTGACAGACAAAATTGTGATACAGATCAAGTGATCGGTAATTGTGTTATATACATACCAGCTGTCCTCATGCATGAATACAACATTCTGGGTGTCCAGTTGGAGGGTGACTAGATATTAAATTGAAATCATTGTCCCCATGAGTTCCAATGCAACCAGGGAAGAATCCAAAGCAAAACACCATGTTCAGATGCTAGAGCAATGAAACCTAGATTGCAAGACAATCCTCCATTGATTGAACCCTTTAGCTTAATCACAAATTGCAAAGAATCATAGTTCCTGGCACATGATTATCCTACAAACACAATACCTACATTGTAAGGTGACAGTCTTCCTGCATGGATCTAACAATTCAAACTAGTTTGATTACACATTGCAAAGAATCATAGTCCCTGGCACATGATTATCCCACAAATGCAAAACCTAGAGTGTAAGGTAGCACAAGTCTCCCTCCATGGATCTAACCCATCAGCTTAATCACAGATTACAATGGATCTTAGTCCCTGGCAATTGATTATCCTACAAATGTAGGTGCACGACAGTCAAGTTTGGCAGGTACTGAATGATGTGAAGAATGTAAACAGTAAACCCTATTTAACAAGTACTTGAGGTCATAGACCTGAACCCTTGTCCTCTCTTACACAATCATACTCCCCAGTGCCATCGCTTCAACAGTCCAGAAGAAGTGCAGAATGTAGCTCTTACATTGACCCAACAAACACCACAATCCCCAATCTGCAATCAGTTATTGGTGCTTGACATCAACTTTGAAGACTTTGCAATTTTAATGCATTTGTGATGGTTTCAATTGCTGTATCTGTATGCCTTGTAGTGCAGAGAAGAAAGCAGCTACTTACCACTCAGTTTGTGGAAAGGTGGCAACTGCACCCTCAAAAGTCTTTGCCATGAAAGAACAAAGCCTAAACCAGAAAGTATTTAGAAAGAACTAGTGTGATGATTCTCTTGGCTTGTTGGTGCTCCTCCTTCCCCCCCTAGCTCAATTTTGCAGATATAGACATATGCGAGTCAAACCATGAGAAGATTTGTGTGGATGGGAGACTTGTGAATTCGTGAAAAGCATAAGCCACATTGAGTTCTTCACGGATATGGTGCTCCCATTCATCATTCTTGGCAGATAATGTGAGCAATAGATTTCTGTTTTGTTTCTCCTTCATGGCATCTTCAAATCCAGTATCCCTCCCATCCCTCTTCAGAAACCCTCTGTTATCAAGAAACCCACTTTGATTGAGGAAATCCTGGATCTGCCTGGACAGATCTTCATCAATATAAGGAATGCGTTGCGAGAAGAAAGTCCTTGTGATCTGCATCTTCATGCACTTGCATTCGTCAGCATCGATTCCCGCACTCTTCAACATAGCCATGGTTTTCACAATCCTGGCAGCCCTAATTCTGTCGCGGGGCATATGAACAAAGAGAACAGGAGGAGGGTAAGAAGGAGAAGCGTCATCTTCTGGCATCGCCGCCACCTCTTGGAACCTGCCTTCAGCAATCATGACCACAATTGCATTGAAGTCGACGCTGTTGGCAAAAACAGACAGAAAATAGCCTCCTGAGGAAGCTCCAAGCCCAAAGAGAGGGAGACCCACTAACCCTTTTCTGGCAATCCAGCTCAAGAGCACCTCTCTGGTACTATCAGCGTCATACTCCTGGCTCCAGCAAACCCCCAAGCTGGAAATGGCAATTACAGCAAACGATTTCTCGATGGCTCCCAACACCAGAGCTCTATCTTCCGGCAATCCTATACAAGAAGTGCACCCAGGTGCTTTATCCCAGAAGAAAGTCGCCTTGCAGGAGCAGCCATGAGCCAGAAACAACACTGCCTTGGGAGGAGTTTCAGGCAGCTGGTAAACAAACTCCGTCTGGTTGTTCCAAGTCTCTAGATATGTATGAAGCAAATGGGAGTAGACTGGGAAGTTGCTGCTGCTGCTGCTGCTCCTCTTGTGATTTGTGAGATGCAATGGTGAGAAGAAGGAAGCAGAAGAAGAAGAAGAAGAAGAAGAAGGGAAGGAGGAGAAGCAGAGTGTGAGGAGTGCAGTAGCTATCAAGACAAGGGAGAAGAGAAGGAAGTTGTTCTTGCTTGATGATATAACATTGCCATTACCACCACCACCACCACCCATGGCTTTTTTCCTCCACATTTTTTGTTGGCAACCAAACACACACACCCAACAGATCAACAGATCAAAACCCAACAGATCAAAACCAGCTGTTTGGAATCAATCCAAGTTCTACACACTCAGAAATCTTTGGCAGAAATTTCTTGAAGGAGGCCATGAATAATGACATATCTCAGCCCCATTGAGCTCTGATGAAGGAAACCAAAAACACACACACACCAAAACCAACAGATCAAACCAGCTGTTTGAATTCAAAGTTCCAACACTTTGAAATCCTTTGGTAGAAATCTTGGCCAAAATCAAAGAGGACAACAAGGTGAGATAGCAAAATCTACATTGGGCTCATGCCCAATTGTCCATGCTAACCTTCAAAGGTTAGAATAGGGTCAGAATGAACCAAAATGTGTGCACCCCATCCATCAGAAGGCTCTTTATAACTAACTCTGTGGATGAACCCCAACTGAGTTGACTTGTAGTTCAGCATGGCAAGGCAAGTTGGCAACCCATCTAGTAAAGCATAGGTCACCTACAATGTAGGTAGGTAGGTAGGTAGGTAGGTAGGTAGGTAGATAAAATAGGCAACTAGTAGGTAAGTAGATTCATGTAGTTGGTGTTAGAGTCATGTAGTTGGTTAGCATGTAGGGACTTTCAGACACCTGGTACAAAATAGACATGGAAGTTGGTCTTGCTTAATGATACACCACACTACCATCACCACCCATGGCTCTTATCCTCCACAATTTTGGTAGCAACCAAAAAACAACACACACACCCACACACACACACACACACACATGCACACACACATTTAAAACAACAACAAAAGCCAATGGATCAAACCATCAATCCACCTCTTTGGATTCAAAAGTCTACACACTTAATGCTCCAAGCACATACCTAATGCAAAGTTCATGTTATGAGAATTGGGTTTTTCTTTTGTTGCATTCATGCTAAGAATGGTTGGTAACATTGAATCTTATGTGAAATCTTAAGCGGCACACAATGTTAAAGTGGGTGTTAAATTAATGTTAAGTGAATGTTAGCTTAACATCAAATCTTCAAAAGGCATAGATCTTGAAATTGAAACATAATTTTAGATAGCAGCCCATTGACAATGGCCTTAACCCCTAAAACCCTAAGCCTTTATTTTAACAAAAAGGGTGTTTTATCACATTTACATATTGAGATTTCAAAAAATAAAATAAATTTGAAATTTGAAAAAACAGTTTTATAGATGTAAAGTCATATTAGTCATTGGATTTAATGGCTACACATCATCAATGCATCTATACCCCTAATAATTTGAACTCAAAGGTGCTTGCATCCTCTACAATGTTTTTTAGGAGTCAAAAATACACATGGAATGCCTCTAATACATGACAATGCAATGCTATATTGTACATACAAGTTCTACATCATTAACAAAAACAAATTTACATATCTCCTTTACCATTACTCTCCTCATCACTTGCAAACCACATGGCATCACCAAATTTATACATACAAGGTGATTTGTTTTTCAAAAGATGCAAAAAACCCATAAAGGTCTATGCCAAATTTGAATGGTAGACACACACAACTACATAGAAAAAACATGCTCAAATTTAATTAGTTTATTTGAAACTAATTCACATAACATAATTTGACTTTATTCATAATTTTTGCTATATGTTCCTGAGAAGCCATAAAAAAAAAGTTGGGCAAGGGGTGAAAATATAATTGGGAGAGTTGTTTTTGGTCAATTCAAATAACATAAGTCCACCTCTTGTATATGTAACCTCGGTCAACTAAATTCCTAATAAAGAATCCCATCCATTGCTAGTTTGTTTGTATTAGTCTATTTTATCAATATAATAAATTGTCCAAGCCCTTGTGGAGCCAACACTTGAAAAAACCATCATCATCTCTAGCCAATAGTTTTTTTGGGGGTAAAACAACAAATGGAAAAATGTTTCTTTTTAGAATGGCAAGATTGATGTGTCTTCTAGGTGTTTTAGTTAGTCAAATTTCCACCAAAAAAACTTTTAATAATTAAATTGCCAAATGTTATAATAGGTTCTAGTAGGTCACCAAAAATATAGGAGGCTACAATTTTTTTAATTTCAGTTTATTTAATTATCAAATTTGGCTAAATTGTCTTAGGGGTAATCCCCACTTTAGCTACATGAAAAATTTGAAATAAAACCCTATCACCCCCTTTAAAAAAAGTTGACATAACTCCCTCAATTAACCCCCAAAATAGTAGTAAAATAAAATATCTTTTATTGGGGCTATAGAAGCAAAATAACAATCTCCCACCCCATACATGCCCCTAGTGGAGAGGTGGGAGCATGGGCAACATTTTCCACCCTCTAAAACCCAAATGTCATGATTGCAATCCACTTTTTAAATAGTAAATTTCATTATTTAATATTTATTTTTACACAAAATAATTGTTTCATTAAACATATGATACTTTTTTTTTTTGAAAATGTGTTTTTCTCCATAAATTATGGCCCCCTAATTTTTCTTAAGTGGATGTAAATGTCCATTTTCATCCTTTAAATCAATGTTAAATACACAAAATATCTTTTCATAGTTCTTCTAGGTGTGAATGAAAAGAAAGACATTAACTAACTTTTAAGTCAATTCTAATTAACATAAGTCAAAATTGCATGAAGCTATCTAAATATTAGTTTATTTAACACAATGGGGCAAAATACTAGGTTTGATTGCAACTTTAAAAATCTCCAATAGAAATTTTAATCATCAAAAACCTAACAAACCAAACTACCTTTTTGGATTCAATGTTTACATACTTAAAAAGTTTTTGGTAGAAATTCCAACCACCAAAAAACAACAATAGAAACCAATAGACCAATCCAATTGTTTGGATTCCTAGTTTACATACAAAAGTTTACACAATTTGAAGTCTTTGGTAGATATTTTAGCCAAAAACAATGAAGCTAAAACGGGATATAGCAAAGCCAAATTGAGATCATGGGGACCATACTAGTGTTGGGTGAGTATGTGGGTTTTAGGCAACATATCAAGTGTACGATAACCCATGCAACCATTGGAAAAAAAAGACCTGTCTAGGAGGTTGGGTGACCTTGTCCACATTCGTACATAGGCTACGCCTTTGCCTTGGGTGGACTTTTGTTTTTTTTTAAATTGAGGAGATGCACAAGTGAAACAAGCATCCCCACCTTTTTGCATGGGCATGACATTAATATTATGGTGCTTAAAATTTATGGCTACATAGGAAGGAGGGGTTGATTTCAAATTTTCAATTGAATTATAAAAGTTCAAAGTGGTGTTAATCAAAAGAACGTTATGAAAAATGCTTTTGAGCCAATAGAGCAATGCTAAAAGTACAAAACATTGGCATTGTGTAATGATTGTTGATGTAGTTACCTTTCATTGCTTTGTATCAATGTATGTTAATCACACATAGAGTGAAAAGCAACTTGACAAGTTTAAGATAGATTTTTCAAGTTTTTCATTTTTCATGTGTTTCTTTGTTGGTTGCTTTATCAATGGTGTTAAGGTTTAGTTCAGTTCATTGTTTTTATTATATTAGTTTAGTATGCTTCATCTTCTATTAAGTTCTTTATTGTTGCAATTGTTGGTGATTGACATTCAATAATTTGTGAATTCAAGGCTCATGTGCATTAGTCATTAATTGTTCACCTTTGTCAATTGATGTTCATGTTGGTGAAGTTGGAGTCAAAAATGATGATGACATTAAAGATCAATCAAAGTTGATTAATGAGGGAGTTTGTAAAAAAGAGGTGAATGAGGAGAGATTTTGCAAGTTGAAGCAAAGGCATGACAACTACAACTAAAAGACTTGTTTTCTTATTTTAACTGCTATGACAAGGTCATAACATACATGAAAGATGAAAGTGCCAACATAAACACCTTCACAATTGCCTTAACAAGTGCATTGTGTCATTGTTCCACTCATGTTGTCACAAATGAATGTTACCAATTGTTATGGTCATGTTATATAAAAATGTTGTTAGTATGCTACTAATGATTTGAAAGTTTGTGGAGAGTTTGTGGTGGAGTGAGGGAGCTAAAAAATGCACAAGCAACTATGTAGAAAATTATTACATGGATCAAAAAATGTGGAAAGCAAGCAAGGATAGGCTAAAGCTTGCAAAGACGCATCCTTTTGTCTTCGGAACTTGAAGACACTTGTAAAAACTTGATGTACATATGAAGTCCTTCTATTCATAGAGACCTTGGATCGTATCATCAATTTGTGTTATTCACAAGAAACATTTGCCTTGCAAAATAGAATTCCTAGCCTACACACATGGGTTATGGTGAAGAAAGTCGTAATTGCCATGTCCATGTGTTGTTTGATGGAAAACAACATTCCTCAAGAAAACGATCCAATGCAAGTTTGCTGTTTACAAAATAGTTGTGTTGATGTTTTTAGCCATTAAGGTTTTGTAATTGTTTTGGTCTAATTGGTGTTGCTTGTATGTTGGGGACTTGGACTTTGAATTGTTACATCTTGGCCATTACATGAGGTCTAAAGTGATTAATGTGTTGAAGTAATTTCTAACCTTCACATTTTCATATCAACTCCAAAGTGCATATAACATGATGGTCCTTATGTTTTAAAATTTTCCAATTAATCATAGACAATTGAATCTTCATGTGCCCATGCAAATTGTAACATTACAACCACAAATGTTTTATAGCATTGCTATTAATTATTTATAATAATTTGATGCCAGCCTCCATCAACATTGAAATTCTTGGTGATGTTTTGCATGAACTATGTGTCTTTAGATCTTTAGCTTCAACAAAGGAAATAGAAATGGGTTTTTTCAATGTCAAATTATTATTTTTTAAACATATTGATAAATACTTCAAAATTTTGGGCAAAATATGAACAAGAATTTTCAAATATTGGTTTCTAATATACAAATGATTGTTTGTACAACAAGGGTTATCACCAATTTGAAGCATTGTCATCTTAGCACTATGAACTTGGATATAAGCTAGCTCTACTTACAAAAATTGGCCATATTATCCCCAATCAAGTTGCGTTGCTAGTTCAAAGTTCAAATTGATTGGGGAATATGTTAATATTGAAAGCATTACATTTGAAAACAATGAGGAATTGGTTATAAAATCTGGTTTGTTTGAAAAAGATTGAATGTGATGTTAAAAGTATTTCTAAATGCATAATAACTCTAATGCAAATAATTGAAAACATCAAAAAGTGGATAACTAATATCTATTCTAGTTGTTTGTTGAAATTTGAAATGAATTTGTTCATACATTGATGGACATAGTTCAATGTCAGTTTCCCTTTATGCATTTGTTTTATTCATTAACTACTTATATTAATGTTTTAAAACCTACATTGGACCCAACTAAAGCTAATAACATACATAAATAGACATTTACGTTCATGGAATGGGGTATTATTGTACGAAATTTTGGGGAGGAATACAATTAGGAAAAATAAATTCCAATAACCAATGAAATAAACCATATTTGCCCCAATTTTTTTCTCCTTTTGAAATGGAAGGGGACAATTTTGTTTGGGAGGGGAAAAACTAGTGAATTGGTGGTCATTTTATTGAACGCCAATTAAAGGTGGAACTAGGGAGTTGACAACCATTTGTATACGTATTAATTCACTAATAAGTCATTAAATTAGAACTACAAATTCTATATTGGTAGTGTTTACTAAAATATAGTGATACAATTTTCTTTTTCTTTTTGTTTGGTGATGTTGCTTGCACCCAAAACCACCACAATGTATCCCATAAGGTATGTTTATTTACTTGACTTGTCACAACCTAAACAACAAGGATTACTTGTTGCAAATTGTAAAACATTCCACTAATGTGGGTAGAAAACCTATACATGTTGAAAAAAGGATAATAGTTTAATCTAAGTTCAACTTTTAATTTTAATAAATAGTTTCACAATTTGAATCCAAATTTGGTTTCAACAAAAAATTGAATATTTGGTTTGAATATCCCAAAATCTAATTAGAACCTAAATTTGAACCTACACAATACCAAAAATGTGTCAACATTGATATTAACCTCCTTCTTGCCCCTACCAACCAACTAATAATTAACCATTTGTCTTGACATAAATAAGGACATGTTTGTATGCCTACCTATTTCCCTAACACAACCTACTGACTTTGGAAGGAATGTTGTTGTCAAAAGATGAGAATATTGCACAAATAGCAAGTAGATATTTATCTCCCCTCACCTACCCATCTACTACCCAACAATATGGCCCTACCTACCTATTATTGGCTCATAGAGTCTAAGAATAAACTAAACCTAACAACATCAATTAAAGACTTGATGCTATTATCAAAATGTGTAAATATTGCAAAAACCTTTTTGTCCTTGATTTAGGCTACCTTTTGACCTTCAATGATAATACATATCAAACCCCAAATGTAGGTATTGGAACATGTGTCCAAAGACACATTACAATGCACACATATGGAGTATGTCCACAAATTACGAATCAAAGTATCATGAGTAGTTTATAAAATGGAATTCCCTCTGTTTTTTGCAAATTCTAATTGAAAATGACAAATATGGCAAGGGAATCCCTTTTTATTATTATTATTTTTTTACATGGCAAAAACATTTGCAATATTTTCATTTTTTGCAAACTCTAATGTAACATGCTAGAAGTGTTTGTAATACCTTCGTTGGTTATACATACCTATAATTTATGATGAAATTGACCCTTGTTATTTAAAGGTGGTCTAGCTACATGCTTGACTTATTATTATTATTACTTCTCTTCAGAAGTGGGTTCATAGACAATGTTTTTTTTTGCATGTTTCTTTTTCAAAGTTTGTTCTAGAAGTAGGTGCCTTTGGGGCCACTTGGGCCATGATGACTAAGAGGGTGTTCTAGAAATGGGGTTCAAAAGTTTTGTAATTTAAGGTGTTTATAGATAATGGATCAAGAGAACTACCAAATGGCACCATCCAAGTGGTGAAAGGTTTACATTGAGGCCCAATTTTTTTAGACCCAAAACCAAAACCAATAAAACCCAACATGAAATGGCTCTTAGGTGACATGAAGTTGGGGCCAATGTTGCTACTTGTTTGTACACACACTTTTGAATGGTTAAACATATTTTGGCCATTTTAAACCTCTATTAAGGTTTACCAACTAAAGGTGTGTTCAAACTTAGTGTTAGGGACTCTAATGTTGAGTCCCTTAACGTCATGCTAACCATTTAGGACTTTAAAACCTAGTTATCATGAAATTTTTATGTTAGCTAATATTCACTTAACATTGAGCTATTGCCCATTTAACATTGACTAAACATCAAATGTGAATGCACCATAAGCCTATTTTGAATATGTTCACCTTGAAGGGTACAAATTCCTTTAAAACATGGATATTTTGGAACCATTGTAAAAGTGGCAACATGATTCTGGTGGCACCTTTTAAAGCACACATTGTACCGAATTTGGCTATGGTGATGATATGGTTAGTAGTGATTTATAGTGTTAAGCGCAAAGTTAGCACGTCATTAACCCCTTGGATATGGTCAAAGGGGGGAATCACATGTTATCACTTAACTTCTACTCCCCTTATCATCTAATTATACCTTAATATATTCCCACTAATTCCAAGGCATCTCTTCCCCTTCTTCTATCAACTCCTTTCCCTCACCTTTTTTTTTGTTAGAGTTCCACTTGCATGTTTGATGCAAACCACAACCCTACTTCTTTTTCTTGTTATTTATTTTCTTTAGGTTTCTTGATTATAATTTCCCTTCTATTGGCTATTACGAATAACAAACCTTTTTCTTTTAGCAACTTTTTTTTTAGCTCACTAACTAACTACAACCCTAATTTAATCACATACCTTCACCTTCAACATTAATTTTCATATAATCCAACAAGTTTTTGCACCCACAATCATCACACCTTCGAGAACAAGGAATAATTGACACACCCCCAAGTTCCTTAATAAACTCAACTATGAATCCAAGGTAAAAATAACGGAAGGATAAATAGTTGGGGTATGTTCCTTAATTCATAACGCTTTAGGGGTAAAAAGGCGTGCAAGAGTTTCGGGATGGGACTAAGAAGAGTGACAAGCAGGTCAATTATTCACACGCACCTCCACAACCCAAGTAAGAAGTTAGTTAGTGCATGATTGGAGCACTTTTGGTGCACGGACAAACCATGGGCAAACACAAACTCACATAACTTATCACGACCAATACTTGGGGAAGCTACCACCTTCCCCCTTATAGTATTATTTGTGCATGGCCAAGAGCCATGCACCCAAATGTCATTTTGTCCCTGGATTCCCAAGCTGGGAGTCCTGAAATGCTTGAAATTGGGACTTTCGCGACTTTCGAGGCCCATAATGCTTTGTGCAAACCTTCAATTGAAATGAAATCTAATGCAAAGTTTTTGCCCTCATTAAAAGCTTTCCAATGGTATATGGTACAACACCTAAACGTAAGTAAATCAGGGTGATTCCTGACTTTTAATGGTCATGAGTCAAATTGGGTTCAAGGGTGTAGGGTTTAGTCAAATTGACCTATCTTTTGGCCATAACTTATGTTTTAAGTAGTCAAATGGGTCATGTAAGCCCTCACATTCCAAAATGGTTCATTCCTTCACATTCCCTTACACTCATTGGAACATGAAATGTGATTCCTGGGCTTCATTATTGGCTCACACCTTTGCAAGCCTTTGCTTGGTCGTGAGCCCAAGGTTAAGGTTGCAACAATAATACATTGTTTAAAGTTTTAGTATTCCCAAGTTTGCTTTTAGCTATCTCTTAATATTGGCCCCCCTTTGGTCCCTCCATTGCCACACTTCCTGGCTTTACAACTATCAACATCTCATAAAAGCTCCTACCCTACATAGAAACAATCTTTTCACATCCTCTCCTCCCTTTTTCAGAGGCAGCCCTATATTCTTACTACTACACAAACCACAACAACCCCCCAAAAATAATTGTCTCCTCCTTTTCTACTCCTATATCCTTTTTCCAACAACTAGTTCAGGTACCTCTCTTCTTGCCCCTTTCACTCATCTCCAACCATCATACATAGTGAGTGCTTCCCTTCCACCACTTGAGGATTTTGCATCCAATTCCCAAGACATATGTTGATTGGATTGCATGTTGAAAAGCTTGTTTCTTCATGATAATTAAACCTCCTTCCTTTCCCACCTTTCTCAACTTCTCATGATGCCCACAACTCCACCCCCCATCCTTACAAACACCATCATCATTCCTTCCTTTTCACACTCCTTCGTGTCACAAACACATAGGAAGAAGGATGGGAGATTAACAACAAATCTCTATTTTCATGACTCCATAGAGATCTTCACTTTTTTGACCTAACCCTAATTGCTAGAAGTTTTTAAAAACTCACACCCCACCTTATCCAAACCTTCTTATCCAACAGGTTTGCCCTAGCTATATTAAGATAAAACATCCATCCTTATCCTAATCTAACCAACCTACTCCCTCCACTAACTTAACTAGGCCATCCACCTATTTAGTTTCATAAGGATAAGGTCAAGGTATTAACCTAACCCCTTAGACCTTCGAGTTAACCCCAAAACTTCCTTAGATGCCTTATACTTCCTAATCAAAATCGAGTTATGCTAACCTTGGCTCAACATTTAGGGCCATGCCTTAATGGTGAATTGCAAACCCATATTCACTTGCAAGGTGGCCATGAGTACCAACAACTTTGGCCATTAGATAAACAAACATATATAACATAATAGTGTTGGGTTTGTTATTTTTTCTCTAACAAATGACATGTAATACCATGAATCTATGTATTTTGTGGCTATACCAAAAACACAAAGTCTAATTCCTACCAATGTTTTGTAATACTTTACTAATGGGGATCCATGGCGGAAGCACAACTAGGGTAAGGAGGCTAGTGTCCAAACACCCTTACCAAGTAGACAAAGCCCCCATGGGCATACTCCCATTTCATGACCATCATTTAGTAAGGGACCTATCACCAAACATTCAGTCTTGAAGTTTTGTGTTTGGAAATCATGGCTTCTGTGTTTGGTGATGGGTGTGGAACCCAAATAAAATATTGTTGTCCTACCTTGCATGTGTTATGTTTGGTCATGGGTGTCAACTATCACTTTTTAGTACACACAATTGGAAGGTAGATGGGGCAAGTTGGAGGGAAAGGAGTTTTGGGTGTTTGTTTATAAGATGTTTTGGACCATTTTTTTAAAAAGTTCAAAGAAGAGGCCAAACAAGTGTTTGATCATAGAATTTTTTTTGGCCAATTCAAGAATGGCAATGTTTGGTTATAAGGTGGTTTTGGTCCAATATTGAAGAAAGTTTGAGGGTAAGGGCCAAAACATTGTGTGGTTGTAAGGGAAATTTAGTCTAGTATTTAGAAAAGTGGTGTGGGAAAAAAAACTCAACATTTGGCTTGGGCAACCTTACTCAAAACATAACATTAACACACAATGTATAGTTTGGTTATGGGGGATGGTGTGTCACATTTAAAGGGCATGCAACAATCCATTAATGTGCATAAACCTTTCCAACATTCTAATGCACATAGATGCTAATAGTTATTAAACCTAGAAGCAAGGAATCCTAACAAAATATGGCCTCTGGATCTCACATCATACTAATTAATGAGGACCTAAAAAGGGCACACCTTGTAGCTTGTGCAATTTGCATTTCCCACCCAAAACCTAAAACCCACAACATATATAAACATAGTCCTTTCTTTCTTCCACCTCTCTTTTAAAGCATTTGAACTATCGAAGTATGTATTCCCTACCAAATAATGTAGAAGATGAGTTGTAGAAGTTCTTAAAGCTCCTTGTTTCTAGTGCAATTTTGTTAAGAAATATAGAAGAACCTTCAATTCCTAATGTTAAGATGAGTTGCAAAAACTAGCTTTAGATGTGAGAGTACAGCAAGTAGAACAAGGAAATGAATATGTGAAAGTAGGATCAACATTAAAGAAATTGAACCAAGTTCTAGTTGTGAAAGTAGAGCAAGTAGAAAAAGGAAGTGGATCTATGCCAGAAATAGGTGATGTAGGGATTAAGGTCTTAGATAGACTTTACAACCTGAAATTCAAGAAGTACATCTATTGTCGTTGGATCCAAAAGCCCATCTGTAGAACTTACAAAACAACAACACTAAAGAAGGGTAGATATTAGCTAGCTCCCACAAAGTGCAATTTACAATTCGTCCCAATAGCCTGCACAATCACATCTAATGTCCATTTAAAGTGGGATGAATTTTCTTATTTTCAAGCTTTGATCATTTCATCCACAAAATTAAATTATGCATTTCAAACCTATCCTAACTTGACAAACTTTTTCTATTCTTGGTTTTTGTTCAAGAAAAAGAAAAGCATACCTCTACGGGGCCCAAAATGCATGGCCCTTACTAGTTGTAGGCTCGGGCTAAGGGGAGCTGGACCATCATGATGTTCAATGTACCTCATAGGTGGCATAACATTATGATAGACCTTGTTGATTTAGACTAGGAGAATGTGCCCCCACAATTTGCATCAAAGACAAGGCAACCATGTCAAGTAGTTAACAAGGTCCCACCAACAATAAAGAGAAGGAAATGGATAGATTACTCATTGGAGGATGCCATGGAAGCTATTGAAAAGGGGACTGGCATTCATTGAAAAATGCAAATAGATATTGGAACATACCACTCACTTCCTTTTATAACCATTTGAATGGAAACAAGGAGTAAGAAAATGGGGCTTACAAGTGTGTTAATAGAGGAGGAAGATGTGATAGTAGTTGCATGGGTTTTGGGAATGCAAGAATGTGGACTTTCAATATAACACTACAATAATTGAAGATGAAAGTTGCGGAATTCTCACAAATAAGACCAATACTATTCAAACAAGGAGTCCCAGGGAAAACTTGGTGGTATTGGTTTAATCGGAAGCATCCATGAATAAACATTAGGGTTGTAGAAGGATTGGAGGTCTTTAGGGCATAAGGGTTGACTACAACTTCTTGCAATTCCTTTTACAACCCAACATAACTACACATCATATCATATCTATAATTCAAATGAAACTAATATTTAAGGAGGTAGGTTGCAACTTGGTGTTAAGGTCCTGGCCAAATGAGTATCACATGCAACTTATAGCACCATCCCCAAGTCATAGGAATGGTTAACTATAAACTGTGTAGTAAACATTGCAAGATCAACTTTGCTAAGGTTTTATATTTTAAAAGGAGAAAGGTTGAAAGATGATTACATTAAACTATGCAAATTAGGAATGTGTGGCAATGCAAAACAAGGCATGGATGACAAGTTTCATGTTCAAAGAATTCTTATCGTTCTTCAAGAGGTTTGTTCCAAGTGGGATTTCATAAACTAACTGTCATTTATTGATTCTGGATGGGCATGGCTCACACATAACATTAGAGTAAGCGCATGAATTTGGGTCACCTTGCTTTCTCATACCTCCCACACACTCTAACCTTTAGATGTTTCTTGGTTTAAGCCCTTTAAGACTTCATTTTTTTAAAAACGGGATGTAGTCATGGTTAGAAGCAGATTTAGTGAACATGACAAAATTACATTGCTGTATGGGTGGACAAAGCCTTAAATCAATCATTAACCAAATAAAAAATCAAGGCTGGGTTTAAAGGGATAGGAATATGGCCTTTCAACCTTAAAGCTATGGAGAATAAAACACAACCATCAAACATTTACATAGTAGGGAATTAAATGGTGATCGGGGAGGTGAAGATCATTATTCATTAGATGAACAAGTTAACCATGGTCATATAGAGGAAGAGGAATTTGCAACTGCAAAATTATTCAACATTGCAACAATAGTTGGACCATCAACCACTAAATATAACCATGTGGAACAAGAACATTAGTACAATGTTAAAATGCCTCATAGCCCTTCGTCTAATAGATAATTTGAAGTAGCACATCTACCAATCAATTTAGTTGATCCAAGTCCTAACCTATATGAAGAAATCTAAACCTCACCAAATCTAACCCAAGAAGCAATGAGGTTTCACAACTTTCTTTCCCTGCCACATTTGCCTACAAGATAGACAACTAGGAGAGAGCCATTACTAGATTATTCACAATTTCATGTTGGCACTTAGTTGAATATTTAATTATCTTACAACAAAAAAATTAGACATGGCAACAATAGATAATATCAAAGAAGAGAGGTCAAAGGAGCAAGAGGAAAGGCATGATAGGAAGGCAATAGAAGTTGTAGTTGCAACAATACAAACGACATAAAAATCAGTTGAAAGATTTGTGTTAAGGCATAATTTGATTTAACTTGGTCTGTGGCAATTATAAAGGAAACATGTGAATAATTATAATAGAGGATTTGTGCTGACTTGCTTGCAAACTTGTATTGAACTATAAATGTTGAAAACACACGTAGTGGTTTAACTAGAAACTAGAGAGGCTAGATAGCGAGCAAGATGTAGAATGTGAGTACGTGGGCATGTTGTGGCGAAGGTCAACTTGTTGAACTAAATCCAAATGGGAAGGGGGGAAAGGGGGGGGGGGGGGCTTAATCTAGTAGCAACAAAAGGGTTGGAAAAGGAATATTAATCTTGAAAGAGTAGCAACATCAGAAGGGCAAGAAGTAGTGGATAACCTTGAAAAGTAGCAGCATTAGGAGGACACAAGAGGAACAACCATTTTGAAAGACATGCAGCCAAAGGGTTAAAACCCAAAGTAAAAGAAATAAAAAAACCAAAAAAACATGGAAAGGTTCAAGGAGAATGGTATGTTGATGAGTAACAAGAAGAATTCTTAATGGTATATTGATGAGTAACAAGAAGAATGCTTAATGGTATGTTGATGAGTAGTAAGAAGAATGCGACTAGGAAAAACAACTTTTGAATGTGAACTTGGAGCAACAAGAACATGACCAAGAAGAACAACAAGAACTCAAGTTTGGAGCAAGAAGAACACAACCAAAAAGTGCAATAAGAATGTGAACTTGGAGTAGCAAGAATGCAAGTTTGGAGCAACAAGAATGTGATCGAGAAGAGTAGCAAGAAGGCGACCAACAAGAACAACAAGAATGTGAGCTTGGAGAACATCAAGAATGTGAGCTTGAAAGAGTAGTAAGAACGTGGAAGAGTAACAAGAATGCGAGCTTGGAGAACGTCAAGAATGCAAATTTGGAAGAGTAGTAAGAATGCGAGCAACAAGAACATGACCAAGAATATGAGGAAATGAAATTCATACACAACTATTCAGAAAGGAGAGGAGGAGGAGTAAGGCAAACAAGAACTCAACAAGGTTCATGCAATTCAAGCATGATGAGGACCATGATCACCTTCTGAGAGAAAAAGAGAAAGTTAGTAATTTTTTTCATAGATCGAGTGTAGGAGGAAGATAATAATCTGAATAGAACATGGGTTCACGCCCAGCGACATCATGTCGCCTCATGTGTGTGCAATTTGGTAGCATTTGTTGAACTCATGACCGTTCATAACTGTTGATCTTGTAGCCCTAATTTTGGTTAAATCTCAGCCACACATGCTAATGTGAACATTTTTTTGATGAACTTTGTTCGGCTACTTTTAATTTTCATGTTTTTGATGCGGTAAGTGGTGTCCATCTGTCAATGCTTGGTTGACTAAATACCAATGTCCATGTGTTCCTAGATTTTCCATTTCACCCTTTTTACCCCCCCCAAACCCCACTTTGTGGGGCCACAATTTTCTTATACTTGCTTTGTTTTTAATGATCTTTAGTGCATCAGATGCGCCAACAAAAGGGCTACCAATTCTCTTTGGACACCATCAACAGTAGAAGCCTCCCTTGAGATTCAGCCTCCTCTGAGCCACTAAGTGTTCATACACCGACCTCCTTACCCTACATCAAAATTGAGATCAACTCCATTTGTCGTCCCATGAACTGTATAATTTGGATGAAGTTTAGGCTTCGAATAGCCATGAAGTGAGTTTGGACCAATGTTGTTCGAGTTCTTAATATTGAAAAGAAACTTTGGTTCTGGTTGCTATTATTATCATTTTATTTTTCTGAGTTTGATAGGACCTTTGATGTGGTTTTGACAATGATTTTTGGGTTTGTAGACCTTTATGTTTTCAGGAGATTTCCCAAAACATTTGGAGCCTCGGTTTGATATTTACGATCAAGGTCAGGTTTGGTTTTCATTAAGCACAACTAAAGCTAAAAATTATATGCATTTATCTTTTTTTGTTGGCCTTGCCTACCAAGGCAAGAATATTGTGTTTAGATTCATTATAGAGTATAGTAGCTCAAGTGATTGTGGCCCCTAGGTAATAATAATGGGTCTATTTTGATATGAGGATTTTTGAAAGATGATATTTTGGCTTTTGTTGAAACTTGAGATTAGTTGCAGAGTTATAATATAACTTGAAGGGTTTTGGTTTCTTTTAGAGGATTTTTTGAAGATTGTATTTTTTGCATAGTGAAATATTTGAGTCTCCACAATTCTTCTTTTGCTTCAAGATACTTTTTAATGTAAATGGCAAGGACACACCCATTGTTCTATTACTGCAAAAGAGCTCTTAGACACAAAAAGGTTCCATGTTATCAATCATGTGCAACCAATTAAACCTGAAACTTGCCTTAAAAAATAGAGCCTTATTTGGCACTTAAAAAAAATTACACCTAATGTGTGAGCTAGAGAACTTGAACAGGGCTCATCTGCAGCCACAATGAACCAGCACCCACCAGTGCACCATAAAGGATGGATGATAAGTGGTCAGGAAACAGTTTTCTGTTGGGTTTCAGTTCCCTAGCTAACCATGGTGTTTAGCTCAGTTGCTTTTTTTTTTTTCCTACCTACCTACCTACCTACCTACCTACTAACAACACACAAGCAGGTTGTTAGTAGGTATGAAGTAAAAACAGCCCTTCCCTATGTATAAACCATCTACTTACCTAGTAGTAACCTAGTTTTCACCTACCTACCTATGTATGAGACCTATTTCCTACAGAATTGGTTACCAAGGTGAAACCAAAATACTAACTCAGTTGAGCTTCATCCACAACTGAGTAATAACGGGCATCCAGTGGATGGTGCACTGGTTCGCACTGTTCACATGACGATGCTACACCATCATCATTGGTTTTTGCAGAATCAACATAGCATCCTTCAGTGCATTTTTCTTGAAAGCATATATGCAAGCACACTCTACTATGGACCTGCCATATCTAGCTCAACCTATTCATCATTCACAAGATAAATTTCCAAAATTGAAAACCTAGCTTGAAACCTCAGCCTTCTCGTACACGTGGAGACACACCCGCCATGGCACACGTGATTGCAAATTGTTAATAGCCACTTACAAGTGGCATTCTTTCCAAATTGGAAGATAGACCGCATTGTTCCAATAATGGCTCAATGACAGCTCTGAATATGTGAAATTCAACAATGAAAAAGAACCAAACATGCAGTTTGCAGAATTTTGGTTCTAACCAAATAATGTCCTGAAATTCTAAAGCCCATATCTGTCCCTACTACGACAAGTAAGAGGCTGTGACTCTTGCTCATCTTCAAGTGTCCTCTATTTACAATCTGCACGAGCAATGCCTCTAGTATCATGCTAGCCTCTCACCAAAACAATTCCAGAGTTTTCTGTCTGCTCCACAGATAGACAAGTAGTTTCCCTCTCCTTACGGTGAGAATGCACTTGTCCTACCTATCTATCCTCTAGAAAAGGTGTCAGTGACAAACTACATGTCAGGACCAAATGCAATCAAGTACATACATGCAAGCAATTGCAGTTCCTACAAATCTATGAACTGCTTAATGTAGCTTCATCACAACTTTCAAGTTGTGAAAGCCTCTCATTCAACCACCTTATAATGTCTTCTGTGATTTCTTCCTTCTCAGCTTCAAATAGAATGTCATGTAACAAACCGGCATAAAGAATGATGTGCTTATGTTTGGATGAAGCTCGGTCATGAAGCTCTTGTGATCCTTTGGGATCAGTCACTTGATCATCAGAACCATGAAGAACCAACAATGGGATGCTCACATTACCTAGACTCTTAAGTAGGTGTCTACTTAACCGAAGAATTTCTGTCCCTGTTCGGATACGAATTGGGCCTGTGTAAACTAATGGGTCAGTGTACTTTGCAACTAGTGCTGCTGGATCTCGGCACACAGCAAGTCGCCTGTTTGCACCACGAAATTGATATCTTGGAAGTAGAACGGAGAAAAGAGGAGCAACTGCCTGAAGGAATTGAGGTCACAATTTTTCCAGGTAAGCAAAATGCATTATTACACAGAATTTGGAAGACTGTACACATCTCAAATCCTAAAAAGAGGGAAACACTTGATACACATACACAAAACCTAGGGTATCAATCTTAATAGAGTGAACAAATCCAAGACTTGAACAGAGGGAGGAAGAGTGACTTACCCCAATCACAGGATGTGCAGGCTTCACTTTCACAGCCGCAGATGACACAACAACTCCTTGGAGTTCCTTCTCCATATCAGGTTGTAAGGCCAACTGCCAAAACAACAGAAGTTTTCTTGCTAAGAGACCTAGAAAATAAGGAATAGGACCTTTCAGACAGAAAACTAGGGTCAAACACCAAGAACAGTCACCACCCCAACAATACAGTTCATTGTTCAGTACTCTGATCATTGCAATGGTTGATGTGCAAAAAAACAGTGCATAACTCATTCACCTTCAAATCCTGGAAGTGCTTGTATCGTGGAAGGGATGGGCTGAGAGATGAGCAGAAACAGGAAAAGCAACTGGCATTCTCGAGTATAGAAGATGATTGGTACCTTCAGAGCAATGGCCCCACCTGTTGAGTGTCCAAACAGAAAGCATGGAATGCCTGGGTACTCAGTTGCTACTCTTCTACAATACTCTTTCTGCACAAAGGAAAGCTGAACCATTAAGCCTTCTGTAAACAGCACAACCTCAATGCCCTAAGAAACCTGGAAAAAATGTATAATACCTCACATGTGAAAAGAACCAAACTAAGGCCAAAGGATCCTGCTCCTAAATTGCCTTCAAGAGTGCTACATAATCCAAAAAAAGAACTCTCTGGATTTGACATACTGCATCTGACACAACATGGTCAAGGGACTGCACATAGCCATGCAACCCGTCACTTCCTCCATGTCCTGCACAAGTCGTCCCCAACCTCAGTTCAGAACTCTGCCATGTTGTATCTTATTCTGGGAGGATTCAGGTGCAGAAACACAATGGGAAGACCAGAACAAGAAGAAATCTCCTCACCAATCCAATCCATGCCAAACACTCCGTAGCCTTGAGAATTGAGCTGAATTGCGAATTGTGCATAACGCCCACTGCCACAGAGAGAAATCTGGAAAGTAAGTATCCTGCATAACTACATAAGTAAGACCAGGGAGCAACAGGAAATAGTCCACTCCCAAGTGCTAATAGTTACCTGTGTTCATTAAGTCCATGAATCAGAACCACAATTCCTCTGCAACCAAAACAAACAACACAAAACTGTATGAGAACTTATGATGCCCAGAGAGCATCAAGAAACACAAGCTGCAGAGAAAAGTGGAGCTCACACCAAAACCCAAGCAATGATCCTGTTAATTCATTCGTACTTCTGCTTTGATTTTGATGCATAGATTCTCATAATTGAACTGCATCTGTTTCTGCATTCCATTTGGGTTCAATTGATGCTCCAGTGTAGTAAGCTAACGTCCTTTGGTTTTTCAGGGTGTAGCTTTATCTCTTTCTTCAACTGTTGATAGGGAAGAGAAATTCCTCCTCCTAAAACATGGGAAGAAAGTTGCTATGGACTTGCAAACCTTCCTCAAATGCAGTTAAAAACCTTCAGCTCTTAGTAAGGAAGAGAAATTCCTCCTAAACATGGAAGGAGACCCCTTTGGACTTGCAACTTTCCTCAATGCACATAAAAAACCCTTTGAGCTCTTGGTGAGAAACAAAGGAGAATTCCTCCGTAGAGCATGGAAGAAAAGCTTCGACTTGTGAAACCTTCTTTGCTTAATGCAACTTACTAGCTCTTGATAAGGTAAGAGAATCCATCCCTCATAAACGTGGAAGAAAGCTTGGAATTTGAGAGCTTCCTGGAAATTCACACAAACCCTAATGTTTGTTCCTTCTCTTTCCTCTCACAAATCTGATCTTGTATCTCTCACTCCCTCCCCCACATAAGGATGGTTTGTGTTTGTATTCCCTTCTTCTTACTTGACAGGATGATCAGGAGCTGCAGGCGTCCAGGACTGAGTGAAAATGGTTTGACCACGCGAATTGACAAAAGGGACTACGCGTCTTTCAGTGTCGGGATCCTCCAGTGTCGGTTGAAGCGCAAGATCTCGCCGGATCTGCACTTCGTTGATCTCCTTCACGCTTCTGCCAAATCTTGGAAACCACAAGAGAGGGAGACTGGGCTGAACCTTAGAATCGTTGTTCGTCTGGCTATTCTCCCCCTCCTGTTGCTGCTCCTCTGCTTCCCTCCTCTCATCCTCCCTCTCTTCCTCCTCCTGCTCCTCCTCTTCCTCCACTGCTTCTGTGTCGTCCTTGCCTGCTGATAACCACGTCCATGGCAGTTGCCGTAGACCGAATGCGGCAGTCGCGATAGACAAGACGGAAGTGAAAGCCATGGCAAAGATTCTAAACGCTCTTAGAGGGAAGGAACGGAGCTTGAAGAAGGGCGAGAAAAAAGATGATCGAAGAGAAGAAGACGACGATGAAGAATTTTGCGTCTCCCTGGAGATTACGTTTTCCATAGGCGCTGCTGCTGGGAAAGAAGTCAAGGAAGCTGATGCTGCCGCAAGCGAAGGCATATCATTTCCGACTGCTGCCAACGCAAGCAAAGAGAGAGAGAGAGAGAGAGAGAGAGAGAGAGAGAGAGAAAGTGCGCTCTTCTTCACAACTTTCTCTCAATAGATTTTCTACCAAAAAAATTTGACAATAAGAATTGCGATGACAACAACGGCAGCAGCCAAAAAGAAAACCCGAGACAAAACACACACACACACACACACACAACAAACCAAAACAAACAAAAACAAAGCGTCAAACACAAAACAAAAAAAGATAGCGGAAAACAAACACCAGGAAAGAAGTGTTGTGCATCAATGGTATATAGGAACGAGACACGGAAGGCAAACAACGCAAACAGACGCAATCTTAGAGAAACTATTTACTATGGTAGCAGGAGGAGGAGGAGGAGGAGGGGAGGCGGGGGGACAAAAAAAAAAGACAACCAAAAAAACAAAGGCAAAAACCAAAAACACACGCAACAAAATTAATGCAACAAAAAAAAATAGGAAACAAATTTTTTCCAAAAGCTCAAACAAAAGAATAAATTCAAAAGCTCGCGATGGAGAGATTCTTTCTCGTAGTGAAAGAGATAAAAGTGCAGCAAAACGAGGAGCAAAGGAGGAGCAAAGGAGGAGCTATACACACACACACTCTCTCTCTCTCTCTCTCTCTCTGGGTTTCTTTCTTTCTTCACAACAAATAAACTTTTTTTTTTGGGGGGCAGAAAAACAAACAGACCGACACACCAAAAAAAACAACACAACAGGAGCAGAGCAGAGCAAAGGAATGTTTCAAGTTCAAAGTCCAAACTCCAAACCAGTGTTGGCCAAATATTGCTTATATTATATTATATTTACATAACCTCTTATTATTATTATTATTATTTTCCAAATTGAATAATTGAATAATAATATTTTTTTAAAAACTGAATTTTTAATTTTTTTTGAAATTATATATATATATTTCCATCATCTACTATAATATATAATATTTGTAGTGATATTGAGTAGTGAAATTATTCAAAATGTATGTATGTATGTATGTATGTAGACTATGATATAATTTATGATAATGGCTGATGATCATAGTTTGCATATTTGATGCCATTCCTTGTAACTTAGAACCAAATCAAGGAAAGATGTAGATTTAATTTTTATTTTTTTAAAAAAGATTATTTCAAGGTTATTCAATTTTAATTTGAATTCAATTTCAATTTTAATGGTGAATGTGTGTGTGCAATTTTTTTTGGTCTTGTTTTGTTTACAAATAGGAAAAAGAAGAAGATATATTCTCCCTTTTGTCCATGACACGTTTTCCCCGGAGTCATCCACAAGGGGTATTGTGCAAGATTTCACAGAAACCGCAAACTATGGACGCTAAGATATTTTTAGTTTCAAGCAACACAACAAATCCGACAACCAATTTCATCTAACAAGAAACAATATTTTCTTAAGGAAGGTGGGGTTGGATATCTTGGGATTTTTTTTAATAAATTTTAAAATTTAAAATTTTGTTTATAAATTTTTGTTGTCGGAGGGCTTCATGATTGTTGGATGAAAGGAAAAAATCCCGGTCAAGTTATTAACCCTTGTCTACATACATACAAGGGTTATAGGATTAGTGTACTAATTATATGCAAACAACGGGGTGCTCGGTACCTCTATGAAAAGACTATTTTACATCCAAGTTTAGTTTTTGATTTTGTTTTTTTTTAAAAACCTAAACCCTAAAACTGAAACTGGAACAGCAAATAGGTGAGGGTACTACTAGTAGCAAACAAACCACCTGGACGAATCATTATGATTGACCAATCAAAAATAGGGAACAGTAGTCAGATCATATTCATTTGCACACTTTAGGCCACGGTGCAATTATGCTCTCAGCCAAAATAAAACCAATTTCCTGAGCCAAACCAGCTTGTTTTGACTTCTCTTCACCCAATTCTACTGTACAGGAGGTTCATCAGATACTGAGCACTGCTGGAGATGCTTCTAAGTTTTGCAACCTGCAAGCAAACTTTAAACCCAAAAAACATTTGAGGAATGTTCACCATGTGCTAATAATGTGAACTTGCCATCCTACAATGACGTTAATCAAATTTAGATAAATCAACTCCAAATTTAATTTTCATCTTGGTTGTTTTGAGAATTAAATTCACGTACAAAACTCCATCAAACTAACACACATGTGTCATGAATAATATGGAGTTGCTTGGCAAACAATTATAACAAAAATATTAGATTTTTGCATGTATATGTCAACAAATCTCCATCCAATTTACCAAATTGACAAATAACAATATTTATTCCGCCTTCCACAAATGTATCACCTCCATGCACATACACTTGTTTTTTCAGTGTTTAGTTGTGATTTTTGATAAGGGTAGAACTATTTTGTGAGGGAAAAAACTCAGCTGATTTCAACAACTACGAGCTTAAGATCATTCATTGTTGCATCTTTGCCTCTAGACTACAAAGAAATTTTAGAAAGCCCTAGTTGGTGCGTTCATCAAGTTTTAAATCATTCAAAATGGACTAAAAATGAGGAAGATACGGGGCTAATGCTAGAGAGGAGTCTAGAGCTATTTTTTCGAAAACAATTGAAGCAAATTTGGCAAATTCCTCTTGTGGACAATCACCAATGTGGCTACATCACAAAACTGAAAGAAGAAACCCTTCAAAGAAGGTGGCAGAAGAGGGTTCTCTCCCTTTGTCACAACTTCAGTAAGTTGTAAATTTGGATCTTAAATTTGTCTTCACAATCAAATTGCAGTATGAAATTGTCATTCCAAGTGCAGACTAGTGCAGGGATTGATCAGTTCACGCTCTCTGACCAGTTCACACTCCTTGGGGGTTCTCACCATGTCTTATGGAGTAGCCAGATAGCATAATAGCAGTAAAGCTGAAGAGGCTTATGATGAAGCAAGATTCCAAAGAGCCCTCTTCTCTAGAAATTCCAAGAATCTCAAGCAAGTTCTCATGAATCCCAACCACCTGGATTTCCGAGATGGGATGATGCACTTACCCATTCGAAAACAAGTCCGTTTGCATTACAGTATAGAAATGAGCTGACATCGTGCCTCAAAGCACTTCGGGCTCAAGAGCATGCTCAAACCAGAACATGGCTTTACATTCATTCACCAAACTGTCTGCTAGTGTACAAGATTGACCGGCAGGATGGAAATGTTGCAAAGCACTTCCACCATATCTTGACCTTCCTGGCAACATCTCCTCTCACTACCCAAACTCAGTTCTTTGATCAAAGAGCTGAGAATCTCTAACATCTTCTCATTGGGCAGCTGATGAGCCAGCTGTCCACTAGAGAGGCTCATTAGTATTTGCTTTTGACTGAGCCTTTCAGTGAAGTTTGGTACAACTGGGAGAACAGTGTTCAAGTAACTATGCAAAGTGTGCAGGAGAAGACACTTGGCTGCGGATGCGGCTTGACCTTCTAACAGGTGTTATCTTGATCTGCTCAACTCCAGGACCCTGCAAACAGCAACAACACCCAGTGTCCCATATGCACATCAGATCTTCCCCTTTTTGTGAAGAAAGCAAACACAAGTTGATGTTGCATCAAACTACAGCTTTTCTACAGGCGGATTCAATGGGCGTAATAGAGCTCTTTCTACTCTGTACTTTCATAGAGATACATACCTCAGTGATTGCAACAGGTTCATAGGCTGTGAAACTGCCAAGTTGCTGGGACCCATCCGGCATCATAGATAGCTGACTTTCTATGACAGAGTTGGTGTCACTTCCAGTTCCCCCCTGATTTGATGATGAGATCTCACTCCCATTCCCGCTCCCACTTGCACTCCCTGTTGATGACATACTGGATTCAGAAGGCATGTATGGTGCAGTTGGTGTGTAGGTTCTCAAGGGAGTTCGAACGGTTGGCCTCTCAGAAATGTAACCCAGTTTCGTATTGAATCCTGTAGGTGCACTCACTGTTGGCTTCTCTAACATGAGGGATGCTGGTCTATCAAGTCTGGTAGGGGTGCTCAGTGCAGGTCTTGCATCCCTGTTGTAGACTGTAGAAAACTCCTGAAGCCCAAACTTGCCTGGTGCCATGACCTTGTAAGCTGGTGATGAGATTGCACCTGTGTTTGGCTTGTCTGTTGGAAGATTGTCATACACAGGAGCCATTGTGGTCCATGTTACTGTGGGTATTGGAGGTGGCAGCTCTGCCATGCTTGCTGCAGGTGAAGAAGCCTTGCCCTCCTTGACTGACATTTTCATCTCTTCCTTGCCATGTGCTGAAGTCCTCTGCCATTTCAATGCAAGAGATATAGCCACAGCTGCTGTAGTCACAACAAATGATCCCATGGCAACAATGATATAAGAAGGCACCTCCTGAACCAGACTTCCTTCAGCTGCTGACTCATGATGCAGAACCTGAGATGTAGCGGTGTCTGCACCATCAATTTCCTCCTCAAACAATTCTTGAATCAGAATCCCATCAACATGGTCATCTCTGATGGTGGTGATGTCCTCACCCACAAATGAGGTAAGTCCCAGTGAATCAATTTGCTCACTGCTGCTGGCATCAGAACACATTATTTCCCTTGCTTTTGGAGACAGATCAGTCTGGATTCCTCCTGTCAGTGTAGAGAATTCAGTCTTCAGATGCCCTGCCATATCTACACTGACAGTGGCTTTACAATTATCCTCCTTTGATACTACTGATCTTGTAGGTGGGACACTGGCATCAATGGTTACTTGGCTATGGGCTTCTTCTGCTTCAAGCAAGGCATGCAGCAAGCTGGTGTCATCCTCATTGTTAGCCACCACATTGCTGGGCATGTCTAGTGGTGCTGCTGGTTCCCGCAAATTTGAGGAAGTCTCACCCACCTGCACCCACAAGCAAATTGCCTGGTCACTTGTGTTCTGTAGCTGCCTACTCATTTAATTGATAACATTATTGTTCTGATGTTTCAGTACCATTTACATGAAACAGACAGTACCTTGGATACATTGCTGAAGCAGTATCATGAAAGTTACTTGTGCATAATGTTTGAGCAGAAGCTTCTTACCATTACCAATGATGCCACTGAGTACTTCACACCCAGCTCTCTAGACTCTCCTCCAGCATTCGACATGATATCTGTTGATGTTACTTCCAACTTGGGCTTCCACAAAACCCAAGACATTACACTGTCCAAGGTGATGTTGCTGGCCATCTGAGAAACTTTCATAGCTAATTGAAGACCAACTGTTCTGAAGTGATGGAGAATGCTGGTGAGATGGTGATTCCAAAAACCACCTGAACTCGTAGTCTCATCAAGGTTCTGACGATCACCTGTTGTCACACTCAAGCTTAAAGAAGGGTAGCCACCCACATAAGCAGCTGCAAAGTCTTTGAAGTGCTCACACTGTATCCGTCGAACAAGCAAATAGACTTGTGTCTTTGCATGACCATAGCCTTCACAAAGTAAGATCAGATCTACGATCGGGTGCTGAGTAGTAGTACTACTACAATCCTCCCAGAGGCCCTTGATGCTCTTTGACATCTCTGAGACAGATTTCCTGATGGAGGATTTCTGCCATGATGATTCCAAAGGGTTGTTGACATGCCATTTTTGTGGTAGAAGATGCCCTTGGCTCCCAGATGCCAAAAGTACACTGAACCCCAATCCCGCAAGCAAAATGCCAAAGACCATCCCCATCAGAAACCTTGCACGTGAAGAATGCTCATGAACATCAATCTCATCCTCCTCCTCCTCCTCAATACCAAGAAGCTCCACTGGACAATTTGATCCCATGGTTTGCACGGTGGCTGCCTGGGTCACCACTGCCTCTCCTTCTCCACATGCGAGCACTTCAGTTATGGTGCAAGCCTTTTGTGTTGAGTGCACAGAAGAGACTTCTTCCTTGACCTTGTTTGAATTTACCACCACATTGTTACTGCTCATCTTTGCAACAAGACCATCTTGGTGTACTACAAGTGGAGCATTCTCAGCAATCTCAGAGCTACTATGCACTGCATTGCTAGTGTTCAACTGTTCAACAAGGCTACCTTGATCCAGAGGTGGAATTTTCTCAGCAGTCATAGAAGTACTGTTCCCCCTTGCAGTACACTGGGACAAGCATCCAGAGCCCAAGGTAGTAGTAGGTTCCTTGACCTCCATCTCAGCTATATTGTTGCAGCTCATTGTTGCTGCAGCAAGTGCATCTTGATTCAAGAATGGAAGAACCATCTCAGCAGCAGTCTCAGAGTTACTATTATCCACCCTTGTAGCATCTGCAGCTCTACTGAGCTTAGAAATCAACATGGAGTCAGCTTTCAGCAAACCAATAGTTTCTGATACAGAGCTCCTCCCAGATGCATCTCCAATTGTAAAGAAATCTGGGTTCTGGTCCAGACAACGCCGCCGAGGCCGCTGCTTTCCCAGAGGGACATCAGGTCGAGGAGACAAGAGCTTTTGTTGTTGTGCTGCAGGTGGTGGTTGTTCCTCAACCCCAGCTGTAAATGCAATACCACCTTTGTGGACCTTCAGCGAGTGAGGCAAAGGAGAAAGAAAAGTCTTTTGAGGATGATGTTGCACATTTGATGAAGACTTTTCATCATCATCATTATCATCACCACTTCTGATTGAAACCTTGGTGGTGGAATTCCATGAGACCTTTTCAGCAGCAGGGGAAGATTTAGGTAGTGGAAGAAGGTTCTCATCTTGTTGCATGAACTTCTTGATACGATTCTGCAGCTGAGAAATGGTCACCTCTATCTTCCCAGGCTGCACTCTCGTTGTCTTCCTCAAACCAACTGCTGCTTCTGTTGTTTTTGCAGCAGAATTTGGAGTTCCTCCTGCTTGTTGTGCATTGTTGTAGTAGAGTGCTGGTCTCTCCACCAGCACCTTTTGGTACTTCGGTGAACCACAGTAAGGTCTAGAGGGACTGAATGCAGAAGAAGTAGCAGCAGCTGCAACAGCAGCTCCTGTACAAGGTTTTGGTGTCTTGATAGGAGTTGCAACTCTGGCTTTTCGAGACGGTGGCAGAGCTTCACAGTAGTCCTTGGTATTATGATCATGGTGTGCAACAAAACACACATTTTCTTGATGTACTTCGAAGTTCTTTGTTGGAGTGCTTGGTTCCTTCACATCCAGCTTTGCTGCAAAATGCACAAGACTCTGTTGTTACGAAGGAAGTTGTGCACGAAGAAGATAAGGAGGCTTGAAAGCAGCATGGAAGCTTTGGAAAAGTTTTTCAGGTTGAGGAGACGAGGACCTGGACCAACAAGGAAGAAGAAGGGGAAGAGCGGGGAGCTGTGCACCTTTGCTGGGACTTCTGGCGGGCGACTGGTTGCTGTATAACAGATTGCGGGGAACAGCAGCAGCAGCAGCAGTCTCAGGCCGCATCCCTCTTGGTTGCACGTTGATGAAGAAACTTTGAGACTTGGGAGGAGGAGGTGGAGGACCCGGCGATCTGGATGACGACGACGACGCCTTGGCTCTCTCGTGATACGGCGACCTGCTTGCGCTTCTGGATCTGCTCCCGTTACTCCCCGCAAACGACATGCTTCAAACACTGGACTCAACAACAGAAGGGAAAAACACAGATTCTGTAGCACGCCACAAGCAAGCAGACTCCGACATTCAGCTCAATGCTCTCCAGTGCCTTGTCGCCACTCCCACAAAGATCACGACACACACAACCGTCGACACTACAACACCACTTGAACAAACACACACAAAACACAACACAAATGACGCTCTGCAAAACAGAAGTGATCACAATGAAGCAGCAATGTTCGCCACAAGGATAACAATAATCGAAATAACAACCCAAAAAAAAAAAAAAAACCGACACCGCAACAAAAGATGAAGCAGAGCAAAATAAAACACACACACACACACACACACAAACGCACAAACGCACAAGAAACAAACGCGACACTCTGCTGCAAAGAAAGCACAGACTGTGCAAGACGCGCGCCACCTCAAGTAGACGAGAGAAACAAGCGACGAGAGAAGGAAAAGAAGAACTCAAGAAGCTACCAATTTTGCTCTCCAAAGAAGAAAGCTTCACAACCTTGAGAGCAGTCCGGAGAAGTAAAGCAATGGAGCCACAACAACAAGAAGAAGAATCAAAGTCTTCAGCAGCAAATTGGAGTCGAGAAATTGGCAGCAGCAGCAGCTGAGGACGCGAGCGATCGCGAGCGCGCGCGCGCGCGCGCGGGGGGTGGCAGACAAGGAGCCGTTGCGAAGGCTGTTACGGCCGCTGGAGTTGTCTGGGCGTTTGAAAAACGGTGGGGATCTGCACCGTCGATTATAGCCGACGAGTGGATGAGATGCGCGCCTTTTACGCCTAGTACCTGGGTGTTATAATTCTGACAAGATCTAAAACCCCCCCCGCCCCCCACGTACTTTCCACCATTAATAACACCATTATGTACCCACCTGGATGACAAATCCGCTTCGATGAAGACGAGAAGGAGCGTAAAGACTTCAGGGGGGAAACGAAAAATTGCTCATTTTTTGGATGAATGAAATTATCCTGCACGTGTGTGTGTTTATATGTAACCGTACTCTTAAGTACCACGTGTTTGTAAATCTAACTTTTACCACAGTGGGTAAATCCACTTTTCAAATTTCACTTTTGCTTTTTGGCCGTTCAAATAGCAGGGAACAGCAGTGAGAGAGATTGTGAATCAACGGTGGGAAACACTGTAGTGATTGTTGAATCGACGGTGGGAAGCAAGCACAAAGCACGATCGGGATTTGAATCAACGGTTGTTGTGCTCTGAAAATAGGCCCTGGTAGAAACCGTTATCCTGACTGCACTTAGTAACACTAGTGGGTGCCCGTGACCTTCGGCCACTGTGAAGTCCCCCTCATCCTCCACAACATTTGCCAAAGCATATGGGATAAGAGTGAGGTGCTTATATGCAGAACATGTTGAGAAACGCATTGTGAACTTGAGGAACATATTGGGAACCCATTAGGAACTTAGAGGGAACACCGTGAGAACACATTGGGAAACAGGGAAAAATGGAAAAAAATCCTTCCCGCCCCCCCAAACTTAAAAAGAATAAAAGCAAGGCACCTTGGGCCTTCCCATTGGCCGAAATTTTATTGTCCGTCTGGCTTCGACGGACCTGCAAGGACTCTCCTGTGCTGGCCACCATCACAGCCAGTCAGCCCCTCTCCCGTGCCCAACACACACAGGACCTGCAGGGACTCTCCCGTGCCCAGCCCGCCCCTGTTGGCCACTGTCACAGCAGTAAGCCCCTCTCCCGTTTTTACCGGGTCGAGCCCGATCGACCGGATGTGATGGACCCGAGCTCCGTCACAGACGAACGAACGTAGTGAATTTATATATAAGATTTAACCCAACAACTTGGTTTGCCTCCCATTTTCAACTCTTCAACTGTCCCATCTCTAACCATGGTGGGTTACCTTTAATTTATACCATATCACATGCATCTACCTACCTACCTACCTACCTAGCAGAGCTACCAAGTGTCTTACCTACTCTACATATAACTAATCACTTACATATTTCCTACCTACTTACCACCTTGGGTGAACCATCCATAAAATAGAAACTAAAAATACAAAAAAAAACCCCCCAAAATTCATCCTAATTCCTTTATGAATATTATAAACCTCCCTATGCCTAGACTAAAAAATCAAGCCTCCAAGTCCAAATCTAACCTTTCTTGGGTTTAATTTGGCCACGAATAAGAAGGCTTTAAAAAATTAAATTTCACATCCAAGTTCAGTTTTTATTCAGTTTTTTTTTTCAACCCCAACCCATAGGACTGAAACTGGGACAGCAAATGGGGTTGGGGGGGTTGTGAGGACTACTAATAGCAAACCACCTGGACGAATCATTACTACGATGGACCAATCAGAAACACTGAGCAGCAGTCAGATCCTATTTATTTATTATATTATTTGGCAGGTGTGCACAATGTTGGTGTGCGTTTTAGCAGCCACCCCACCAGCAAACTCTGCTTATGCTGAGCCAAAACTATTTCGTGGGCCAAACAAACGGTCATGTTTTGACTTTGCTTCGTCCAATTTTTACTCTGCAGGATCACATACTAAGCACCATTGGAGATGCTCTTAGGATCACATACTAAGCACCATTGGAGATGCTCTTTGCCTAGGGTAGTGTGAAGGGGGGCAGTCTATGGATTCAATGGAGAATAAGTTACTCACGTGGTATATGACTCAGTTTGTGGATCAAAGAGTTTCCAAATAGATAGTGTGCTTTGGTAGGTGTGTAATCACATAAGTAACGTGGAAGTAGTGTTTTTTTTTATAAAGAATCTTTGTTTTTGTGGCTAAACTGCTCTAATCATCCATTGGAACATGTAGAAAAAGTGGTGATCATCCTAAAGAAGATTTAGCCAAATCTGGCTATAAATCAAATTTAGTATAAAATTTTTAATCATCATTCTATTTTTATGGCTACACAATTGAAAACCAAGTATACAGATCTGACAATTTATTTATTTATTTATTTGTCCCCTTACTACTTCTTTGTGACTAAAAACCTCCAAAATCACTTTTTAAAAAAAAAATAATTTGAATTTTTGGTTCACTTTTTGGTGAAATTTGGCTAATTAAAAAAAAAAAACATTTGGTAGGAAGCGCCTAAAACCATTAGTGTGCCCTAAGTCATCAGTGTACTTAATGTGTAAGTCACTCCACACACCACCCCTTCAAGGGAAACCTCCATGTTATTAAATAAGCTTAGATTTGAGCTTGGAGACTTTAAATTAATCATTTCATTCATTTTTGGACTTGGAGACTTCAAATAATTTTTTGAACTTGAAGATTTAAACCCTAAACTTGGAGATTCAGGATTTTTTTCATTAATTAATTTTTGGGCTAACACAAGTTTTTTTACTTTTTTTTAAAATGTTGAAAAACTTTGAAGATTTCAAACTATATATATATAATTTAAAATTATGGTAATCATTTAAAATTGTGCTAAATGACTAATATGAAATTAAGGAATTCAAGTTTAAAATTAGTTAATTTAATTGTAGGTTTTGGTTTTAGTAAAAAACTTTTGACCTTAAACAACAATTGTGTCATAAATAGTCAATTTTTCAAAATATTAAAATTAAATAATTTTTTTGATAACAAAGTTTTGTTGGTAAACATATTGAATGATAATAGCCTATTACTCACATTCTAAAAACACTCACAATTCCAGAGTTATGAAATTTGAATTTGAATTTTTTTGAAGTGTGTTTCCAGATTTTAGAATTTAAAAGTTCTTTACCACATGTAAATGAGGTGTAATGTTGATGACATAAAAACAAAGTTATAGCTTATGATATAAGAAATTAAATCATAAAATAATTAGCATAGTTTGATATGATTTGAAATTATGATAACTGTTTTAAATGACACACAAAATTTGGTAAAATTTGCACACTTTGAAAGTTTTATATTTATTCAACAATGAATAGTACAAAACATATGATATATTGGAACAACTATATGTATTTTTAATAACAAGTTGCAAAAGGTTTCATTAAAAGATTCCTATATGTGGAAAAATGAAAAGGACTACAAAGGACTTGTAGTTCTTTTATTAAGTAATCCCATTGGTTTTCATGACTCATTTTTGACTTTCTTACTACTTAAATAAGTTCTAAAAAATGTTATCATTAAATGCTAAATTTTTCTCAGGATGTTATCCAATGACACAACATTTAAAAAATATATATATCATTATTTTCTAGTAGTACCAAAAATGTGCCTTGATTGTCATAACATTTTTGGTTATAATTTTAATGATTTTCAATGAAAAAATTTATTCAATATTCAATAACTCTTGCACCAAATGTATTTGATTTGTAACAAATTGATTATCATGTCAATCCAAATTGCATTTGATCAGTGACAAAACTAAGTTTCATGTTAAAATTTGGTTAGAGATGAAACTACAAAGCTGATGTAATATTGATTCACAAATGAAGTTTGTCATTTATGAAAGATGGTGAGAGTGGTGTGATTTCCATGGGTTGGAATGATGATGAGGAGTTGAGAGTTTTGACCAAATGGAAGATTCATGCCATGGTTGGTTGTGATTCAATAACCTCTTGTGGGTGCACAAGAAAATATTCAAATAGTTTGCTCCCACAAGAATGAGAAAGAAAATAATGTGTTATGCACCCAACTAGAGATATTCCTCCAAACAATTAAAGGTGTTACTTGGTAGCATTGAAAATTGACATTTTTGCTTTTGAACATTGTACACACCTCAAGGAGTTTGGTATTTTCAAGTGGGTTGATATTTTCCTCATTATCAAGGTACGACAACAATAACAACAATTCCAAGATTTGTAATATTGGTGGCAATCTATTTGCATGGAGATTTCTTTACAATACAAAATTAGTGAATTCTCAAATTCCTTTCATGGTTGTCAAGAAATTGCAAAAACAATGAATTGGCACACTAATATACATAATGAAAATCTCTCATTGTTCAAAATCGTGAACCTTTGCAAAATATGATGAGGTATTTAACCAAAATAAATGTAGAGAAAGCATTGTACAAAAGTTGCAACATTAGCTTATATCAAAAAGTTTGAATATCATTGCTCATGAAATTTATACCTTAACTTACATAGTTTCTTATTATGTACATGAAGGGTGTGCTTGCAAATCAAGTTTGGATTAACCTTGCAAAATTCTTCATGGTCATCATCATCATACTCCAACAAAAGTTTAGGCATGAATATGTGTTTCATTATGGGGATGCATGTACACCACCACCACCACCTGGCCACCATCCAATAATTTTAACAACAATACATTTTTTAATACAAAGTTATTTTGCTCTTTTTTGCCATACTAAATGCAAAAGAGGGGCCTTTCTTCGTACACCCACATTGTTTGCACCAAGTCCTCTTGGATTGACATCAAGGACTATTTTGTGGTAAGCTATGAAATAATAAAATATTAATTTTTTTAAAAAAATGCCATTTGGGAAAAAATGGAAGTAACTTCCTTTGGGGCCACATTGTTGCCACAATATGCTAAAGAGGTGGCATGTCAAGTCTCACATCAAACATTGTGTCAACTATCATCACATATGATATCATGTGATTTTCGTTACCTTACACACCACATCAATTGCCTTGTCATTGTATGCATATATTTCATGCTAATATATGTGCCACATTGTTGGAGGGCAAATTTATCTTCTAATTCTAATAGGACAACCCACCAAATTAGCTATTACTTTCATTATTATAGGAGGTGACCTTAACTAGATTTAACGAATGCTCGAAAAGAACTATATGGCAAGTTAGTTGTCACTAAAAGTGGGGTTTCGAAGATAAGATTCGGAGGTTTTGCATGTTAAAGGTTGGATTATTGGATCAAAATTTGAGAACTAGTCTTTATTGTTTATGTAGCAATCCAATAATTCAAAATTATTGATAGTAGGTACAAGTGGTTGAAAAGTCACTATTTTCACTATTTTAGAACATGTTGTAATTGATTTGCTTCCACTAAAAGAATAACTTCAATTGAATTAGGTGGTTAAAGGTTAACGACTAAAGTAGGATCTTGGTTGACTTTGGAAGATTTCTATATGTTTAAAATGCATTTGATTGTCACTTTTGTAAATGGTATATAAGGGTCACTTTAGACAAGGGTCCAAAGAGCAAGGTCCAATGAAATGAAGCATTATTTATTGGTCAAAAGCTTTAAATTGGTCCCAAGGTCTTTAGATGAGGGTCAAGGACCAAGACAAATCAAATTTTGATTTAACCTACATGGCATTCTTTTGGAAGGAAAGCCCTGGTTAGGACCCAAAAAAAAAAAGATCTTAGAGGAAAACTCATGGTTTGGAAAACCAAAGTGTAAGTTAGGGTCCAAAGTTGGTTATTTCTTTATTTTTTGCTCATTTCTATTTTTTTTAATCCTTGTCACTCAAACTATGTGAAACGGAAGACATGCTATGGATTGAAGACATTGTTGAGAACACACCAATTCCCCCATTTTTGACGAATTCTAAAGTTAACATGGTTAGATTTGTGTATTCTCACAAGGTGGTTGCTAGAAGGAGTGCATGAAATGGAGGTGAATTGAAAGGTTGAAATATCAAAATAAAAAAACCATGAAAAAAAGAAATAAAGACCAAGGGTTAACTTAATCTTCTTGTGTGACAATCACACATTTTTGATATTGGACCCCAAGCCTTTAGACACACACTCATTGTATTTCAAGAAAAGAATGTTTTTTTTTATTTGAAGAAAGGTCCAATTCAGGGTTTAATTTGCTTCAAGTTGGTCCTTGGGCTTTTGGTCCTTTCAACCTTGTCGAAAATGGCCCTAAGATTATTTAAAACTACTTAAATAGTTGTTTATAATAAAGAAGAATATGTGGAAATTTGTAAATAGAAAAGTGTGTGAAGGTGTATGTAGATTAGATTTAAGTAAGGATTGTAATAGCGATATTAAACTATTTTAACAACTTTATAATATTGTGTGGTGGTGAAATGAAGATGAAACGAATGGGTTATATCTTCAAAACTTAAATGTTATTTTTATTATTGAAATGTGTTGCCTAGGGGTAAATATGTGTTGAAGTTGTTCTATCCATTAATGTTCACTCATGAAAAAAGTACTTCCAAATACTCATTACATACCTTAGTTAAGTTACACTACTAAACTTCATGCCGGAGATTATGGTGATTTCTTCCCAAAAATATAATTTTCTCATAATAAATCAAAATTAATCATCGTTGTTTGTTCCAATAGATATTTAATTCTTATCTAGGTTACATAACTATTGTAAGACCTATCCCTTCAGATCTAAATTCAATAGTTTTTCTCTTTTATTTTGATTTTCATATGGCTATTGGAGTATTTTGACATTTGAGTTCTTTTGGATATAGGTAGTAGCTCAAAATTGAACGAGATATTTTTCATATGTATTTATATAAAAACAACTTGCCTATTTTATACATATGTATTGACAAGTATTTTTACTCAATAAAATTAATTTGTTGAAATTTTCCCACCTAGGTCCCTAGAAAAGATTATTTTCCATTGTCATAATTCTAAAGGGAAGGATAAGAAAGCCAATGGTTTATAGGAGATAAGATTATTTGGGTGCCCCTCTTCCCCTTTGCCACATCTAGAGGATGTCCATTAGGTGTTCTATTGAAAAGCAAGTGTGTGTTGGTGTATTTTAATATTATGAAAGAATGGAGAAACACCTAGTTTGTTGTTATGTGCATTTAATACGTATTAGCATGTTTGGGTTGTATGAAATTGGACTAGTTGGAGATATTGAAACTATAGAAAGAAGAAGGGTAGTTTGTTCAATCCTAGAAGATGATACCACAAAGAAAAGGTAAAGAGGTGTATCTTTTGGCACTACTATCCCATTATTGGTGGCATTGTTGAAAAGGAGGAAAGACAAAAGGCCCCCGAGGGGTATAAATTAGTGTTGGGTTGGGTATTAGCCTTATCGTGATACCCGCTTAGGGGTTTAGGTTCATTATTACAAATGAATCCCAATGGTTAAGACTTTAAGCGATAACCATACAATTCACTTGGATGTGAGAATCAACCACCTTAGAAACACCCGTGATATTTTTCATCCTATCTTTAATATTCAAGGGTTAAAATTGTTATCGATTAGGTTTGGTTTTTAACCTAGAGGCTTTATAACCCAACACCATTATTAAAAGACACTTCCCAATTGGGGCTTGATTCCATGATCCTTTAAGGAGGTACTATCCTTATCCATTACACCATAAGATATTTTTAAAGAAGGTCTTGTAAAAATTTGTTATTTAATGTATACATGGTAATAGTTCACTATTGCTATGTATGAATAACTAACAAACATCTTCAACCTCCCACAAGTGCAGTGTTGTGGTCTAATGGTGTAAACATTCCTCCAACTCTTGAAGTTTGTGGGTTTTGACTTCAATTGAGAATTGGGCCTGATACCCAATTGTTCTCTAATTGATGAGAACCATTGTAATTGAAAATCATTATATATTTTATTTTTGTTTAATTTGAACCCGTGGGTGGGTACACAAATTTTAAAAATAAAAAATAAAAAATCAAGAAAGGAGTTGGTTCTCCTAAAGTTTTGTAAGAATTGACCCTAATGATTATTTTAAAAAAAAGTGAGAATCACCCAACATTGGTATAAGTTGGTCTTGAAAGTAATCAAATTTCACATAAGAATGATCTAAGTTTTGGGAATGAAGCAACTATTGGATTTCTCAAGGAAGGCGACAAGGCTTAGTAGTAACCCTAACTAAATTTGAAATTTGAAATACTAAACTCACTCTAACATTAGAATTCTAAGTTATAATGAAATTCAATTGTTGTCTTACCATTAGCTAGTGAGAAGGGGAGTAGAAACTTGGAACTTAAAATTCAAGTCATCATGTCATGAAAAAGAAAGTTTGTATTATGCCTACTTGGGTAGTACCACCACCCTTGGAAGAAAATTGAAGTTATAGTCATCACATTTCGTAGAGCAAAGTGCATACTTGCTTTTTGCAAGCACAAAGGAAAATGGTTCTCAGGTATCCTTGCTTCTTGGGCAAGACTTTCAAATGTTTATAGTTTTGCAAATAAAATTCTCTTCATAGAACATTGAAAAAAAAGTTATACTTGCATACGACCACAAAGGAAAAAAATTTGCTAGTATACTATAGAGCATGGGACTATGAAAATGTATTTCTAAAATGAAATGAAGAAGTTAAACTACATGACAAAGAAAGAAAGAAAGAAAGTAGTCAAGAAAATCTTAATGGTTAAAAATTCATGACTCCAAAAATTATCGGAACATCTTAGGAGTTAATAATTCTAGTGATAATGATTCTTCAAAGTCGGTTTAGGTGAGACACCTTTAGATTCCATAAGTTGTCACTTGGACAATTCCAAATAGAAAATTCTATGTCTTTTCCAACAATTTGTATATCATTTATTCACAATTGAATCTTAATCCAATTGTTGAATTGGAATTCAATTTAAGTACTTGAATACAATGTCATTCAATATTTTCATTCAAATGAAATTTAATTTCTAATTTCAAAATTGAATAATATTTTTCATCAATTGATTAGTTGATCATCATTGGTAGTGTGCAAGAGCACAGAGCCCAAGTAGGTAATGGTAAAAATGCAATGTTTCAAAGAACTCTAAACTAGGCGTCATTATGCCCAAATCTGACAACTCTAGTGAATCGAGATGCCTTCATGTAGCATAAAAAAACGATGAATGAGGGATTCTCTGTCTCTTATGAATAGTATTGGAAGCTAAAGTTGATTGTATTGTTATCTGATGCACAGGAATCTGGCAATGGTAGAAGTCCCTTATTGTTGAGGATGATTAGAGTTACTTGCTTGACATCTAGACTGCAATCGGGATACCATTGAGGAATTCACATTGTTGGCTACAACCTCAACCGCAGCATGCATCTCTAACCAGCTGGCTTTGCTGCATCGTAGCTCCAGATTTGGACAATGGCATCAGAATCATCAGCCATATGGAATTTGGGCTTTGCTTAAGATTGTTTAAGCTATAGCATCAATCGGTTGACATCAAGAAGATGTGCCCTGCATTTGAAATTTGAGATGATGTGCAAAATTGGCAATACTATGAACTTTCACTTATTGATGATGGGGTTTGTGGATGGTGGCAACAGGGCAAGGGTATTGTGAGCCATGCGCTCTTACAAGAGGGAAAGGGTTTAGTTAGTCAAATCTCAAAGCTGAAGTCTGCTGCTGTCCAAAAATATAAGTCATTGGCACAATTGAGGGAAACAATGAGGGGAATGAAGGATACCTTGACACAGTGGGAGGTACAGTTGGAGGCACAGTTGACAGCCAAGCTTCAGGATCAAGCTTCCAGAAAAAGATCTCAGAGGACTTATTTGTGGAGGAGACACACCATGCAGAACAATGGGAGAGAAAACTAAGAGTAGAGAAGAATATTCGTTGCTTTTTGATTCTGGATTTTGGAAATCACTTTTGGAACAGGAGCTTGTAAACCTTCTTAAGGAGGTTTCAGTCTTGCTTTCTGTATGCTCACAATGTAGTCCTGCAAATTGAAGCAGATAGTTATAAGATCCAGGTCCAGGAGTTCAATCCACAAGAGTGGTACTTGCTTGCAGTATCAACAACAGTGAAGAGTCTCTCACTTGTTCAGGTACCATCAACAGTAACATGTATGGTAGTGACTTCTCTATCACAACTTCCCCACAGACTTAGTCACTTCCCTACAGTGGGTATAGGCCAGTGTAACCACTAACCTATGTACTGAGTTTCTGTTGCACGTCTGGAAGCAATGGGAAGACTCCACAATGAAACTGGCTAGTAACAAACAACAACACACGGAGAGAACACAAAAAAGAGGGAGAAAATAAATAAATAAGACAGACACACAGAAAAGGAAGACACCACAATAACATCTGTTTTAACAGAGAACAATCACAACAATGAGATTTGACCACTAAAGCACAAGGAATGCAACAACTCCCTTCTGTTCAGGCATAGAAAATGGAATCACCAAATGAATTTCAGTCTTTCTGATGCCATTATCACTATTTCTCAACATCAGCCAGCATCAAGAAGTAACATCATACAGTCTTTTGCCCCATGAAAGGAGAGAACAGTGTATGTACCTCCTGGCACCTTTGCAGAATCCAAGGATGAGACGACAAATGGTCCCACCTGGACAAGCAATTTATACATAACCCATACACACACACAACACACAAGTTGGAGCGCCTGAAACAGTGTGCCAGAGCCAAATCAGATTTAACTACAAAGCACCGCATACTGAAAATCGAGGCCATGTTGATGGCAAAGTTTCCAGTTCTGTTAGCTGCAATCTGCAAATGAGTTGAAGGTCTCAGTAGACTCTCCACAGAGATTTTGAGCAATTGTTTTTTCTGTTTTCTATTACTTGGGCCATACCATTTGACAGGCCAAAGAATGGCAAACTCGACAGGATTAAAAGGCATCCCAATCCTAGACCAAAATAACCAAGAACCTAACTGGTAAACCAATTTGATTGGACCTCATAAAACCCAGTAAAATAAGCATCTATATGAGGTGAAACAATTACAGCTCACCTTGAAAGGGCCCGGGTAGATCAACATTTCAGTTCAATCTATGAATCAATACTAACTGCAAGCATGCACAAGCCCGATTAGGAGGGCCCACTTGCACCTTATAAGCCTAAATTAGAGCCTGTATGCCTAATTGCTGCATCTCTCTTAGCTTCCAGCGCCTGTGAATGTCAAATTCTTGCATTTCTCCAGGTATCACTTGTTGCATTGCCCATGCATAGTGCACAGTGTGAATTTCATCCTGCCACAAAGGACGAACAGCTTCAAAATGTGATACAGCAACAATTGGCACTGTACCTGCAGATGAAGGTCTAACAAAGTTTGCAGAATCTGTCACAGTAACAGTCAAATACACACCTTTGCTCCTTCTGTAATGTTGCCATCTCTGTCCCGTGCACAATAGATTTGCTGTGTTTGAAACTGACAGAGAACAAAAAAATCCACATAGCAATGTTACTCTTTAGAACTCTATTAATGAGCATAAGAACACCTACTTCCATCTGGAGTCTCAGAAGGTTGTCATTAACAATGTGTTTCTCTCATTGATCACATTTCATACAAATGCGTCCCTTCCTGACAAAATCAAATTTTTGAATAATCCACATCTCGTGCTCTTGGCATTCCATATTGCAACCACCAGCCCATGCATGGATGAAGCATAACAATTGTGCTTAAGTTACATCTCCAATGTGTTTAGAGTAAATAAACAGTCAGCAACAGGCAAATGCTGGATACAGGTACTCACAGCAACAATAATTATGGGTGAATTGCCCAGCAGTTTGGTATCTTTGACTTCAACATCTGAAATGTGCAAAATCTGTTCCAGTAGACAACACAGTAAAAACCTCATGGTGGAATCCAATGCAAGGAGAATAGAAACCATGGTGAAAGGAATGCAGACAAAAACCTGTGACATGTATGAGTCTCACCTTATTATCTAAGAAAATCCCTTGGCTCTCTAGTGCTTGCCTCTCAGCCCGACAACGTTCCACTACCTCCCTACTACACCTTTCCCGCAACACATTCAAATCACCCTGCCACATAATATCAACATTAAAGCTCACATGTCATCCAGTAAGAAAACCGGCAACCCTGCACACCAGGAACTCGATGCAACCTACATGAGAATATACCAGTGACTAGGCCATGTGCACCAGATGGCAAAGTCCAGGTTTGCTGCATCATGCAGTGAGAATCCATGAATACAAAAGCTATGGGATGATTGTGTGCAGTCTGCCAGACCCCAGGGACTGACATCCAGCAGATTATTTACCTTAAGGTAAGCTCGAAGGACTGGCCTAACATCTTCTTGAACCTCCAAAATGAACTCTGTAATTGAAAAGGACCTGACCCATATCCACAACCAATGAAGGACTCAGATACAAGGATAAAAGAATGGCAAGCAAGGGTTTCCCATCTGATTGATGAGTAAGTAACATTGCATCTACTTTTGATGCAACGATTTCTTCTACTGCAGGTTGCAGATGTTGTTGCATACCAGGAATTTGATCTATGCAAGATTTACCCAAGCTAGCAATGTCATTAGACTAAAGCCAACTTAGCAAGCTTCCTGCCAATGAGCTGTTGGGTGTAGACTACTTTGGCAGTAGCACTCAGTCACCAGACCTATTCAAGGCTAACATCACAAAGTTTCCACTCAACTAAAGACATGTAATTAGTACCGGACTCAGGCATTGAGGACTGGATACAGTGTGCAAATCATTCTGTATACATTAGTTAAGCAGTGTTGAGATGGTGCAAGACACAGAGACAGTGTAAATGCATGACCACAGTACTAATTCAACAGGAATCAGCTTTGTGATGACAGAAAGGTCCACCTCGATCCATCAAGCACAATCCATTAAAACGATGAAAATAAACTCACGGATCATGTTGTCGAATCTCCCGCATGGCCACAGCCGTGGCCGTCTCACCAAAAATTGACTCATTTAGGCTGCAAAAAATGAGATGACAACGCACTTAGCAGAGCAAACAACAAATATTGGGCCAAACTGATTCCAAACAATCAGACAGGAAAACATTTGACTGGAAGTGGTGAAGAAAATAGAATGAAGGAAAAGTTTAAACCAGAGGATCTTGTAACCCACCAAACTTTCAAGAACCAGAAAGATTGCCATGTCACACTCAAGTGTATGGAACTGCTTTTCTAATGTACACTGATATGCAACACTGCAATGGACTAGTCACAGACTCTCCAACAAAGACAAATGGTAAAACATACTCTTGAATTTTGTGCACAACAGGACTGTCACTGGTCTCCCATCTTTCCCGCAAATCCTCTGCAAGCTGCCAGCCACAACAAAGGACACTGCAAACCTTCAATACAGAAGCAGAAGCTCGTCAGATGTTGCAGATGAAACATAGGTCAATTTATTCAAGAGGACATGAAATCAGGCTCATTCATAAGAAGAGGTGCAGAAAAAATCAGAGCAATCTGAAGCTTACTTCTTGTCCTTTTGTGACCACTGGAAGCTCCTTCACAGTTTTGAGTTGTCTAAATGCTGGATGTGCCCATGCCTGCAAACCCAAAGACACTGCTATTAGCCTTCTTCACAAGCATGGACAGTAGTCTCAAGTAGTAGCAAGTAGATGGACTCCCAACAAACAACTAGAACACCAAGCTTCAATCAACAAAACAGTGGATCATTTTTCTACATGATGCAGCATGGTGCAAACATCATCAGAGAGATTGAAGTAAAACATGACAACATCAAGCACAGATAACCACAAAAGAAAGCAAGAGAGGAAAAAATGGAGATGGGTATGGTATTGATTCCAGTTTTTCTTCATGGATTGCCACAAAAGAAAGCAAGAGAGGAAACAAAATGGAGATGGGTAGAGTAGTGATTCCGAGTCTTTCTTCAGACCTTTTCTTTCAAAGACTCCCACTGTTTTTCCCATCTGGTTGTCTTCTTCACAACAGGTACAACAGCAGTCACCTGTGTATTCTCAGCTGGTGGTGGTCCTGCAGCAGCAGCAGCTCTGGTTCTTCTCCTCCTTGGTGCAGTGTTGCTCAATTCTTCCCTTAGAAATGAGTAACCGGTCTTCATGGAGTCTACAAACTTTGTCTCCTTCACTTTGTGTAAAGCGGATTCTGCAGAAGCTGTAGCAGTCTGAAACCCTTGACTAACAGTAGCATACACCATCTTTGCTGCAGCTGCTGCAAATGACTCTGCTGCTGTCTGAGCTGAAGAAGATTGCTCTCTTCCTCCTGCTGCTGCACCACCGCTTGAAGAAGCCTTAGCCTCCTGTTTTCCCCCTCATACAGCAGAACACAAGAGAAATGTTTGAACTTGCACAAAATAGAAAGAAATCCATGCCCTAGAGATTCCATATCCCTGGACCGAAAGATTGCTGTATGCAATCCTCTCAAGACATGTCTGGGAGTCAGAATGCTTCCACAAAATCCCTGTTGCAGGCAGGCTGCTAAAGACGTAGGTAATACATGCTGCCATGCGAGAAGACGAGCGAGAAAACGCATTCTGAAGCAGAAGCAGAAGATCCGGAAGTAGTTGCAGTGGCAAGAAGAAGAAGAAGAAGAAGAAGAAGAAAGAAGGAAATGAAATAAAACCTGCGTCCATTTTGCTGCAGCGGCCTGTTGATCGCTGGTGAAGGCACGAGAATGCAGCACCCGCCGGTTGCACCACACTTCTCCGGCATCGATTGATGATGAGAGAGGAGGAGACGATGATGCAACAAGGGCAGCAGAGGATCGACGTGACGATCTTCCAACGAGACGCGCGATGGCGACCGATCTCGACATCTCTTCTGCAGTGCCAAGGCACGTAAGAAAATTGCCGATCTCTTCTCAACGAGAAACACAAATCACTACGCACAAAAACACATACAACACTACTGCACGCACAGTCGCAGGGTGAAGAGGTTTCTAGGTTTAGGTTTAGAGGGGGAGAGACAGAGAGAGAGACGGAACCTCGACTTTTTGTGTGACTTCTTTCCCACATCTTCGCATATTTCCTGCGCAGGTTCCACAAGCGAAGAGATCGGTGAAGACGCCGACACCGACTTCTTAAGGAGTTTCTCAATTCGGGGTAGTGAAGGAACGAAGATCGTCCTCCTGCAAGATCCGGGACCAGCAGCAGCAGCAGAGCTGGGAATACATCTGCTAACTTACTGACTGATTGACTGTGGAAACCTCTTCTTCTTCGATAGGTATCGAGGAAAATAGGGAGGGAGTGAGCAATCTTCCTCGCCGTGGTGTTGTTCGCGCAATACATCATCGGTATGCATCTTGTTGCAGTGGCGTGTATTATGATGGCTTGATCTTTCCTGTCGGACAGACTCGAGGTTGGAGCTGGAACAAACGGCGATGCGATCTTCAAAGAGACAGGTACTTCATCTTCTTCTCTGCACTGACTTCCGTTGTCGCAAGAGTTTTGAAAGAGATGATGCTTCTTTTCTGGCCGAGTTGCTCCGCTGTCGCAAGAGTTCTGCAAGAGATGCTTCTTGTCTGGACCGATTTCCGGTGTCGCAAGGTTTCTGAAAGAGATCCGTCTTCTGCTCTCGACCGACTTGCTCCTTTGTCGGAAGAGTTCTGAAAGAGAAGCTTCTTTTCTGGATCGGCTTCCCTTGTCGCAGGAGTCTGAAAGAGGAGTTGCCGCTTCCATTTTGTATCGGCTTCCCTTGTCGCCGGCGTTCTGAAAGAAGAGATACCACTTCTTTTCTGGACCGACTTGCTCCGTTGTGGCAACAGTTCTTATTTTGTATTTGAATTGTTCTGAGAACACAGAAGTTCGATTTCGGTGTGTCTCTTTTTATGCGTGACCATTTGCTCGTGTTCTGGAACGAAGGAAGAAGAAGAAGAAGAAGAGGGGGAAGGAAGAGGAGGGCTCTGTTCATGTGTCGAAGAAGAAGAGTCGGTGATAGTTTATGACTGACAGAGAGCATGCCATCTTTTGTGCCTCTTCTCTCATACGGCAATCCAAACGCAGGTGTGGTTTTCTTCTTCAGGGCCACAGGGAAAGTGCTTTCTTTCTTCTTGCAAGTTTCTCTTCTACTCCTGCATTTGTGAAGTGAAGATTATCTTCTTTTTGTTTTTGTGTTTTTTGTTTGCTGAAAGATGTGATGATTTCTGCCCCTCACAACTATGAAAGCTGCACACGTGACTACAGCTGCTCCCCAAGAAGAGAAATCCGGTGAGAGAGCTTGTCCTTGCACATCACCAAACACTCTTGTCGATGGTGGATCTCGACTCACTCTTGGTGAAGAAGGTGAGAAAACTTCGACCTCTGTGCAAGGACAGGTGCAAGAAAATGCTGCAAAGAGACTTCTTGCAGCCAAAAGGAAACCGGTGAAGACCAGAAAGAAGGTTCCCAGAAACCATGTACGATAGCACACACACACACACACACTCTCTCTCTCTCTCTCTCTCTCTTTATGTCTGTGTCTTCTGTGTTTGTGCATCTGCTAGCACATCAATGTCTTGCTCCAGATTTTCAAGCATTTTATCGTCTCAGTTGTTATTTGCATCAAGCTCAGAAAGCGAGAATTTGTTTTGTTTGTGCCTCATTTCTTTGAGCTCTTCATTTGGACTTATGTTGCCAGTTGCTGGTTTGGCAGGGGTTAGGGGCTGGGGAATCGATGCATCCAGAAGGTGACACAAGCAGAGCAGTGCAAGAGAAGCATGAGCAGTCCTCGAATGAGGTTGAAGTCAAGGCACAACATTATGCACGAACATTGCGGGTGGTTAAGAAGGCGGTGCTGGAGGTGCAGTTACTTCTCCTTGATGGGATCCAAGAATACTCACAGCTACGGGCAGCTGGGAGACTCCTGACGAAGTCTGAGTATGCTGATGTTGTGACGGAGAGGAGCATTTCAAAGCTTTGTGGGTATGCACTATGCAACAACCACCTCTCAGCTGAAAATACTCGAAAAGGGCGGTACCGGATCTCACTTTCAGCTAAGAAAGTGTATGATGTTCAAGAGTCCAGTCAGTTTTGCCATGTGAGGTGCCTTATTTCTAGCAAAGAATTTGCTAGCTCATTGGTCAATGATCGGGATGCTGTGAAACTTGGCAAAAGTTTGCCTGAGATTATCACTGCTGTGAGGGGCTCAAAGTCTTCCAAATCCAAGTTAGCCACATCAAAAGTTTCAGGGGCAGATCTGTCTGGAAAAGTGAGCCACAATGAACCTGATCAATATGACAGTGAATCTGCAAGCTCTTCTAGTGCACAGGTACCCAAGGCTATAAAAGATATGAAAGGTGCCATTGATGTTTCAAATGTGGGAAATGAATCATGCACATATGGCAGTGCATCTGCAAGCTCTTCTAGCACACAGGTACCCAAGGCTGTAAAAGATATCAAAGGTGCCATTGATGTTTCAAACTTGGGAGATGACAGAAGGGATGCTAAGCAAACAGATTTGGTCATCAAGGAGCATTTGCTTGAGCAAGAAATTCCCACAAATTTCGACTATGTGGGTCCCTCAAATGCTGTTGAAGGCTACATACCCAAAAGATCATATGGTCAAGTTCCTCAAGTGAAGGCTGTAGTCAGAGTTTCCAGTGAGGGGAAGAATGATCCAAATGCATTGTCTGAATTAGTTGAAACTTCCATAAGCAGCTCAAATAAGGAGGCAGAAATGTTGGAGTATGGGGTTCAGTTCTTTGCCAATGAGGAGAACGGAGATAATTCACCCATTGCAGATTCTATAGCTCATTTGCTGAAAGGGAGTACAGATACAGGAACTGCCAGTAGTCTAGTGGACTCTTCAGAAAAAATGATTTTGGCGTCAGAGGAATTAAACAGCCATTCAAGGGGTAGGAATAAGTTTGTTGAGAGCTCTAAGAGCAGCTTGCAAACATCTACAAGCAAGGAGTGTGCTGGAAAGGCTGATCTCCAAAGTACAGAATGTGATGTGTTAGCAACTGACATCTCTCTGAATACAGGTAAACTAGCTGGGAACTTAAGGCATTCCAAACTTCTAATCAAGTAGATGGGTTGAGGTCCAATGGTGAAGTTTATATGCTCTCTGAGCACAGTCAAGAATGCTGTTAACCATGCAACAGAAGTTATTACCTGCCTGATTGTAAGTTTTGTAAAGTCCTGTTTCAGATCCATATGGTAGTTTAGGGTTTATCTGCAGAACTGAAATCTGTTGAAGTCTTCTCCAGAGAAACTGTCAACAATTGCAGTCTATTGCAGGCATATTTATAGTTAGTAACAGGCTATATTGTATGGTAGCTGGTCACTAGTAACTACCATCTTTGTTGCTGCCGAAGGTCTCTGAGCATACATGTCACTGTCACCGCTGTTCAAATCACTCATCAGTTTTGATTCTGTTCGTCAATTTTTTCATATTTCTTTATGTGCATAGAAACCCACTTGTTGAAGTGCCCACTTCTGCTTAAGCTTGTGACCACATTGATTATCTGGACACCTGTCTTTATTTTCAATTTGTTATAGTTGTTGGGTCTCCTCCTCACCTTCATGCTCTGGGCATCTAATCTATAAGCTCAGTTGAGTACAGCCTGACCACCTTCTGGTGTACAGATGTGGAAAAGGGAACCATGAATTTGAAGTCAGCTTTGAAGAAACAGAGAGCAAGGCAAAAGCATGGTCGGAGTGTGTCTTGGGTGGATGAAAAAGGTGGTTCAATGAAGGAAATCTCTTGCAGCCCTGGAGTTTCAGAGAGTGGGAACAGCAGCATTATAAGCACAATTTTGGATTCTGTGTCTGACCTGGTAATGATCAAACCTTCTCCACAACCCTTGTAGGTCTCTGGGTGCCAAATTCTCTCTCTTTTGACTAGGTTCATATTCAATTTAAGATGGCAGAGTGGAATCACCTTGCACTTTATACACCACAGAATCATTTAGTCGTTTCCAGTTCCAGGTTATTGGAATTTGGGCCTTTGTCTGCTGAGACATTCTGCTTGTGGCTTAAGTTTGCTGATACCCTAATTCCAGACCAGAGTGGCTTTTGAAGATTTGACTCTATGTTTTTAGGCTGACTATATTGCTTCACTTTGTGCAGACCATGAAAGATGTATCGGTCTCAATGGACAACAACACCAACCTGGGAAATGAAGGTGGAAAGCAGGAGGGATTTAACTCCCTCCAGTCAAGTCTAAAGAGTGCAAGAGAAGCAAGATTAGCATCAGCAGAAGCTGTAGCTGCAGCTTTGACTCAAGCAGCCACAGCTGCAGCTGCAGGGGAGCTTGATTGTAATGAAGCTGGTATGATCATCTTCAGATTTGTTCACCATTCTGTGCTTTCTAAGCATTTTTCTAACATTTGCATTCAATTCACATACAAATGTTTCTGCCAAAATGCTTGCAAAAATCATTTATTGTTCTTTTGGAGAGCTTTTGGTAGCAGCTTTTGGTCCTGCATGAAATGCTGTCTTGGGTTTGTTGAGTTTCTTTCAACCCAGTTGGTTTGCTCTTTGCAGTGGCAAGAGCAGGGCTCTCAATTTTATCTGCCACCCACAATGCGAGTGTGGCAGCAGAAGTGAGTGAGTGTACAGAAAGTTTTGATTTGGCCGAAGATGCAGATGAGGATGAGACAGAGGAAGAAGAGGATGATGATCTTATTCAGAAAACACTGAGAGAGCAAGGTGAGATGAGATGGCGACAGGTGAGGCCTGACGACTTTGAAGATGACGACAAGGATGATGAAGATGGATATTTAGGTGCTCGCAACATTCAGTTCCACCCTCCACCAACAGGATTCAAAGCTGAGGTCAACATTTCCTCTTGGTTTGTCATGAAGTTGTACTCTGCTTATTTTCAAGCCTGTCTATCTCCTCACTGGCATATCCAAACTCCTCGTTCTGTTACAGTTCAAATAACTGGTAGTAATGAAATGGGTTCCTGAATGTAGGTAGCTGATGGTGCCTCTGACATTGATCACACCAAATGGTGGGATTAACTGCAATAGTGTGCTTATGTGGTTTATATGTGAATCTCAGCCATCACTGTAGGAGGGACATTGATTGTGCTGTAGTGATGGGCAATTTTTGGTTGATTTACTTTCTCTAATGTGGATTTATTGTGGAAAATTTGCTAGGTATCAATGTTTGGGACAATATACATGGCCTTTGAGGGGTGGATATCAGCAAGGACCATAGCTCACATATATGGTAAAGAATCTCATGAAGAGGACAAATTCTTGTCAGTTGGTGGTAGGGAGTATAGCCGGCAAACCATGGCCGGCGATGCTGTCTCTGTTGAAATTTCGCGCTCGTTTTCTGTCTGTCTTTCACGGGTGCTTCCAGAAGTGGTTCATGAGTTTCACCTATCAACTCCGACATCAACAATTGAACGAGCTCTGGTAAAATATTCCCATTTCCTGTAAATCTTGAATGCTTTTCTAGCCTGGTCATGGGGTGATTGAAGTTTTGGAACAAACTTGGAATTGAACCATTTCATGTTGCTGAGGGATCTCTACACAGGTCAAAAATCTGCAGTTTTTTTGAGGCCTATGATACTTACCAACTACATTTTCTTCAGTCAGAGCCTTCACAGGGTGGGTATTAAATCATGAGATTTGCACTTTTGTTTTTGTTTCTCATTAAAATGCTGCAGGGTCGGGTGATAAACACAATGAGCTTTTATGAGGCCTTGCCACCATTTGGAGTAAAACAATGGCGCCTGGTGACCTTGCTGTTGTTAGATGCCCTTTCTGTGCAACGTTTACCTGGAATTGTATTGTCAAACAACCGAGCCATTATGTGTAAGGTATTACAATGCGTCATTTCCTTTATCTTTGAATTATGCATCCTTCATGAGGTTGAGGTGGTTGCATTGCAGGTGCTTTTTCTAGGTTTTAAATCACAGCAATGCCCAGTTTATGCTCAAGCTGAATGAGGCTAAGGGCCTAATAAAAGATATTGTGGTTCTTCCCTTGAAATTCTGTAGCCTGACTGACCTGTGCCGGTGACCCAATCATATAAGCATTAGTTCAGACTAGTGAATACAGAAAAATTGTGGGAAAGAGTTTGTAAGTTGCAGGAAAGACTTATTAGAGTATATACTGGTTTGGGAAGGCTGAAAACAACAGAAGAACAAATGATGGAATCCTGATGAAAGAGAGTGTGCCATACAGGTCTCTGAATTCACAGGAACAAGTGAGGTGGAGTATGATGCATATCGTGACGTGCTGCTTCCTTCAGGTCGCTCACCCTTGTTTGCATCTCTCAGTGGCGGGTGACATGAGAACCTCTTACATCCATCCCATGAAATCATTGTACACACTCATGATAATGTTAGGGTGAACCTGACACGTCCTCTTGGTTGTAGAGGCATTACCATCTGTATGATGGTTGGAAGTGGACATAGCACTAGCAGTGCCTGATTACATGCCCTGGTCTTGTTGCAACTGTAAACACTAGAGGTTACATCTCTGAGATTGGATCTATATGAGACCCAAGAGAATAGTCACTGTCAGACCAAGGAGGTTTTAGCAGTGTTCCAGCTTCCAGGGAATTTTCAAGTGAATTTTGTGGAAGCCAATGGACTTTGTATCATGAACATGAAGTGTCCTGTCTGGGATTATGAATATCCATGACATAAAGTGCTGCATGGGTTCTTTCCCCGTGCCTTGCAAGGATTCCGCATATAGAGTTATAAGCAATGCTCACCTCTATCTGCAGGACTGTGGATTCATGGAACTTGCAGGAACAAGCTATAAATTTTCTCTTGGGTCTTTTTCTCAGCGACAGCAGGATTTTGCAGTTACTAATATGATATGTATTTCAGTATGAATCCTAGTTATCTAGTTGTGATCTTATACTGCCAAATTTTCCATAGTTGAGAGCCAGTTTTTATGAGTTTTGCTGACATGTTCTGTTTGTTGAGACAATCCAATTGGTGGAGGAGGTGGGGGGGGGGGGGAGAGTGGTTTTGAGGTACCAGAGTTCTTTACACCTCTTTTGCTGTTCATGTTGTCAGCAGCAGCCTTGCACTTTTGTAGCAGAACTGCTTACACACAGCCACCCATGACATTGATATTGACCTGTTGAAACATAGTTTCCATGTTCTGTACCACATATTCAATATTGATAACCAGTGCTGTTTTCATTTGAGGGAGGAATTGCCCAGTTGAAAATACATGGAATGGATGCAGCAACACTCCCACGCCACATTGCAATTCCAAAAAGCATAATTTAACTTTTATCTGTGGAGAAAACTGACCACAAGTTACACGCTGTGTTTTGAGAAATCATAGGTAAGGGACTTAAGATTACGGGTTCTGTTTGTCATGAGTAGTATTGCTTGACTATCTACTTCTGTCCACCAACTGGTCACATATGTTACAGAATATTACGAAAACAATTGCTGACAAACTACAAACATACCACAAGTTTGCATCATGTGCATAATGTTTTCCTGAGTTAAACAGAGAGTTCGTAATGTTTGGTCGATTGATTGCATGATGAGCCTTCAGTCAGATATAGAAACTATGTTCCATTCTCATTTGACAGAAACTGAAACAGAGTACCCAGGGACGTTACTTTCAAAACTCCAAAACAGACCAATTTCAGCCTCCCAGATTGCCCACATCATGGCATGAATAAATGTATTGTGTAAATCAAGGAAAACGAACACAAGTATTGGGCGGAGCTTAGTACTGGATCCTCCCAGTTGAGCCTTAAGCTTGCAAGGTCATCTATTATAAATCATGGGGTGGTTTAGCAGGCTACGGGACACCAACCTGCAGTTTATAGCAAAACGAGTCTGGGTTCTGTCAACATCATGCTCAGTATACCGGGTGGAGGAACTTGCCATTAACTGGATCCTCTAGATCTTCTCACCACCTCACGCAGAATTGAAGAACTGAAAAGAGAAATGAACAGTTAAACAAAATGAAATCTCCTGATGGCAACTAATGATACTTAGAAGGAATTCAGTGTTTTTAGTTTTCTTTGGAATGGAAAAGGATTTGTGTATTTTGTGCCTGTTGTTACAAGCAAAGACTGAGACAGAGAAAACTGGTAAAACTGTTGCTTCCATAACAAAAAAAGAGAAGAAGAATCAAGAGCTGATTATTCAGCAAGCATGCCATGAGCAGGAAGAAAGCTTGTTGAACTTTTAAACTCACCTCATGCACAGTCAGTTTCTCATTTGCAACAGAAGTGCTTTTAGGTTCTTATGAAGCTCCTCTGAAGAGCATGATGGCAAGTGGTCCCACACAGAAGTGGATGAAGCATCCAAATAAGTGAGTAATTCCTGAGCCAAAACTGGTCCCTGCCACGCATTGCCATCCAGGTCCATACCTGTTGTCGAATTGCTGCATTAAACACTCACCACAAAAAGAAAGCTGTTGCCATCAAAACCACATTACTCACACTCTCCTATCAAAACGTTGACACAGGTTTTTCCAGATTTGATGTATCCCTGTATACCAGTCACACATCATTGGAAATCTGCAACATTTCTTGTTGCAAATCGGCAGCATTGACGAAGATGATGGTAGTCAGTAAAGCTTTGCTTCTGATGATGGTCTCAATTGAAGCGGGAAAGAAATGAAGTGATCTACTTGAGTCGCCATTGTGGAAAGTGATTCCAAATGGAAGAGCTACACAGTTCCTTATTTGTTTCCAACAGGAAATGTTTGTGTTCTAGATTGCAAGTTTGTAGTTGCAAAATCTGTCGTGCTGGGACCTCTCTCTCTATGCTATTACTTGAAAACAAAGAATGTACCTAAAGCCTCGTGAGAAAAGAAAAGAAGGATGTATTTCTCACAATTTGCAAAACTGCAAACCCAGATTTTTCCTGGTTTTCTGGAGACAGCAATAGTGGCACAGCAGCATTGTTGTTTCTATCTTTGGATCATCTCCAACTCTCCCGCTTCCCCTTGTGAAAATTACGCACACTGTATGTATCTTGAAAGCATCCGAGTGATGCTCTCTCTCTCTCTCTTTGTCTTCTCAGAAGACATTTTCTAGTTCAATGGCTGCTCTGAACGCTCTTTTTATCTCTCCTACTGAATTTGCGTTCTTCCTCATTTCTTTACTTCGTTCAGTGCTTTTCAAATGGAAGAGTGAAGAAAACGTCAAAAGCTTAGTAGCTAGAGAGCGAGCCACAAAGTGTGAGTACTCGTACCGTCTTGACGTAGCAGGCAATCTCCTTACAGTCGCTGATTTCGTGCAGATCCAGAGCGTCCAAGGCACAGCGCATTGCGTGTTCCTGCATCTTCTCTGGCATGTCTGTCTCTCCGATCTTTGCCATACCTTCGAACATCTTAGCAAGTCCAGCAGATGAGCAAATCAAGAATCAACTCCCGGCCGGCGGGCTCCAAGAATGCCACAACGAGAACTCAAGCCGTCAGACAATACATAATAATTTCGTCAAAAATAACCCGGCACCACGTACGTGACTGACCTTGCCGCAATCGAGACACTCACTGCCTTCGACCTCCTCTTCGAAATTCGGTCACGAACTCGGTGCAACTACGAGATCATTCTATCACGTACGGACTCCATTCTTGTTCTCTTTCAACGTCAAAATCCAGAAATCCAGAATTCAACAAAATCCAGAAAGGCTGGCTGGCTGGCTTCCTTCTGGCTCGAATCCCGCCAATGGTCCTTGAAAGCTGCGTCAGTGTCCGAAATCCCAGCAGATCCTCACCATACCGGCTACAGCGAAACGCGTCTGGCCAAAAATAGACAAAGTTTGTTCACGTAATATCCAGATGCACGCAGGCACAAGTATATTCAGGGATTACAGAAAGCACGACGGACGCAGGCACAAATATATCCATTGAGGAGTACAGAAACCACGACGACTCACCGCCGCGAAAAGGACTCCGCAGTCGTGCTATCACCATGCGTCCGTCCGTCCGTCTCTCGTATATAACAATGATGCAGGACCATGCAGCGCAGCATTATAAATGGAAACAGAAGAGTGTTTCAAAACCAGAAATAGGTACGCCAAGCAGTAGTAGTACAAAAACAACCAAGCAAAACCTGGCAAGACAACTGACACCAATCTGGCTTCACCAAATTTAGTGTAAACTATGCTCATCGTGGGTTGAACAAAAAACAAAAAAACAAACAAACAAGCAAACAGTGACGCAAGAATGATCTTCTCCAGCACAGACAAGAGCAGCAAACAGGAGAAAGAACGTGGCGTTGGTTGCAGAACTAAACAAGAGCTACTGATGACTGTGAACTCTACAGGTAGATATACAACAGACAGCTTCACACTATGTTCTGGTATTGTGTTCGACCCAATTTCACTTAGTTTCCTTCCTACTGTGAAGATCACTTTGTTATCTCTCAGAAGAGTCGGTCATGCACTCACTGTCATTACAGTTAAGAAACACATTTGCCAGAATTCAAGGGCATATATATCTTGATGAAACCATAGCCAATTTCTTCTTCTATCAAGAAAAGTTATGACACTAAAGATTTGCTGGAGATGTATCAAACGGATTTGTTGCACAAGAGTTTTGCACATTTCTAGAAAAGCAACTTAGTCTCTTGCAATTTCTTATTTCATGCAGTGCAGCAACAGTGACATCTCTCTTCACAAAGAGATTACATGACTTTCATGTTTGTGATTCTCAAGAAAGATCAATCCTAGTTCTAGTTTCCCTCCCTTTCTGTCTCCACCATTCACATTGGTTGAATTTGGACAGCATGGATCAGGAGCACTCCTGCAGCATATGACATAAGTTGGGTAAAGTGACAAATGCAATGGCATCAGTTAGCTTCTTTGTACACTGAACTGGACATAGATTCATACCAAACTCCATAATGGGCTGCATCAACAAGATATCTCCCTACTAGCTAGCATGAAACACTGACACATAACAATTGCTTGAAGTACTTGATCTAGTTGTTTGTGTGCCTGCTGTAACTCCAGCTGCCAATTCTCAACTCACCTGTTGAACAGGACCACCTTGAAAGGTTGCTCTAATCCACCTGTTCCAGATGACTGCCTATGTCAAGTCTCAGAATCATAAGAATCATCAAGTGCAGTTGAATTGTCTTCATCAATGCTAGGGTCTAGCTTGACCATCCAGTGAATGCAAGTTCCAACCATGTTGGACTCTTTAACACTGAATCCAGAAGACAGAAGAGATGCATACAAAAACAAGGCAGGATTGAATAAAGATAATACTGGGTCCTCCAGATAACACAAGATGATCTTGATATGAGCAATAATAGAAAAATAGCTAACAACAGTCCCCAGTTTAAAGCCAGAATGTATGAATTAAGAAGAGAAAGCTTTTCAGATTCTTCATCACAAAATACAAGATGCAGCAGGTGAATAACAAAGCATTCTCACAAGGTAACAGGACAAGGTCCTTGACAGTCTTCTCAGCATCAACATGCTTGCGAAGCTCCATCATGACAGCAATTTATCAGAATTAGATCTCAAAAACCTTCTTGCTACTCATGTAGTTGCCCATGCTGCAGTAACAGGAAATGCTTGTGACTTCATGATTTGCTCCATATTAGCACTCCACCCATAATAACCACATCAAGCATTTAACCATTCAAATTTTCTCGCAACTTAAATGTCCTTAACTTCATGCCTGGAGACTGCAGAATCTGTGGAAGCACCTGCATACAAACAACCAGCAGATATTTATCCACTCATGCAAGACAATACATTATCTGCAAATGTCCCTTCGGATTGCCATGAGAATCTCGTTACAGAATGAAATACTCCTCTTGGGTCTCAAATGATTTCCCTGCAGCAAAAACCCTTGACTGCAGGGTTGAAAGAATGAAAGACATGGATTTATGGCAGCACAAGAAGAAGATGGTTGTGTCAGTATATCCAAGACAGTATTATGGCATCCTTTTGCTGTCAATCACATTAGGATATGCTAGCTTTTCTGTAATACAAGCTTCACCAACTACTGTGACAACCAAAGCAAAGAACTTGCATAAGAAAGATTCCTATGGAAATTGTCACTATCACAGACAGAATAAGATGTTCCTATTCTTTTTCTCATGTCATTTGCATCCCTTCCAGTAGAAGCATATCAGCATAAGACATAAACACAGGGTCACAGTCCTAAAGAGGAAGGCAAGGAATTGCTAGCAGCATGCCACAATACCCAGTCATCTTGTCCTTGTTTCGTCAACAAAACTGGGTACATGCTGCCTAATTATTCATTGATTACCATGACTAGCCCAGCTGAAAGAATACGTCAGAGAGATTTCCATAGAACATATCAGCATCCCAGGATGGGAATAAGGTGTGGCTAGTCTTTTTCAAATCATTTGCATCCACTCCATAAAAAGCCTATATTCATAAACAAGAAATGCTGACAGTGAAAGAGATAGAAGGCAGAAAAGGTTATGTCAGCATATAACAAGAGAATCATGACATCCTTGAATGTCAACAAACTTGGATACATGCTACCAGAAAATAGTCATCAACTACAATGACAACCCTGGCTCTGAGAAAAAAAATTCAGCATTGCAAGTAGGGAAGTAAGCTCCTCATAGCAACACCAATGGCAGTCTTCTTCTTCTTCCTCTTTGGCTCTGGTCACCACTGCAACTTCCTTCTCCCTCTTCTCTTTTTCTTCCTACACCCTACAAAAATTTCAAAGAAACAAGTCCAGGAAATGAGAGAGAAGGGAGAGAGATCTTACTTCTCCAGGATTGTGTTCAAGGGGTGAGAGAGCTTCTCCAAGCTCCACAACCACCAAGCTGCATGCAAGAGCTCCATGGCATGAGAGAGAGCTTGAGCTTGGAGCACAATCCACCATGGGAGTTTCAGCCTAGAGGAGTAGAATGAACTTGAAAAGCTTGGTGACAGAGGCAATGTATGGGGAAAAAATGGGGGTAGGTAGGCTGCAGGATGGGTAGGTAGGTAGGTAGGTCAGGTTGGAATATGGGGCATGTAGGAGGGAACAAAGGTGGAACCCACCCCAAAGAGAGTTGGTGTTCATCCGAAATTGGCCCATAATGGGGTTTTTTGGATGGCGGGATGGTGGGTACTGGGTCATGTGGGCCATTCAAACAGGATTTTCCTTTTTCATCACAGCCCCCTCACAGGACACTTCTTTGAACTGCAGAGAAAGAGAAGTTTTAAAGAGCCAGACAATGTCTCACTAGAAAATCCAGTGATGATTGCATCGTAACACGTCAATGCCATCATCATAAGAAGTAATCCCAAGGGGAGACAGTAACTAACGTTCTTGGTTTTCTTGGCAACATCTTCAATCTTTCCTTCCTCAGCCTTTTTTCTCCTGCTTTATCAACTTCCTCATCCTCATAATCAGACACCTCCTTTGTAGATGCCTTCTCTGTCCTGAAAGAAGTGGGGTAGCTGACAACATTGAGTGCTTCTTTACAAGATCCCTCAGTTTCTTCTCCTCCAAATGCTCCAACTGGTCCTCCTTGGGATGCAACATGACCTTAGTTCTGACCCACCTCCTCACCTGGTCAAGGACCCATCTTGATCAGACAACTCACTTCACAAAAATATGGTGCAATAGGACAGACAGAACTAGCAGCATTTACATGCTAAAAACCATGCCCGTTACCACATGTGCTTAAGAAATGCCTGCATATTGTAGCTGAGTAAGAAGAGAACCAGAGAATTCAATAAGCCCTCAGTTTGCCAGGCACTCCACAGCTTAGAATTTGACTACAACTGAATGTCATGATTGCCAGTGGCAATTCAGACTATATTGCAATGTATTTTCATCACAGCTGCTCAAACACCACACACTGTCAAAGCTATCCAATGTACCATATACTTTTGGCTGCTCAGCTTGGCTATTACATTGCATACTGAAGATCCCCTCAGGCCCCACAATCTCAATAGCACCACTATTGTATTCTCACTACAGATTCAAGGTCCAAATTTTTTACACATAGTAACATATCAAGAACACTATAGTAAGATAGCAGTGACAAGCTGACATTACTCCCACACTAACTTCATCAGCTTACAACAGTGGTTGGTAAATACATGTAGAATATGCTGCTCAAAATTTTAGGCAACTGATTATATGAAAATCTGCATCCTGGGTTTTCAGAAGCACAAAAAAGGACTCAGCTAGCACTCATGAGCTATAGCTAGACATCAATAATATCCTCATTCAAGCTGCAAACAAGCTTTTGAGGGAAACCTTCGTTCATTTTACCTTGTGCCTGTACAAGCGAGCAAGCAGGCAACAGACTTAACATAACTACAAGAGCCATGGAAGGAAAAAAAATTCTGCATATGATCATAATATCACAACAGAATAGGCGTCATTGAAAAACCTTGCATCAGACCACAGACTCTCTCACCAGAATTGGTTATTATGCAAATCCCAGAATCATTCATAGTTATGGTATTCAAGGCCTTCCTTCTCATTAGTATTACCTGAAGAAACGGCACAGACCGGCTGCAAGTCAAGCTTTGCTTTTGTCTGTAAGTCCTTCAAACCAGATCTTCTTGTCCAAGGCTTATTATCACATCAACACTGCTCACAGGCGCATCAACTTGAAAGGCTTGACTCTAAAGCACATCTCCCTCTGCAAAACCGAACCAAATGCTTATGCTAAAGACTGCGCAATTTCCCATGCCTTGATTTCATTGAGATACTCCAGTCCAAGAAACTGACATTCCTCTCCAGCTTTGAAATGAAAGATGGCTAAGCAAAGAGGTAATGATGTCACAAAAGGACAGAAGCACCAAAAAACACTGCAGCAGCAACAGTACAAAGAACAGGAAAAACCAAAACATTTGCAATGAGGAAAAACTCACATCAGAGGCAACTAGATATCAGAGAGACCAGCTCTCTGGCAAGAAAATCTTCTTGTTGCTGCAAAATGCGTTGATAAGAATGAGACTTTTGAGCAGCTGATTGATCAGCTCCGCCTGGAAAGGCAAAAGTCTCCAACTTCTCCCCTGCCTGTTGTTCTTCACCAACAACCGCCAGGTTTTTTGCTGACTATCAGAAACACAAAGAAACTGTCCTAGAGGAGGTGCCGCCCTGCTCCAAACTCCAAAACCTCAACGTGAGTGTGTGTGTGTGTGTCTTCAAGAAAACAAATGTCATTGCATATCTTTAAGCGATCGCACAGAAAAAAATAATCCAGAAAAACAACGAACACAACAAGAATGAGTGCGGTAATAGCCTTGAAGAGCTTCGAGCTATATAACGGAGTGCAGGAGGTTGAAGCAACAAGAGAAATCGCATCATCGTTTCGATCCTTGGAACATCTTGCAAATCCAGGAACATCCACAGATTGTGCAGCGATCGCGAGCATACATGCAAGAGCTGGTTTCTCTTCTGTTTGTTTTGGGGTGGTGAACTTTTGCAGATGGAAGCCATCCAGCCAGTAAGGTGTTGCCGCAACAAGATGTCCTGGCTGCTTTTTCCTTCCTCGGGGGATTCATGTGATCTGTGGTCTTGATGGAGCACGATGGATCTCGCATCTTTAAAAAGAGTTTCACAATTTGGATCTATCTGCAAGAAGCGAAACATCCGGCTTTGTTTGACGGAAGAGTAGGAGGAAGAGAACGACGCTTGCGAGGAGGAGGAAGAGAGAAGGATTGCGCTGTGAACAAATCCTTTGATGGCTATGGCGGCAGCAGTGTATGTAATCGGCAACAGCAGTACCTCTCTCCTCCCCGTCTCCTCCTCCACAACTTTTGTCGCGAGAATCTCGAACTCAAGCAGCGGTGATATCGTGCTTCCTTGCTACATCCGCCTCGGATTTTGCTGCGGGAAGTTGTCTGTCGAAAGGCCGTGCCGCAACAAGAACTCAAGGAAATGGCGGAGAAGAAGTTTGCAGACCGTCATAGTTTCTAGTTTGAAAACAAGTGACGAGGAGAGGAAGAAGACGGAGGAAAGGGAGGAGGAGGACGCGGAGGAGCTAGCGGCAGCGAGGAGAGGGGAATTGGAGACGAGAAAGGTGGTAGCTTTGATAGATAGAGCACTGCAGAGGGGACACGATGCACACGCAATGACCTTGGCGTCGTCGAGTCTTCGAGCTTTCGGTGCTGCTGCCATGATTCCCGTGCGTCTCTACTCTCTGGAGGAGCTGAAGCTGCATAAGATCGAAGCTTCTCGATTCCTTTCTCCAACGGATGCGACCTTAGGCGCGGTGAAGCGGAACTTGCAAATCGCTGCTATAGCGGGAGCCATAGTCGCATGGCAAGCACTGGAGCTGGACCAGTTCCAACTCTTGTCTGCAGTTGTCGCCTTCATCTTCGTCGGGACTTTGGATCAGATCGCGACTGGTGGAAGCATCGAGGCCTTGCTGCTGGATTCTCTGGGCCGTCTCTTGAGCTCCAAGTACAGAGAGAGAGTGGCACGACACGAATCGGGACATTTCTTGGTCTCCTACTTGATCGGGATCTTGCCGAAGAGCTACACTCTCTCCAGCTTTGACGCTGCTTTCCGCCGCACTCATGGTTCACTGCAGCCACAGCAAGCAGGCACCACGTTTGTCGACTACGATTTCCAGGAAGAGATCAAGTCCGGCAAACTGTCAGCGCAGAGCTTGAACAGATTCTCATGTGTTGCTCTGGCCGGAGTGGCCTCAGAGTACCTTACTTACGGCATTGCGGAGGGAGGTCTGGCAGACATTCAACAGCTCGACTCTCTCTTGAAGGGATTGAACTTCACACAAAAGAAAGCAGATTCTCAGGTTAGATGGGCTGTTCTCAATACTGTCTCCATATTGAGGAGGCACCAGGGCTTGCAAGCAAAGCTTGCCCTGGCTATGGCACAAGGTAAATCTGTAGGAGATTGCATTTTTCTCATTGAGGAGGACTTGGCTTCGGTTTCCAACATCTAGAACTGATCAGACAGGCCTTGATGAACATACCCATGAATGCAGAACTACTCCAGATGCTTCGCTGAATTTTGGGTTTATGGTTTCTGGAAGTGGGAGAACGTTCTTTCTCATCATCCTTGATTCTGGAATTTTGGGTTTATGGTTTCTGGAAGTGGGAGAACATTCTTTCTTCATCATCCTTGATTCTGGAATTTTGGGTTTATGGTTTCTGGAAGTGGGAGAACATTCTTTCTTCATCATCCTTGATTCTGGAATTTTGGGTTTATGGTTTCTGGAAGTGGGAGAACATTCTTTCTTCATCATCCTTGATTCCGGGTTGTAGAGTACAGATGGAGGTGGTTGCATAGACAAGCATAATCATCAAGTGCAGTTGCAACAGTTGCAAAAACAGAGTGACTAGTTAGGTTTAGTGCTTGGAACAATTGAGAATGTCATAAAGCTCAAGCTTGTTGCAAAACCTTGTAATCTAATAATGTACAGTGGCAGCAGGAGTTTAGGTTTAGGGTTTATCTAATGAGACCCATTGATTCACAGTCCTTACACCAAAAACAGATTTTTGCATTCAGCCCTTTATGTCCAATGTCGTGTAAGCATCCAGTGAGAACAAAATGGCACACAGCCATCATGGGTTTTCATTCTCAAAGTGAGATTTCTAAACTTTTGACTGCAGCTTTGAATCTACAGATGTTTGCAGTTTGGACTCTGTGTTGAGGGATGCAATCAATAGTAATACCTGTGTGAGAATCTGCCTTCTGTGGTGCTTACAATGCATTGTGGTCTCAAAGTAGCAACTCTGGAATAACTGGAGTTATAAGATTGCCATCAAATTCTGGGGTGATCCTCCACTGATGTCATTGCTGTGATCTCAGTACTGAGAGCAAACCCATGGATAAATCAAAATCACTGGTCAGATTTTTCACGATTGAAGAAAGCTACTTTTGAAGGGTGAAGGCATCTCACATGCAGAAATTCCCTGGATTGCTTCTCAGTGTGATTAAGGTGGTTGCATTGTTTCATCTCATATTTTGCAGACTAAAGTTGCATAGGCATGAAACTTTGAACTGGACTGTCCATGGCTCTCACCTATCCTCATCAAGTCCACAGGCATGTTGCAGCTTGAATGAGGATACTCTTGACTATGTCTCTTGAGTGTCATCCTACATTATGACTGCATACTCCTGTCACTTCCAGAAATGTGACAGAAACTCAAGACAGAATTTGTACCATGCTGTGCTCAAAATATTGAGCAGATTCTTATATAGTATATATTGATCTACGGCCACTGTTGGGAGGTGATCAAGTCAGTGGATAGTCAATGCATCATGATGAAAGTGACGGTCTGAGACTTTGTGACCTCATCACCTCACCAGGTTATGACTGCACTCATTGTTACTTTACCTTCAGCTTATTGTTGTGGAGATTTTTCTACAATTCTGTAGATACGCACACAGCTTATTGAATGGTAGTTGATAGTGTCCAAACTGATTGCAAACATGAACTGCTGGGTTCCAAAATGGATCTACATCATAGGTCTCGAAACACAGTTAAGATCAGCAGCAGCAGCAGCAGCAGCAGCAGCAGGAGCATAACATCAGGGCCTACTCTTTCCACTGGCTAATGTGGCTTCTTGCCCCTGGCTCTGAAAATCTTTTTGAAATGGGTTTGGCACTCGTTGGTTGCTAACTTCACTTGTATGATGAAAAGAGGTACAATATTATGACAATAATATTGTAAAGTGTGCAACCATATCATTTGCAGTCAATTCCACTACATGATCTTTGCATCAATCTGTATACAGTTCACCGGACTGTTCTGATCTTTTGGGTGTGAAGCACACCCAGTTGGACATTACTCTACTGTTGCAGGAGTTTACAGAAGAAGAGCACAACTTTTTATATCTGGATGGGCTTTCATTTTCTGGTCCTGAGCACAACTTGTTATGTCTGCAGCTTAATCTATCACATCAATGCTGTAAGGTTTGCCTCCATACAGGACCAGAAAATGAAAGCCCACCTGAATTCCCAATCGTTCAGCTTGGATTCATGAAGTGGGGGCAATTGATTGTAGGGGATCAACAGCAACTGGATTCTCACCAGAAAACTGTGCAAGCTCCACTTGCAAAGCTTCCAAAAGCTCAAGCCCAGCCTTGTTTCCCTCAGCATTTTCACAGTTTCTTCTTGCTTCCTCTTCTCCATCCTGTTCACCATCACACAAGCATTCATGTCTCTTGCCTATGATCATCATTATGCAGAGCACAATTGGCTTGTTTGCATAACGCTAAACTATACTAGTGGAAATTGACAGAATGTAGCTGGAAAGAAGTAAGCAAAATCCAAAAGATGGATTTTAAAAGAATGCACTTCACCTGCATTTTGTTGGATTTCTTTGAGTTTTCTTTGAGCCTTTCCATGGTGCGAACAAAAAGCTCCTCTTCCACCTAAGGATTTTCCAAGAAAGAGAAGTATTCAGCAGAAGTATCCAATCATCCTGACACCAGTTGTTGCAACCTTCAACCATAAATTGCAAACTTGGATTGGAGTGGATAGATCCAAACTAACATCACGAATTATCACTTCATAAACAGGGTTGTAAGAAAAGGAAATAGAGAAGACCTGGAGACGATGAAGTTCATTGGAGATTTTGACTTGCATCTGCTGCAACATCTCGGCTTCTTTCTCTGCAAACCTGCAAAGAAAAAGTTTGTGCATTGGATTCAATTATGGGGCAGATCACATCTGAGATCTGATGGAGTAGAGCCTTCTGATAGCAAAATTTGCAAGCTCTGGATTGAACAGATTACACCCCACCATTTTATATACAAACTTAAGAATCCCCAACCCTAAACACCCTAAATCTGCCTCTGACTCTGAGATGATGGAGACGACTGAAAGATTCTTCAACTCCAAAATTTTCACCTCAACAAGTCGGCAGCTTGAAGATGCTCCATCGCAATTCTGTTGTTTTTGGCCGCGTTGCACCCGTCTATCCACACTTGTGCTCCTTTCTGGTTCTTAACGCCCACCTTGCTAATGCGTACAGCTTCCCACCCACAGGAATATTTGCTGAGAAGAACTCAACCCTACACCCCTAAACCAAGATACAAGTGAACAAGAAAGAGCTGGGGTTGCTTCGGACAGTCCCAAAACACAAATGTTGTCAGAGTATCTCCAACGGTGCTCAGTATGTGATCCGGCAAAAATATTTTTCACATCCAAGTTTACTTGTTTAGTTTTTTATAACTCCACGCATTAAACTGAAACTGTGATAGCGTATATGTGGGGGACTACTAATAGCAAACCACCTCGACCAATCATTATGATGGGCTAATCAGAAACACCGATCAGAAGTCAAGACCGTAGTATTACGCTCTTTTCTGCAGGTGCACCTGCACCGTCTTGCTGCACCTTTCACCAGCCACCGCAAACTGTGCAAGATCACATACTGAGCACCCATGGAGATGCTCTAATCCCCTCCTTTGGGCTGGCTATGTAGGTAACAAGAGTAAACCTTAGGGCAAAGGTTGGGAACATTGGAAAACCTTGGGGAGCAAGTTGGGAACATGATGGGAACAGAGTAGAAACTTCATGGGAACACGGTGGGAACCCAAAAAAATCCAACATGCCACCCTCCCCAAAAGAAGAAAAAGAAAACCTGAGGAGTGCATTGTACATGGAGTTTAGGTGTAGTTAGTTGTTTTAGACCATCTCTATACAAATAAGGGTTATAGCATTAGTGTACAAAATACACACAAATATACAAGGTTCAAGGAATAGGCTTGTACTGGTGAAAAAAAGTTTATGTGACTAATGAGATTGTGAGATGATGGCATGCATGTTTGTGCCAAGCTTGGGAGAAATGAAGTTCACCCCCTCTTTCTTTGAAGGAACCTCCAAAGTTGTTCAACCGTGGCTTGGCAAATCTTGCTATTGGTACAGTTGCGAAAGACCTTGTGGGTATAGAAATAGGAGGGGGAGCAAAAGGAGTGTTAGGGGAACATTTAGGCAACGTTTTCCTTCTTCCTACATATTTTGGTTTTGTATCATTTTTGTTTTTTGCAAGTTTCAAAAGTTTTGAGAGCACTGAATATGTGTGACAAAACATGTAGAAATTGAAGTGTAATAAACCTTAAGGAATTAAGGCTTGTGGAACAAGATTTAATAATTAGTACCTCCAAGTAAAGGACTTGTCAAAAAAAATTGATGAAAGTGTTGTTAGTAAATCTGGAAATCAATAACATATACATCATTTTGATACATGTTTTGTAGGTGTTTTTTAATAGGACTAGGAGTTAGTACTTACTAAGGGGATATTTCTATTGTGGACAATGAAGGGCTGTAGGTCGATAAGGATCATGATCATGAGGTGTAAAAAAGAAGGTACAATAATTCTTTGAGAAGACATTGATTTTGCATACAAAGAGATGAAAGTGCATTTGAAGGAGGTAAATGAAGCAGGTGATGATGGGATGTTCTCATAGGAGGAATAAGATGATGGGGTTTTGGAATGCAAGGAATCTTCCATTGAAGTCACCTTGCCACTAAATGAGGACATTGCACCACTTGAGGAAGACACTTCGTGCTCACACGTGGGGGTTTCATAGAAGGGAATCGATCACCAAAAAGAGTGGAGATTGGAGACACCCAACAAATGAATGATAATATGGACACCTTGCTATTCGATGGGGATCCAAGGGACAAGAATCTTGAGGAAGAAGGAGTGAAGACTACCAATGGCATCCATGTGAATGATTCAATGGGGTTGAGCTACTAATTATGGTTGCACTAGTGTGAACCCCGTGCATAATGCACAGGTGTGTTATTCAACAATGTTTGGTTGATGTTTTTGGTTTTTTTTAAAAACTTTTCTTTTCAAACAACCACCGTTGGTCCCCCCCCCTTGCCCCAGTCCGTTGCATTTCCCATTCCGGTTCTTTACCCTGTCCCCCCCTCTCCCTCGGTCCTTCGCATTTCCCACTCCGGTTCTTTACCTTGTCGACCCCCTCGCCCGGTCCTTTGCATTTCCCACTCCGGTTCTTTACCTTGTCGACCCCCCGCCCGGTCCTTTGCATTTCCCACTCCGGTTCTTTAACTCGTCAAGCCCCCCACCCGGTCCTTCGCATTTTTCATTCCGATTCTTTAACCCATCAATCCCCCCCGGACAAACTATCACATTTTCCACTCCAGTTCTTTAACCCGTTGATCCCCCCCGCCCAATCCTTCACATTTCCCACTCCAGTTCTTTAACCTTCCGGTTCCTATTCTTGAGAACCCAACATGAACAAAAGAACCGGCGGTTCCTTTCATTTCAACAACCTTGCCGAGCTGATGGTTTTCGTGGAAGAACTCCCACTTCGTTGGCCGGTTCTTTGACTTTGACATTATTTTGAGGCTCATAACTATGTACCAAGATCCTCCCCTATAGGAACCGGCGGGCAAGTATCGGGTATGAGGGTCCTGGATCGACGGTTCTCAAAGATCCAAAGATCTGACTTCGTAAATGGCAGTCCAATTGAAAAGAACTAACGGTTTTTCTCCGGTTCTATAAACATTGTTCTTCGAAAAAATTTGAAGAACCCGCTGATTATTTTCCGGTGTTTTCAAGAAACGTATCGGTTCTAGCCAACTGGTGGTTCTTCGTCGGTTCTTTTAGGAAATGTTGTGGTCCTTTGAACACACACACACACTCTCGCTCTCTAGCCACGACGGGACGGATGATGGGACGCACAGATTTAAGGGAAGCTTCATTCTCGAACCTTGTTCATTAAATGCTGAGATGTATTAAAATTTCCCTTCTTTGCGGATACCACTGAAAGAGGGGATAGGGAGTGGAAGCAGGCCCAAAGACAGGGTGACTTTCTGGATAACGCCAGTACACAGAAAACAAAAGGGGGACCAAAACTGGTTTTGTCACTTAAAGCCGTCACTGCACTTTGACCCCTAAAGGACGACCACCCAGGGATATTATATAAGTAGAAATAGCAAGGTCATCCACATAGCCTAACCCAAGGTCAACATAGGCTACATAAGCCCTCAATTGATTACCAATTTTTGTTTTTTGCAATTGTCTCTTACATGTGATATAGGAAAAGTCTAAGAGTCTTTGGCAATGATTGTGAAAAATCTCTAAATTTATACAACTCATTGTAACATATGTTTGGTTAGTTGGTCTATTTTTTAAAGAGGTGCATGGGAATAGGTTGGATTATTAGCATGACAATCTTTTACATGGACAATGTTCAAATGACTTGTACCAAGTTTGGAATTTTAGGGAATTTGGATGGAATGTAGGTGATATTAATTTGGAGCTAAAGTGTAACACATGCTAAACTAAAGTGAAATGTATGTAACTATAACCCAAGTTGGAATGTCTATGTTGGAATTTCTTATGAGTTCTATATGGATTATATCATAGACCCAAAGTGGATGGGCAAAATGTAATGTACATGAACCTAAAGTGAAATATAAGTGGGGCTTCATTGGAATGTAGGTGAGGTGAATGTAGGGGAATTTTTTGACAATTGTGAGGTTTTTTTTACCATGGAAAATGCCTTACATACTAAGATTGGAAATCTAATGATGTCTAGTGGAATGTATGTGCAATTAAAATGGGTCTTTAATGTTTTTATGCAAAGCCATAGGGGAATGTAGAAGGGTATTAAGTGTCATCAAAGTTTATACATTTTATATACCATGTTGGCATACCCATGAAGCTTGAATGTAATGCATGTGAAGTTAAAATGAAATTTCCCAATGGAATCTAAATGTAATAATGCATTTAAACATGTGAGGTATTTGGTACTAAAAAGGTCGCCTACACCTAATTGTTATTTGTATGTAGTAGATGGTGTGTTTCTATGTGGGCTAATTAGTTGTTGATTGATGTGTCTTTGTATAAAGTAGGAATAGTTTATGATTATTAACATGGGTTTCTTTCACACTAACGTTGTTGAGGTGCCCTAAACCAAGCTTGGAATTGAAGTTAGGTCTAGATGGAGTAGAGGTGCGGCTAAAGTGAGTTGAATACAAAAATGCATCACTAGGCATAAGGGAATATAGGTAGGGTGTAAGTGCAATCAAGTTTTAAATGCCATGTATACCATCTTGGAATTTTTATGAGGTATGTAGTGGATAGAGAAAATGTAATGCATGTGAATTTATAGTGAATATAAGTGGGATGTAAATGGCACCCCAATGGAACATAGGTGGGTTGACAATGGTGTAATGTTTTGTTAATAGTGAGGTAGTTGTTATGAAAAAGGTAGCCCACATTTAGTTGTAGATGTTTTTCTCTCATAGTTTAGGAATTTCCACTTGGTTTTAATGGCCATCACAATTCATTTAATGAAGAAGGGGAGCAACAATGGGAAAGAATCTAATCACAACATCACATGATGCAAGAAATCCCCTTTTAGATTTTGAGCTCAACATCAAGTAAAAGTGATTTAGAAACTCCTTCAAATAGGGAAGTGTTTTCTACTTATGTGTACAAGCATGATAAACAAGATCCCACACCAACTGTTGGGCCAATAATGTTTGATAATCAACCTCAACCCATTGTATGACCTCAAAAGGATAGGACCACAAAAACCAAGGCAACATCAAACAAGTATGGTGAATGACATTTTGGCCCCACCATCAAGAATGTCATTTACATGTCACTGCACACACAACTATAAATGCAACCTATAGCTTTTAACTTTAATCCATTTAGAAAGTTATGGAATTGAAATTGAACACTAACCATGTTTCAAGTGTACATCAAAGACACCTTTGATGTTCAAGGCTAATATGGAAAAGGGGAAGGGACCATCCTCCTTGCACCCAACTACAATTAATGAAATCAAGCCCAACTGGTGGTTAAACCCATCGAAGAACCAACAAGGTAGCATTTAAACCAAGTTGGGACATATTTGCAACAATGCCTTGAAGTGTACCCCTAGTGGTCACTATTGTATGCACATTAAGTGTGTTGATGATCACTTGGAGCACTACTAATGTAAATCAATGGATTCTACTTGTTGATATGTAAACATGTAACTGTTAACCTTGTTCATGATTCATGTTGCATACATGAACATGTTGTTTGAATGTGTGATGGTAGGTTCCATTAAAAGTTGGCACAAAATGTTGAATTTTTCACCCCAAGTTCAAAGGAAATGTGGTTGGAGAAAGGATTGTAAAGGTCAACCATTCATCAAAGAACACTTGGAACAAGGACTTTACACAACCATGCACTATTGGATGGTAGATGGCCATGTGTGTATAAGCTAATAGTGAAATTGATGGATGGTGTCGAAGCTTTCATGGAACCCCACATTAAGACTTTATATGAAGCATGTGTGTCTTTAGCACCAGACCTCACATATGTTTTGTAGGATAACAAGTGGCTATTGGAGAATTCAAGTGGCAATACCTTGTTAAAGATTTTCAATTTTGGGGAAGACTACATATATAAAAAACTTATATGCCCCAATCCCAACGTTGTTTGGTTTTAAGCATCATGCCATTAAGGACTTGGTAGTTTTTTTTATTACATCAAAAATTCCTTATTATGTGCAACAACCTTCATATGTATTGACAATGGGCCAAGTTTATTGCATGAAAATGTTTACCTTGGTCAGATTTGATGGTATGTGCAACTAAATGGTGGAAGAACATTGACTTGTGATAGAAATGGTATAGTCCTCCACTAGTAATGCATGGGCAACACACACATACACCAAAACATTTGAGGACAATTTTGAATTGTCTAAACTTGTAAAACCAAAATGGGCCTAATCCACTACCAAAAAAATTCCTAAATTTTCATTCATGAAGGTTTCCATTCAAATTTCACTACCAAAAAAGGTTCCATTCAAAAAGTTATGACATTACATTTACATAGGTTTCCAATAAAAACCATGTAGGAATCCACTTAGAAGTGGGAAAGGCCAAAACCATAAATTATTATTATTTATTATGGAATAATATAAATATATTTGTGGCACATTCCATTTGGCACATGTCACCTACATATCATAACTCAATGATGTGGGTTATTTCACTAACATATTCCACTCAAATTTCCCATTCCACTATAATGGAAAATGGCACAAAAATTAATGGAGTATGTAATGAAAAAAGGGTATGTTTTATTGTAATGCCATAACACAATATAGTGGGTTTCTCAAAAGGACCATGTAATGTGGTCTTAGTAGATTCTTTAGTTCAAGAAATATGGCTAAGCATCATACCAAGTTAGTCACACTGTTAGGCACACCAATGTCCACAAAACTTCATTCTTGTGTGTTGAAATAAACTTGAAACTGACATTGTTGAACTTGCAATCCAATTAGTTTGGAATGTAGTACCAAACCAACTCATGATAGAACATTTACTAATAGACCTCACATATGTATTAGGATGACAAAAGACATTGATTGCAAAAGTTCAAACAAGGCTTGTGCACCCACTAAAAGAGTTCAAATTCCAATGCATTAAAATTGAAAACTTGTGGGATGTGCCTAAAATGCATCCCATCGAGGAGTTCTTCTCGAAGAATGGTCACCCACATTAAAAGCCCAAACAAAAGTTGTACTTAATGTAACACCAAACACTATGCCATGACTGAAAATGCCCACCCATGACTATATAATCATATAATCATCTCTAATGCCATGTGTCTTTTTAAATTCTAGTCATGAATAACACAAGTATCCAATTTGATTATGTAGTCATGTGAGGCAATGTCATTGGTAAGATTTGAACCTCTCATCTTCTTGGCCCCACCACAAAGCCTTAACCATCCAACCATCAACTTCACCATGTAATAACAATTTTGATTGTAAAGTTATAAACATGATTGTCTTCAATGTTGTACCTTATGATATAATTATATAAACACATATTATCATATAAATATATATTTCAATAATTTCACAATGAAATTAATTAAAAAATTATAATTGAGTAATTATAGTTTATTCAATTTCAAAATTTGAATGCTCATAATTATTTTAATAAAAAAATGAATTTCATAATTACACTTAATTTCACTGTTTTAGAATTATGGTCATGAAAATTTGAATTTTCTTAGTAATTATAAGTTTTAATCTTCATAAATCTATTGACTAAGTTCAATTTCAACTTTAATTAAATTACTGTCAAATTCAAAAAATCTAGCAATTAGACCAAAATTAGAATTGTCTAATTGCACAATTAAAATTTAATCCATTTCACAAAATTTGAATGTTCATAATTAATTTATTTAACATATTAATTTCATAACTACATTTATTTTCACTATCTTAAAACTATGGTGATGAAATTTTAAATTTTTTTATTAGATATAATTTTTTATCTTCATAAATGTATTGAGAAAAAAATATTTCAACTTTAATTACATTACTTTCAAATTTTCGGTTTTCTAGCAATTACACCAAATTTTTAGTTTTGATTCTACTTATTAGTTTCCAAATCTGATGATTATAAAATAATTTAAATATTATTATTTCAAAATTATAAGTTAAGAAAATAAGAAGTAATTTTAAGCCAAAATTGATAGTTGAATGTTTTAAATTTCAATGATTTAATTACTTGAATTCCTAAGTATGTTATTTGTTAATTTTATGATTGATTTAGTAATTAAAAATAGAGTCCATATGGCATGTCCCTAAATTTGATTTTCTTGTAAATTTGTATTTGAAATGTATTAAAAGTATAATTTAATTTTAGTTTTATGTAGAGTTATATTTTCACCTTTTTATTTTGTTTTATTTTGGTCAAATAGGGTCAATATTGATCAAATTTCAAATTACATTAGTCATGTAATCATGTTGATGACTAAGGGATGGATGACCTTAGTCATACATGATTAAGGGTGATTGATTAGTGACACACATTTTAACATCAAATGGCACATTTGACTACATGATTACAATTGTGACAGTCACAAAATGTCCTAGTCATGGATGTTCAATTCATCTTGAGGTCATGTTTTAAAGCACCCATCCAATGTTTTAACATGAACTAATAGTAATGTTTTGAAGCTAAATAATGTTTTTAATAGGAATGACCCTATAGTTCTATCAAATGCATGGCCCTCATTCAAAGCATGTTTTTCTCCTAAGGTGTGCTAGATACACATGGTGGCAAAGATGTTTTAATGTGTTAACATGGTTTGTGAGGTTTTGAGGATGTTTTAATGACATTTAATCTATGATGCAATGTTTTAAATTGTAGGCCATATCTAAGTAATATGACACTTGATGCAACAAACCTCCCATATTTCTATGGTCCATGATCAACAATGCAGAGTGCTTCTTGTTGGAGGTATAATCATGTAACCATTGTATTACCACATAGCAAGCATCATGATGATTGTTAACAGTATCTGAATCTAATCAAGTGCAAAGCAGATCATCATAGCCACGAAGCCCGAGCCATCATGTGTTAATCGTCTTTGTTATATCAAGCCGCTCATCGCAACAGTCAAAATGGCTCAGCCTCTTATGGTAAGTTCAAACCGGCGACAGTCAAAATAGAACATGGCTCTCTGCCTCTTGTGACAGATTCAAGCCAGCAACAGCTAAATTAAAAAATGTTCCATGAAGTTCCCCAAACAAATCGAACTCACACGGTTCACACTTAACACCTCGTGAACATTCCTCAAAATGTAGGACCAAATGGAAACTACATTGTTCTATAGTCTCTTGTTTTGAAGGTGAGTGGATGTTTTGAACCCTAGCATGAACTTTTGCAGCAACCCAATTTGTCATATTGTGACCAACAATGTCAACAACCCTGCAGGTGAATGTGACCAGAAACAAGCATACAACAAGTCTGTTTCTGCTCATAACCTGCTCTCAGCAGGTCCTGTCATGTAGATTGATCTTGAACATTACTCCATTCAATCTCCTTTGCTCATCCAAACTCTACAGCATATCCCTCTTGTTCATGTCACTTTCCTGCAATCTGTCATTCAGTGAGTGACTATCAAAAACTTTACCACATTCAGAGTTGTCCATGTTCCTACAAGTTTCTTGTGTAGTGCTTACTCTTGTAGCAGTCACTTAAAAGGATTTAGTATATATTGTAAACGGAGTGAATTGTCACAGCATTCGCTCAATTATTTTAATAACCAATTCAAGAAATTGCCATAGATTCCTTGAGTATGTTCAGTTCCTGGCACAGAAACTGGCTTGGGAAGAGAAAAGAAAACAGATCTCAGGAATCGAATATTCCAATCTCAAACTTATTTCAGTTCTTCAGCAAGATGGGACCAGTTCCTTGAAGAGAAATTGACTAATCTACTCCACTACTTGAGAGCTAAGATAAAGATGGATAAGGTGAAATGGAAGATAGTAAAAGTGATGAAACATGAGAATCTTAGCTCTATTGCCTAGCAACCAGGTTTTTGGGAGGTATAGCCAATGTGTCTTGCCATCCAATCCTCCGTTGCCTTCTACATCAGCTGTCTGACAAAACACTCCCAACTCCATCTGTTGTCAACTGGTGCATATAATCAAGAGATCATGCATTCATCAACGATGTATCCAGAAACAAATTCCTTGGGACTTTGACAGAACATGTCCAAATATGCTGGTACTTCAAGATTTGCTTATCCATCAGACATGCATTGAAAACAATCATGTAAAAAGTTGACTATCAAAGAAAACAATGTAGGTAGAGGATCCTCCAACCTACCTTCAGTAAAAGTTGATGACAACATATGTTCTGATTAAAAAGTGCACCACTGTATCTGAACTATGTTCTACTCTGATCTCCTTATGATATGAGAAATCCAATTAACAATGGACTGGTATGCCCACAGTGATCCTACCTTCCTAGCTAAGTGTTATGAAGTCATTGGCCAATAGCATTAGTGATCCCATTTGATGATGGTTTGTAGAATATTGTGAGAAAAAAAAATGATAGACAAATCACACGTTGATATTGTCCCATGGTACAAATAGATCATTGAGGATGTAAGAAGATAGAGATAGTGAACAAACAGTCAAGGGAAGACCTCCATATGTACACACAAAAAGCCATACCTGCTTGCTCTCCTGCTTGATGTCTTGTTTTATTCAGATACAGCAGCAGCCAAGTGCCATGGTCAGTGGCCAATGGTATCCATTGCCACTCGCACTAAGTGCACAACTGTTTCAATATCTCCAAATCCACCCAGTTCACCTACCCTCTTTACAGCAAGCATACCCTTTTGGTCACATGTCACCTCTGCTTTGGCTGTCACAATTGATGCCTTTTGCCATGCCTCAAGCAAGTTACTCATGTCAGTTGCCTGCAATACCCCATCAACCCACTCCACAATGAATCTCTGTAAATGTGCCTCTACATTGCATTTGGTAATCTAGGCTCAAAGGACACCACGAACTGTCTGCAGCACCTGCAAGTGTACCCAAGAGGAAAGGAAAAGGAACAGACAAAGAGCATACATCCTTCAAAAAACGAGTAAAGCTGGAGTGGAGGCGAGGAGGGACAATGATGTGAGAGCTGGGTGCAGCCATAGCAGCAGCAGCAGGTCCTGCCATTGTGTGTGGTGAAGCTGTAGCAGCCCTGCCCAGCATCTGTGCCATTGTGCTTTTGTCACTAGGTCCTAATGAGTGGTTGTTAAGATTGTCAACATCAGAAGCTGATGATGATGATGGTGATTCACCTGCAAACCCCCAATGACATTCATCTCCTTTCACTACTCCTGCTGATTTCCAGACATAATTACATGTAGAGAGGAAAAACTGAATTTTGCCTGTGCTTGGGTTTGACCTACTACATTTCTGGTACCTGGCACGGGTGCAATTGAAGGCCCAGGTTTATCGGCAGAGTAAGAAGGAAGAGGAGGGGGAGGGAGAAGAGGGCCATTGGATGTGATATGTGGACCAGGCATTTGCTGAACTGCTGTGTAAAGTTCAGAGCAATCAGAAGCAAAACATGAATTTTTACACAGCATCCTCCGGCCAAGTGCCACTGCTGCACATGTGTAGGCCAGTGCCGCAGCTGCCATGTTATGACTGCGTTCATATCTATCAGCACAGTATCTGCACCAACAGGTATGTATAAGCTTAGTACTGATGGACAACAAAGACATAGGACCGCAATAAGAGCCTGAACATGTGCATTTCTAGCATAGGATACTCCATTTCTAATACAGTTGGAAGCCAAGCAAACAAAAAATAACAAAATAAAATGAAGATAAAAACTTGATTAAACTTGGAATCCTGCCTTGACCTGCTTCAACAGACACTAACTAAGTCAGAAACTGGCATACTTGCACAGCGTAGCAGTGTCATTGTAGACCATCATTGACTGGGTCTCTCTGGCACGATTACTCTCAGTATTGTCATTTTCCACAATAGATGCTGCCTGCAAGAACTTGAGTGCTGCCAGAAGGTACAAGTTGGTGCTCTCAATTTCCAGCCCAGGTTGGTTCTGCCCGCCAAAGTCAAAACCAATGATGTGTCAGCTACTCCTATCAAAAGAATGACCAGAGGAGAATGACCAAGCTTACCAAACATACAAGGATGGATAATATACCAAAATGCATTCTCCCCTGTCTAATCTCATGTCAAAAGGCGCATGGCAACATGTGCTCCTGATCTATGTCTGCATTCTTATTTGCTCCAATACATCAGTCCCTGCCAGATCATCCTTCACATGGCGCCCGTTGACCTCTGTGCAAAACAGTCCTGGCATTTAAGGGGTAAAGCTTCACGCCCATACCTTCAGCCGATCTGCGGAATGTTTGAGTGCTTTGCCCTCACTCTGGGCTGCTGAAAATGCGGGGTTACGTGCATGAGAATGCTCCTTCTTAATAGGGCTACTACTTGTTGCTCCCTCTCCATCTCTACCACTGTTCATGAGAGCTTTCGATTGCCCAGGTTGACACTCCTGTTTCAGTGCCTCTTCTGTACCTTCTTTCACTTGAACAATTGCTTTTGCACTTGGTGTCCTCCTCGGTACTGTTGTTGTATCTAGAGTGTGCAGCATAGCACTGTCACTCTCCTTCCTACTGACAGGAGCAGCTCTCTCACCTTTCCAACTACTTCCTTTATTGCCAAGGGGATAATCCCTGGCCCCATGTTCTGATACGACAGGATGTGTCTCATCTTCGATGGGGACGTCCTCTCCATGTTCCGGTTGTCCATCACACCAAGAGCTACCACCAGTCTTATCCAGGTGGCTTTCTTGTGAGGAAGGGCGACCCCAGTCATCCCTTGGACTGCACTTGCTGGGATGCCGGTCTGCTTGAGCATTGACTCCTTTCTTAGGTGGCTGATCCCTTCCTCCTTGGTCACAATCTCCATCAAAATGATCATTTTGGTTACCTCTTCTCTCATATTGCCCATCATGTTCATCTTGATCCCAGTTAAACTCTGTTTGCTGCTGCTCTGCACTGCAATCCTGATGATGGTCATATGCAAATCCAGCATTCACTGCCCTATGTTCATCCCAGTTCCCTTCCTCATCACAAGCCCCATGACTGTAATCCTGCTTTTGAAATGCAACAGCACCATTCCAAGTTGCTGCAGCATGATAAAACTCACCTTCATCCCCTGAGGAGTGATGTGATGCATGTTCCCCATGTTTAGGGCTTTCTCCTGCACAAAAATGTTGCTGGACAACACCCTCATTTGGTACAGATATTTTCTCCCATCCACCTTTTTGATCACTCAAACATTCTCTCTCTCCTTTTCTGAACTGAACTGGTGATGATGACACAGTGGACTCAATAGGAGAACCATGGGCCTTTGACCCAATTCCTGATAATTCTGGAGATGGACAAATCTTGGATGGGGTAGAATGGTTCAAAACTTCTGCCTTGTTGAATCCTTTGTTCTTGGATCTGATTACATTGAGTGGAGCAGCTACTGCGGAGCTGGTGGCACCCAACTCTAGAATCTCTGGTTCTTGCTCAGAAGGCAAGGGTGTCCTCATGACATGTCCTTTTGACTCTAAGTGAGTGTGCCTGTGCACATCCTGCTTGGGCCTTTTCCCTTCTAGATCTTCAGATTCCCTCTCATGTTCCTTCTTCAACCTTTTGTTGTTCAGTTCACGTACTTTTGTAAAATCCAGTTTAGACCTTCTTTTCCCATCTGTAGTCCTCCCATTCTCCTTCTTGTCCTGGCCTTTCTCACTCTCACCACTCTCATGAAATCCAGGGGAACTCATATAATCCTTCAATACGGAAACAATATTCTCTGTGTCAATGTCGGTGTGCCTGGAGTAATGAGTGTCCTTTGCTTTCTTCACATCAGCACCAGGTTTGCCCCTTTGAGAATAACTCACATGCTCACCAACCTTAACATATTCCTCAACACAAGTGTCATTGCCGATCACCCTGTTATTATTACCCTTGCTTTTCTTCACAATTTGAATCTCATTGCCCTCATCTGCAATCTCCAACTGCTTCTTCCTCTTTACTGAAACAGAAGTCAGAGCTTGTGCTTCAGCCTCATTCCTTTCCCTTCCAACTCGATTTCCTTCAGTATGTAGAGTCTCCTCACCTTCTAGAATGTCAGCATTTGGACCACCTTTCAAATGCTTCAGTGTGGACCCTTGAATGTGCTTCCCTCCATTCACAACATTCTTTCTGATTGGCAAGTCTTCACCTGAACAGAGGAGAAGCCACTTTACTACATACATCACCAGGCCAGTACAGAGGTCCTAGTTGAAGCTGCAAAAGGTTCTCAGACACTTTTTACTCTGAACATAGCAGTTTTTGCATTGAGTTGTCTTTCTGGACTCTCCCAGGTACAAGTTGAATTTTTTTGGGGACTTGTGGAGATGGACTTGAACGACACAAAGATGGAGGGAAGTCCTGTTCCAGATCAACAACAAAATGGAGTGAAAGAAGAGGAGAACAAAAACCTCCAGAAGCACGTTGGCACTTGTTCTTCTCTTTTTCTCTGAGCTTGACAGCACCCATCACAACAGAGTCAACCAGTCCCTTTTTGCCTGCAGTTACCATAGAGGATTTTTTAATTTCCACTTGAAAGGCTGACTTTTTGGACACAGGCTCCATAACTGTGGTGGAAGGTGGTGGCAATTCTGCAACTGCACCAGTTGTAGGAGCCAGTTTTGGGTTTTGGAGGCCCAGATAACTGTACACAGCTGCTGTTGTTTCTTCTTCTGTGAATTTGCAGTTATTCATTCCTGGCCTGCATCCACCCAATCACACCTCTTAACGACCACATACACTATACATGATTCTGACCAACATATCAATCTTGAATTTGCCAATCATAAGAAATTCAGAAGATTTTGCTTGCCACCACATTAGTAATTCACACTCCGGCATTTGAACAAAGCACACAGAAAGTGAAATGCACATGTGTGCACAGGTGCATGTGGGCACACATGTATGTGTGCCTATGTGTGTGTGTGAGAGAGAGAGAGAGAGGAGAGAGAGAGAGAGAGAGAGAGAGAGAGAAAGCAAGAGAGCAGATCACCAGTTGCCAATCTACAAAAGGCAAGACATCAACTTGATAAGAATGTAAACTTACATCCAAACCATCATCTTGCAATTCCACTTTGCAGATGAATCTGGAGTGTCTATGCCAGGCAGCAAGAGTCGCCAGGTCTCACATTTGTCGCATTGAACCCAGTTGTCCAAGACCAACTGTGCAGGCATGACTACTGGGTCCGTTGCAACCACAGCTGCAGCTGAGGTGTCCATTCTCCCTGGCAATTTCTCATCTCTTCCTGCCTTAGTCATGGCTTCCAGCAATGGTCCCTGTCCTCTGTCTCTCTGCTTCTTCCCCACCTTTCTGTCTTTAACAAATTTCAAATGTTTCTTATCTTTCCTAAGATCCTTCTGACCTGCAACATTGCTTGGCTCATTCTTTGGAGCCCATTCACCCTTGGCAGCTGTTTTGCCACCCTCTTTGTTTCCATCTCTGGCTGTAAAATCAGCCTGAGAGTTTTTCTTTTGACTCTCTTTCTTGACTTTTTTCAAAACTGCATTAGCTTTAGAAATTGGTACTTCCTTATTCTCATCTTTCCCTTGCTTCCAACCATCTGTCAGGATTCCAATCTTATAATTGCTGTCTTTCTCACTAGCAATGAGTTTAGCAGCCTCCTGATTTTTGTGAGCCTGCTGCTTGACTATCTCCTTGGCACGAGAAGTCTCTTCATTGTCCTTATCTTGCACAGTACTGAGTTTCCATGATCTGTCCTTCTCTTTGGAAATGATCCCAGAATGTTCCACCTTGAGGTCCATTTGCTTACCATGGGAGCTCTTAGTCATCAGCTCCTTATCTGACTCAATATCCTCCTTGCTGGGTCCTTTCACCACCTTCACAATCGAGGCCTCTCGCTCCTCTCCATTACTAGCATCATTTCTCACAGCTTTGGCAGACCCTTTCAGCGGGACTGGCTCATTGTGAATTTGCTTCACAGCATCAGAGTCCCTCCCAGCTTTCTTCCTGGCATCAACAACCACAGCTTCACAAACTTTCTTCTTCTCGATACCACCACCAGTTTGCTTTTCCCTCTCATTTGCTTTGATCTTTCTTCCCTTTCCTCCATCTGGGTCTTCTTTCACTCCACGAATGCGTACACTTAGGGGAGCCTTAGATCGTTTGTTAACTTTCAGTCTGATCGGAGCTGTCTCTTTGTAGTCCAAATACTCAAGGAACGAAGGGGGAAGGGGTGAGAGTAAGCCTCGTGGGGTGTCATACGACATCATGATCTGCTTCCCATGCCAAGCCCAAGCACTTGATCATTTCCCCCCATGCTTTCTCATCCTCACATTACGCTCCAGTCACAGACTGTACAGATTCGAGTGCATACCTGAATCATAGACCTTGGGCTGGGCTCAGGACTCAACTCTGCATCTGAGAGATTGTGTTTGTCATCATCCTCAAGAGATGTTGATGACAAATATGACAAGCTGAGTCCATTCTGGATCACCTTAGGGTTCACCTCCTTTCCAGCACCCTTTCCCATTTTGAATCTAATCATCACTTTCTTGGTAACAACAGGATCGTTGCTGCTCACACTGTTCTTCTTCTTGTTTGGCAGTGGCTGCTGAGGCAGAGGCTCATCACCAGCAAGCATTGCTTTGTCTGCTTCCCCTGCCATGCTCTTGATGGGCTGCCACACATACACACATTCCAAAGCATTAGCATCTAACACCAGTATGATGTGCCCCCACTCTTTGCCAGTGAAAATACCATATAAAATAAGAATGGAAGAAGCTCCATCACCTCCTTGTTGCTGTCTGTTGGCTCCAGTACATGGGAAGGTCGAAGCGGATTTGCTAACATGGATGGTGCACGAGCTTGTGTGGGTAGGAATGTACCATAACCTCCAAACTTTGACCCTGCAAAACATCACCAACAACAACAATGCACTTAAAACACACACACCACAACTTTATCTCATTTCTCCCCTTTTGAATTCAACATGTCCAAATTGAACTTTCTTTCTCTGTCTGTTGCAACATTTTTGGGGGAAAAAGAAAGCACCACTCTCGAAATCAGACTTTAGAGAAGGGAATGCAGTTTTTTCCTCCAAAACTGCTGTGTGCACATCTCCATTCCAAGGAAATGCACTTACAAGAACAACAACAAGAAGTTCATCATCCCAACTTCAGGAATTTGGAGAAAAGGGCACAGAATGGGTTTTCCTCTTTCTTTCAGTAGAGACAGAGGGAAGGGAAACAACAACAACAGCAGCAGCAGAAGAAAGAAAATTTGCTTACCCAATTTCTCAGTGGAGATGGTACACCCTTGGAACTCCTTCTGTTGGTCCCCTAACAAGCGATCAAGCTTTTGATCCTGCCCCAAAAATCTCACAAAACCAAGTCAAACCCACCATTGATTTTCGCAATGCTCACACAAGATGCTCATCACAAGAGAAGACTCGACTGCAATTGAGAACCAGGAGCGATGATGAGACCAAAAAATTCATCATCGAAACAAAAGACCCACCAAAAGAAAAAAAAAGAAAAGAATAAAAGAGCTTCTGCGGGAGACAAAGCCATTTTACGTCATACATACAATATAGGAAAAATCCTTGTCAGGATCACAGGGCTCCTTGGCTTCCCCTTCCTCCAGCTCTGTATCTTCTTCCTCCATAGTAATAATATGCACTACTACCCACCGAGTTCTGTTCTGTTCTCTCTCGCTTCCTCCTGTCTGTCGCACACTCCGCTTGATGATCAGCGAGTCTCACCGCTCACGAATCCCATTCCGACCCCTTCTTCTTCTTCTTCTTCTTCTTCTTACAGTCCCACAACTTTTCTTCACAGCAACGACGGCGGCCGCACTCGTCTTCTTTCTCCCTGCGATGCAGCAGTCATGGTGAGGTGAGGAGGAGGACGGCAGCGATGACGTTCTAGTTTTGCGCTGCGCTGCAGCGAGCGAACAAAGCGGAGAAGACAGCAACAGACGAGTTTTCGTCTTTTTGTTTGCTCCAAACCAAAGCAAGCACGTGATGCACGAATAAGGAAAGTTGTTATGTGTTTTGTCTTTTTGGTGGTAAAAAAAAGTCTGATGTTGGGTAACTATGGTTTAAGTGTGTGTGTCTTCTTTTTGTTGGCCTTTGCCTACCAAGGCAAAGCATATTGTGTTTAGCTTCATTATAGAGTATAGTAGTAGTAGCTTAAGGGATTTTTATAGGCCCCCAAGTTGTAGGAATTTTGAAAGATGATATTTTGGCTTGTGTTGCAACTTGAGATTAGTTATAGAGTTATGATATCTGGAAGGATTTTGGTTTCTTTTAAAGGAGTTTTTTTGAAGATTATATATTTTTGCATGGTGAAAACTTGAGGCTATTCAGGCTTGCTTTACCTTAGGAGTCAAAAACTCGGGCCTAACTTTGAGCATTTTTTGCTTGTTGTTTGGCCCCCAGTTACTAATAAATGCTAGAACATTGGTGTCGCAATATTAATAAATGCAGGAACATTGGCCCCCAAGGGTTGCAAATTGGGTTCCCAAATTTGATGGTATCCTTTTTTTCAGCCTTGGGGCCAATATAATAAGGCCGTAAGGTTCAGCATTTCATATTAACTTGGTGCAGATTGAAAATATTTTTTCTATTTCAGCCTTGACTCCTAGTGTAGTAATGCTCTTGGGGCCAATTTCAACTTTTGCACCAATAGGAATGCTTGATTTGGGTTGAACATCCGCCTTGACTCTTAGTGTATAGCGGGCCTTTGGACAGTATGTATTAGTAGTATAAGCAAGATGCTAAATATCCTTAACAAGCTTTGTGGGGTTTGTCTTTATGTGCTTCATGTGGTTTTGCATCAAATTGTGTTTTGCATGTTTCACAAAAAAATATCATGTAATTTGTTTCAACCAACAACATAGATTGCATTGTTGAAAATAAATACAAAATATATTTTATTATTGAAAATAAATATAAGATTGATTGCATTATAAATTTTATTTTATTTTTATCATATGCAGAAGGTGAAAACAGTCAAACCTTACAATATAAAAATCAAGCAGCTCAAGCATTATTGAGCACAAGTGCACCAAACAATGTTCATAAAGGGAGTGTTTAACATTTTCTTTAATGTAGCTAGTGGCATTGACTCAAGTTTAAATTGCTTACTCAACTAATTTTTCCTTGAAAAAATGATTTAAAAAAATTTAATTGAAGTAACAATGAAATTTTTTTTTCTCAAATTTCAATATTTTCCACACTTGAGTCTAAAACTTTCCAAATCACTTTCATTAAATCCTGCTCAACAATGGCTTTTCAACATATCAAGAGCATGCCCAAATTCCCTTAAGCTGTTAGCTTTGATTTAAATAAAAATTTAATGAAAAAAATTGTTCAATATTCAATAACATCTCCACTAGAAGTCCAAACATTACGTTATCAACTCGATGCACTCTACTCATTGAGAGATTTTCAACAATACCAAGAGAAGAGTGCAGCAAGAGACACCATGGCTTGGGAGATCTCAACATGACAAATAAAACAAACAAACAATGTTCATTTTGTAGAGAGATTTTTGTTTCTATGGTAAAAGAATTAAATACTAGGTTCAGTATCTATGATTAAGTATGTGTTCTCCTTTGGGTGGGTGAAAGAGCAAATTAGTAAAAGAGTGAGTTTGTTGGGTAGTAGGTACCTATGGTTAAGTATGTGTTTTTCTTTTGGTGGTCAAAGAATATGTTCTGTACCTATGGTTAAGTATGTAGTTTTTCTTTTGGTGGTTGAGGAGTACGTTAGGTGTTTACTATGGTAAAGTTTTCTCGAGCACCTACTAAGTTAGGCCAAGTTCTTTTTGGAAATTCGTAAAACAGTTGTAAAAACAATTCGTTGGTGTCTTGTCTGCCAATCCAACATGTTTGGTACCAAGTGAAATTTTGTCGTCATCCAAATAAACAAGAACCATGAAGTGGGACAACATCTTTTGTTTTTCTTTCTTGTCTAAGGTTGTTTAGTTTCATACACAATGTTTGTTATGGCATGAGGCACATTCTTATATTCCTATGATGTTATTGCAGCATTCTGTAAGGGTGGCAGCAAAGCTGTTCTGTGTGCTTGTTTTTTAACCTATTAATATGTACTACGAAACAAGCCTGCCTGTTAAGGGGGGGCCATTTCACCTAGGATTGAATTGAACCCAAATAGAGAAAGATAAGAATCTATCTGGTAATAACAGAATGTGCTCATTTTTCCATGATAAACGATCCAGAGATCAGTTTTTTTAATCTTTTTGCATTCAATTATTCAGACAATCTGTTAATATTGTTTTTCTAGTTCCACAATAGACGATTGAAAGATCATTTATTTTTATTTTTTGCATTCAGTTTTTCAAACAATCCGTTAATATTGAGTTCCTAGTTGAGAGGAAGATTGCAAAGTGATTTGTTCTAAACCTCCTATTACTATTAAATCTCATGATTTGCAAGCTGACAATATTAGAGGGACTGGGAGTGAAATAGCTTTCAGCGGGTATACCTCTCTCCGGTCTTTGGTTCCTTAGAGTCGTGGGTTCTTTGGCCTTTCTTTGGCCTTCTCTTTTGTTTTTTGTGTGATGATTCCAACCATCTGTTTTTATTGGATTTGTTGTCCTCTGATAGTAACAGGTTCTATCAACATGTGTTTCAAAGTGTAACCCATGTTCGCTATTGCTCATTCACATCACTAAGTTTCCCCACTTGTGCAGTCGAATCAGGATTCACATAATTGCAATGTTCCTCACCCTTGATCGACATTAGAAGTGAGGTAAAAGTGAAACAACTGTCTCATATAAGAGAAAGCCTGAAAGGTACTTGAATATGACACCAAAATCAGTTTAGTGTATAAGGGAAGGCCTTTGTCAGTATGTTTGTAGTTTGCATATTGGAGGGGCATTGTTATTAGTATTTCCCCCAGGGTCCAGATACATTTTTACCCATAATTTCTTGCAATAATAAACATGGCTCACATTAGTTTACACAAACATATTCTCTGTTTCTTTTAAAAAATAAAAATCTCTCATTTTAAGTTGATGAGAAAATGATGCTTTGTAAAAAACATGTTAAAAATATATTATGCACACGTATTGAGGTCATTATGTATTGGGTAAGGAAGGGCTTTGAGGCTCTTTCTGGAAGTGCAGGCCTGAGGCCAAAGGCTATATAGCTCAAGGCAAGGCCTGAAAATCCAGGAAGTGTCCAAAAAAGTTGTTCCTAAGTTGAGGTCTAAATGTGGCTAATTTAATTTAATTTAATTTAATTTTTAAAATGGCAGAAAAATCCTTTAACAGCACAAAACTTTTTAATGTTTTTTTTTTCATTTTCTGAGAAATAGTCACCAAATTGGAAAAATTTCCCCTACAAAGATAAACACTGTTCCCTCAACATAATGAATATTTTCAAATTTAGAAACCTTACGATTGTAAGAGCCCTTTTTTTGAAATTGTTAACTTCTGAGTAAATTTGAAAATTTTGTGCTAAGTGACACACACCCACCATAATGGGCAAGGGTGAGGCCATCCCATGACATTCAGGTCTTGGGTGGCATGTTCAATGATTTAACACTAGGTGACACGCCCAACTTAATGGGCAAGGGTGCAAGCCATCCCATGACATCGAGGTCTTGTGGTGGCAGGTTCAATGATTTCACACAAAATTCGTGTTCAACAGACACATTTTGGTCACTATTACAAATGTATGATTATCATTGGAAGATTATGTCATGTGTAATAATAGGTAGGGTGTTCTTTGCAAGGGCTATTAGCCCAGGCCAAAAATGGTGACGAACTCTTTTGGGAAGAGAACTTTCATGCGAATGGGAAGGCCTAAGCATGGGTCAAAGTGCATTGATTTTATTCCTTTGAAGTTTGGGGGGTGTGGGAAGGGGTGAAAGGATTTTTTTTTCATTTTTCCCTGGTTCCCAATGAGTTCCCACTAGGTTCCCTTTATGTTCCCCAAGTTCTCACTGTGTTCCCCCAAAAAGTTCTCCATAGCACCTCACTTTTCTCCCATATGGTTTGGCAAATGTTGTCCTCCTTTCCCCTATATTGGTGGGCAAAAGGGGAGGAATCCTAAACTTCAAACTAGAACCTTCTATTTTGGGGAGCCTTCATAGTTTCATTTTTTTTTGAGTGATGGGCCAATCAAAATGGCTTGTTGCCAAATAAAAATTGAATTTGGGAGGCACCTCATCTAATTATAGGAGAGGTGAATGTGTAGTGTAGTCGGGTAGTGGGTACCAATTGTTGCTTTCTATTAATTATATAGTTCATGGATGTGCTATAAAAAAATCTGTATATAAGGATGCACACAAATTAGCCCATCACTGAAATTTTTTGGAAATCAACGCAAATCCCTTTGGAGCTCCTCTCTTGGGTCATGCTTCCCTTCAATTCTTACAGTCTGTATGCATGAGTGGAAACAGCATCATGATTCCTCTAGTTTCAACAGAGTCTCTCCCCTCTTACGGTATATATACATAGAAGTTGAAGTGTGGCCAATGCATATGGGATAAAACTGAGGTGCTCTTGTGAACCTCTTGTGGAATACTTTGAGAACATATTGGGCCAACACTTTGAGAATTTCACCTGATGGGAATCCCTTGGGAACTTTAAAGGAACACATTAGAAAAGGGAAAAAAAAACCCTCTCTCAACCCACCCCCAAAACCCAAAACGAAAAAAGTTCCACACCCCCCCCCTGCCCCCTCCCCCCCTCGCCCCTAAGTGCATGTTGAGCCTTCTCATTGTCTACCTGAAATTTTTATTTCCAAAACTGTTCATCACCATTTTTGACCCAGCTCATATGATAGGAAGGTACCTATTTCCTAAGAGGGTAAGTGCACCTATTGTGATCAAGAAAATGACATAATCCGAGAAAAGTGAGAAAAAATTTACTAGTTTTATCCTTTCAAGGTTTGGTTGCATGCGGAGCCACTTTAGTCAGGGACCAGGCTCACCCAAGGAGCTGCCACATATACTTAACCTAAACCATGCAGTCAGGTTGGGCCAGAGAGAGCTTGATTGGGCCTGCTAGCTTGATTCTCAACAAATGTATTCAAGATTCTTGAGATTTGGGTCTTCCTTTCAATGCAAACAGTCCCAATAGGAAATGCTCTTTCGAAATGTGGCATCAAATGAACTCTCTACATCATAAAAACCTCCAAAGATTTGTTTTTTAATGTATTTGGAGGTACATTTATCAACTGTAAATCCTGCAAAGCATTTTGGAAAACCAAAAATACTCACAAGTTATGCCCCCACATCATTTTGTCTCTTGATACCTGATGGGCATCCACTTATTAGTTCTCAGGTATCATGAAAAAATTAAAAAATTAAAATAAAAAATCATGATAATCCAGATACATGTCAGGTCTAATGAAATTTTTTTTAAAAAAATTGTGATGATTTTTTTTAATGCTTGGTGATCTCTTCGGAGCAGTGGAGTTCCGGAAGTAAGCACCCCTAAGCTCCACTTTGGGTGGGTGCTTGCTTCTGGAACTCTTCTGGGAGAGTTACCCTAACACATAATCTCTCTCACTCAGAGGGACAGCCAATTAAGACTATTTTAACCCTACCTGGAACAGGTTTGCCATGCTTTACCATACTGGCCTTGCCGTGCAGGCATGGCTCATTCCACATTCATTCCACATTCCTGCTAGTTGCAAGTAGAGAAAGGACGAATGCATAATTTAAGCTGAACCCTGCCACTAAAAACACTGCGAAAATATATTAAAACACATGTAACTTGAGACATCATGCTAAGGCCTAAACCAACATCCACCCTAACTCCAAGGTAGAGCCCCAAAAGACAACAACATGAGGTCCATTTGGACTTTATGGCCCCTTCATTTTACAAAAAATTAAAAAATACATGATTTTTTCTTTGCATGATTGTTCACGAGTTAGGGTGGTGCACAAAGTCCCTTCATTAGACAAACCAGTTGGTAACTTATTCTGAGCAAGAAAGTCAAAATCTATCTGTGAAGGAAGGTAGTTTGTTTGTTTCTTTATTTTGTTTGTCCCATTGAAATCTCACAAACCACGGTATCTCTTGTCACATTCTCGATCCTCTTTGAAAACCCTTGATGAGTAGGGGTGCATTGAGTTTTGTTTCATAATGTTTTCAACCTACAAATGGAGAAGTTATTGAATATTGAACAACAATTGAATCAAAAATTCACTTGAATCGAAGCAAAAAAGTTTAAGGGAATTTGTGTGCATTCTTGGTATCGTTGGAAAGCCCCTAATGAATAGGATTTAATGAAAGCAATTTGGAAAATTCAAAACTTTGATGATGTCTATTAAGGTTAGCAACACTGAGCTTAATAAGCTTTATGAATGGATTCTATCTCCTTGTTTTGAATTGTTAATTCAATCCTTTTTCATTTTGTTAGTTGTTTTTATCCCGAAAAATTAATAATATATGTCAAAAACATAAGCATGGAAAAAAAAAAAAAAGGGAGCTCCAGTGAAAAACTTGCTGGAAAACAATTGGTGAGGGCAGGGGGAAGTGGGTTGTTGTGCTTCAAATTTGTGAATCAAACATTAGAAATGCTAAAAAATACACACTTGGTTGAGGGAGGGAGTTGCTGTTCCTCGGATCACATGAATTTTTTGTTTGATTGATTTTGATTTTGATTTGTTTGTTGGAGGATTGCTTGCGTTTTGTATGTTGAAGGATTGATTGGGTGTGTTTTGTTTATTGGAGAATTGATTACTTGTGTTTTGTTTGTTGGAGAATTGATTGCTTGTGTTTTGGTTGTTGTTGTGATTGGGGGTAGTGGTACGAGTTTGGCACTGTGGAGAGAAGCTGGTTTTTGTTGTCTTTTGTGGTAATCTTTTGCTGTTTGGAACTGCTGTTTGCTTTGGACATGGAAGCAAGCAAGCAAGCAAGGAAGGAAGAAGTGTGTGCAATCAAAGTTTCATATCAAGTGCGTGAAGGGTAGAAGAAGAAGAAGAAGCCCCTAACAGTTTCTCAAAGGCAGAATGAAGGATGGCCAAAGATTTCTTTGGCTTGGAGACAAATACAGAAGGGTTGGAGCTTAGTTACGTATGGCACAGTGTGTTTCCTGCGGGGAGGAATGTGGTGGTACAGATAAGATGGAGGCTGAAAGCTCTGACCGAAGAATCTCATTCTAGCCTTTCTGTGAAGAACTTGCCTGTTTTTTGTAAGGGAAAAAATCGGTATTGAGACTGTGGAACTCTTAAGAAGCTTACAAGCAAAACCAAGCTGGTATGCATTTGAGAGCTTCCCCCAGTAGTGGGGTTCATGAAGGATGGATGCAAAGAAGAGAGTCACAAATTAAGGTCCATCACTACCATGTGTTGCACCATGTGCTGCTCTCTGCAGCATCACCTCGCAGATCTCTTAATGAAAATCCTGCATGTTCCTTCAGATTCTTCATGCCGAAAGTCTAGTACTGAAGAAGACTGTGGATTCTGATATAAGGTTTGAGATTGCACAGGGTGGTAGTATCAAACACCTGTCCAGTAAGCGTTTTGATGCTGGAAGAGAGCCTTTTGATTGTGGTCCCGATTGTTTGATGAGCTCAATGCAAAAGGCATTGGGAGAAATCTACTGTCCAGTGAATTGAAAGAGACAAGATTTCATTTGCAAAGAGTGAAGAAATACAATACATACTATGTTAGAGATGGAGGTAAGGGTTTGGCCTCTAGGTTGGAAGACATCAGTCAGGCCTTCCGCTTGGTTGTGAAGCCAAGTGCATGATGTGCAGTGACAACAAAATCCGTGTCCCACTTTGGATTTCACAAATCTTTGTTTGTGGAGGGGATGAGAGGCATGAATGATTGTACAATGGCAATGATCATGGGCATTATGCAATTTCACATAGGGCTTTTCCCTGCAACCCTTCTTCAGTCTTCTCAATCATGCCATTTGGAGATACACATTTCTGAATCCAGTTGGTTCCTGCTAGGCTAGCTATTTGCACTAGCATATAAGCAAACATGCTGATGTGAGAATGCACCAGGTGTGATGCAAGTTGGAAGAAGGAGAAACCCCTATTGATGGCAATTCAACTCTGCAATGACATACATATATCAGTGACTGGCTCCAGCCTTTCTCTTTGTAAGTACTCCTCCATCCATCTGCTCCCTATCTTCTTCCCTCTCATTCTACACTCTTGGACAGCCAATGTAATAAGAGATCCACCAGTGCTGTACAGTCCCTAAATTGGATGTCTCAAAGCCATTATTCTGGTATGTTCTCTATATGAAAACAAATCTCGCAACTTTGTTGCTCTCTTCAATAGTTTTGCCAAAAGGAAAACTTTCAGCCTCCACCTGCATGAGAAATCATCCCATGTGAGAGATACCAGAACAGAACAATCAAAAGGTACAAGCATTAATTCATGGCTGCATAAGGATGCAGCAGGAGAGAAAAACTGGATGTGTGGAGGAGGAGGTGCTCATAGCCACCACCAGCACATTGATAACTTTGTTTACACTGAATCAAGAAGCTGCCTAGTCTGAGCAGGACAGCAGCTGTGTACTCAAACCTGATGCCTCATCAATGAGGTTTGAGATTGTGAAAACTTGCATGATTTGCCCAAAGTGCTCCCAATTTACCATACCCAGGGTCCATTCCTTGCACTTGTTCACTTACAATGTCCATCACTGAAAGTGCTTTCATATCAAGACTCACCCCATGGAGTGATTCGACCCTGACCCATTTCTGACTGCTAAGATTGCAGTTCTACAGGAATCCAATGCATGGGTTTTGATCTTGAAAGAATCACATACTTAAAACATTGGAGTGTACAACAATACAAATGGTGAAGAGATTTTCTGCTTGATTTCCCCAACCCAAGAGAATTCTACTGAGAGATTGAAGAGCCATTTCCACAAACAATCTCTTCTTTGAAAACCATTATACTCCAAGTTTCCAATCTTCTCAGAAGATTTTTTCAAAGTCAAGAATGCAATTCCATGGGCCAGAAAAAAATAGTAGTAGCTCCCATTTTTTTATTAATTAAATGGGGTCATGCTGCAAAATAGGACACATTCCTGAAATTCTGCAAGTTCACACAACACACACGACATATTCCTGAAATTCTGCAAAGTCTGCACAACACACACAGGTCCGTGCTATACCAAAAAGCCTGTGCACACAACACTTGAACTATATCCAATTGCCCACAACAACAAAAACAACAACAACAACAACACAGACCCTTTCACATCTCCTGTACAGCAACAAAAACAGCAACAACAACACTCGGTCCTTTGACACCTCCTGTACAGCAATAGAAACAACAACAACGGGTCCTTTCATGGAGCATCAAGTCTCACAGTATGAAGGAAGATGGGTGGGTTGAAAAGAAGAAACAAGCTGCTGCAACACAAAGAGCTTTGGAGCAGTTGTGCCAGTTCCAACAAAGGGGTGCTACCTCAGGTCTGAGTCACAAGAACCTGAACCCTGGATTTAACACTGCAAACCCGGATACCGTCACAACACTGGTTTGGAGTCCTAAAGGTCTGTCTGTGTCTATTCTTCTTCTACATTGCAACTTCTGATGATTGTACAAGTGCAGGATGGAACATTTGTGAGTTGTTGAGCTGGGATGTCCTTGTGATCAGATGATGGGTACATCATAATCGGCTTTAGGGTCCTATTGAAGTGCTTTTCCAGTGAAAATAAGTAATCGTTAAAAATCCAATTACTTTATTCGGAGATTATTGAATGTTAAAAGAACATTTACAAGCCATTTTTTCGAAATTGATTTTCCAAACGCATTTTAAAGCTTCACCACTTCTCAAAGGTCACCCATTGTTCATTTATGAGCTATTGAAACATTGCAACCTTTCATGTCTTTTTTTTTGTTTGTCCATCCAAACTCAAGATGTTCAAAGTGTTGAGAGAGTTAATTTGTATATTCAAAATTTCAAATGACTTTCATAGAATTAGGTTACAATGACATGTGAAAATTTGTATAAATGTCAAAATTTTGCTCCAAAACACCTTTGGAATAACAGAAGAAGATCATGTGAAAAGGAAGTTCATGTCAGGTTTGATATGCAAAAGCTTGGAAAAATGTGACCTCAAACCTTAATTTGCAAAATAATCCTCATTGGAAGTTCAACATATATTTATAATAGACTAACAAATGCAAATATTAACTATTTAAAGTCGAAAAATGGTGGGAAATGTGTAATATGTGTCAAATTTTCCCATATGTAAAGATTTCTTTCTCAAGTGTCAAATACTAGCAATACACTTGATGTATTACTCACACTATGTGTTAGTACCATGATGGTGCATTTTAGTTAAATTAATTATTTTTTTATTTTACCCATACACTTTGAAACATGGCAACCTCTTGTCCACTTATTCTAAAAAAATTCCCGTTCATTCTATGTTTATATAGGCTATAAGTTTTTTAATGTATCAAAGAGTATTTAATGTATCACTATATCATTAATGTATGAGCAACTCTTTAGTGTATTAATAACACATGGTTAATAATAGTTAGTTATAATATAAAAATCAATGGTAAATTATATTAGGTGTCAAATTTTTATATGTAAAGTTTATTTATCAAGTGTGAAAATACATGTATAATACATTCAATGTTTTGTTCACATCACATCTTACTAATTAGCAACATAATGGTGCATTTTGATTAAATTTATTATTTTTGACTTTACCCATACACTTGAAAATGTGGCAACCTTTTGTCCATTTATTTTGAAAAAAATCTAGTATATTAGGTGTCAATTTTTCATATGTAAGGTTTATTTTTCAAGTGTGAAAATATGTTTATGATGCATTCAACATATTGCTCAGATCACATCTTGATAATATATTAATGGTTTTAACAAAATTAACAATTGTTTTACCTTATAAAGTTGGAAATGTGGCAACCTTTTGTCCATCTATTTTGAAAAAATATCTCTCTTTTTATGTTTAGAGGAGTTGAAAAAACATTAGTGTATCAACACATCATTAAAATATCAAAAAAGTTTTAGTGTATCAATGACATATAGTCAATAATAATTAGTTATAATTGACAAATAAGTGAATGTATACTAAGTGTTAAATTTTCATATGTAAGGTTTATTTCTATAATGTGAAAATATGTTTATGATACACTCAATGTATTGCTCACATCACATCTTGATAGTAGCTTATGGGGTTTTTATTAAATTAACAGATGTTTTACTTGACTTATAAACTTGGAAATGTGGCCACCTCTTATCCATCTATTTTGAAAAGTTTCTTGCTATTTCTATGTTTAGATGGGCTGAAAAATCCTTAATGTATCAACAAATCTTTGGTGTATAAAAAAAAATGGTAAATTATAGTTAGTTACGATGAAAAAAATTGTTAAATGTATGCCGAGTGTCAAGTTTTCATATGTAAACATTTCTCAAGTGTGAAATATTAGTAATACATTCAATGTATTGATCACACCACGTGTCAATAGTAAATTGGTGGTTTGGTGCTAAATTAACAATTACTTTACCTTACCCATAAACTTGGAAATATGATAATATCTTATCCATGTATTTTCAAATTTTAATGTACTAATTATTTTTTTATACATTAACAATTGTAGTATAGTAAACAAACATTTAGATGTTCATCTATTAAAAAAATTTATGCATGTAGTCGTTTTAAAATTTTCTACACCTTTCATTACACAATACATATGTACCATAGGATTTATGTCGATCGTATAACATGATGCATGATGACATAAAGCATGATGGAATATGATGCATTGATACATTGCCATTTTGATACACAACAAAAATAAAAAAATAATCAATACTCCCTGGAATATTTACTGCTAAGTAAAAAATGATTTTCCTAATAATTATGTTTTCACTCACATGCACACATTTTCACTCTTGGGCAGGATGCCCCTAACTTAAAAAAGGTACTAATGTAAGCCCTTGGTAGGCATCTACCATCAAAACCTGGGCAATCCTGCATGGCCCACAAGTGGGTCACAGAATCCTCACAAGCTGGGAGATGGGTTACACCCTATTCCATGTAAAAGGTACCTAGTCACAATAACTTCAACTAGCACCTCAATAATAAAGTATATAGGCAAATATACAATTTCAGTACATGGCACTCCCCCCACACACACATGAACAATGTGGGCTGGGCCGAAAGAAAGGAGGGGTTTTAGTTCATGTTTCAAAATGAGAGAGAGAGAGAACCTTTTCCTATTATCCAATGCACCAAGTTCAAACCAACTTCTCACCTAAGTATAGGAGTACCAAGGACCCTACGAACTCCGAATAGTAGCCTTATTGGTACATCAAGTTCAACAAATTGGGTTTGGAGGATTACATACTGCAATCCATAGATGATGTTACACACATCTCTTCATAATTACTTTTAGTATGTGAGCTTTTGTTTGGGTGATGTGTTTTTATTGTACTAATGGTAGCCATGTTATGTAGCCTTGTTATGCTATGCTGGCCATGTAGAAAAGCCAATTCACATGATTAATTCCAGTCCCTGTGCAATTTTGTATAGTGTTGTGTTTTGTCACATGATTATTAAAAAAAAATTCCAATTCGATTCAGGATTTTGCTATGCTTATTGTATATTAGAGTTTTCCTTAAAAGTCACTGTGTCTTTCACCCTCTCTTTGGGCCTCCTTTCACCCACTATCTCCTCTTTGAGTGACTTCCGCAAAGTAAGGAAATTTTATTAAATATAGGTATGAAATGCTGAAACTCAGCATTTAATGCACAAAGCTCGAGAGTAATTATAGTTTATCGTTTATTATAGTTTATTTAGTTTATTTTTAGTTTATTACAGTATATTTAGTTTATTGTTTATTATCATTTATATAGTGTATTATAGTAATTATAGTTTATCGTTTAATATAGTTTATCCAACAAAAAATGTATTTGTAAAACGAAAAGGATCAAGGGTGAAGATGAATCATTTTCTCATTAAGGGGGTGAGCTCAAGGTGAGATTAACATGTGACAACCAAAAAAAAAAACATTATAATAAACACAGCCTGAAACTCTTTTTCCCTTGTTTTTGGTGATAAAACGAATTTCAACCTTAATTTTCATTTTGCTTTCATTTCATATGTGAAAAATCTGAAGACAAAAATTATTATGGTTTGATTTGGATTAGGCAAGTTCAATTTTCAACCAAAACACTTGATTTTGTGTATTGGGAAGGGTTTATGTTTCTCTTTCCAAACATTCTAGTGAACTCCAATTACCATGGTATTAAATCATAAGCTCTAAAACATTTTTAAAAATTATTATTAAAAGTTTAGAGGTAAATTTCCTTATGTATCTAATACACATTAATGTAAAACAACATTAATTTGGGCATTGTTCAAACAAATATTCCATGTCAAAAACTAAGGCATATAATTACATCAAGCCTATGAATCAACAAAGGTGATTGCTATTTCCATTTCAAAATTAGTTGACCACTATTGGGCAAGTATAGCAATTTACCTATTTATTTGGATTTGAACATCTTTGGACATGGTTTGTTATACCAAATGGCCAAGGGTACATGTAATAAAACTGCATGTCCAAAATATTACAAAATAGGTACATTGATTCATCCGAGTCAGGACCTTTTGCATCCATATGTGAATGGAAATAATCCATGATGGAGGGCAACTAACACCTAAAGAAGGACAAAGGAGATGGAATGTGTGCACGTGTATCTTCAATGGAGTTGTGAACAAGCCCATGAATGAAGATGGAAGATCTTAAGCCATATTTTATTTTATTTATCCAAGTAGTGGATTGTCCAGTGTCCCAAGTAAACTCATGAAGAACTCTAAAATTTATCCAGCCATGATGCTTGCTAGTATTCTAGAAAAATATATCAATCATAAGTATATGAGCAAATTCCAAATTCCACTTGTTGTTGTATTTGCCAAATTGAACATAAACAAGTTGAAGATTAACAACAAAATATGCTTTTAGTTGCAAATGGCATTTAATCTTCGTGGAATTAATAATAAGTGTTAAAGAGCTCCAAGGACCTAAACAAGAATAGGATTTGATGTACATTTGGATGGGAAATGGCACATGTCTATCACCATCTCCATCATCCTTGAGTTTTATTGATGCATGCTCCTCATAATTTACATAATATTAACACAGAAATAACTACAAAAGTGAATGAAAAATGGAAGCATTAGAGTGCGAAGAAAGCTAAAAATATATCAATTTGGTTTGCCAATTCCCAAAAATATACCTCTTTCAATTAAAAGTTAGTTCAATACATAATTTCAGAATTACCTAATCACCTAGATTGTATTTGCTTACATACCCATTATGCACTAAACTTGATGTTTGATTATTTTTATCAAATGTAGATGAAAAGAAGAGCGTATAAAGTGGTGAACTATTTTCCATGTTAGCCACATCTACCTTTCATCATACTTTTTCTACTTAATTTGTTGCTTTCTAGAACTTTTGCCTTTTCGCTTGATGCAAATGTATATGGGATTATATCCTCAAACTCCAATGCACATTTTTGTAAATATTTGATTTTTGCTTATCACTGAAGTTGTTTTACTAGGGGTTTGAATTCAGAAATAGAGAAAGTTCTTACATGTTGGGCTTAATATAAGCCACCCCACTAATATAGTAAAGGTGACCATGTCAATCAATCACAAAAAAAAACCATGCATGTACCATGTGGGATAAAATTTTGGGAGAAGCATCCATTGAAAATGGTTGTGGGTTGAGTTCACCATGGGGCCATGCTATATGTAATGTAGTATAACCAACCCCATTATAGTATAGGTGACCATGTCAATTGATTATCCCAAACCATGTGTGTACCATGTAGAATCAAACCTTGGAAGAAAGCATATGTGCAAGAATGGAATGAGCATGTTTTCAAAACAATTATCACAAAATAGAACTTGAACTCTACTGAAGTGTAGATGACCACATCAAGTGAATTGGCTTTATTTTGTTTGTGGAAAAAGTTGAACCTGAAACAAAATGAAACTAAGAATGGATGACTAGTAAGTGAAATGCAATTTAATGAAAATTTGGTTGTTTGAACAATGAGCATAAAAAATAAAGTTGTGAATGGATAAAGAATTAGTCATTTGATAAAGGAAGACAACTCCATCTAGGAACAAAAACAATCAAAACAAGTGGAGAATGCACATTTGGAAGGATGTGACCTATACGATGCATGAATGGAATGAACAAGGAACTTGCCGCATAATAGTTTTGCCCAATAGTTGCAAACAAAATCGTGAAAGATGAACAATGTAAAATGGTTAAATAATTTGAATACAAAACAAATGTATCAAAAAATACCTAGATCTCTAGCTATTACCCACAATTTGGTACCCAATTCAAGCCATAATTGTCGGCCAAATCTTACACAATTGTGAAATTTCTTCCCTTTGGACAAATCAATAAACATATTTTCACCAAAGGGGAAAAAGAGTGAAAAAAGTGGAGTGTACAATCTCAAAAGGATGTGAATTACAAATGAGTGAAAAAAAGTGAATATTTGAAAGATAAGCATTAAAAGAAGGAAAATAAATTAGTGTGCAAAACAAAAGAGAAAAAATAGAATGAACAAACAAATTAATTTTTTATAAAAATTGATGCCAAAGAAACCCCCTGATCTCCCCTCCCCGCTCCCCCCCCCAAGAATGGAATGAACATCCAAAGAATATGTGCATTTGAAGACTTGATGCTTATTGATCAAGAGTGAAAAAGAAATTAAAGTCCACAAAAATTACATTAAAAAACTTAAAGAATTTGTCCATATTGAGAGTGAAAGGAAAAAAAGATCATAGAAGAAGATATTCAAACATGTAAAATATTTATGAAAATCAAGAGCAAAGGAAAGCAAAATCCATGAAAAGAATACACTCAAACAATCAAATTGAAAGGAATACAAGATCCATGTCCAATATTATAAATAGAACAACCAAAAGCAAGGAAACCGAAATAGCTGGAATTACAAAATTAAAGAAGCAAGGTAAGGAAAGCAAAATCCATGGAATTACAAATAGAAGAAGCAAAGTAAGGAAAAGGCAAAATCCATGGAATTATCAATAGAAGAAGCAAAGTTAAGGTAAGCAAACTCCATGGAATTATAAACAAAAAGAAGCAAAGCAAACAAAGCAAAATCCATGGAATTATAAATCGAAGAAGCGAAGTTAAGGTAAGCAAACTCCGTGGAATTATAATCAAAAGAAGCAAAGCAAAGCAAAATCCATGGAATTATCAATAGAAGAAGCAAAGTTAAGGTAAGCAAACTCCATGGAATTATAATCAAAAGAAGCAAAGCAAACAAAGCAAAATCCATGGAATTATAAATAGAAGAAGCAAAGTAATGAAAGAAAGCAAAACCGGTGGAGTTACAAATACAATGGAAGGGAACAACGACAAGAAGAGAGAGACGAAGAGAGAGAGAGAGAGAGAGAAGCAAATGCAAGGGGTAAGTGGAGAGTGAATAAATGCGTGGAAGAGTAATGTGAACTATAAATTTGCAAAAACAAAATCATTGATGATTACAAAATCTATAACTAGCAGTTCTATAAATATGTAAGGCATTTACAAGGCGGTCGTTGTATGATGAGTTGCTGCTATCATGATGATCGATAGAACCGACCTCTCTATAAAACACACATGAAAATAGCAGTAGCAGAAAGCTCCTCATGCAAGTTGATTTGCTAGAGTGATGATCGATAGATAGCACCGGCCTCTGGAAAAGACGCAAAGTAAATAGTGGCAGCAGGCAGGAGGAGGAGCTCCTCGTGGAAAGTATTACGTATTAGTTGTCTTCTTTCTTTGTTAGCACGATCAGCTCGGCGCATCTTTAGCTTCTTGGAAACGTTTTCTGTTTGCATTTTGCAACGGGATTCCGTTCGAAGCTTTCATGGGTAGTAGATCATGTGTGGTAGCAGAAGAAGAAGAAGCAGAATCTTACACAGAACAAAAAGTTTTGAGTTTTAGTCATTTTTTTTGTTGGATCTCTCTCTCTCTCTCTCTCTCTCTCTCTCTCTCTCTCTCTCCATTTTATTTATTTTGCTTTTTGAGCTTCTTTCGTGAAATTCCTTTGTCTGACATTCAGCAATTCTACACTCGTAGCTGCTATGCTGTCTTCTTTTGCTTCTTTTCTTCTTCTTCTGTGTGAAGGGAGTTGATAGTTGAACTCGGCGTGAGCTTTATGTAAGGTGGTAACTGCGTCATTTGGGGCTTCAAACATACACCACTGAAAATCTTCAAGCAAATTTGTTTTTCGCGCGTCAACAATATCTCCTCCTTTCGCAACAACTATGTTTCTCAATATGATGTACAGTTGCCTCATCCCCATCTGCCTCATTTGCTCTGTGAGAGAGAGAGAGAGAGAGAGAGATCATTAAGAATGTTGTACAAGCGAAATTTGCAGAAGATTCAGAGCTGTTGGTAATATGTAGCTCTAGAAACTTGGTAAAACGTCCCACCAGATTCGGCTTTTTTCGGTTTGAGATCAGAGCAAGACTTTGATGACTCTCTGAAATGCTCGCTGATTGTCAACTGGAGATTCTTCGGTTTCCAGCTGCAACAGCTTGGATATGCAGCCACCCACCCAGTGCTTGCAGCATCCGACTTGTCTAGCTTCTTGATCGGCAGATGCGTGGTAGAAGAAGATGCAAAATTATTTTCTCGAGATATGAGGATGATCAAGATGGGAGCTGACTTTTCGATCTCCTGATTTGATGCAGATTTCTTGACAAATTACATGAGATTGCTTGAAGAATTACAGTAAGATTGATAAGAGGAAGACTTGAGTCAAGAGAGAGAGGAAAAAGAGAGCCTTGGTTGGGAAAGAAAAGTAGGAATTATTGTGTTGTGGTTACAGAGGTGCGAGGGAGTCTCAGAGTTCTGAATTTGCACAAAGGGAAAGAGCAATGGAGGAGGAGGAGGAGGATGCTGCTCCAATGGAAAATTTTCATGGAACTCCACCTTTTCAAACTGGTGGCTCTAGGGAGGTGGTTGATTCAGCTGCAATGAGCTGGGAAGAAGGTTCCATAGCTTTCCAAAACCGCAGTCGAAGAGGGAGCAAGCCCCAACAAGGATGGTGGTCCAATCACATGAAGGCAAGCTCCAAGAAATTGCTGGCAGGACTTGCTTCAGTGAGCAGCAATCAACCTAGCACAAAGAAAGTGGATGTCAGTAGTCATGTGCTTGAGACTTACCATGACTCTTTCCTCTATGGTCGAGTGCCACTCGCTGTGAAGATCCGAGCTGGCTTAAGAGGAGGATTCATTGGTTACATGTGGCATATTGTATGTACATGCACACTAGGCCCCCACGCCTCCCCATTTCGCATTGTTTCAATTCTCTACTTGTTTGTGTTCTCATGAATTTTGTTTCTCACTCCCTTCATGCTCCATGAGATTACCAAATCCTATGATGTCTCCGATTGACTTTGTTCTTTCTCCTTCCTGCTCCATGAGATTACTGAATCCTGCAATGTCTTGGATTGATTTGGTTCTTGCTCCTTCCTGCTCTGTGAGATTACCAAATCCGTGAGTGTCTCAGATTTATTGTTGTTCTCCTTCTTGCTCTATGAGATTGATTACTGAACCTGCAAATGTCTTGGATTGATTTTGTTCTTGCTCCTGCTCCGTGTGATTTGCCAAATCCACAAATGTTTCAGATTGATCAATTTTATTCCTTTTCTATCAATTAAGTCAGTGTTGGTGCTCTCGTCATATACAAGAAATTTTCTGGCTTGAGAGAATCTATTGTGATTATTGTAAATTGGAATTGTAGTTGTTTTGTTGTGTGCCAATCAGCAAAAGCATCTCTGGTATGGTGCCAATGCAGTTGTGAGGTTCTAGATCCTTGCCGTTCTAGATCTGCACGTCTTTGCAGAAAATCTTAGCACTTTTGATTTTTGCTTCTCATGAATCTTGTGGTGGTGGTGGTTGTGCTGCAGTTGGAGTTCACTGCTGCTCTTGTATCTGGAGTTCTATATGTCTATTCAACGTAAGTTCATGAAGTGAACAGGGTAGAGCTCTGATGAAGAGCCCAAGATTCAAGTTTCGGAATCTGAAATCAAGCATGCTTGGTGTGCCACTTTGTGTGTTTGTTCCACACTTCCAAGGGTGACAAACCCACATATAGAAAGTGCTTCCAGGCATTTAAACCTGAAAGTGTTGAAACTACTCATACTTGATGGTGCACAAAAAGAAGAGAATCTGCATGAGTAGATTATTTGAGACACCTTGGTTGTACTGTCTCTGAGTGCAGGTATGATAGGAATTCTGCAAATACTTGGATTGCTAAAGCTCAGAACATCATCAGCATAGTGTTTGTTGTTGACTACATATTACGGATCTACAGGTATGAAAACTATGTTTGCTGGATTTGATCCTACAGCTCACTGGAAGTATGCAGTCATGAACAGATTCCTGTTTGTTTCAGCAAGATATCAACACAATTCAGGGATAGTAGTTTTTGGATGGCTTATTGAATAGGAAGTTGATGTTGCATAAGACTCAAGATGCACATGGACATGCATGATCTAGACAGCTTGAAGAAGTGTTTTCCTGGCTGCCAATTTGTGGTGAGAATAATGTACAAAAAGGAAGCCTGACAACCAGAGATAAATTGATGAACTTTTGTAGAGCAGATTGAAAAAAGAGGCAACTCTGCCATCTAGACACTAGTTAATCAGATGCTAGATCTATGTATGATTTTTCTGGTGGTTATTTTTGTGCAGTGCACCTGTGCGTCTACTCTATATCTTTTCCATTTGGGGCTTCCTTGACTTGATTAGTGCTATTCCAATTATCCTTCTATTCAGGTAACAGACATTCAATCTCAAGTCTTGGGCTTTTCTTATGTTGTCTTCTTTCAAATCACCAAATACCTTTACCAATGATATCCAGGCATTGCCTGCAAAAGCAACACCCATGCTGCAATCTTCACCAGCTGTGAATGGTGTCACAGACCCTTTTTGGGTTTGAAGTATTTCTAGTGATAGTTGTGCGCAGGAAAGCAAGGAAAGGTGCATCAATTATTCGTCTTTTGCAATTTCTGCGTATCATCAGGTAAATGCTCTATTTTTTCAGTCTACTGACTGTATCCTCGTCTGAAATTGGAGCATATGCTGGTACATGATCTGATGCTAGGATTTCCCAGTTGCTGTGCGTGCTGCAGACTATTATCATGAACCTCTCCTTAATCAGTCAGTCCAAGAAGTCTACAATAGAAGTTGGCAGCACCAACAACATTAATGTTTTTCTCTCATTCATTGTTGTGCAGGATATTGACTTTGATGCGCAAAGTTGGAATTGCAGGAAGCACAATCTCTCAACAAATTCTTCTGTTGGTTGTGTCAACGTTTGGAGTTGGTAAGTTGGCATCACTTTAGATTGTGATGGTACTAGTCTTAGACAGAAATGTTTTTTGCTACATCTGGATTCAGGATCTGGTGGAAGAAGTTCTGTGCTGATGGTAAGTTGATTATTGATTACTGGGAGTACATGGATCAATTGTAGTATGGATATGATAGAAATGAGGAAGAATGGAAGGCGTATGTTGCATTGCACTCTGGTGGATGATCCTGATGAGAGGATCCAAAGCACAAGACTTGGATGTGAAGATGAGATAGCAAAGGAATTTTATGCAGCAGTAGAAACTGCTTCTTCAATTTTGGTTTCTCTTTCATAGCAAGAAAGAATTTGAAAGCAAGGATGATGGATGGTGTGTGTCACGGGGTGGGTGCAGTATTTTTGATTGCAGGGCTCTTACAATGGGTAGAGTATGATGGAGCTCCACAAGCTGAAAAAAATCTTTGTCCTGGTGGACCTTGCATAAACTTCTGGGATGCGTTCTATTTCATAATTGTGACGGTATGTATGTGTGTTTGTGTTTTGCTTCTGTACTACCAAAAATCTCTGTTTGCGCTCCAAGGGAAACTTTCTCTCAATGAAAGCCAAGAAAATTCTTATCTCTAGACAAAGCCCATTTTGTTATCAATGTTATACAATCCATTGCAACTTGCAATCCCAGATGTTTGTTTGTAGCTCTCAAAGTCGAGCTAAAGAAGGTGCTTGAAGGTTTCTAAAGCATAGATGTTTGGACCCTTTGTTCATAGATTTCTACAGTAGGATATGGGGATATTACTCCAAAGACTCAACTTGGGCAGCTCGTTGCAATGGGAACAATCCTTCTGGCTCTTGTTGTTCTTCCAATTCAGATTGGTCACATCACTTACCTCGCTTCCCGGAGGTAGGTACCTATATTTCTTGCAATTGCAATACCTATTTAGCTGTGTACAATTATTTCTCCTTTTCCATTATGCGATATGCTTGTTTGACAAGCTAAAAGAAAGCAAATCTAGATGTTCAATTCGTTTCCTTTTTTCATCACTGCGCAACAATATCACCTGATTTCCCGAAAGATGAACTTGCTCAGCTGCTATGTTTGTTCTCAAGGGTTAGCAGTAATGACATAGGGTTTCACCTGGATGGTGGTGCAGGCCATATGGAGGCAGTATGTCTGGGAGGAAAGTGATCAATTCACGGTATCTTATTGTTAGTGGAAGCATCTCATTCAGAACGATTCAAGAATGTCTTGCAGAGTTCTTCAACCCTACTCATTGTGAAGGTAAGGAACTTGCCAGCTTTCTAGAATCAAAGCAATTTTGTTTGTCTGTAGTTTGTACATGATGCTCCAACTGTGCATTTGCAGTCACAGAGCACTGTTGGCACTGAGGATGAGAATTGCACTTATACAGAAATACCTTTGTTTTCATTGCTGTTGTACTGCGAGTGCATGCTGATTTGCATTTTGAAGTGCAACAGGTTGAAAGAGCATTGTCTAAGGACCTGTTGGAATCTTAGATGCAGAGACAATCATGATCTGTGTATCAAAGAGAGTCAGAACTTTGAAGGCTGATGATGATGGCTCTGGGTGTGTTTGACATGCTTAAAACGTTGCAGATCTTGAGAGCTATCCTTTGCGTGTAACCATATTGGCACCATTCAGTCCATCGTGAGTGACATTTCCATTGTTAGACATATATCCAGTACGATGATGTACACGATACTCTCAAGAGTTTTCCATATACTACAATTGCGTGTCCTTGTTGCCAAGATATGCTCAGAGTTCATCATGGATGTCAATAGTCAAAGATTTCTATAAACCCTGAGCTTGTTTACTTTTATCAAGCTGCAAATACATATGGGGATGTTGTGGGGGATGATGGTAGGTTTGAACTGAAGTCACTGCTGTCGCTCTACGATGGAATGGCAAAGTTTATAGAAGGATCACCAGTGCGGCAATCAGATTTAGAGAGATGCTCTGCAGATCATGCCCATGCCTTCTTCTTGCTTGCAGACCCAGAAGCTGAGGTATGTTGCTGTTGCATTTTTTAGTCTAGAGATGTGTGTATCTCACTCATTATCCTGCTTTCAAACATTTCTATGCAGTTTCTTACAAAAGCTTTGCTAAGGGTTTTATAAAGATGGATTTAGGGGGGCTGCTCATCAACATTGCTTATGTGAACAGGACTCAAAGATGGAGGATTCAGCACAGATAGTGAAAGCATTGGCAGTACACCGATTCTGTGGAGACAAAGTACGTGTGATAGTTGAGGTGCTGGAACCAGAGACACAAACCAGCACTGTTTGGGATGAGACACGCAAAGGTGGAATTGAAATTATTTGCCCTGTTAAAATCCATTACAAGATGATTGCACGAAGGTCTGTGACATCTTCTTTGTCAATATCTTCTCTCACCTTTAGCCATTGTAGCTCCATTATAAGTTCTATGTGCAAAGGTGCGTGACTCTTCTTCTTCAACATCTTCTCTCTCAATTGCAGCCATTGTAGCTCTTTTTAACCCCTAAACGTCAGGGTGGACCAATTTGGTCCACTTTTCAGTGTTATTTTGTCTTTCTCTGATGTTTAGGGGTCAAAAGGTTTCACATATGAGTTTCATCTTTCCTTTCAGAGGAGCATGCTAAAATGAAATAAAAGCTCTTTCCTTCAGAAGCTTGTTGCAGCTTGAATGAGGATACTGTTGACTTTTTTGATTAGCAATGTCTCTTGAGTGCTAGCCAACATCACGTCTGAGTCTTCCCATTGCTTCCGGAAAGGCAACAGAAACTCAGGACGCAGATTGTGTATAATGGTTTGCCCAAGTTTTTGGGAAGATTATTATATGCTTATCTACACCCACTGTTGGGAGCTGATGAACTCAGTGGGTAGTCATGGCAGCTCGTCACTGCCGTTCGTGATGAAGGTGATGGTCTGTCACTTTGTGAGCGACTCTCATGAGGTTAGACTGCACTCATTGTCATGTTACCTTTAATTGTTGTTGTGGAGATTTCTCTGCAACTTCATCGATCTCTTCCTTTCAGAGGAGCAGCACAGCCCAAAACCTTACAAGGTGCTGAGAATTCAGCAGCTTCAAAAGCCTTGTAAGAGTATTGGAGGGCTGTCTCCACATGTTTCTTTAAGCTTTTCTATGGAAGTAGGGATTCTATTCCAACAAATAGACGAGAGAACAGTAGGAGAAGAAAAGCTGAAGTTGCTGCTCTTGTGTTACTAACTTGGGATTGATTCGTTATGCAGTTGCCTTGTCAAAGGCCTTTACACTTTCATCACAAATCTTTTCACATCAGAAATCAAGATCCAAGGTTTGCCAAAGCATTCCTTCATGCATGAATACTTCCACAGTTTTGACAATGAGGTATATCCTATGATTCTTCCAAAGGCTTTTCATGACATGCTCTTTGAAGAGGTACAGTATCTACACCTCTTTCTCAAGCACACCCCATTAGCATTGCACACAAAGTACAATTTTAGTTCCTAAGTCTCATTGAAATTTAGTCCTGGATTATTTCTCCTCTTCTCCAGCTTCTATCCCCTTTATTGGTCTTTTAATCTTGCTGTTTCCTGACCATGAAGTGTCTGCTATGTGATGAGCAATTTAAGATTTTTGGTTTGCTCTTCTCTGATTCACCCTTTCTCCTTTCTGTAAATTGTCAAATTGCTTATGGTCTAGTGAGCTTTATATCTGAGCTGCTTCAAGAGAGTCTTTTGCAATGTGATTTACAGAAGCATAATTTCTGCAGGTTGTGGAGTTTGTTTTCACAACATTCAATGTGGTGCTTTTTGCACTAGATGTTCGTGTATTGCATGAGGAGCAACACCACACACATCAGAAGGTATAAAAGGCCAGCCATATATCTCATTGTAGATCACTAGAGATGCTCAATGAAGTTTTTTGGGTTGCAGTCCTCAGTATTTTCTGCAGAATTTCTGGTCTTTTGCAGAAATGGGTGATGTGCAGATGATACTCATGCTTGTAAATAGCTGCTGATGGCCCCATGGTTGTTGCAATTTTAGGTGTTACTGCATCCAAAGGGCCATTGCATCCAACCTGATGATATTGGATTGATAATAGCATGGGACTTGCACACTGCTTATGCCATTTCGAAATTCAATGATGAGCAACTTACAGACAGGATTCTGTGTAGTAGAGGAAGGAGGAGGAGGAGCAAATATGATCAAACTGTGGAGCTACAAAAGTTCCACACAAGACCCAATGCAGCTGACAACAAAAACTTGAAAGAAGAAGAACTAGATGGCAGGTTGAACCATGAACTTGTTTTTCCAAATAGCCCTGATGGCAGGTACAAGCTGGAATCAAAGCTAAGATCAGCAATTTTCTCTACATATGACAATCGCAAGCCACAACATGATGATACTGTTGAATTTGGCACAATTACAGGTGGCAGTGGTGCTGATGATGATGATGAACACAGTGTTGGTTCTTCTAGCAGCAGAAGTGCAGTAGATGGATGCTACCCAAAAGGAATGTCATTGGAGAAAGCAACAGAGATACTGCTAGCTTGGCCACCGATTCCTTACCATGGACAACCGCATCCTGCTGTTCTGGAACGTAGAGCAGACATCATATTGCAGAACCTGAAACAATGCACGATTCAAGTTGTGGAGTCAAAGGTGCCTCACATCTTGGTGTGCATACAGGGAAACTGGCCACGACATATATTCTATTTCTTGAGGGAGCTACGAAAACCGGGATTCCCAAATCCACCAATTGTAATCCTTCACCCTAATGAGCCTGATGCAAAGGAGTGGGGTAAAGTGGGCATTTTTTATGATACCTTCTTCCTCAAAGGCTCTGCAATCTATGAGCTCGATCTCATGCGTGGAGGTGTTCTTCAAGCAGGTTTTGAACTCTGTGCTTTTCTATGACGGTTCTGGGAGGGGGCAGGGTAGACAAAAAGAATAATATATTAACATTGTTCACACAAAGCTTGTCTACTACCGTCAGCTGCTGCAGCTGATGATGATGATGATTCTTGTGCATCTGGATTTGTTGGGCTTTTTTCTTTTTGGGTGTTGGATTTTGGTTTGATGGCTTCTTTTGTTTTGTTGGATGCAGAGAAAGTGGTCATCCTTGCTGATCATGGTCAGCCAGTGGACTTGAGTGGAGAGGGAGTGGAAGGTGGGAGGACAGGAGGCAAAACGGCATCAGCATACTCAAGTGATGTTGACAATATAGTGATAGCTGCAAATGTGGATCGACTTGTGGGAGAGAAGAAAGAGATCATGGTGGTGGAAATGCAACAGACAATCAGTTTCTATTATCTTCGTCCTCAATTTGCAGTCCATCGCAATCAAGTCAATAAGTCTGATTACAAACGGAATCGTGATGCTTTGCTTTACTTTGGACCTCCATACATGGAAGGCAAAGCAGTATCCCAAATGCTCCTTGGTTACTTACTGTAAGTTCTGCCAAAAAACAAAACCTGTGACTGAAGCTTCCTTCCCTTTCTCACCTTGGGACTCTTACACTACAGTAACTTGCTTGTATAAATATATTCTTCTTACTCCATCAGTTTTGCTTAATCCTGGGAGTGTAATGGTTGGTGATTGCAAGGCTTTTGGTGAAATGGACAATGGGAAGCTTGAAAAATCTGTATAGAAAAACTCTGGAAAACTCTTTGTGCCAATCTTCCTTCCTGCAAAACTAAATAATTACATGATTGCAGACGAGCTTCTTTTTACAACCGAAATACACTATCCATTGTGGATCAGCTGCTAGAAGGAGGGCATGTGAAGCAACATGGTGGTGGAGTGAGCTCTGAGCGATTACGTATCTTGGAGCAAATACCAATACCAGAGCAGTACCATAACCAGGAGTACAGTGATGTCTTTACTGGTCTTCTGCATGACAGAGGCATTCTGGCATTAGGTTTATACCGTGCTTGTGGTACACTCGGAGCTCCTTGCTCATATGTGTTCACAAATCCTCCTAAAGAGACGATTGTCAATCCTGCTGATTTGGTGTATGTGCTGGTCTAAAACTCTGGTTTTCCAACAATGTCAAAATTGACCAAATGCACGATTTGTTGTAAATTTGCAGCAGGTCATTTGTCTTGTTGTAGTAGCACAATTGTTTGTTTTTTGCATGTTGGTTGTCAAAGCTAACTTTGTACATTTATGGTCAGAAGAGCTCTTCTAGCTTTCAAATGGGAAAGCTTCCTTGTTCTTCTACTTCTTTCTGATCAAATGTGAGTTGCAACTTGCCGGATTGAGGAAGAGCTCACCAACTAAAAAGCTTTGCTATGGAATTCCACTTGCAAACATTAGAGATTGTAGAAAATGGGTCTGCAGGTTCTACCATCAGTGATTGAAAAACGAATGCATGAATGCATGCATCCTTCCAAGTTCAATTCACTGAGCATTGAATTGTTGAATTTACAAACATGCAGCCAGATCAAATGTGCAAGAACTACTGCAACTTTGCAAGTATTGCACTTGTGAATTCCATACACTGGAAATTCTCCAGAACTATAAATCTTGACTGCATCAACTTCAGCATACAGTAACTGGAACAGACTTTCTGCAAAACTTGCAGTTGACAAGTCTCTCTAAGAATTTAATCTGAAACCCTAATCCCTAACCCGAAACCCTAGACCCTAGGGTTTAGGGTTTCCGTTAGATTTAATGTGAAACATTAAACCCTGGAGTGATTCAAAACAATCCCACCAAACTTCTAAATCCACATACTTTCTACCCTAACTGTCTCTGAGTCTTGAGACTCTTTATAAATGACCAATACACTCTTTCTCTTATTGTGGAAATTCAACAATGTCACCAGAAATTAGACTCAAAACAAAGCAAGTCTTGTTTAACTAATTAAGTACTCAAAATTTTGAGGTAATCTCCTCTAATATCACAACAAAATAATGTGGCTCTTCTTGTAGTGCTAGGCTTCAAATACTTGGAAGTTGGATGTGATAGCAACACATATTATTACACCAATATCAAATTACAGTTAATATATTTTACATGGAAATGCATGAAACCACAAGTTTTTTGACCTCTCTCAATGTCCTTTGAGAATTAGGTCTCTAATGTGGGCACAAAACTATTGGTGCTGAAAAAAAAACAATCCCATAATTGCTTGGGTAGTGTGTCATGTTTTGAGGTCCACATGTTTGAGTCCCATGTTTAGAATCAGTTATGGGCATTGAGGGCCATGTGAACCCATTCTTTGTCCCATAACCTCCTGAATTCACATGATAATGCCATATTCCTGCTCACAATCAAAATTTGCACTACAAAGGTAGACCTTTTCATATATTACTATCAATGGTTGATCATTGACTTGTTGATTTGCTTGTTTCTTGATTTGTCTAATGTTGTTTTTTGCTTTTAGATTAGTTGCATATTGAGTTGCAACTAGAAAAAAAAAAAATTCCCACATTTTTTGTGTTTTTTTTTTAATTTTATAAATTGTATAACTAAACAGGAAGTTATTTGATAATTATACATGTAAATTAATTATCTGAAATAGTTATTTGAATTAGTTATTTGAAATAATCAATCTATTTCAAATAAATTTTTAGTTGATTGTTAGTTAATTATACATATAATTAATTATCTGGATTCTCCAAATTAATGATTAAAATAATGATATGAGTTAATTATTTGAATTAATTGTTCTAATTTAGATAATTAACTATTGAATGAATTTAGATAATTCATTTTCAAATATTTAATTCGGATAACGAATTATTTGAATTAAGTAATTGAAAATTCTTTGCATTAATGAGTTTAATTCATTTAAGTTTCTAGTCAATTATTTCAAATAATTAATTATTTGATGTCATTTAATTTAGTATCAGATAATTCGAATAATTTATCACTATTATCTGTAGTTTAATTTTTAATTAATTATTTAAATTTGACTAATGAAATAATTATCTAAATCAGACTAAATAATTAATCTGAATTAATTAGTCTAATGAGTTACTTCATAATGATTAAATAAATTACATATTAATTCTTTATTCAATATTAAAAATTAAATATGAATTTGGATAGAAGGCATAGTTATCAAATAATTAATTACCTGAATTTTTTAATTGATAATTATTCATATTTCAATTAGCAAACTAATTTTCTTAATTTAATTAATTAATCAGATTAGGTATTAAATATGTTAATTAATACTTAATAATTTAATAACTTAAAGAAAAAAATCATTATCAAATATGAAAATGAAATATGAATTTGTTAAATTATTAACTTACTAATAATTGAATAATAGTCACAAAATAATGGAAAAATCATGTTTTTAAAATGGCAACATAATGGCATGATCGTATATGTCAACACTATGCATTGGTTGCAACATAATTGTTGATTGGGTGTTACATTTACACTAATTGTAATGTAATTGTCACATGCAATTAAAGTGTAATTTACCAAAAAATCAAATATGATCAATTATGTTTATATGTATGATTCATACATTACATCATATAAATGTTTTATTGCAATTATAGTTTAATTCTTTAATTTTCTTATGTTATATTGTATATCAATTGCATGTGTTTTCATGTTTTAGTTGTAATATATATATAATATATTTTTATTTTTATTTTATTTTATTTTGGAGCTCTAATTATAAAGTAGGGCAATTTCAACAAAGAAATTTTTTCATAGTGAATTTAACACACCCCCAAACTCTTTGAGGAACCCAAATGTGGGTCCCAAAGTGAAACAACATAAAATAAGGGAATTGGGGCACATTACTTAGCTTGTAGCACTTCGAAAGTAAGAGGGTGTGTTGGAGTTCCAAGATGGGATTAGGACAAATTCACAAACAAGAATTCAACATAAAATCAACCTACACTACAAAGGAAAGAGGGCGGTTAGTGTAAGTTGAATGTAAATGATGCAATGGACTTAGTAAGGACAACTTGAAACATAAGCTTTACATGACCTGCCACCTTTGGGAGGAAGCACCTCCCTATAATATATTATGTGACTTTTTGTGAAGATTACATCTAAATGACATCCAAATTGGGACTTTTATTATTTCAAAATTTTGGATGCCCATATTTTCTTCAAACAAGCCTTTTTGTAGCATGTAAGAGCAAAATTTTATAACCCTTGAAAAAATCTTTCCAACAATGTATTGCACACCCCAATCAAATATCATTTGACCCTTGTTTTAAAAGGAATTTCAACCTTTCTTTTGATCATAGCTCATGCATTTTAAATTTAAATGAATAATGAGAGGGCATTTTAGGTATTTGCATTTTATGACTTTTCCAATGGTATCATAGGGGCCCAATTTGGTGCTTGTTTGTTTATTCAACCGAGGTTATGAAGATTTGAGACTCTTGCATAAATGTAATTCCCAAAACCCTAAACCCTAAACCCTAAAATGAAAATGCACTTAGGAATCTAACACCAACCTAGGTGGTTTCCAATCCAAAATTGCCTTCACCTTATGATCATCCATTTTCAAGCCTTGTTAAATGATCTTATGTCCGAGAAAATCCATTTTTTTTACCCTGAATTTGCACTTTTCAAACTTGGCATATAATTTGTTTTCACTTAACCTTTGGAACGCCCTTTGAAGGTGTTCCACATGTTCTTCCATAAAGTTGTTATAGACCAAAAAATCCATCTATGTAAATAATTACTAAATCATCAAACCATTCTCGAAAAATGTCATTCATGAATGTGCAAAATGCGGTGGGTGCATTGGTGAGTCCAAAAGGCATCACCAATAACTCATACAAGTTGGACCTTGTGTGGCAAATGGTCTTTTCTTCATCCCCTGTTGGTATTCAAATTTGATAATATTCCAAACGTAGGTCAATCCTACTAAAAATTTCAATTCCCAAAAGTTGATCAAACAAGTCATCAATTCAAAATAATGGGTATCAATTTTTCATTGTCACCTTGTTGAAGGCTTTATAATCCACACACATCTTCAACGTCCCATCTGTCTTGTGAGTGAAAAAAATAGGTACCCCATATGGCGACTTGTTAAGTTTGATGTACCCTTTTATAAAGAATTCTTCAAATTGAACATTAAGTTCCTTCAATTCCTCATTCATTTAATATGGGACCTTGGCAGGAGGTGTCATTTTTTACATCACCTTGATTGCATCGTCAAGTCGTCTTCTTGGGGGCAACTCTTCAAACATAAAATCTATGAATTCATCTAACATTTGCTTAACACATTTAGGAAGATTACCAATTTGGTAGCCTCCTTTGGCTCAAACTTGTTCACCACATGCATCACACACAACATGCCATAACCTCCCAATAATGTGCCCCCACACTCCTTAAAGGACTCAAATGCAAGTTCGAAAGTGAAAACAATAAAAGAAAGAATTGGGGTTACAATCCTTAGTTCATAGCACTTTGGGGGTAAGAGGGGTGTGATGAAATTTTGAGATGGGGATTATGATGAATGAAAAGTGAATCAATTATTCACATGAACCTACACAAACAAAATAACAAGTTGGTTAATGCATAGTTAGAGCACTTTTGGTGCACAAACAAATCACGAGCATATACAGACTCACAAGATTCATCATAGCCTAAACTTGGGGGAAGCCACCACCTTCCCCTTTATAGTATCATGTGTGATTAGTCACGAGGGCTACATCCAAATGTTATTCTTCTTGGGGTTCCCAAGTCGAAAGTCCTAAAATTCCTAAAATTGGGACTCTTGCCACTTTGGAGGCCCATAATTTATTATGTAGATCTTTTTTATTGAGGTGAAGTTTAAAAAAAAGTTGTAGCCCTGGTCAAGAACTTTCCAACGATATGTGGCACACCATTTTCACACAAGCAAATTAGGGCAATTCCCAACTTTAGTGGTCGGGAATCAAATTGACACTTTGACTTTCAACCTTTCTTTCAGCCACAACTTGTGTTTTAAGTACTCAAATGGACCATATGAACCCATTTGAAACATTTAAGTTTTAATAAATTTTCAAAGATATTAAAAAGTCTTCAATCCAATGAATTTTGACCCCTAAAATTTCTCTCTAAAGATTTGAAGCTCCACAAGGACTCCAATTCCCAAAGTAGGAGTCCACTTGGGAGTGTGTGGGCTCATTCCCTCACACATTTTCTTGCACTCCTAAGAATGCACATGTGATTCCCAGGTTGCATTATTGGCTCGCACCTTTCCATGCTTTTGCTTTAGTTATGAGCCCAAGGTTAAAGTCGCGACACCATACATTCATTTTTCTAAGTTTTGCATAACATCAAATGAGTGATTGATCCATCTACATTAGGCACTTCATGTGCCTTCACCCAAATGATCCCATTTTTTTATGGGATTCTAACTAGCTTATTGTGCCATTCTATGAACACATTGTTATTGATAATAAATTCCATCCCCAAAATGCCTTTTATCCCCCCTAAGGTGGAAACCAAGAAGTCCACCTTCCTTCTCCAATTCCCTAGTTGAAGAGACACATATGTTGTTTACAACGTGATAGGATGGGTAACCCCATCCATAATGTGCACCTCAATGGGTGCCTTGAATTTCTCCAACTGGAGTTCCATTTTTTCAGCATTATTTCGGGTTATGAAGTTATGGGACGTCCATGTGTCCAAAAAACATAACGCCTCTCATTTAAAAAACTTCCCCTTTTAAAAAAATTAAACGAATACGTTCATTTCGAACTAGGTTAGTGATATGGGCAATTATCTTAAAACTCAAGTTACCCAATTTGGGTTTGGGGTAATCTTTGGAATAATGTCCCACTTCATTGCAATTGAAACATGTTCTTTTGGGCTTCCCACAAGCATCCCCCTTGGGTTGGTTCCCTTTCAAGGGGCCCCTTTTCTTAACAAAATTAATTTTGGGTTTAAAAATCATGCTTTGAAATTGTTTAGGCTTTTCCTCCTTTGAAACGTCTTGCCCTTGGTTGCATTCTCCTTCATGGTCTGCCTTTTTATGAAGGGATTTGTTTTTTTTCTTGAACTTGAACTTGAACTTTTCATCCCAGCCCACATACGAAAAACCTTCCACTTTCATGATGACCTCGAAAAATGAAGTGGGCCAATTTTCTTCAAACTTGCGTTTGGCCCAAGTTAAAAACCCCATCACAAAATGGCACACCAATTTAATTCATGCATATGTCAAATCTCAAGCAAAAATTCAATGTACACCCTCACATATTAGTGCAAGTTATCATTTGTTGTATTCACAAGATCACAAAGTTTGCACCTTGAGCTGTAATTGGAATTTTTTAGAATGAATTCCAACTCAATATGTTTCTTAAAGAATTCCCATGTGTAGCCATGGGTCTTCCCTTTTTCTTGCTTCATCGTCTTCCACCATGTGGAAGCATAGCCCTTTAAGTAGGACTGAGCAAGTTAAGTAGATTACCACCCAACTTTGGCAACATGAAGAAATCTTCCATCTTTGTAAGCCAAGCATCCACAATTCAATCTTGGACCCATCAAAAAATTTGGGTTTAATGGGCTTGAATCTTGCACTTTTAGAAAATCTTCTTTTGAGGGCTTCAACTAGTCTGATGAAATTGGGCCTATATATTTTCAGTAGAACTTCTAATTGTTTTGGCATGAAGAGAACTATTGAATGTTCTTCATTTTTGCTTTAATGGTGATCATGATCCTTTTGTTCTTCATAATCCTCTTGTTCCTCCATACTGGTCTTGAGTAGAACATCTAGGTTTTGGGCAGGTTCTACCACATGTCACTATGGTACATAGAATGAATTCAACCTAATGACTCATTCATTCTACCTCCTACACTAGTGACTCAATAAAAGGTAGAATACATCCCTTATAGCACATTCTCTAGTACATAACATGTTGATTACATGAATTACATGCACTAATTTGTTAATCCAATATTATATTGATTACATGGTGAATTCATTATTATGTATATTAAATGAATTAGATGTAGTTGCTAATCCAATGCTATGGTTGATTACATGGAATTGCTAGTTCCATATTCCATTGATTAAATGGAATTAAAATTCAAATCAGTAGCCAGAAGAGAAGGTTGATTTTGAAATCAGTCCTTCCCATTCATTCCAGAATGAGGCCATGAATTAGGGTGTACTGTCAAAGGGACTGGATAGTCATTGTTGGGATTTTTTTGTTGTGAAAAGGGAACAAAAGGGAGGAAGAGTGTGCGGTTACTGAAACTGGTGTGCGGTTTCAAAGTGTGACGACGTCTAACGGCCTTGCAACCGTCACTGCCCGCTGCCCTTCCCTGTCGAAGCTCCTACCCGTGAAGGACCCTGCCCGCTCGCGCTTGTAGCTTCTTGACGCTTCCCTCCAGCCTCCCTCGCTGGTTGGCTCGCTCGTCTCTTGCCGCAATCCTTTTCCAAACATCGGCTCTTCTCATCTTTCTCGTGTTTCTCCTTCCACAAAACTAAGGCTCTTCTCATATTTCTCGTGTTTCTCCTTCCGCAAAAACAATTTGTTACTCACTGTCTTCCTCCTCATTCTCTCCATTGTCCAAAACGATTTCCATTTTGGTAGCATTTGTGTCCAGGGGGTGAGGTGGAAGTGCTTGATCTTGTTTCAGCAGTAGTGGTGATGATTATTGCATGGAGATTTGGAGTCGTCGTACTTTGAACAGTCTTTTGGAAATTCCAACATTGGGTGCAAAGCTTTTGCCTCAGTTTTTGTGGATTTGTACAGATGATCATTACATGGGTCTAAGACGCAGTGTGACCTCAATGCTTCTTGGGTTTCTCGAGAGGATGTTCTGATAGTAGACTAGTACTGTGGGTCCCTCCAACTTGCCAGCTTAGTACTACTGCTGGGTTATGTGAAGCTTTATGGATTCGAATAGAAGCAATTCAGCCCTCCAGAGAGACTCAGGAATAGCACATGGCTTGATATCTCTTTGTACATAGTACATACCATCCTTGGCACCCATCCTACTGAAAACCCTTATTTCAATGTTTCCTTTTTTTTCTTCCAAAGTTCAATTGGTCCAGAAAATTGAAGGTGTGACATTACTAGTGGTACCACCCAATCATGCTTTCACCATGTGTTAAATAAATACCAGTTTCATAAAATGATGGTGTGATGTTCCTAGTGGTACCACCAAATCATACTTTCACCATGTGCCAAATAGATACCAGATAGATACCAGTTTGATGAGGACTTCCAAGACTTCCCATGATCACCAACAGTAGCTAGCTGTTCCACACCTGGACTGAAGATCATAGCTTCAGGAAATTCTCAAAACTGACAAATGAAACTTCCGCTGAAGAGGGGTGCCTTTGATAGTCAAGGACAAAAGAAGGCGAGAGATCCAGAAAATTTAGCCTGGTGGGTCAGTGTTCTCAGGCATACTAGTAAGCCTTTGATCTTTTACTACTGTTCTGGATAAAACAAACAGTAGTGATTCCAGAATACTAGGAAAGAAAAAGAGAAGGGTCAATCCCATTCATTTCTGTGTGATAGCCAGCTAGAGGGAAGGGGGAGATTCAGGAACATTCAGGAACAGTTTCTGAGTAATGGGTTCCTATGAGCCTGCTTTGAAGAAGTCACGCCTGGCATACTTGGACACTGGAGCACCTGGAACTGTGAATCTTGCAGCCATGTCAAATGGAAATCATGGAGTGGCTCTGGGATTACATGCTACTACAGCTGCTGCTGCTCTGGACCTGCAAGCCATGAGCATGCAAATCAATGGTGACCAAGAATGCAGACGGTACAACTCTCCTGAGGGTTGTCCTTATGGCAGCAGTTGTCGCTTCAAGCATGGTCCCACTGGTATGTACACATGGTCCTGATGGTCATGCTGCTTGCTCAGACTGTTCTTCTCGCTCTCATCCGATCACCATTGCAAGGACCAAATCTTCACATTGCATTCAGACTAACTTGCATTACAATGTTTTGCACTAGTTGTAACAGTTTCTGTGCACATGATGAAAATTGTAGCAAATTGTTTTTGGGGTGAGACTTGATGCATGCAGACGACAGAGATTTGGGGCAACCTGTATCAGCATTAGGAAGCAAAACAAAGCCTTGCACCAAATTCTTCAGGTGAATCATGATTCCTCCCAAGTAACTCTGCTTAAGAGACTAATGTGGGTGGTTTCAAATGCAATTCAGGTCTACATGATAAGTGGTGATTATGGTTGATCACAGATCTTCAAATCCATTTGCAATGCAACCTCATGTGTCAAGAAAATCTCTACAGCTCTCAGATTAAATTACTGATATGGTTCTTGCATAGCAAATTTTATGCTGGAATGAATGTCCAAGGCCTAAATTTGAGCTTAGAACAATGTCAACCTCAAGATCCATGTCATAGTAGGTATACTATCTGAAGCTCTGAGGTGTCAGAGTTTTTCAATGAAGCAGATGCACAACATTTTCATTGAACCCTGGCAGTGTGTAAGAACATGGCAATACTGTTGCGGGTTTTGAATGCTGGGTGGGTGGGTGGTGGGGGGGGGGGACAATGAGCAGCACATCAGGATGCCCATATGGAGAAGGCTGCCATTTTCTACATTATGTGCCAGGGGGAATAGCAGCATTGCCAGGGCTGATGATGCCAATGACAGCAAGTGCAGCAGGCACTGGTACATGTTTGTACAGTGCAACTAGTGGTGGTGGTGGTGGTTGGGGCCCGGGTTTAAATAACCTGGGGACAGAGATTAGTACTGGAGGTGGTCCTCCTGGAAGCCTGTATGCCTGTAGTACTGCTGCTGCTGCTGCTGCAGATCCTGCTACCACCAGTGTTGGGAGTTTCAAAACAAGACTGTGTAATCGCTTCAGCATGCCTGATGGCTGCCGTTTTGGAGAGAGGTGCCACTTTGCTCATGGGGAGAGTGACTTAAGACCTTCCAATGGCATTTCCAGCCTTCACTCCAATGGCTTTGAGTACATGGTAAGTTCAGCTGTATGTGTGTTTGTGTGTGTGAGTGTGTGCAACTCTAAAAGTCATTTCATGGGTGGGGTGACTCAAGACCTAGATTCCAGGAATTCTCTGAGTGACAGTTCTTCAAGTTTTCCAGAAGGGATGTTTAAAACCAGTGGGAGTAATAAGTTGCAAAAATCTCCTGTTATTTTGGAGAACAGGCAAGTGCTGAAGGGTATGCAAATGGGGCTGGAACACTCATGATGACAACCCCAGTGCCATCAGCTCTCTACTATGGAGAGCCAACCCCACCCGGAGTAACAGCTACAACAAACTTTTGTGCCACATCAAACACCAAAATGGGAATTGAAGCAGTCTTTGCAGGTGCCATCATTGGCAAGGCTGGTGCCAATGTGAAGCAGATCAGCCGACTGACAGGAGCAAAGCTTTCAATCCGTGAGCATGAAACAGATGTCAATATGCGGAATGTGGAGATGGAAGGCACATATGAGCAGATTGAGCATGCCACTGAGATGGTCCGCCAATTTCTTCAGCAACGAGCTGAAGTAACTGTGCCTCAAAGGGCTGCTGTTGCTCTAAGCTCCCACAATTTCAAGACCAAGCTATGTGAGAACTACACTCAAGGTACTTGTACTTTTGCAGACCACTGCCATTTTGCCCATGGAGTCCATGAGCTGCGATCCACAAATCGATTGAGATGATCAGAGCTGAAACGCATGGAGGTCTACCCACAAAAGTAGACAGGCAACAATAGACTGCAAAACAGTGGAAAAACTCAAGTAACTACCATGAGAGATGAACGTAGCAAACTGCACATTGTGGTCAGTTGCACAAAAACCACTTTCATGTTCAGAAACATGCAATCCACAATTTTTTTACAGAAATTCTGATATCATTGTCTAAAGCAGAAAACAAACTTGCCATGGTCAATTAAGAGAGAGCTCTGATGATTCGCTAGCTGGGTAAATCATCTTGGCAATATAGCATAGAAATGCTCCACAGGTTAGTCTAGCCTCCAATGTCTAATTTTGTTTTGCAATGCTGAGGCAATTACAGCAACAAAATAAGATCCGCCAAATTATGTCCTTTTGATAAATTGCTGCTGATGCAAAATGCTCAGGAATTGATCACCCAGTTGACTACTCTTTAACCCTCCAACTCAATGTTTTTCTTCCCTTGGAATTCTTTCTAACACACTTAAGCTAGTACCACTCCAAATAACTTGTCAAATGAGTGTTGGAGTTAACCTTGAGAGACAATGATTTCTTTTCTTATGTCAATTCTGGAAAAACCAATTTCAACTCTTGCATTGGCAATAAAAGCACACAAGAATTTGTCAATCTCTCTCTAGTTTAAAAACCAAAACACAAGAATCGGTCAATCTATCTCTATTTTACAAACCAAAACACACTTGTGCTTATTGTATTACAAGCCATCTTGAAAAAGGCTTGACAATGAAAAGCATCATATGCATGATTTCGTCAACTAAGTATATCTCTCTTTGCCACCTTCCTACTATAAGGAATTCATGGTACATAAACAGTTCCTTTCTTTTCTCCTACAATTCTACAATGTATGATTTTTCCACAAACAACATAGGTTCTTTCTTGCATAATCTCTATTGCAACATATAGACATTCATCATTCCAATGCCAACTGGGGCATATCTATAATATCCATAGAGACGAAGTGTTTTGCAAGTGGTTACGGGCATGCTAGTGAGTTGCTCAATTTTCATATATTGATCCAATTTGCTCAAGATCACAAAAATGACAACAAAATTGCAAGAAAATGTGTCATCTCCAAAGTTCAATTTTGGTGCATGATTGATCATCCCCAACAGGCTCTTCATCTAATTGGAGGTTGGAGACTTATGAGTTTCTCCAACAACTCAATTGGACATTTTCAATTTGTTATTATTAATAAGTAGGTATATGATGTTCAATAGCTCCAAAATAGTTGCAATCAACACTTTTAATCACCTTAACAAGTCACAAAACGTTTTTTATATATTAATGATTGGGCTTTAAAGTATTATTTTTACCATTCCACCTTGTGAAAAGCACAGGCACCCTAACTAGTTTATATAAATAATTAACCTAGTTATTAATTCGCAATGGGTTCAAATATATTATTCAAATGTTGTTAAATATTTTAAACATGGATTTTTAGTTAATGATTGCAAGGGGAATACGATGTAGTTAAAATTTAGTATATGTTTCCAATGTATGCATTTTTTGCATACTTTAAAATTATAATCATCCCCCAACACTTGGACTTAGATTCTTAAAAGTTTAAGAAAGTGCATGGGATGACTTAGTAATGATATTCGGAAGATTTTAATATTACTTTGTGATTACATTTTTTTATGTAATTACACAAAAAGAACAATTAAAAAGTTTTTATTTTGGACATTATTCACCATGCTTTGGTGTCCAAGGAAAAATATTAATAACCTAACTCAACACATTGTAACTATTGTGTTTAGTTAACCAAGGATAACAAATGTTAACATAAAAATATTTACCTTTAATTATAAGGTAACTTCTTTCTTCTATTAGTTTTGTTAATCCCATTTAAAGCACAATGTTCAGCATTCAAAAAAGAAAAATAACGAAAAATAAAGGTTTGGCTACTAGTGTAATTTACCTCCACAATAAGGATGGTATATTTCATTTCCAAAAAGGTTGTTATATTGCTTTGGAAAGTTCTTGCTATTTATGAAGTGGTTCATAAAGTCACATAGCTTTATCTATGCCATTGATTATACATCTATCTTATTTGATCTTGTCCATTAGTTTTTTTCTTTACAATAATAAATGTGCTTGCATGTAAGGCCCTTTGATGAGGGCATTCTGAAAACAACATTTGTGTTTGGCTATTGCCTTATGCAACCCCTTACTATAGTAATGCATGAGGTGCTTTACCTTACACATAAAAATTGCACATGAAAGCACTTCATCTACTTGTTGACACTAGCACCATTCCACAACTTTTTTATCCATAACTATCTAAGCTTCGATTTGTTACCAACCTAACATACATGCCATTTTCACCACCATCATTTTGAATTTGAGCATCTTGAATTTCATTTGCACTTGACCATTTGCAATTGCGTTCTTATATCCATTTCTTTTTTTTCCCTCTCATCAATGTAGAATAATAAAATTCAACTTTTTGCATGCCCGTTTAATTAGTTTCATGGACAAAAAACTAGCACAATCTTATGTCACATTTGATTCAAAATAACATTGTGATTTTGTTATCAATGGCAAAAAAAAAAAAAAAAAAAATGGAAAATTTGGTCCATTAGCACATTTACATAAAATCATTAAACAATTATCATTTTAGCTCGTCAGGTTTATCAAACTTTGGATATATAATCCATCACAAAGGCTTATAACCAAGCACTTGTCCATTGAACATGTTGTAAATGAGATGTGGGATTACAAATTATCTTCAACTGCAATATGGATGTATTATAAATAATTATGTGAAGGAATTTTTATTACATCATCTTACAATTAATAATTTTTTATTTTGTAAAAGTAAAAATATATATGAAACATAAAATGAGAAAAAAAACTAAATCAAAATATGTAACTCTGGATTCATTGAGAAAATATTTGATAAATACGGCAATTCAATTTAGATAATCATGTAATTAAAATCATCATTTATCAAATAACAAGTTCAATTATATATTTTTACAATTGACACCATTGATTTTAATGTGTCACATGATAATCATACAAGTTAAAAACTAAAAAACATCTAATATAGAGTGCTTTAAAAAATGTATCTAAGTTAAAAACATTTTGGTGGTCCTTACTTATCATTTTAAGACAACATTTTTTTCCTTCACATGTAAAACAAATTCTAGTTGTAATATTTTTTTGTAAAGGAAGGTTTGTTTGTCATGTTGAAATCTCCCAAACCATAGTGTCCCCATTGTGCTCTTGGTATTATTGGAAAGCCCTCAATGACTACAAGTGCACCAAGGTGGTTTCATAATGTGTAGACCTATAGTGCAAAAGTTATTCAATATTGAATAATTATGTCATTAAAAATTCAATAAAATTAAATAAATTTTTAAAAAAAGGGAAATTGGGGTGTACTCTTGATATTGTTGGAAAGTTGTTTTAAATTGACGTTAAATGAATGAGGGAATAAAAATGAATAAAACACATGTTTATAACGAATTTTCCACCTAATTTGGGGATCAAACAAGTTAATACAAGGCTTTATGATCCGCCTCTTAAATTTAACTTCCTCGTAATAAGACGAACATGTCACATATCAATATTACCTTCTCTAGTATTGCATGTACAAGCACATGCACACAACAATATCATCCCATGTTGATACTTCCTTCAACATAACTCAAGTGCACATCACATGCAATGACATACTTAATTAAAATTAACACAAATATTTCATAAGTCCAAAAAGTTAAAAATAATTTCGTAAGAATAACTTGAGAGGATGTTGATAAATTGACACCCACTAAGTAAGATTTTATGGAGTCGATTTTATAATTTTTAGACCTAAGGTGAAAAAAAAAATAAAAAATTGAGTAACCCTTGTTATTAGAAATTCAATACAAATTCAACAAAATAAAAAATTATAGAGTTCACACGTTTTGGGGGGCGGGGGATGGGGGATTTGGGATCTTATTATACACGTCATTATATTTCTGTTCCTTTTCCATGTGGTGATCAGCAAACCCTAACCCTAAACACAAGGATTAGGGTTTCCGTTCGTCAACTTTCTTGTGCATGGATATGTGCCCTGGCGCGCTCGAACATCTCGTTCTCGTCGAAAATTTTGTGACGAGAACTCGGGATCGTCACCGGCGAGAAAGGAAGGTGTCATTTCGCTTCGGAAGTTTTTCATTCTTGGAAAGGGGTTTTCTGACGAATTCTGAACGAGGTTGTCGGGTTGTGAGAGTTTCTTTAGGCGAGATTTCCCTTGCAAGAAGAGCTTTTCCCAAAAGGAGTCTGGTGTCATCTTGTGCAGATAGCCTTTTCAGGCAGCGAGAATCTCGTTTGGTTTTGGTTCTCGTCGGCAACGCACACCGGTACGTTCGTCTTTCCTGTTTTTTTTCTAACGCAGTTCTTTTAGGGCTAGGACTTGCAACACTTGCTATTTTTTGGCAAAGATTCTTTCAATTTGAGGTCTTCCAGAAGAAGACTGTGATTTCCTAAGCTGTGATGCTCCTCCTATCGACCTACTTACAAAACTGGTTGTTGCAAAAAAAAAATTCAATTTGAGGTTTTCCAGAAGGACTATGATCTCCTAGACTGTGATGCTCTTATTGGACCTACTTGCAACATTGTTTGTCGGCAAAGATTTGTCCAATTTGATGTTTTACAGAATGAGACTGTGATTTCCGAAACTGTGATCATCTTCTATAGCCTGTGAAACATTTTGATGTTTAGCATTATTCCAAACGATAGGATGGATGTGGGCAGCCGTCAATCAAATATTTCTCTTCTGTGCGCATGTCGATTTTGAATGTCTCTTTCTGTGATTTTGATGTTCACCTCACATACCTTTCTGTTATGTCTTCTGTTTGTTAATTTTGAGGATTTCACAATTTGAGATTTCTATTGTGGCAGGTGGTTGTTGGAGTCTCCTGGCATATCCAACACATGTCAAAGCCACGGTTCAGATTTCGATCAGCAACAACCAGAGTACGCTCCCGAGGTGCAGAACAACTTCCTGACAATAGCAATAATAATGTAGAGCCTGTGCCACTGGCACAACAACTCCAGGTGCTCATGGATGTTGGCATGGAGCATTCTTCAGTCCAAAGCATTGAACATGTGCAAGCTTGTCACAGACATGATGGTGGTGGCAATTCTTCAATGGTGCAGCGACTCCAGGAGCTTCTCAAACAAGAGCAGGAAAGCGTCTCATGGCCTCCCAGATGTCATCATCAACCTGATGCAGAGGCAAGGCAGAGAGAAGTAAACCAGGATGACGCTCCCTTACCAAGTGTTGATATTGAAGGGGCCCAAGATATACATTCAGAAGCTCTAAACACCTGTGATCAGACCCTGATAGGGAACTCCAGGGTGCCTTCTTCCATGGCACAGCGACTCCAACTACTAGTTGATGAGGATGTTGCAATTGGAGATTTCAGACAGAAAAGGTCACTGCAGCATCATAAAAGCAAGGGTAAGGAAGGTGTGGGTCCCTTGCTTGCTCGATTCCTGAGACTCATGTACATTTTACTAACTTCTGGCAAAGCAGTTGTCTGGTTCAGACAATTGTGTGCAGGAAGGAAGGGGGACCTCTCTCTGCACATGGATCATGATAGTCCGCATTGCTATTCTCCTATTCCTTTGGCATGTCAGTCCAGTTTTGCAGTACTGAAAGGACACTCTGAAAACAGCTGCATTTTCTGATTTTTTTGAGAGGTTGCAGCCTTCTCCTGGCATCTAATTGTCCATGCATGCTTGAGCTTGTCCATAATTTGTTGAGATTCTGTTTCTATCTACTACTTGCGCAATGACACCCTTGGAGTATCTTGGAGATCACTGTTATCTCTTTTTGTAGAGTGTGAGGATTTCAGGTCAAACTCAATATCCCTTTCACAGCAGTATGTGTTGTATGGCAGAGCATGCTGCTGGAAAGCAGCAGGCGGAAGTGCTGGACACTTATGATACCAGTGAGGGGCAGGCGAATGTTCGTGCTCTGTTGGCCACCGGGAAGTCTCCAATCAGAAAGGCATGTGCTTTGCCAAGCATTACAGAGCAGTTTCAAGAAGCCCTGGAAGCTGCTCCTGAATCCATTTCGAGTTTTGTCCCCTCTATCTATTCCTTGAGAGATCAATCATCCCTCTACTCCTCACAACTACAAAAGGTACTAGAATTTGAGAAGGCACAGCACACACATATTGGCAAAGAATTCCAATTGTATGAAGCTTTGGACTGTTTAGAAGTGCAGATCCTGGAGAAATGGCTGGAAGGCAGGCTCACGACTTGCATTTGTCACGTCATCCAGGCACCAGAGAATGCAGGAAGGCACACAGAAGTGTCACTAAATGTGATGACACCACTGCCTGAAAGCAATACTGAAACAGTGCAAGTGATATTCAATGCTGTAGTTGCAGCAAAACTTGAACTTGAACTTGGGGCAATTGTGCGAATTAGTCCACCATGGCAAGAACTGTCCCCTCCAGGTTTGGCATTTAAGATTGTTTTGTGCACATACTTTTGTGAAGCCGTGCACTAGTGCATGGAAATCATGCCCTGCATTCATCATCTTGAAAATTAGCCTCTTCTTGTGATCTGCACAAGAGTTTGCAAGGTTGATAGTTGTATCTGTGGTTGCAACTATGGACATGTCATATGGGTCATCCAGACTTGTGGTGAGCCTACCATATGACAGCGGCTCATAATACTCAACATGGATTTTGTGGAGACCTTGGGACAACAAATCAAACTGAAGTTTAGCCAGTTGTGTTGCAAGTGGTATGAAAATGTGCCTGGATCGGTAATTTGTAGAAAAGAGATAATGTGTGAAGAGGAGGCAGGTAATTTTTATCTAGCTTTGTGACCATTTTTCTGATAGCAAATGCAAGGCCTCAATATCAACTTTGTTTGCAGTTGCTGATATTGTATGAATTACACAACCTTCTTGAACTTTTGATGCTTTTCTTGGGAATTAGAGAAGGTACTGTGACTATTTGCATGCCCTAATTCTTTTCAGTCTTTTTTTAAGAGAAGTGATACCCTTCTACATAGGGAAGGGCATAAGAGCCAGGGGTTCTTCGATTTTGTTAAGAACCTCTGGATCTGGTTTTTTTAATTTTAGGAAATAGAAGAAACTCGGAGTTCCTTTTTCCTATTCTTTCTCAGAATTAGAGAACCAGGTTCCAGCTTTTTTATTTTTTTCTGAATAAGAAAAAATCTTGGGTTCCAGGGTTTTTGAACATAAAAAGGACTTTCTCTCCAGAAATAACCAGCAAAGAAACAGTGGCTTAAGGTTCTTGGACCCAGTTTTGGGTAGGTTCTTTGACCAAGGGCTGATGCCCGTTATATGGATTTTTTGACCTGCCATTCAAGTGTGAGAACCGGTTCATTCGTTCCTTTTAGAGAACCACCTTTAAAGGGTACACTTAAGGGTCTTATTCTGTCTTTGGAAACATCTAACACTGATGAAAATCCTAAATTTAGTTTTGAGCCACTAATCCTAAATTTTGTGATAGGGTATTGATTTTTGACTCATCCCAAACTTTAGGGTTTCCATCCTAAACCCTAAATGCCTAAATTTAATTTTGAGCCACTAACCCTAAATTGAGTGATAATATATTGGCCTTTCATTCATGCCAAACTTTAGGCTTTTCATCCTAAACCTTAAATGCCTAAATTTAGTTTTAAGTCACCAACCCTAAAATTACTTTTGAGCCATTTAAAACCCACCCGTCTTGTAATAATTCTCTCCATGAATGCACACAGATCGTAATAAAACCTTCCTTGAATGCTAAAAGTGGATTTTATCTACTTAGGTTTGGATTAACATGTTTCATGCCTTTATCTATCACCACTTCATTTGCTTGTTGGGCAACACAACTATTGTGTGAACACGCGAATAGTGAGCTTGTGAGCAATGATAACGAGCATGTGAACTGAACTTTTGTGAGCAGCACAAAATCTTTAAAATATATTCTTATCATGTAAGCCAAAAAATTTCATGTAAATAAGAATATTCCATCCATGTGGATAGAATATTTTATTGGCATGACAAGAGTATTTTTTTCGTGAAACATAATAGTCATCCAAGTAGACATAATATGTTATTTGTGACAACAATGTCATGCATAACTTTTGTTACAATTGCTTGCAATTGAAACTTAAGAGTTATTCCCCATAATCTTTCAATATAATTTTTTAATTATTAGTGAACATTTAAATTAGTCTGATAATTAATTTTTATTTAACAATTTTTAATAATTCATGCCAAACAAAATGTTGAATGAACAATTATCAAACCATTTATAAAACCAGAACAATAACATCCTTTGCAAGTTATAGTCTAAAAGCTAGACACATAGCATCATGACAAATGCTAAAATTGACAATTCAAAATAGGATTCCTACCTACTCAAAAGTTACATCATGAGCCAACAAGAAGCAAACTTCATCACAACCCCAAGTTGGAATATGGATGAAACTTTCGAACTATTCACAAAACATGACATGTCGTAAAACACCCATTTCCCTTGTTGACCTAATGAATTAGAAATCATTGTTACAAAATCCAAAGAAATGCAAGTTGAAAAGTTTCAATCCCTATTGTAACTTTTTTTTGTTTAAATTTTGGCCAAATAAAATTTTATAAATTCATCCATATCCAGGAGGGGGAATCTCCAATGGTGGGTTTATAATCACTTCAAGAAATCAATCAGCCTCCCATCAATTATAATGTAGATTTGACATTTTGAATGGCACTATACGACGAACAACCTTACCATTACATGTTGGCCACGACAATTCATCCACTAGCCTATTCATAGGAATGGAGCTTTCGTCTCTTAATAAACTCTGAAAAAAGATCGGCTACCATTCATTCAAAACAAATCTCATTTATTCAAGAAATTTCATTTCATCTTAGGCGAGATTGGTTTCAACTTGAACATGCCAAATTTTTGAAACAATTGGTATGTCTAATGCATACTTGTGTTTTGTACCACTAATGCAATGATTCATATCATTTGCACAAAACCAACACTTGTGCAGCTTTAAGGGTGCACCAAGGAATTAAGACCACAACCCTCAATAAGTCAATGCAGGGACACTAATAGAAGTCGACTTGGTAATTATCCTTGTAGCATAAGAATGTTTGGTGGATTTTTGCAATGCGAAACATTGAACATGCAACGTAGGGGGGCATTTCCCTATATGTTAACTCCATCTCCACATGGAGCCTCAAGGACCTCAATGTTTTCCTATATTTGATCCACCCTAGGTTGTTCAATTTCCACACTTGATTTGATAATTGTATGGTTTACACGAAGATGAAAAAAATTCACACAGTCATGCCTATGTGAATCCCCTTTTAATCGGAAGGCTAAGTTCGCTTTTCATTTACAAGAACCAAATATGTCCTCACCTTCCATATGTGTGATTTTAATTATGCAAATTGATCCTAAGGAACATTTCAAAATTGCATCTGCAAGTTCCTTCAGATTTTTAGATTAGGTTGTTTTACGCAAGAGCAACTCACTTTCATCAAGCCCTTGGCTTAGTTGACCGCCTTGCTTGAAATGATAATACAATGTCAATTGTTTGAATGATCAAACATAATCATTCGATGTTGCAACATAAAAGCAAGCTCCCCTTTTCCCAAACTATTGTGCATTGTTTTTGAAAAGTTACATTTGGGCATGTTTGCAAGCTCTTCTAGAGATAATAAAACAACAAAAAAATAATTATGTTATTTTAACATGATTGGTACCATAAATGTGAACTTGCCAAGAAGATGGGGTGAAAGAATAGATGTGTGCAAAAGTTGAAAACAATACATATATCATAAATCCTCCCCCATTGTCTCACACGAAAGTGCCAAAAAATTGAGCCAATTTTCCAACTCTTGAATTCCAGCTTCATCAATTACCTCTAAGGAATACCACAAACAACGGATTGTTGCATACCAAGCATTTGCCTTCTCCAAATAAATGGCATTTTTGTATTCAGAACACAATGTCCTATGTTTGTTTCAGAACTCTAGCTTGATCTACTATTTTGTGTCTTTCCAATGAAAAAAACAAGTTCGTTCTCTATCAACCATCAACTCACTTAGGTATCTGCTACCATGGACAATTTGAATTGTGTTCCAATTAGCTTGAGCATTGTCAATCATGAACCCTTTGAAGTTTGGATTGGGAACACCATTATTGACCATCACCTTGTTTAGATTTTGCCACATTACACGTTCAACTTCCATGTCTTTAAATTGCATATCACATATTATAATCATCATGACCTTGCAATAAAAAGAATAATACACATGGGAGGTGAACATCATTCAACCCTCAACATGTTTTACATGGTCAAACATGATCCAAGCAATTTGGAAGTCACCCCAGGCTATATCCATTTGACTAAATCAAAACAACTACCATCTCCATGCAAAGACATTTTGAACACAAACATTTCCTCTCCAATTTGTTGCCCTAAAAAATAATTACCTTGAATGTATTAGTAACCATTGTTCACTTTTAGAGTGAAATCACTAAAAACGTACCCTCTATTCCCTAGTCAATGCGTAAAAGATGCAATGAAATTCCAAACATTGGGAGAAGATAGAGCTATGAATTTGTCCATCACTTGGTGTAAATTGTCACCTTTATGGACTTCCACTAGCCCTTGTCCATCCTTGTTTAACAAATGTTCGAAGAGGAAGGTTTTACTTGTAGCCAACGCAATGGCGCAATAACCCCTAATGTGTGAAATGCCTCCTCTTCGACTAGGGACTTAACTTGTTCAAACACTTATCTTGAACAACCTTCCGCCATTAGGTGATCATGCATACTTAAATGAATTGTTGCTTGAGTCAAATTGTCCTGTTTATGCACAACATAATACATGCAAGTTAAACACACCCTAAACCCTAAACCTTGAACCCTCCATTCTAAATCAAGGTCACCTATGACTGGAACTTGATAAATTGATTTAATAACATTGTTGTTGGCATCATATGCATCATCCTTAGATACATGAATAATTTCTAGATAGAAATCAAACATTGCACACAAGCATTTCTTTGTGACATGTGAGACTCCAAACTCATTAATAGGTATAATGAGCTCAACCTTACCTTTGGCACAAAAAGTAGCCATCCTACTAAAGCAAAGGTCGGCATAGTGAAGTGGAAACACTCTACAAATAATGATGTTCTATAAGAAAATAAATGACAATTGTTGCATTGTCGAAAAACTAGTAGCAACAAGAAGAATGATCAATGGAAAATGCGAATAACGTTCAATGCATAAGAAACTTCACTTTCCAATTGAGATGGGAGATATTCAATTGATTTGGGAAAAAAGAAAGGAGAGGGGACGACCACATGACTAGTTGGAATAACAATATAACACCATGTTGCACAAAACAAGAAAGGAAGAAGGTTGCAAAATTAGGCCAAGGCATTGACAAAACATTTGGAAACATCCCCATAAACATCCAATTATTTTGTGTTTTATGGAACCCCCCAATGAAACTGCTTGGATTAGTGACACTGTACAACTACAAGAATTAGGGTTTGGTGGCGACATATTTAAAGCATGGAATGGCCTTGTTGATTGATAATTGTCAAACATCTGTCTATTCTTTGATGCTGATTCCGTTCAGAATTGTCATCATATTTGTGGTTGCGTATTGTCATTCCACATGTACTTTCTTATTCATCAACTGATTATACATGGAATCAGATTTTCTGAAATGCCTTGAGGGGGTCTTACGCTTTAGTAAGCATTCCCCCAAAATTCACTTTGAATCTTGTCAGAGGTTTTCTACGTACTATAAAATGGATTTTAGGGTTTGAGGGTTCAAGAATCAAGAACCTGTTTGGAGAAAGCAAAATGGAAGAATATACCTATACGGTAGGGTTTTTGGGTGTTTGAAAACACAATATAGGTACCTGAAAGAAGCTTTTTATGGCCCGCATAGCTCTTGCAAACTAACAGCTCAATAGTTTTCTTAGGGTTTAAGGATTCAAGAACCTGTTGGGAGGAGGAAGAAAACATGGAAGGATACAGATTAGGTTTTTAGGTTTCTGGGTTTTTGTCATTTAAGCAATAGGTACCTGCTGAAAAGCTTAGGACCCTCAAAGCTCCCAGGTTGTTGCTTGCCAAACATTTGATGATTAAAATTGGGTGATTTTGCATCTAATCTGCAGATGTACCAAAACTACAACCGCAGATAATTGCACAGAAAATCGCTGAGTTCAGAAGGAGATTGCCAACAATAGATTCAGGGTTGATCTGCATCTCAGAGCTTGCAATTATGTGTCGGTCCATGGTAATGATTTTGATGAGAGAAAAGAGAGAGAGAGAGAGGTTGTTGCAGCAATACAATATTCAGGAATACATGAAGAGCTTGTGATGGATAGATAGGTGTATAGATAACTCTCTCCTTTTTCGCTTTTGCCATTCACCCAAAAGCTTCCAGATCTGTGGACTCCAAGACTTCCAGAAGGCTTCATCATCCTGCAAAGAAACCAAAGAACCCACAAGACAAGCACATGGATCATGTGGCAAGATTTCAATCTCAGACTGCAAAGTACCTCACTGAATTATGAATATTGATGAAGCTGTAGATCAATTGTCTGAATGATGAGCTCCAGATTGCAATCAGAATAGTAGCAAAGACCAAGATGCAAATCAGCAACAAGCTGCACACTTGATTCAGAATCTGTCAAGTCTTTCTTTCATGTTTTGTAGTAATTCTCTTTCAATCCCCACACAATAACATCTGTGTTCAGCAATTTTGCAACAGGCTAGGATGTAGAAAAAGATGACTTTGAGATGCGTATACTACACATTGCCCTGATCAGTGATGTGAAGAACACATTGATGAGCTTTGTAATATATATAATGATGATCTATGACAGTCTATTGCAGCTGCTGCAACTGCAATATGCAGCAATCCATGATCATCTGCAGCTGCAGCACTACTACACATTCATGCTCTCGCATGCATGTTGATGCAGAAAATTTTATTTGCAATATATATATCGCAGCACAGCATGAGGTTCATGGAGATCACAGTTGCAGCATCCTCAAAGCAAATTTACAGAAAGCTTGCTGCAAAGACCATGATCATGATAGCTAGCTAGCAGCAAATCCAATTGCAAAGTTCTGCACTTTGCACCTGCAGCTGCATGCCTGTCTGCAGATGGAAGCATAGAGGAAGATTTGAAGGGGAGGAAGATGCGAATGAGTTTGGGCAATTGACATTGCTCGGCAAGTCTTGAGCTTGATGGGTACAGAAGAGTGAGACTGACAGAGAGCTGAAGAAGGAGCAGCAGCACATTCTGAGAATTGCAATGCTAAGAAGGTGTTGTCTGGGATTGATGCTGAGATGAAGAAGTAGTAGTACTAGTGTGAGATCTTTTGCAGTGCGCAATGGCTCCTTGTACTGCACTGTGAAGCTCAGACATCTGGCTGTTGTTATTCATGATACTTGCAGGAGTGGCACTGTTGATGATCTTTGGGCTATGGTTGTTCCTGATGTTAGGGCTCACGCTTCTTCTGCAGCTGAACTTGGGGCTGCTCTTCACCCTAGGGCTACTGCTCGCCACACCACCTCCTGCACTTGCTGCAGCAGCAGCAGAAGCTCGATTGTTCATCTGCACTGCAGGAAGCTGATTCATTGACATCTTCGACGACGATCTGGTGTTGTTCTCGCACACCGCGACGTTGTTATTGGATGCAGGAAACCTTGGACTGTGGGATGATAGGCTCCCACAGCCTGCCAGGCCCGGCGCCGCGGACACGACATGCGATTTGGGACGAGAAGAGGACAAGGAGGAGGAGGAAGACGGTGCAGTCCTGTCGAAAGCTGCTGGCATGGATTTGGAACGCATTGGCTTATTGGCATCCACAGATGGAGGACGTGCTGGGCGCATGAGCTTCTCGTCAAACGAAGGTCGCGCACGCATTGCGTTGTTGTTGTCAGAGGACGATGAAATGGAGATCCTTGTCAAAGGAGTTGCTGCGGTGCCGGGAGTACTGCTGCAGCTGGGTCGATGCTGCAGTAGCTGATCCTGCATTTTGCAGACGGATGAGGAGGACTGGTGAGGCGACGGCGCTGCTGCTGCAGGAGGTCCTGTCGTTGCTGCTGCTGCGAGGCGCTCCGTTGCACTTCTGCCGTAAGGAAGCTTGAGAAGCTTCATGCACTTGAGCCAACGCTCCCGCGCCTTGGAGAGACTTCCCGTATCAGCGGCAGCAGCTTTCTCCACCCGATGCTCCCGCTCCCCTCCAGCAGCTTGCTGTTGTACGTAGTTGTCAGATCTGCTGCTGCTGCTGCATCCGCGATCGAAATGCCCTGCTGCTGCATGATGCGTTGACGACACGGACCTTCTTCTCAGTTGTGGTGCGCACTCCGCCGCTGGCGACGACGACGCTGCTTTGTCGTTGTAACACTCGGAGCTTCTTCTCATGACAAACTCGCGGGCAGGTGGTGGTGATGAGAAGCTGCCAGCTGCTGCTCCTCTACTCGCGCCGGGTAAGACTTTGCAAGAAGAAGTAGCTGCTGCAGAAGACGAAGAAGACTCGTGAGAGTACGAATGCCTGGGCGGCGCAACCGCTGATCTCGGTGCTGCAGCATCCACCAAGCAGCAGTCGGTGCAGGGATGATGATGATGATGCCGCGGCGCTGCTGCTGCTGCAGTTCTCTGCAACTTCGACACAGCTGCTGCATGATCCATATAGCTCATGTCAGAAATCCTGCCGGCGACATTCCGCTGGCGTTGCGGCCGCTGGAGCTTTTGCTGCTGCTCCTGCTCATGCTGCACCTTCGCATGATCATGAGTGTCCATGCTGCTCTCTGCTGCCGCCGCCGCCTTCGTCGTCATCTTCGACTTTCCTCCAAATGTCGGAACCTTCCACTTGAAAGGAGATCGAAGCCAGGAACGGCAAGCCGCCGGCCTTTCCGACTCCATGAAACCGTGAGCACCGAAAGCTGCAGTCTCGACATCAGAGGGCAAAACGCCAGCTGCTGCTGCTGCTGCTTCGGGGCGGGCGTCCTTACAACTCTTGATCGCAGCTGCTCCTACTGCTGCACAAGCTGCTGGAGTTGCTGCTGCTGCTGCTGAAACATCAACGTGCGAGGAGCGCGGCGGCTGGCCGGAATCGGTACTGAGCCTAGTGCTACAATTGTCGAAGTATGCATCTTGCGAGCTGCCATTGGAGTCCCGCGAGCTAGTAGCACTGCTGCTGCTGCTGCTTTGATCTACACTACTAGAACTTGTCATGCAGCAATCCCCGCGACCCCCGTACTCTCCCGGCGTCGACGACTCCCCCCACAGGATCACGCTGCAGCTGCTCTGCGACCTGAAACTGGAGCTCCGCGAATCCGCTAGACCACCTCCCGTCACCAGCTCCACTGGTGCAAAGTCCGTGGAATTCACGCAGAACTTGGAGTACTTAGGCTCGAACATGCGCGCCAGCGTCACCGGCGACATCTTGCTGAACGGCTCCGTCACCATTCTCCGCGACACCACAAAGCTCTCCTGCTGCTGCTGCGGATGACTACACGACTTCTGCTCCTTGCAACAACTCGCCGCAGCAGCTCTACACTCTTGTTGCTCAAGAACTTCTTGTCCTCCTCCTCCTCCTCCTCTTCTGTGAATCATCATCATCCCGTTGTTGTTGTTGTTGTTGTTGTTGTTGCGGTTGTCGAGTTCTTGCAACTTGGGAGGAGCTGCAGCTGCGGCGTTATTATAGCAGGCGCGTCTGCGTCTACTGGCGCGCATCATAGACTCCCAGTGCAGTGGTAACGCCACATCCATGTCCTCGAATTTCTGCTGTTGCAACAGCTGCTGCTGAACACTCATGCCTGAGTCACGAATATCTGCAGCAACTCCGAGTCCGGAGGCAGCTTTTCCTCCGCCTCCTGCAGCAGCAGCAGCCATGGTCAAGTCCAATACTGCAAGACTACTACTGTTGCTAATAGTGTTGTTGTTGGGTGGACGTCGCTTGCAGACTACCGCTCTCTCGAACACTCCATCTCTTCTGGACGTTATGAAAGTCTCGTACTCATTGTCAATCCAGTCGCTCCTCGTCATGATCTTCAGCTGCTGCTGGTGTTCTACCCTCTTGCTATTTCTGCAACAAGATCCGACCAAACCGGATGATCACAAACTTGTAAGAATAAGTCTCTAGCTAGTGACTACACAAACGACAGAATGCTGCTACAGTTACTTCTACTTCCTCCTCAGTAAAGCTGCTGGCAGCTGCGTCTCTCTCTCGACTCGTCGACGACGGAATCTCTCTCTGCTTGCATGTGTGTCCTGAAGTCTACAACAAACAAACAGAAACAACAAACAAGTCCGAGAAGATAAGATTAAGAAATGAGGAAGAGAAAGAGAAAGAGTAGGAGCTGCTGGAAGAAGAAGAAGAAGACGATTCAGCTGTTGCTGCTCACGACAGTCGAGAGAGAGAGACAGGCAGACGTGACTCCAAAAAAAGTCCAAAAAGCGTCTTCGACTTGCAGCAGATTTGAAGCTTACACAGTAGTAGCGTTGATCAGAGATCAGATCATGGGTCGGGGGGAGGGGGAGCTGCTAGACATCCGGCTACGATCTTTTTCCGATCAAGATTGTGCTTTTGCATTTGCAGAGAACATGGCAGTAAAAAAATAAAGAAAACACACACACACACACACACAGTTCTCTCTCTCTGCAACCCGCCCAACCGGACTATAAGAGAGGGGAAGAAACTTTTGGTTTCAGAAACAGATTTAGACTACCAAGTACAAGCTGATTCATGGGCGCTGCTGCAGCAACAGGGTGGGTTGGTTCCAGATGAAAAACTGGGAACTGGGTAGCAGTGGACTGTGGAGCTGGTGGTGGGGCACTAGTAGTACTGGGTTCGATACGAGTAAGAAATGATAAGCCTCTGAGAGATCGGGCTGCATCCAACCAAGCCCGGATGTGTGAAAGTTCTGTTGTGCAAGCTCCAAATCCCATGTGTGTGGGAAGAGGGGACTACTGGGTGGGACGAACGGATTGATGGATCGATCGATCGATCGATCATGCGTGAAATTGTTAGTTCTTCGTTCCTTAAACTTCCTGCTGCAGTCAACCTGTCTGCCTGCCTGCAAATGGGATTTGGTGGTGCTCCAGGTATATGATCAAAGTGGGTGGGATTTGTTTAGTCAAACTGCCGTTGTTGGCATGTGCGATCTCGAGCATCCTGCTGCACAGACTCCAACAAATCCCCCCAAAAGTAGAAAAGAGAGAGAGAGGTAGAGAGAGAGAGAGAGAGGGAGAGGGAGAGGAGGAGGAAGAAGATTCAGTCGCGAGTCAGTCACCACAACAACCCCAACTCCTTTATTTCTTTTTCTTTTTCTTTTTGGTTTTGTTTTGTTTCTGGACTTCAAATCCACTACCAAAAAATTCCAGAGAAAAAAAAGCATCTGTTTCACTTTTCTGCTTCTTCAAGTCCAGAGACCCAGAGTTCATCATCGCAGACAAGGACTCAGCTGCTGCTGCTGCTGCTGCTGCTGGGAGGCGGCCTTGAATGTTTCAGCCAAACAAGGCCGCTCTCTCTTTGCTTTGCTTTGCTTTGCTTTGCAGGCAGCAGTCTTGTGTGGGACCCTTCATGAGTCGCACACAAAATCAGGCAAGTCCAAACCAGTGTAGGCTGGTTCTTAATTGTTGGCCAGTTCTGGGGCTGGTTACCCAGTACCTACACACAGATTGCCGGTACTAAATTTTGAGAGGAAAAAAAACCGGAATTGGAACTGGATCTGGTCTTAAAAACAAGGACCTGGCCTTCAGTTAGAATTGAACCTTACACCAGAACCAGCCCCAAAACTTGATTTGTGTAGGTTTCCAGTTCTTCATTTTCTAAAAAAAATTTAATTGATGTTTAAGATGTTTATTCTGGAAATTTTTATCAACGGGGGTTAGGTGTTGTTAGTTTGAGAAAATAAATCATTTTTGGTGGGTGACATTGGGAATGTAGTTGTTACTTGTGGATTATGTCTCTCAAGTATGCAAGTTTTTTTATATATAATAATAATTATATATATATATATATTTATTTATTTATTTATTTCAATTTATGTATGGGTTTGTGTATGTAGTTGATATAGCTGGTCACTTTTTATAGCTTGTGCAATGCTAGTAACTAGAAAGATTTTCAGTTTTGGACTATGTGGTGACAGGTAGAAACAGATCTAGTTTGGAACCAGATCCATTTAGGAATTTGTTTTGAAAAATTGAGTTCAAGACTGTACCAAAGGTTCTATCAATTAATCCCCCTCAAACATCAATTCTTGAACCAGAATTGGAGATTTTTTCAAATTAAAATAAATAAATAAATACTTTTTTAATTTTAAAAAAACATTAAAATTGGTACCAAAAGGTTCTCTTGAAAAGTAAGAACTGGACAACACTGGTCCAAACCAGTGTTGGCAGGTATACATTTTTGAACATATCAATTGGTACTAGTATGGATTTTCTTTTAACTTTCATACAAGGCTGGCCCTGGTATTAGGGCCCATTGCCAATTTTTTGGTCAAATGAGGTAGGTATAGAATTTGTATTGAGACTGGTATAGCATTTGGTATGAAGCCAAAATCACCACAAGTCCACACTACTAACTACCAATAGTTAGTTGCCTGTCAAATCCAAACCCTAAACCCTATACCCTAAACACAAATCCAAATCATTGTTGGGTGGGTACACAGTCTTCTGAACAAACCCAACTGGTACTAGAACAGGATTTCTTTAAAACTTTTGTACCAGTCTGCTTGGTAGTCATATTAAGGCCGAATGCTGGTTTTTGGCTTGTATGATGAGGTAGGTATATACTTGTAGTGAGACAGATATAGCCCTGGTAATAAGCTGGTACCCACTGCAGATCCACCAAACCAGTAGATGCTTTGGCCACCCTACCCACCCGCCCTTGTAGCAGATCCAAACCAGTGTTGGGTGGATATAGACTTTTGAATGTACCAGCAGGTACTAGAATTGTTTTTTTTTTTTTGCTAAACCTTTGGTACTAGCCTGGTCTTGGCATTAATGCCCAGCTCTGATTTTTGGCTCATACGAAGTAGGTGTAACTAAAAAAGAAAGAAGACTCTCCACATCAATAAACCAAGATGCAATTACTGTCTGAACTTTACTTACCACATTTACATATCATGCAAGAACTAATTCAGGGTGCATAAATGTTTTTGTATTTAAAGAATTAAACTATTTTTAAGGCATTTAGTTGGGATTAGATTACTACGAGCCTTCTCTCATGAACCATGACTACCTTCTATAGGTTGCCATTCAACTTGCAATTTTACTGATTCTAGTATAGTTTTAACTCTTAACATACCCAAACATAATCAACTAAATATTCCTAAGAAACAAATTGAATTTACCCACTTCACAATTTTCCCGACACTACAACCATCCATGGTAATTTCGACAAAAGAACTGCCCATCTTGAATTCAACAATGATTGGAAACTAACATTTCTCCGAGAATTCCCATACCTCACAAGTCTCATTCCCTCAAGCTTGCAACACACAAACACTTTGCTTGAATATATAAAACTCAAGAATCATAGCACAACCTTAGGCAAGTTCTTAGACTCCCTAAGCTTTTCATCACCTCACATGTGTCTTGCTAATCTACATATCCATGCTAACTCTTAATAATCAAACTCCTTTTGTAGCAAAAAAATAGAAGAATAATAGTCTAAGTGTCTTGAACATTCATCTCATAAACAATTATTCTCTAGAACCCAAAAGCAAAACCCCACAACCACATTGCAACAACCAAAATTTGATAATTAACTTCTCAAAGTCCTGCCTTAAAAAACCTTCCATTTGCATCAATACTTTGCACCTCCAAATCAAGTAGCTTTAGAAACATAAAGAAGGTGTGACAAGCCACCACAACAAAATCAAAACACACCACCAAAATCTAATAAACACGACATAATGACTTTGATGAATTTAGAAACAAAACAAAACACTAACAAGCAAATCCCAAAAATTTTGATCCATAGTAACACTTTTATGGCACATATAACCACCAGCACTATTATTGAATGATGAAAGACAAACCCAAAAGCAAAAACTTTGGCGTTGTAAAAGTTAACAATTCACACAAAGTAATAGAGAAGTCACCTTTGCCTTAATTCCACGTCGGAAATGTAACATCTCCCATTTAAATTAAACTAATTCCTTCAATCCTCGCCATTCAAAGTGCGGCATGGAACAATTGCAAATCTCTTCAAGGTCTGTCCCATAATTGTTCCTCTTTACCTTTAATCACACACATTCTTCCACCTTCATCATGATCTATGTATTCATTCCCATCAAGATATTTAACAAACTGAAAAAAGACCTTCCCAATTAAACACCAAGGATTTTTTCTTTCTTGATTTCTTCATTTTCACATATGTCTCACCTTCCTTGAACCCAAAAAAACATTTGCTTACCCTTTTGAACCACATATGCCTACTTCTGTCAGACTTGTCTTTGGTTAACATTCTCAATGAGTTCTCCATCGAGTTTAACAAGTTGCAACTTGCCAATCATATGTTTTACCATAATAATTAATTCACCATCATCATCAAAAGTTTGCCCCAATGGACTCAAAAAATCATCAACTTTCAACTTTTGAGTTTTTCTTATCAAGACCATATGTGGAGAAAACCTCATACTACTTTAGATTTCGTATCGATATCCAAATAGGATTCTAGGCAGTTGTGTGTATTAGTCTTATGCATGTTCAAGTGTTGTTAATACATAGTTAGTCCATGTTTCAACATCTTCACTAATTTTTCCACCATACCATTGCATCTAGGCCATTGAAGTGTAATGTACTAATGCAAAATACCATAATTTTTACATAGTTGATCAAATTCAACATCCCATTCCTTTTCCTTTTAGGGTGTTAGCATCACACTTTTTTTCAAGTATTTTAGTAGACTTAATAATAATCTTTTCAACAACCACATTAGAAGAGGTTAAAGCTTCATTTTCTCGAACTTTTTCAACTTCCACCATGAATAAATGATTGAGTAAACCTTGAGTCCCCAAATGTTGGGTCACTCTTCCCATTTTTGAACTTCATTTACCTATCCAAATAGTTCATATGTCCCCTAATTAGTTTGCAATCTTGAATTTCATCCCACATTTTCTCATCCTCCTCAGCAACATCCACAAGGTTTCGACTTAGTGCATCCACATTAGTGTGTATGGACGTAGTTCAATGTACAATTTTGAAACCAAAAATCTTATGAAATATTGATACATATGCCCCTTATGTTATACACATATGGTATAGTAGCCAACCACTTTAGAGGTTTTTGGCCAATTCATAATGTGAAACAATTTTAGTGCAAATATAACATGAAATGCATAAAGCCGTTAGTACATTAATGCATAACATTCACCCTCCATAAGGTGAAACTTCTTTTGTATAGGGGAAAACCTCTTGCTAACATAAATAATAACACGTTCATTTTTCCCATCCTTTTGTGATAAAATGGCTCCTACCTTGCACGTAGACCAATCCACATCAAAAATAAATCCCTTTATGAAATTAGGCCTAACCAAAATTGGAGTTGAAACCAAGGCCGCTTTTAACAATCAAATGAATTTGATAGTTAGGGTTCTAACCAAAAACATTATCTTTTATAATTAAATCAAACAATGGCTATTCATGAATATCTTTTCACATAGTTTTTATAGTAACTAATCAATCCCAAGAATGCTCGCACATTAGTCAAATAAATAGGAATAGGAAATTCCATGACAACTTTGATTTCTAGGTTCAGGTCGTGTACCATCACAACTTACTACATGACCTAGAAATGTCGAACAAATATTTGCAAATTCACACTTCCTTGGGTTAAGTTTTAGGTTTACTTCCCTTAACCTCATGAACAAATATTGGTAATGAAAGATGCTTGAGATGTTCCTCCCAAGTCAAGTTATGAACATTCAAGTCATCAACAAAAAATTTCAAGAATTTGTCCATATAGGCTTTAAATATTTCCATCATCATTGAAAAAAAAATGTTATTAGCATTTTTCATGCCAAATGGCATCATAGCCTATTCAAACAAACTTGATTTGGTATTCATGGTTATCTTACGAACAACTTCAACATCCATCTTTATTTGTTAGAATCTAGATTGTATATCCAAGGCAAAAAAACCACTTTGATTTGCCCAACTAATTCAAAACATCATCAACTAGTGGCATTGGAAATGCATCACATTGAGTTTATAAATTCAATGGTATGTAGTCACCAAAAAACCTATGATTCCCATTGTCGTGTTGTTCTCAATCTCGTTGTTAAAATGAACTTCATCACTACTTACATAGGCCCAAACTAACATTGCCTCTCTATTTTTGTAAAGTTTCCAATTTAGTCACAAGTTTCACATCTAGCTAATTCAACTTTGATAATACAATCACCTTCTTGCAACTTCCTTTTGTGTTTAGGCTTAAAGAACTTAACAAACCCTTCAAACATAGATGATTTGACAAGTAACCAAATATCTCCAAGCCTCGATACTACTTCAAGAATTTCATGTAATAAATGTTGTTTTTCAAGCAAAATAATAAAGCCATTTGAAGGTGTATAAGAACTTAAAATTTCTTGAGTCAACAAGAACCCCACTCCAATCATTAGCTGATTTCATGAACCACACAAAAACTCATATATAAAATCCTTACAATGCATTACCAATAGCAAGATCGGCAGGTCTTGCTTGTTTAGGTTCAAACCCAACAATTTGCAATGTAGTAAACCCAATGACATGCAATATTAAGGTACCTAAACAAAATTCAAGAACAATAAACATGCCATTCATAACTATAGCAAATAATCTTCATATATCAATTCCAAAATGCATATCTTCACAAGATCCAACTATTTTGATACCAAAATAAAAAAGGAACCACATCAATAAACCGAGATGTAATTACCATCTAGAATCTACTTACCACATTTACATATCGTAGAAAAACTACTTCAAGGTGCACAAATGCTACCGTGTGCAAAGAATTAATCTATTTTCAAGGCATTTAGTTGGGATCAAATCAATCTAAACCTTTTCTCATGAACTATCATTGCCTTCTATAGCTTGCCATCCAACTTATAATTTTATAATTTTTTTCTATCAAGTATAGCTCCAATTCTTAACACACCCAAACATACCCAACTAGATATTGCCGAAAAACAAATTGAACATACCTACTTCACAACTTCACAATTTTCCCAACATTGCAATCCTTGGGATTTTTGACAAAAGAACTGCCCATCCTGAATTCAAGAATAATTGGAAATTAACATTTCTCTCAAAATTCCCATAACCAACAAGTCTCATTCCCTCAACCTCACAACATACGAACATTTTGTTTGAGTATATAAAACTCAAGAATCATGGACAACCTTAGGCAAGTTCTCAGATTCCTTAAGTTTTTCATCACCTCCCACATGTGCCTTGTTAATCTACATATCCATGTTAGTTCCTAACAATCAAACTAAACTCCTTGCATAACAAAAAGAAAAAAAAACAATAGTCTTATTGTCCTAAACATTCATCTCACAAAAAATAATTATTTAGAACAAAAGAGTAAAACCACATAGCCACATTGTAACAACCAAAATTCAATATTTAGCTTTTTGAAGTCCTTCCTTAAAAACTTTCCATTTGCATTGATACTTTGCACCTCCAATTTAGGTAGCCTTAGAAACATACAGAAGGCATGACAAGCCACCACAACAAAATCAAAACACACCACCCAAATATAATAAACACAACATAACGACTTTGATAAATTCACGAATAAAACAAAACACCAACATGCAAATCCTATAAATTTCAATCCTTCCCGGCGTGTATAACCACTAGCCCTATTGTTGAATGATGAAAGACAAACCCAAAAGTAAAAACTCAAACGATGTAGAAATTGTTCACACAAAGTAAAAGAATAGCCACCCTTGCCCTAATTCCATATCACTTTTTATTGAGATTGTTATAGCCTTGGTATGAAGCTGGTATCAAAGAAAGTCTTGATAGGCAACTAACTATTGTTACGAGGTTAGAATTATTTCATCTCCCTACTAGGCATGAATTGGTAAAAGGCATGTATTGCCTAAGATGCCAATCTAGCAAGTTATTTGGGCTACTATCCCCCAACACCCTACTTACCCCCAACAATAGTCACCTTTTTTATTTTTCTTTTTTCCCTTTTTTTTTCCTTTCTCTTCTAACAAGAATGCACCTTCTCCTTCTTTCTTCGTCTTCTAGTAGAAGCAATGATTTCAATTACCCTTTTTTTTTCTCTTTGTTTTTTTTCTTACTAACTATAGGAAGTAAATCAAACAACATTAGAAAATAGTTGCATATATATTGTCATTAATTTTTTTAACTTAAACCAGTGTTTCATTTTTTGATTACAAAGAAAGATATTACAAGATTTTCTTTCAAGAAGATGTGTGGGGTGGTGGTAAGATTTAATTCCATAAGCAACCATACAAAAATGGACATGATTAAAAACCTCTGACATATGTGTGTATAATTATTGCTTTCCATGAAAACAATGTTATAAGGTGTAATACATGCATATCAAGCCATGTTAAATCTTACATCAACCACATAAGGTTTTTATTTAAACTACAAAATCCCCTTGAAAGACAATACTTGCATGTAGGGTCATGCAAAGAATATTTTAAAATATCATTGCCATACCTACATAAAGGTCTCCTTAACCCACATTAGTAGACATTAGGTCCAATTTAGCATAACTTACATATTGTTTTCATAATACACATTGAAAAAATAATCTTCCAACTATAATACTTGCATAATGAAACCTAAGCCACCTTATGTTAACAATATGACTACAATACTCGCATCAAGAGTTTTAAGCCACCTTATGCTAACCATAATACTTACATATAATGTTCTCAACACACATTGGAAAAACTAATTTAATTATATAATAAAGAAATCCACAAAATCACCCCATCTTCACCTTGTCTTTCACCCTCTAACCTTTTTTTTAGTGGTATTTGCAAAGTAAGGAAATCTCGGTATGAAAAGCTGAAACTTAGTGCAATATGCTAAATCTCAACATTTAATGCACAAGGTTCAAGAGGAATTATAGTAATTGTACATGTAAGAACAATGAAAATTTATGTAGTAATAATGGAGACGCTTGAGGAAAAAAAAAAAAGGTGAAATTCAAGAAACCATCAAAATTGATGGTTTTCTTAGCTTCACCCCCTATTGAATGCTAATGTATTTTTTTCTAATCTCACCTTGTGTATGAACAAACTCAGGGTATTCACCTTGTTTTTTCTTGGCTTTATGAATATATCTAATACATGGATTACTTCTTCTACCTGATTGGATTTGGACTTGAATTGATTAAATGATTTGGGAATCCAATCCATGTTAATACAGTTGTTAAAACATGCACCTACAATACCCATTTTCTTCATTAGACCATAACATCACAAACTTATTAAACTTTCATAATTTCATACAAATTTTGATTTTCATTGGTTCATACAAAAATCGCATGAATTCCATACTATGGTTAATATGAACGATATTTATATGTATTCAATATCTTAAATATTTAAATAGATGAAACATTGTTTTCTAATGACATATTTTAATGTTCATTTTTAATACACAAAAATATCATAATTTTATGCAAAGTTACATCATGATAATTGCACAAATTTAATTAAAATGTAAATCATATGTACTTCACAACAAGACATCATAAAAATAAATTTTACATCATTTATTTTATTTATTTATTTATTTCATGTCATTTTTACATTTTGAAGCCCATGGATTTTGCACAAACATATTGTTTTACAATTTTCTCGTGGATTCTATTAAAATTTTTTAATATTGGAAATTTGTGATGGATTGCTTATTGAATATAACATGTCAATACTTGCATGTGGGAGTAATAACTACAATACACAAAATTTTAAACCTTACAATATTTGCATGCATGACTAATCAATATACTATGCATGGAAATTAAGTTGGCAATAGATGCATGCCAAATTAATATAAATTATATAAATGTAAATCTAATCCTTGCAATACCCACATGCCAAACTAAAATCACACTGGACATGGGACCGGACCTTACAATACCCATAGATGAATCTTAAAAACACACTAGACTTGGGACTAAACCTTACAATACTTGCATGCCAAATTAAAACACACATTAAACCTAGGACCCAACCATGCAATACAAGCATGCCAACCTAAAATTCATTTTGAACACAAGATCCATTCTTGCAATACCTACATGAAACCTTGAAACCCACACTACCCCCTAGTACATGATCGCGTAATCTTCACATGCCTAATTAAAACGTATATTGTACATGGAACCCCTACAAGCAATACCTATATTTAAAACTAATAACTAAATATAGGTTTCTTGAACTACGATTAAACATTTGCTAGATTAATATTATTCTCCAATCATCAAGATAATGTAAGTTATATTCATGTTGATTTAATAGAAGGAACTAATTGAATTGTAATTAAATCAAAACCACACATGAATAAAATAAATGTAAGGGGGGCGGGGGAGATACCTTTAATTTGATGGTATAAGGTGACAACACTCTCCTTGCAAAGTTTTATGGCCTTAAATCAAACCATAATTCTAAATAAATCCACACAAAACCTTAAACAATTATAGTGATAAATTAAACCTTAATTACAAAACCTTGCACATAACCTTGATAATTATTTTTAAAAAAAATTTGGATATGATCTATTTATGAATCAAAAATCAAAACTAAAAATAATAAGAATTTAAATGAACGAAGGAAAATGTTTATCTTTTATTGACCCTTCTCTTACCATTTAATTTGAATTTCTCCAAAAAAAATTCCACTCCCCTTCAAAAGAAAAGAAATGAGATTTTTAAATAGCTCTAAGGTGAATTAATATTTTTTCATAACTTGGTAGTGAAAACTCAATGATTATTTCAGGTTCATGTGGTTACAAAAAAATTCATGCTTCAATATGTGGGGTTAGCAAGTGAGGAAATGCAATGGAGGGGGCAACAAAAGCTTGAACACATTAGCTTTTGTGATTACTAAATAATGTGGCTAAACATTTTGAACCCATTGAACGTAATTTTTTAATCAAATTGTTTTTAAAATGAGTCCTTTGCCTTGTAGCCCTTTCCTTCAAACTTTCAAGGCTTTGAAATTTTTGAATGATTTGGTTTTTCATCAAGTTCATTCAATGAGCATGTACTTTCATAGAAGAGGGCATTTTTTTGTTGTACAAAAAATTTGAAATCAATTATATGATTTTATGCCTTCATTTTGTTTACTTTTTAAAAAATGTATTTAAGACACTTGATTCGTTTAATTTACAAGACTCAAAAGGACATTAACATAGTATCCAAATTATTTTTAAATATTTTTATTAATTTCATAAGACATCATTTTATCTATTAGCATATAACAATCCACTACAATTATAATGATGTAAGATAAAGAAAAATTCAAAGTTGTTCTTTGAAGTTTTTTTTCTTCACTTATACATTTTTTTTGGGTGCCCCAATCGTGAATGGACCCAATTGTCAATTAAGAATGTGGGCAGAACATAAAGAAAAATTCATGCGGTCATCAAGGTAGACAAAGAAACAAAATTGAATACAATAAATTAAACCTAAATAGTTTAAAGGGGATTTGAACCCCAACCTCAAATTGGTGTTACCCATTGCAACTCAAGCAATATTTGCCCCCAAAATCCAATTAAAGAAAAAATTCAAAACATTTACAAAAAACTCATTCCAATGCCAATTGAAATTGCAACAAGGTCATTATCATTGACAACTGAAGGAGTTTGAATGGCATGTGAAAGAATGAGATGGAGCCCGAAATAAAGAAAGCACACATGCCACCACAAATGTAGATTATTTCAATGTGGACATATGAGGTGCATGTCAAACCTTGATACATAATTGGTATTATACCAACAACTTGCACTTAAATTAGTGAAATTTGACCTTTCAATGCATTCGATTACCAATGTTCAACTAGTGAACATATATACAACCCCACAACCCCAATATCTAAAGCTAGGCATCCATGGCATGTGACACTTGGTTTTCATTCCACTTGCACATTAGCGTGTAGAAAGGAAAGGTTTCAAGTGTGTAAATTTTTTGCACATACATCCAAACAACAATGTTCAAATGCATAATTAGGCAATTCCTTAACTTGTTTTGATGAATGCTACATTCAAAAAAATGCACTTGTCCTCCACACTACCCAACACCATAATCATGCACAGCTTTACCAACTTCAACCATTTTGAAAGACATTGCTTTAAAGCCCCACTAGACCAAAGTTTTTCCCACAATCAAATGGCTAGGTTGTAGTTATGGGGAGGCAACATGGCATTTTGGCAATAATTTTGCATCACCAATTTGAAGACAAATGATTATTTATGAAGCAAAATAGGGTTGATGATTGGGACATACCAAAAGTGCCCCATGTCTTGGGGTGCCCAAAAAGTATTTGAATAAGCCCCATGTGTTCTTTAAATGTAACTTCAACCTCTAGAACAAGCCAATACAAAAGGTAAATCACCCCAATTGCACTCAACAACTTGTGTTGGAAAGTGTTATTCCAATTCAACTATCAAACCTATAGTTGTTACAAAACACTATTGTTTCACATAATCCATAGTTTCAACCCAAATTTCCATGGTTACAAGGCCCACCTCCATTGTGGTTGGGTTGGTGAAATGTAACATATAGAATTTGCCTCCAAAAAGAACTATTTAATCTAGAGGGCATGTTCTTCCATTAACATAAACGCAATCAATCATGGATGTGTTCAACAAAATCAATGAAAACACCAAAGTTTGAAAGTGGATGTTGTTTTTCATGATCACAATATAACACATATAAGTTTACCCCACAAGCTTGAGAATAGACAAAAAGTCACATATGAAACTCTCATGCTTTTATGCAAATTTGGATAATCTTTGCACCAATTCCAACAATAGAAGGACATTACAAACGACACCCAACAATGTCTCCATATTGTAAAAAAACTCATAGTTGACATGGATAATGCTTACATTGTCTTTAGTCATTTTCACAACCAATGTTTTGTATTCATTCAATGTTCTATTGGAGGGTGACATCATGGAGATCTTTTTAGGATCTTGTTACCTTTGCATGATAGAAGGTCAACAAACTTACATATTTCCAAATGACATTTAAAGTTGTTACCAAAGTAGTTATACATTGATGGAAGCAAACTTTCAATCTTGCCCATCAACCTCAAACCACTCAAAGTTTAATCGGCCAAGTTTGTGAAATTTTCCTACATTACTCACAAATGGAATGTGTTCTTGCATTGATTGTGTGTTAACACTCATTTTGACACCTTGAAATATTGTTGATCCATTTGCTCCAAAACACATGAGCTTGTTGACCATGTCTATTTTAGTCATGCCTTCAAATCCCACCAAGCTTTGCACAATCATGGAGGTCAAGTTGTCAAAAACCATCCATGAAATTTTACAAGTTAAGGAATATGGGGATCCTCTTCCATTCTTCACCCACACACACGTGAATAGACTACCAACTTTGGTTGTCTATTGTAATGGCTTCATCACAACTTATAACAAGGAATTGATTTTTTTGCATAATAATCTTTACGGCTTGTTAAACAATGTTATGGATTATTTTTGCCATAATCTAGAACTAATGAAATTTGTCCAATGCTTGTGAAGTCAGTTTTATATACCTTAAAATTTTGGAAAAAAACATTGAAGTCCTCAAAATTGGTCATTGATTAATATTGTTGCAACAAATCGAAAATTGCAATGATTTGAAAATATTTATTCATCTTTTTAACCTTGCCACCATTTGCAACCTAAAATGCAATAATGTCATGCCCTTTATATCCATACAACTTCTCATTTTGCAAAAGTGGTTTGAATAAAAATTACTTCATTTTAATATACTATAAAGTCTTGTAACTTTTGACATTGTTGTAGCCAAAATCCAAGTAGCTCCATTAATTGCCATGCTCGAATTTTGATTCGAAACTTTCAAGAACCTAACATTGAAAATGAAGATTGCATAATAACTATCAACACAAAGAAATCAAATCAAACTTTTAAAAATTGAACTGGTGCCTTCATGGTGTGCACTTTCAAGCTTTATATATATTTTGTGACTCCTATGTGATTCTTCTATTGCAATATCATAGTTTCTTGGCTTCTATTATTACAATTTGTAACATCCTAAGTTCCTAAAAAAAAAATTCATCCTACTAACCCTACTACCACATAAAACTTTAAGTCCATACAAGTGGCAATATCTCAACTTCATTGCTTGCATAACTATGGCAATGGCAAGGTGCAATACAAGTGAAGAATGAAGGAAAACATGGAGCAAGAAGGGTTTTGGCATCAAATAAACCTAGTAAGTTGGCCATGAAAACACTTGATCTTGATCATTTATCAAGGGAGTGACTTTTATGACGCTCCAAATCTTTGAAAGGGTGGCCTTTTTTTGTTGCCATAGTGCAAAAATTCACCCCCAAAAAAATGCTAGCTATAATGGGTGTTAGTTCACTTTGGCTATGAAGAGTGCCTTGTTAATCTTGTGTGACAAATCCATAAAACATTCCAAGTTTGTTTAAAGGTGATAAACTATGAAATGACTACATCAAAGAGTGCAATGCAATGCAAAAAAAACTTGGATGACAATTTTTTTGTTTAAAAAATTCTTAAACTTATTTAAGAAATCTCTATTAGGTGAGATATTTCTTAAACAACTTGACATATCTTTTAATCCTAGATGGGCATGGTTCATTTGACTTTACTACAAGGAATAAAACAAGCACATGCATTTGGCTTAAATATGGCCACACTCCCAAGTCATACTTCACACCACTATAGCCTTTAAATGTGTCTTATTTCAAGCCTTTCAAAACAACTTATAGAAAGAAAAGAAATAATGCAATTCAATTGAAAATAGATACATATAACAAGACAAGAATAGCTTGGTTGCTTGGGTAGACACAACCTTGGACAAAACATCGTCCCAAAATAAATCCAAATTGAATTCAGGGTTACAGGTATGGGGCCTTTAAACCCTAGGGCAATAAATGAAAAACTACTACCTAATGAAGTGTCTAAAGACACATCGAAACAACCAAACCACAAGCTTGAAGCTTGTTGAAGAGATCATGCATCACATAAATTCGCTCAATTAAATGTTAGGAAACGGGGTAGTTGATGAGGAGGATCTAAGATGTGACTATTTGGTTGTAGGGTAGACAATCTATGGTCAAAAAAAAAAAGTGTGAAAAAAAAAATCAATTAAAAAAAAACCCCTTTCCTTATTTTGCTTGTTTTTGTTTTTTGTTTTTTCTGGGACAGATTTAGGAATAAAAAATCAGACCCAATTCTAGTCTGATTCAGAGTAACCTAGACTGGAAGCTTTAGAACTAGAACCAGAATGTTTTTTTTTGAAAAAAAAAGTGTCAAGGCAAAAGAAGAATTATGAAAACTCAAATATTTCACCATGAAAAAAATTGTATATAATCTTCCAAAAAATCCTCTAAAAGAAACCGAAATCCCTCAAGATATTACAACTCCATATATAAAACTAATCTCAAGTTTCAAAAGAAGCCCAAAATATCATGTTTCAAAAATCCTCATATAAAAAATAGACCTATTATTACCTAGGGGGCCTATAAAAAAATCCCTTAAGCTACTATATACTCTAATAAGGAATCTAAACACAATATTCTTGCCTCGGTCGGCAAGGCCAACAAACTACTTAAATACTTAGTTCTAGCAAGAGGCCACCAAAATGGTCAGTCAGCTTAAAACCCACTTAAGTGGCATATTATGGAACCTTGAACAGGCAGCAGAGAAACCACCGAAGTGTTTTTTTTTTTTTTTTTTTTGGTTTCCGGCCCACCCCCACCCCCCCCAAACCAAGCACAGGCATTTCAAAAATGATTCACAAAGAGAGTTGAGTTCTTGTCCGATTCCCAGGCCACCATCATTTAATTTCCATCTGTCCGTCTGTGTGTGTCTCTGAAGTGCATTTTTCAAATCAACTCTCTGAAGCAACAAAAACAAAGAAGCCAGAGATCATGTTATGAGATACTCTCTCGGAAACCATATAATTTAAGACTCTAACTCTGGCGGCCACCCGGCTTACGGTAGTTATTATTATTATTTCATGAACATAAAAGGAGGGGACGGACAAGACAACAACGACTATATCACAACCCTCCTCCCCCCCTTCCCGACATTAGCCTTGCCGAAAAAGCAAGGGCTACAGAGAACCAACAGCCACCAGCACACCACAAAGGAATGGATGATGAGTGGAAAGGAAACACTTTTCCATCCGGTTCCAGTTCACTAACTAACCACAATGGTTAACTCAGTTGCAGTTTTTCCTACCCGTCACTTTACTAACAACCCACAAGCCCTTACCTACATACTAACTAACTAACTAACTAACTAACTAACAGCCACAGTGACCCAGCACTCACTAGAGCATCATCCACTGGATGCCCGTTATTATTACTCAGTTATGGATGAACCTCAACTGAGTTAATATTTGGTACCATAACCAATTCTGTAGGAAAAAATGCTCTCTACATAGATAAATAGGTATGAAAATAGGTAACTACTAGGGAAGTAGATGGTTTATAGATAGGTAAAAGGCTGTTTTTTGCTACCTACTAGTTCAACCCGCTTGTGAGTTGTTAGTAGGTAGGTAGAAAAATAAATTAAAAATTAAGCTAACCACCGTGGTTAGCTAGGGACCTGGGAACCCAACACAAAACTGTTTCTTGACCACTGTTTCCATTCATCCTTCATGGTGCACTGGGGTTGCTACTAAGTAAGTAGATGCATTTAGATGGTTAGTTATGGGCCACAATGAACCAGTATCAACTTAGTTTGGATGAATGGAATTCCATTCATCCAATTGAATCATAAAGGATCTTTCAATGGATGAGGTACTGGTAATTGTTGGGATAACTCACTTGGCTCTGGAAAAAGGGGGGGGCCTTTTGGGGGGGAGGGTAGGGTTGCAGAACACACAAGTAGGAAACTACTTTTCTAAGCTTCTGATGCTCTGAAACATGTGATGCCGTTAGGGAGACCACCACCCCAGTTTTAAGGCCTGACATCTCTCTCTTAGTGTTATTATCAAATTTACTGCAATGGGGGTTTGTTTGTCTGATCAATCTCCCCCCCTCTCTCTCTGCAAACTCTAGTTAGTAGCTACCAGAGTCAACCAAAGGAGGCTAGAAAAAAGAGAGAGAAATGCATAATGGGTATTGATGGTATGTGTGTATAATATATATGTATTAAATGTTAAGTTATTTGTTTGTTTGCTTGAAACAGGGCTTTTAGGTACAAGTAGACTACCAGTTTCAGTTTGATCCGCTTCTTCTTTTTTTTGGTTGCAAATTTTTCTGTGTTTAATAAGACACAAGACACACAAAAGTTCGAAGTTTGGTGTCAGAAAGTCTGGTGGTGGAGTGGAGTGGAGTGCATATAATGATTTCTGTTTTGATGATGTTGTTGTTGTTTATTACAGTGTTCTTTTTTGTAAAATAACTTTGGTTTTCATGAGTGAAGAGGAATCCACATAATTTATTACTAGTACCTAGATTTTGTATTGTTGAAGGATTTTTTAATTGAGCTTTTTTATTGGCAAAATTTCGCTAGTTTGCCACCTGTAGCCAAGGGCTTATTACAACCCCTCCTTCAACCCTATGAAGAAAACCACTCATTTCTTCAAGATCCTAGAGCTGTGAGTTATGGTTAATCGACTTTCAAAGCTGCTCATTGGGTGAAACCTCCTCGTCCCTCTGGGTCATTGCTCACATTTTATGAACATTTTTTACATACTCATGCTCATTTGATGTTGCTCTCACCATTGTAGCAAAATTTTCTCTCATTTAAAAGAATTCATTGCCATTGAGCATGAAAGCTCTAAGTTTATGTTATGGTCTTTTTCATGTGCTCTTCAAATTTTATGTTTGTCTCTCTCGTTACAAAAGAGACATTGGAACTTGGTTGTAAATGTTCAGTTCTTGTTGGGCTTGGTCACCGGCAAGGTCAATTACTTGTGCAAGTTTGATATAAGTTTCAATGTGTTGGAGATGCAAACTCTAGAACAATTTTGTGCAGTTACAATGGATTCTTGAACTTTTGTGTAAAAACATCATTTGTTATAGGGATCATAGAAATCTTTTTAGTTTTTACGTTTTGTATGTCTCAACTCTTAAGCTTATATTATTCGTTTTTTAAATTTAAAACTTTTGTTGTATTTGTTTTGTAAGTTTGCAATTTCTTGAGATTTAGGGTTTTTAACTTCTTGAGTGAACCCACCATGGCACCTTTGTAGCTCCCAAGTGGTTTCAAATATATACATTTTTCTAAGTTGTTGGGGTCCTTCCTGTAATCAACTTTGTTTCATCAAATCAACGTGTTGTTATTGTTATTTGCAATGCATTTAGTTTCATTGCAATCAAATTTGATTATGCTACAAAGGCCAATGTTTATGAGTCTTCTATTGATCACAAGTTTTTGCATCCAAAGCATCACCTATGTCTAACCAAGTGGAGAAGAAGGACAACATGTTGATGGAATGGGAAATTACTTGAGTTCTTCAAGATGTTTGGGCAACAAATCTTTCATGGGTAGAAGTTATGGTTGGTTCTAACGGGAAAGTGAACATTATGAGGTGTGTGTTTGAACACCTTTTGAAAGGAAAGACAAATTCTTGGTTCCTAATGTGACAACCTTTAGAAGCATGTTGAAAAGCTTAAATGCAAGGTTGCAACACTTAATTGCACTATGGGGTTGTATTACATGTTTATGTCTCATCACAACATGCAAAAAATGGACAACTATTCTACAACAAGGGAAAAGACTTAATTGCAAGCATGGTTGTTATGGGGGATGTGGATCTTTGTGTTGTCTCTTTTGAAGAAGCTCCTTGTGGAATAGGTCTTTGGTTGTCAAAAATGAATGATGAACTTCATAATTGTTTTTGCATGGTAATTGCACAAAATGGGTTCAAGAAAAGTGTTTTTTGAAATGCAAAAAGAAAATTTCAAATGAATTTGTAAGTCTTGTAGAAGTTGCAAGAACTAATCTTGAAGTTTTGTTGTCATGGGCCTCACTTACATTGTGCCCATGACAAAACCGGTGCATGAATTCATCAAATTTGCTCAAAGTTATGAGATATTTATGTGTGACTTTGTGGGGGTCATGAAGATGTGTTGAACAATTTTTTACACACTTTATTGTGATCTAGAGAAATGATATAATGTTGAATAGTTTAAGGGTTTCACAAATCTTGTGAATTGTAACAATGATGGTTGTTGTCATATTGGTGGATTGAATGCAACCACGAACATTTAGTATCCATTTTTAAATTTCTAAGGTTGACAATACTAGATCCATTATAAGTGCCCTTCAATAAGCTTTTTGTTATGTGCACTTGTGATGATTGGTATATTGTTATTAAAAAAAAGAATAATGTTTAGTTGCAATTGCCAATTCATTAAAAATTTGGTAGGAAATTTCTTAGCCAAAAGTTCAAGAATGTTGTACTAGGATTATATATTGTTAGTATTGGTTGAACTCTTATGTAAAAGACACATTCCCTACCCATTTAGCCTTGTTGAAGATACATTATTGTTTGGAGAAAGAGTTTGGTGATGAAGGCTTGAAGGTACTTGCTCAATTGAATGAATAGAAACTTGACATGGGAACTTCACTTTTCAAGGTCATTATGCTAACAAATTAAAAATAGGTTTTGGAGCCTCTTTTGACATGTACTCATGTGACCAAGATGTGGTTTAATTTGTCCTCTAGTGATGCGCTACAATAGTGATTATCATAACATTTCAAGTTTGAGTAGATTTCAATGGTGATGGTATTGGGGAGTGTGGAGGATGAATGATTCTTCTCAACCTTATATTTTTACAAAGTCTAAGTTCAAAAACTAAATGATAAATCATCTTTATTTGGTTGTTAGTACGTTTGCTTAAGATCACTACTCCATGAATATTTTGCATTTGGAAATGTCATTAAGGATTAACAAAATAGGAAATAAAGCTATATAGTGGATGCTTATAATTGTTAAATAATTTTGGAGATTGTAGAGTTGCATATTGGTTTTTTTATAACATTGTTCTGAGCTCAAATTGTAACTCATATGTAGGCAACTAAGCAAGCTCAATGAAGGCAAGGTTTATCTTACAAGTTATATATATTTTTAAATTGTGATTTTGGATGTATACAAATTATTACAACCATTATGAATGTCTATTTGATCCGTATTTTATGTTTCATATCTTATATTTCTTTTTTTTAATATTTTTTTAATTTCTATTTTCTTGAACTAATGTGGGATTACAAAGAAGGTTTTAATGTGTGTTGTTTATGCAAATCTAACTTGGGTTAGAATGGGTAAGACTCAAGAGGACTGATATTCAATCTTTCCCTTACATTTCAATTTCTATGCCTAGAAAGATTACAAATTGTTATTGTTACCTCATTTTTAAATACATTTATACATTGATAATTATTGTCACCACATTTTATAGACAAATCTTGAAATGATCACTAACGCACATACATGGATGTTGAAAGGATTGCTAATATTTTTACAAAAAAACGAGGTAGTTAATCTACCATATTTGACAATTTTTTTGATTTAAAAATTATATGTTTTCATGATTTTTTTTGGATGTGATAATTGGTTTTACATTTACAACAAATTGCCAATTGGATGTTGCAAAACTTCATATTACTTGCCAACACTACTTCCAAGTGGCGACATGTAGAACCAACTAAGGGACCTTGGGTAAATGAAAAGAAAAATCTCAATTTCAGCCATGGATGATAAGATCACATGTGGAGGTCATGGGTCAAAGAATAGATAATCAAAACATTTCAAAACAACATTACTCCTTTCAAATGGCAAGAATTAACAAGCACTCATGGATGCACCATTGTGGATGGATGGTACATGGATATGACATTTTTTCATTGGGTTCTTGTTCCCAATCTAACCTCCTAGTAGCTAAAGGTTCTAAAAATGCACCATGGGTACTAATATTGGGGTTTATCTAATTGGATGGCCTCAAAATGAGAAAATCACTATGGTAGTTTATAGTTGCTAGGTCATTCCAACCCTTCAAAACTTCAATGATATTTTCATAATGGACATAGAAAGCACAATTCTCATTTTTGGAGATTTATAGCCAAATTTCCTTGTTTCCCAATGGTGAACCACATCAATAGAGGAAATGAAATGGGAAATATGTCCATTATGGCAAAAATAATCCTTGCCATCAAGGTAACACCTAATGGCCACCACTCACTTGTCAATGATCATCAAAATTATCCTTTAAAAAATTATCAACAATGCCAAAAAGGCCTCTTTGTAGTTGCCAAATTCACCTGCAATTTGCATTTCACCCATCTAGGTCACCAAAATGTTCAAGAGTAGGGGGAGTTGTCATCCTCAATCATTTATTTTAACTCGTGCAACTCACCACCCCATGTTCCATATTATGGCCCTAAGTCGTGAAGGGCCTCTGTTCCTCTAATGTCCTAGATTTAATTAAGAAATGTGCATCATTACATTGTTGCAATGTACATTGTACTTTGTGCAAATTAAAATTATCTTGAATTTTGTTAGTGTTTCAAAATTCAACCTTCAACGATTTGTGTCTTCAATGCTTGAGAATTGACGTTTAATACTTTATGACAAGTTCATTGAGTAATAATTAGTTGTTAAATAATGTAATATTGTTTAAACTTTGATTGAAATCTTTGAGACCTATAAAATTTGAATGGAATTTGAAGATATTTGAAATGGAACACTATTACATAACATGATTCAATCACAACAAACAATAGAGAAAAATGTTTACAATCATATTGGACCAATTGTTTATGCTAAAATTTTGATTGAGTTCATTTGAATAATATGTCTAAAGATGACTATTCAAAATGATTGAAATGTCTAAAATTACTAATTGATTTTTGGGGTAATTGCTGATAATTTGGTGAATGACAAGTTATCATGATGATGTCATGACAACAACATGTTCAAAATAAGGTTTGCATCTTCATCTCCTTGGTCGCAACCAAAACAATTACCATCTGACAACCACTTCACTTGGGAATATAAATTTTATTGCAAAATATATAAACACATTGTTTTTTTAATATCAAAAATATAAACTTATTATATAACTAAGTAATTTCATGATAAAACTCATTAAACATGTACATATTTAATATCATTATTAGATTTAATTAATTTTTATTTCTTTAATTACATAAAATTTATAATTCCTTTTAATTTCAAAAATATATATTCCATTAATTTTAAATATTTTTAAGTATATTCCATTAATTAAATTTTCAGTTAAATGAACACTATAAATTTACAAATTCCATTTTTTTAAATTAATTTTATTTTTTATTTTAATTTGGTTAGAAATAAAAGTATAATAATTTTATTAAAATTTAGTTATGATTTTTGATAATGAAATAGATCTCACTTTTGAAACTAAAAAAATAAAAGTCACATGTCATAAAATTTATAAGTTAAATTAAATTCTAAATGTTTACTCCAATTTTAAAAACATAAATTAATTCAATTTTTTCATGTACATTGTTTCTTTGTAATAAATTGAACTATCCCATTTTTTAATTTATTTGTGAATCATTGCAAACAAAAAATGAAAGCATGAAGTTTTTTAATTATAAAATTATAATTTTAAAAAAAATTCGCCACGTTTTCAAAAGTAGCATTATAGTCTCAATGAATCATATTTAGATGATTGATTTCAATTGGATTAATCACATTAATCAAATTAAACAATTCCATGTGGGTGTCACATATGCCACATGTCCAAGATAATGTTGATCTTAACTCATGATAATTAAAAGAAGAAAAAAAACCTATGAATTTATTAAAAAATTTAAAGATGAATGGGTTTGAAAATTGCCAAGGATTAAAGATGGATTGAATGAAGATGGGATTAACATCCAAGTTTGTTTTGAAATATCAATGGTAATTCCTTAGGTTGATAACAACGAAAAGAAAGAAGAAACAAGGGTATGTTCCCTAGTTCCACACATTGGACCAAGGAGAGTATGCATGATGGGACTAAGGTGAAATGAGAAGTTTATTTATTCACAAGCATCTTGTAGTCACTTCACTTACACAAGGGCTAAACAATGTAGGTGTTTAATACAAATGGAGCCAAATTAAGTCATGGATGTGTTTTAAATTTTCTTAAATTCATTCAACCCAAACTTGAAATGGAAACACCACCATCATCTTAATATAGTGTATTCTATATTGGTGATGGGGATTACATCAAAATGGCTAAATTTCATAGGAGTCCCAAAATAAACCCCCAAAATTAGAACACATAGTTCCCTTTGAAACATCATACTTCCCTCAAAACAAGTATATTTTGTACATCCAACCTCCTTATTTTGTAACTTTCATCAAGAATATTTTTATGAACATATCATACACTCTAATTTAATCAAAAGTCATTTGATCTTTGTTTCTTTGGTTTTGTGATCAAACATCAAATTACCAATTTGATTTATGGCCATTATTTTGACTATTGAACCTATGTTTCACAACTATATATGAAGAATGTGAACCAATTTTCAAAGCCTTTCTTATAGTCTAAAAAAGATTAAATTTGGAGAACTTTTGCTATTTCAAACATTGTCCCAAAAATTCAAGACGCCCTAGGGCTCCAACTCCTTGCAAAGTGAGAAATCACTTGCAAATGTTTGGGATTCACTTCTTTGCATCACACCAATGGGATTGTGCTTGAATCTCATGACATTTTTCCAACCCATTTCCCTTTTCATGGTCTAGCCTTGGTATAGCCTTGGTCATGAGTCTAAAGTTATTGTCAAACAAACAACCCATGTTAGGTGCAAGATTTTTACAAATGTCATGGGGAAGGAAAAACTACTAACTTGTAAGTTAGATTATCTTTACAAACACACAAGTAGGAGGAAAGTTATTTCCCCTATGCCTAAGGTGCTTACAAGTACATTTTGTTGACCTAAGGATTGTTAACATACTAAAAATGAATTGGTATATGTTTTGGATAAGGTCATGCAAGGTGTGGTACATGAGGGCTTAAAGAAAATGACAACAATGTTCTAGTTATTCAAATATGAGAAAATAAAATCATTGTTTTGATTCCTTCAAGTCAATCTTCCACAAAAATAATAATGTGACAATATTTAATAATCCATGGCTAAGATCATGCATAATATTGCACTTCCAACTATTGATAAAGCTATCAATTACATTTTCATCTCTTGTGACAAGGTTATTAACGTTGACAATCAAATTTGGTTGTCCTTGCACACCTATGTACCAATCCAAGTTCCAATTTATATCCCTTGAATGGCTTATTTAAAGGTTTGATGTTACAAATTTGATGAGGGTGATCAGCATCCAAGTCTTGTTGATTATATTTGTGGGCTAGCACATGATGTATTCAATTAATTTGTTTTGAAGTTAATGGTGTGAGTATTTTAAGATGCCAACTTTAGAATTAATTAAGGGATTCCTTTAGTCAATCACATTTTTCACATGTATATTCACTACATGGCACATTAACTAATTTTGTTGTAATGCAACCTCTATCCAAGCTAAACATGGTTTGGTTGGAAAAGTTATTCCAAACCTTACATGTCTACCTTAGAAAGAACCCCAAAAGGCATTTGGAACTCAATAAGCTTGCTAAGATCATGGAAATTAGGGAAAACTTGTGATTAAATAATGTCAAAAAAAGGTGGATATAAATGCTGGAAATTACAGAAATGGTCTTGGGTGAATGTTGCATTCTAATGGGGTAGCTATTCCAAGCTAGGGTGGATCATTTTTTTGCATCACAATGGACATTTTAGCAAAGTGTACTTTATTCAAATGTTGAATAAAAGTTCATCAACCACTTCAAAATTTATTTTATATTCGACTAGGATTGAAAACTTGAATAAGAATACATACATAATAAATAAATTCAAAAAAATAAATCAAACAAATAATATTGGACATTGGAAGTTGAATTGATGGACTATATTTCACATTTTTCATTTGAATGCATTTTTTACTATCATTTCAATTGAAGATATATTATACAAATTCAATATATGATAGAAAAATAAACATGGATTCATAAAATTATAAAACAAGCCTTAACCAAAAAATAATTATAAACTTTTGAGCAATTAGATTTGAAACCTTATTTTTTTAAAATGCTATTTCGGTCAACTTTTGTTGGATTGACGTTTATTTCTTAACATGTATTTTGCAAATGGGCTCTTGTTCATATGGACTTCATTGGTTCATTGATTACCGCATAACCCCACTTAACATTGTTTAAATTGGGATTATGCCATTTTAGTGTTATAAAATATGGACTCATATGCTTGTGTTTTATGCACATGCCAATAATGAAGCACCCTAACTTACAGCCACATAATGGTGAAAATGGTTTTACACTCCCCTAGCAACAACTCTACCAAGGTTGAAATGTTATGTAAAATTTAGCTCTTATATGGGTTGGCAATCTTGATGCCAATGCTAGATTAATGAATAGCCTAATGAAGCTAACCCAAGTTTGAAATGTTGTTGACTATGTGACAACAATTAAACTTTGTGAAGCAATTATGTAAATTATATTCGCAATGAGTGAAAACATTGTTTTCGAGTCTAATGTGTTTCACCAAAAAAATCATATTTCATTGGATTCCTTTCATGTGACCTAGTCATGAACTTGGTGGATAACAACTTTGAATATAAGTATTGATGCACTCTAGCTTGCAACAACCTTGATGGAAAATTTTGAGGATTATTAAAAAATCACATTAGTTCAATTAAGGGCCAATATTATCACCCCAAGAGGATTTTATTTGATCAAATATGGGTACCAAAGGTCTTATTTTCAATGCACTTTGGATCATCATGACATGTCACAATTTCAAATTAACAATGAAAGAAATGTTATGTTAATTATGGGTCCTCCTTACATCATGAAAACCTTTTGCTCAACTTTGGATATGTCCACCAATTTGTGTAGGTGGTTATGCATAAGCTACTAAAAAACTTGAACTTGCAAAAATTGCCATGGTGCATGCAAATCATGGGGTTTATTGAGGACAAAAAAATGTTTATGCGGTATAAATTTCATTAATTCAAAGTTTTTCAATCAATTGGCAATGCATTTGGACCTTGTGTTTACTCAACAAATTTACACTTTAAAGAATTTGTCATATCTAGAAGTAATTATTATTTTGAAAGATCTATGAGTTGGTGATGGCTTTGAAAGTTAGTTGATTTTTGTGTGTAATATGAGGTCTAAATTTGTTGCATTGGATCTTATGACTACCTTGAATACTTGTGTTGCAAAGAACATTATTTCCATTGTTTCAATATAAAAAATATAATCATATGAATCGTGACATGTTTCTAGGACCTCAGCAAGTCTAAATGTGAGGGGGAACATCTTTTTTGGAATTGGAAAACTAAGTGAGTAAAAATATAATAACTCATGCAATGGTTTTTTTTTGTGATGAAATTTGCATCTTAATGAATGTTTTTCAAAATAGTAAAAAACATTGGTTTTGAGGTTGTTTTTCCATTTTTTAAAGAAAAAGAAATTCGCCAAATCTAAACCTAGATCATTACTTGTAGCAAGAATGTTTAAAATATTTTACAATCCATCCAAAATTGTCACCATTAAGTGTTTAGTCCTTTTGGGGATCCTTGCCAATGAAGCTACATTCAAAATCTAAAAAAGAAAACCCTAATCGCATATATTGTTGTTGGGTAAAAAATATGATTCAATTGGTTTTACAATATGTTCATGTTTCTTTTTTATCAAAATCAAAATATATCTATTACAGAAAGTGGTTCGTTTTATTTTTCATGTTCAAATTTCCCAACCCATGGTGCCCCCTACTATGTTCTTAATACTGTTGAAAAACCCTCAATGAATAAGGGTGCACTAAAGTTGTTTTGTAATGTTTAAACACATGATGTTAAAAGTATTGAACATTGAACAATTTTGTTAAAGAGGACTCAACAAAATCAAACTCAAAGTTTTGAAGAAATTGGGGCAAATTCTTAATACTATTAAAAATGACTTTCTAAGTGGGATTTTTTGGAGGTGATTTTGTAATTTTAAATGTAAGTTGGGGGAGGTATTTAGTTTTGAATAATTTTCATCACTGTAAATTAATTATAAATTAAAATAAAATTCTCATAATTGGGCTTTATTGTCAAGCTCATGTTCACATTTAGGTCAATGTTATAGGGCACATTAACATAATTAATATATGGTACATGCATTAATCCCAAGTATTAAATAAATAAATAAATAAATGGGATACATGTATTAAGGACAAAGACATAAACTATTGGTGGGTTTAATTAAGTTTTTTTGGCCAAAATTCTAAAAAGGTTTATACAATAGTTGAATAGTAAGTTCACCAAGCCTTTGTGGAGCAATTATTTAATTTTGAAAATTCCATTTCAACAAATAAAATATTTCCAAATATTCCAAAAGATGTTTCATTTTCCTTCACAATTTTTTCTGGTGAAAATTAACATGTCCAAAAGTAATATAATTTATGTGAAACCTATTTATTCAACTATGATAGTTTTAAAAATGTTGACTTTGATTTCAATTTTTGGACCTCACATTGACAATTCTTTCTAGATATCCAAAAAGGGGCTCACTTATGTAGAATTAACACAATAAACCTTCCAAGAATGCACAAAAAATTGTAATCACAATGTTTCAATAAGCAATGGATTTTAAAATTTTGGCAACAATTTGTCACATTTGCAAAATTCATGAATATGAACTTTTTATTATAATTTATTAGTCCCATGTATTTAAAACTTTGGGATATTGCATGATTGATGTTTAAGAAATTAAAAATGCATTGAATGAATGAAATATGAATCTATTGTGTTATACAGCTTTCAAGGTCCCAAAAACAAAAATTATTTTTAAAATCTTTTTAAACCTCAAAAATGATTTTTTCTTAAACCATCTTTTGTAGAAAAATAAAAAATTCTTTATAGCATCATGATACAAAATTGAAAATATAAAAATATGTTAATTTTAGTAATATTTAAATATTTTTATTTTAAGCCAGTTTTCAAATGCACTACAATATGGATTTTGAAAGGAGTGTTCTACTACTATAAATAAAACAATTTAGCGTGTGTTCACCCCCACAAAGAATTATGCCAAGGGTAATTTCCTAAGCAAGCGTGTTGGGGGGCATTCCCATGGGGAGGCCATTAAAAACTTCTTGGGCCAAATTAGTTGTGCAAAATTTGTTTTTTCATAGGTTTGTTGGTAGGTTTTTAGTATTACACAAATGAATACATTTTTATTCATTTATGCCATACATGATTGTTTATGATTACATGATTATGTAGTTCATAAAGCCTTATGATAAATGTCATTAGTATTATTTTTAATGCTAGTTTCCTTAACAACACCTAATTTAACTTATTTAATTTAGGTTAATTTAAGCATCTTTAGGCTATTATCATAAGCCAACTTAATATAACCTAAGGCTACTTAAGTTAAATTAAATTGACTTAAGTTGAACTTTGACCAAACCTAAAAATTAACCTAAAGGCTAAACCTAGACTAAACTTAAAAGTTAAACCTAGGTTAATGGAAAATGTTAAATTTTTGTCACTAGTTTATTCTTTAGTTTCATGGTTCAACATATTGTTATGTAAATATTTAGAATATACAATACTAATTAACTACAAAAATCAAAGAGTAAACCCCAAAAAATTAATTTAAAAATCCATATATGCAATAATACAATATTTGCAACAATCTGAAAACATATTAAAATTATATGGAATTGAAAACAAAATGCAAAATTTAATGTAATACAAATGTTCTTCTCCATAAAAAAATCCTTTCTAGCTCCTATCATGAGCTTCTCCTTCTCCAAAACTATTCAATGTCCTAATAATCACAAACTCAAAACTTTTCCCCTAAGTCATTCTTGATTTCCCCCATGAACATGAATTCAATTTCTCAACTAATCCTAATCACTTAGCCTTATGCTACCATTTTGTCCTGAAATGACATTTCCTTTTGTCCACTCTATCCAATAATGACAATATAGTTCTGTCCACTTTGTCCAATGGTGATAAAATAATGTTTCCTTTAACACCTAAACTTAAAAGTTAAACCTAGGCTAAACTTAAAGGTTAAAATAAAGGTCAATCCTACACTAGATTTGAAGGTTAACCTAGAGGCAAGATTTAGGCTAAATCTTAAGTTACACTTAAAAGGTAAACTTCAAGACTAAACTCATGTAAACCTTAGACTAAATTAAAGGCTAAACCTAAACTAAACTTAACGACTAATTTGTGTAAAACTTAACCCTAAAATTAAACCTAGGTTGAACCTAAGGCTAAACCTTAGATTGACCTAAAGCTTAAATCTAAACTAAATTTTAGGTTAACCTAAAAATTAAACCTAGGCTAAACCTAGAAGTTAACCTAGGTTTAACGTAAACTAACCAAGGTTAAACAAGAGATAGCAAAGATAAACTTATGTTAATTAGAACAAAATTTAAACAAAAACTAAGCTAACCATGGCAAAACCTAGGTTAACTAAACCAAAACCTATGTTAAGTAGGGAAAATTCGTTAAATTACTTCTTCATGAAACTTCTTTTAACTATTTCCCCTATGTGTTTGTTTAAATTAGAGTCTCCAAATGGAAGCTCCTTGGAGATCCATGACAAATGACTCCTCATGGAAAGCGATGGAACATGAAACAAAAACACACACCCCAAGTAATCATGAGTTTTTTTTATTTGGATATTCCTTGTGCCCAATGCATTTCATGCGGACTATGAAATCTTTTTCATGGAAATTGCAACAATTAACCAATGCTTGTGATTTTCAATGATGTCCCTTCACATGACATGCACAACCAATGTCAATTATGTTTGATTTTGGATCCCCAAAATCTATTGCATCATGGGCATTTGTATTTGGATTGTTTTTTTGCCTCTTGGCAATGTCACCTATTCTTTTTACCTCCTTGTCAATTTGTGCAACTTTGTTTCACTATTCACTTGGAATTTACCAGATCACCCATGTGTTGGGCAACAATGTCTTGCCTTGTTCCCTTCCTTGCTCCTTGTACCAAAAATGTAACATGTTTGGCTTTGGGGGCTTTAAAGTTGTTGGACAATTAACATGGTGTTTGCACATTGAATATTCACTTTCATCATTATCATCATTTGACATGGTTGTAAAAGGCATTTTCACAAAAAAATTGATGACAAAATATATAAGAAATTTCCAAAATCAATATATGTCCATGTGAACGAACAATGTGTGATCAAACAATGAAATTGAAATATTTCAATCAAATTGTTGGGTAAATTTGAAATATGTTGGGAATTTGATTTAAACATGAACATCATCAACAACAAATTAAAATCAATTATGAGGAAGAAACTTGGCCACACATTAGAAGATGGAACAATGCAAATGGAAATGAAATGCTCCAACAACAAAGATGATGAAAAAAATTGTAAATGAAATGTCATTATGTGAATACACTATTACAATGTCTTTGGGCACATGGTAAGATGGTGTCCTTGAAGGTAATGGACTTCCTTGAGAAATGAAAAGGCATGCCTAAGGAAGAAACTTCCAAAAATTCAAGTTGTTTGGGTAGCATTTGAAATATCAAATCAACCTTCTTGCATATCATAGTGAAGTTCAAAGTTTTAACATTAACAAGGTTTGGAAACAAGAACAAAGGTGGAGAGTAGGTGGGAAAAAAAGGTTTGGAGGAGGGGTGCATGGGGTAAGGTTGTGGTGGGACATTGGGTTGGGGAAAGTAGTGGGTTTGGTTACCATGAGATGGCCAATGGATGATGGGGTACTTCAAGTTGAAGCATTGGAATTTGGAAACCCAGTTGTCAAAACATGTTGCAAACCATGCTGCATTCAATTCATTGCGCCTATTTAGTGTGCACTGGTTGAAATCCATCAAAATCTAGTGTGCATTGGTTGAAATCCATCAAAATCCATGCCATCCAAACAAAGTGTTCAACCTCATGAGTTGTACTCAAGTTTTGAGGAGAGACTAATTGCACTAAATCAAGTCAAAACCACAAGCAACAATACAAGTACTATAATATTACCTTGGTCTTATTTGTGCCTCCACCATCTGCAGGTCTCTCCCTCAAGATATCCAAATGGGTATTTGCTAATTAGCATAGTTATCAATCCAGCAATGCCACCAGGTATTAATATGTATAAGGTAATTGATCAAAGTGATGTAGAAGATGTAATTCTGGACTTTGTCTTTGCATGGGTTGTTTGCATTTGTGGACCCTGGGACAAAAGTATGATCTGAATGAGAAACACAACTTCCAATGCAATCTATCTTTGTTGTAGGGTTCTACGGCTTCTAATCTTACCTGCGAGCTTTCTTTCTGTTGAATGCAAAGCCCACAACAACTGAAACCAGATTCCCATTCTCCAAGCCAAAGCTGATTATGACGATTTGTGTGTACAACAAGCAGCTTCATGGGCCCTTTGTAACAGTCGGCCTGATCCCAATTACACATGCTCTGATATGACCACATTATCAACAATCAGCAAAGGAAGAACAAAGGCAGCCACAATGAACCAGCACCCACCAGTGCACCATCCACTGGATGCCTGGATTTACTCAGTTGTGGATGAACCTCAACTGAGTTAATATTTGGTTTTGCCTCAGTAACCAATTCTGTAGGAAATAGGTCTCATACATAGAGTAGGTAGGTAGGAAAATAGGTAATTACTAGCTAAGTAGATGGTTTATACATATGTAAGGGCTGTTTTTTAATTACCTACCGACTAACAACTTGCTTGTGGGTTGTTAATAGGTAGGTTAAAAGAAAAAGCAACTGAGCTAAACACCATGGTTAGCTAGGGAACTAAAACCCAACCGAAAACTGTTTCATGATCACTTACCATTCATCCTTCTCGGTGCACTGGTGGGTGCTGGTTCATTGTGGCTGGAAAAGGCATCAATTTGCTTCATAGCCAGCCATAGATGTTTCACATTCAAGCTAACTCACAGCTTGCTTGCCACAATCTCTACATGAGTCAGTAGAACAAACAAAACCCAAAAAACCCTAGCCGCTGAATTACCTTACCCTAAGGTCAGTTTCATCATTAAATAATCCTCAAAATAGTGATATGGAAATTTGTGAAAAATATGAAGGTGACATGTTGAAAATCATCATAATTATCATAGGCTACCCTCTGAATAATTTCACTACTCTTCTCACTATATTATAGTAGATGATTGAATATATATATATACATAATTTCAAATTTTAAAAAAAATAATTTTTTTTTGGAATATATATATATATATATTTGTTTTGTCAATGTGGAAACTGACCCGAGTTTAAGGTAGACTAATTTTGTTTAGCCCAACTGGTGATGGGTTTCATACCATAGTTGCTTTGTTATCTCATCATCCCTTGTTTGATTGATTGTGAACTGAAATTCTTTTATCACATATTTTTGAGAGAGTAAAACTTTGAATCCAATGGCTGCATTTTTCATCTTATTCATTGATGAACAGATTGGACCAGTATTTAAAATTTTAAATTTACACTTAAATTTAATTTTTTTTTGGCTTCGAGTAAAGATAAAATGGTTGTGAAAATTAGGGTTTGGACTCTTCAAGGTTAAAAAACTTTGTCATTATTTTCTGTAAAGAGTTTTTCCAATTACAATAGAATGGGTTATACATCGGAGGAAATTTTTAGTTGCAAAGTATGAGGGTTTGGTGGAAGTGGGATGGATGGGACACAACAAAGACTGACTGGCCATTTTTATTAAGTTGCTTCACATAGTTGGACACTCCCAACTAGGAGTCTCTTCTATTTGATATCCACACTTTGCTACCACCTTTGCCTTAAAACTCAAAGTATTAGTTTAGAGGTCTTCACCACATTTGAATTCTCTTCTATTTGATATCCACACTTTGCTACCACCTTTGCCTTAAACTCAAAGTATTAGTTTAGAGGTCTTCACCACATTTGAATTGTGATTTTGATTTTTTTTTTAAAACTCCCGTTGGTGCAAAATTTAATCTTTTTTTCAAAACCATGTTTTAGGGTTTAGGGTGGGGGGGCACATAGGAGTAGTTGTTAGTTTAGTTGCATTGGTCTAGAAAGGCACAAGAGAACCCTTGTAAGAAAGATTATTGAGTGTTGTTGTTCAAAGGACCGGGGTGCAAAGGGTGCAAAACCACGAATTGCTTTTTACTTGTTTGTTTTTGCTTTGAGAGTGAACATGATTGTTTGTTTTGGTTTTTTGGTTTTGATTCAATATGCCCCCCACCACACCCCCCACAAGCTTGTATTACCAATCCCAAGCTAAACAACACGGAAAGCAAATAAACGGCTTCTTATTCCCCCAAAAATGACACCCCAAAAATAATTGCTTAAACTTATTACTTCTCCTCAACGGCAGACAAACTTAGGGCTCTTTACACACAACGACCGACAGACAAACTTCTTCTTCCACACTTTGTTGCTGCCACGTTCTCATATTCAGAGTTTTGAGAGCAATCGTATTCAGAGTTTTGAGAGCGATCATATTCAGAGTTTTGTGTGCTCATTTCAATCTTTCAAGAGCAATGATGACCATCTCTTCCTTTGCAAAAAAATACCACCCAAAAATGTTAATTGTATTGAAACTTTTTCCACAATGAAACTTAAGAAAGTTTCTTTGTGAAAAATACCGAACAAAAAATAGATTATCTCTTTCTAGTGCCATTAACTTAAGAAAGTTTCTTTGTGAAAAATACCAAACAAAAAATAGATTATCTCTTTCTAGTGCCATTTTTCCCATCTTTTTAGAAAAACAAAACTTTTTTAAAACTTAGGGGAACGAATTGCAAGGTACTAATAATAACATGACCAAAGCTCCAAGGTTAATAATGCTCAACAACTGAGTTTGTTCCTGAAGTAAATGCCCACCTGCCCAACCCCAATAGCATTATTCCACATAAAATGCACTTGCAGAATTTTACTTTTTATTTTTCCATTTTCCTCATGATTCTCAATGGTGCAGATTTATTTATTTTTTTCATTTTTCATTTTTCCTCATGATACTCAATGGTGCAGATTTTATATTTTTTCATTTTTCATTTTTCCTCATGATACTCAATGGTGTAGATTTTATATTTTTTCATTTTTCATTTTTCCTCATGATACTCAATGGTGTAGATTTTATTTTTTTTCATTTTTCATTTTTCCTCATGATACTCAATGGTGCAGATTTTTTATTCTTTTACTCTTCTTTTTTTCCCCTCGTGATACTCTACTTGTTGAGTATCACCAGGCAAAACAAGAAAAAAAAGTGGAGGCATTTTCAGAATTTGGCTCCGTAAAAAGGGTTGGCATTTTTGGATAATGAATGAATTTGAAAGCGTTGGACAGTGGATGAATGAATTTAATCCAGGGAAGTTGGGGCCAATATGGGGAAAGAAGAAAATGGATGGAATGGACTCAAGAAGTCAGTCATTCACAGAAAAAACGGCAATGGATGGAACATTGGGAGGTTGGGCAATTTGGGTAAGTTGGACACTGATGATGAACATGGAAAGGTTGCACAATTCAAGGAAGTGGTGTGGAGGGTTTAGAGTTCATCCCTTGGCTAGTTGGCCAAGGGATGAACTTTGGGAAAAGTGGGGCAATGGATGAATTTGGAGGTAATGGATGAAAATTAATTTAAATGGAAAATATTGAATCCAAGAAAGGGCAATTGGGAAGCACCCATTACTATTGTATATTGCAAGGTCTTGGGGGAGAGAGGGGGGGGGATTTACTCCATCTTTAATTCAATGTATGCCCATTAGAAGATATGTGAGTCAAGAAAGTTTATAAAAGTAAGATGGTGGATGGAAAAAGGGATGCAACTGAAATTAACAAAAATCCCATCTAGTTAGTGCCCTTTTCATTCATTGTCCAACTATTTCAACTTTTCCCAAGTTAGCCCCATTTACTAAGAAGAGATGAACAAAAAAGCAAATGGTACAATACTTTTTCCATCAAATTCAGACCATAAATTCATTCATTTCTAGGGTTGAATAACCCTAAACCTACTCTAAGGTGGTCAAAAGTCCTAACTAATTTAACCACATATCCTTTATTGAAAAGCATCTAATTGTCAGGAAGCAGAAAGCAGTGTGAATTCTGTTATAGGACAAGAGATGCTCTCTCTCTCTCTCTCTCTCACACACACACACACAGAGGTATGGGATTTTGCATGAACTATAAAAAGCTTATGAACATGGCCCATGTTTTCTCATCATTGCAATGGGGGGCTTTTTGCAGTAGTACTCACCAATCTGGTTGCATTGTGCCTCAAGTCGGGCTCAAAATTCAAATGACATGAGCAACGACTTGTGTGGTTTGGTTTTTTGCATGTCGGGATCAAAAATTCAAATGACATGATCAAGGGACTTTGCTTTGAGCGGAAAAATCAATCTTTGGTTTGCATGCATACAGAGAGCCAAGTTTATCTAATGAAGGCCAGGCTTTTCTCTCCCAATGATTCATTCATTTTGAACCCTTCAACATACAAGTGTGCTTCTAGAGGTCGATTTTTTGGTACACAACAAAAATTATAGTTCTTCCTCCGCACTAACTCGCACATGTTACATTATTGTCAAACTATGGTGGTATGGGTTATTTCACAATTTATCACATATATTTTACATTGAAAATGAATGAACTATAAATTTTATGTCACACGCCTTTCTCATGAACCATGTGAGATATTTATTGCTAGATAATTAGTTTTTGTGTACTTATTTATCATCATAACTCAATTCAATGCAATGTGAATAGGGTTTCAACTTTTTTTTTTGGGGGTGTTTGTGAGGTTGACCACTTTATCCCCTAAAGAAACATTTTAATTTCATTTTGCATTTTCACTTTGGGCTTTAATGCTGTAAAGAAAAATAAAATAAAATTTACAATGTTTACACACCATCTCTAACCCTTCAATAGACAAAGCAATAATTTTAGCAACTAAATAAGTAAAATCCAGAGTAAATTACCTGATACTTATTCCATCTTTTAGTAAGGGAAGCAAATTCATTTATAAAAGGTGCATCTATATTCCTCCTTTAGTCCCATAATCCATTGTCCCTGAATCTCTCTATCCAAAGAATTGTTGTAATGTAATGATACTTATGGGAACTTGTGCAGCACATGGAGCATCATCCTCAAGTTTAAAGTGGGGCCAGAAAGAACCCAACAGCCACCCAACACACAGCAAAGGATGGATGGTGGGTGGACAGGGAAAACATTTTTCCATTAGGTTCCAGTTCCTCACCTAATTGCACTATGATTAGCTTAGAGCAAACCACCACCAGTGCTCAGTATGTGACCCCTGCAAATTAAAATTGGATGAAGAAAAGTCAAAATATGCCAGTTTAGCTCAACACAATGCTTTTGGCTCAACATTTTTGCACACCATGTTGAGGCTCATAAAAGCCAAAGCAAAAGCCTAAACACACTTGCCAGAGAAAGTTAATAAATATGATCTAACTACTGGTCCAGGTGGTTTCCTATTAGTACTCTCCCACCCATTTGCAGTCCCCATTCAGTTTTATGAGTGGGGTTGAAAAGAAAAAGTATATAACTAAACTTGGATGTGAGAAAGAGTTTTGCAAGGTCACATACTGAGCACCATTGGAGATACTAATTATTGCTGTTTTTACTACCCTGCCTTAAGGTACAATAAAAACTAAGAACCCAGGGTCACATACTGAGCACCAATGGAGATACTAACTGCTCTTTTTTACTACTCTGCCTAAGTTACAATAAAAACTAAGGGAAAATATGAAAACAGGCCTAAGATTGTAAATGGGTTAGGTACAGAAGTACTGCCTGACATGTTTTGCTTCGGCCCCATTTCCTTTCCCTCTCTTTTTCAGCATTTAAACGATTTTTACATAAAACCTTATTCTAATGGGTTCTTCTGTGGAACATACTCATGTTACATTGAATTCATAACCTATCATGCCATCCCCATCCTCATGGAATAAAATGGGATGCCATGCCCGATGCATGTCAATGGTCAATCATCCTCCCATTAGGATTTTTCCCATGTTTGGCTTTTTGACGGGTCATGTTTAAGCTTTTTCTTCTTCCATCTTCTTAGTTTGATCCTTTGAATGAATTTTCATGCTTTTAGCAAATTCAAGTTTGCTATAACACCTTAATCTTCAAGTGCTATTCATTTCGTGTGTGCTTCTTTTGAAACAAAAATTGGGCTTGAAAGTTTGAACTTTTTTTGAGTTTTTACCACATATGCATTCCCACAAATGCTTAGGTCATAACAATCAAATATATTTGGTAGAAGTTCAATGATCATGCTGCGATTAATTAGTTCACCAAGGTTTTCATTTCAAATTTAAGTTTAAGCTTTTGGGCTTTCTTGGAAATGTTTAAAAGAATATAATGATGTGCATGATGTGCCATGTTGTAAATGCTTGACACAAGTCGTCCTCACACTTTCAAGTTCATTTTCAATATTGCCAACCAAGGTCATATTGAAGGGTGTTGTGGGCGTTACACAAAATACAACGATCCAAGTATAGGCATTTGAATTTGTGCATAATCTACCAATCTCAATGTTTGGTACTTCTCCTTCTTTAAGTCTAATGCACATTGTGGTCTAACATGGGGTGAGTTATAAGTTGGGAATTGATATTGTAAAAACCCTAGGTAGACAACAAATGCATAGTCATGATGACGTGGGTGCCATCCGCGTTCGAACATGAAAATTCATTATAAAGGTTTGGAGCCATGTAAAAGTCCAAAGACTTCCAAGTAGCAAAGAAGAAATGTAGGATTGCTGAGATTTTCTATTATAGAGATTATGCTTAGGTGTTATTAGATATATATTATTTCTTTGCACAACTATGGCCACAATTAGTTGTCACACAATTCCTTCTAACATGGTGGTGGGTCTACATTGCAATAGGAAATAGCACAAAGTCTTACTGCAATTGGAAGAGATTATTGTTTTAATATTTTTGTTTAATATGGCTACAAATAAGAAGGAAATAGGAGGGTTAGATGGGTTTGAGAGGTTGTTGAAGTATTATGTGAAGTTGACACCTATTCGACTTATAGAATAATGGGTAATTCCTAAACTTTATAATGAACTTTTATTGAAAATATTTTCATCACAAGTGACACCATTAAGGGGACAAGGACCATCTTAACTTCTAATGTGTTTATTGTGGAAGAGAATGTTCAAGTAAGTTATGACTTTCTTACAACATGTCTAAAGGATGCCGAGATGTTCCTATTGATTTAAGAACAAATAAACCCATATGTATTTTAATGCCTCCCAATTTGGTTGTTGCTTAAATATCAAAGGTGTTGAAGTGGCAAATTGAAAATAATGATTCCTCTTCTGTTCAATTGAAACTAAAGACCCAAATTGATGTTGATGCAGAAACAATAATGGAAAAAGCTCTAATCAATCGCAAGCATGTTCATGTCCATGTGTGTAAGTTCAAAACTTTTTAAAGTTGTTACCCAAGGCCTCACATTACAGCAGAGATGTTAAAATCAAATGTGGAACCATTGCCCAAAAGGCAACATGTAAGTACATCAAATGATGTGTCCATAGTGAATGTGTCATAGGAAGAACCCAAATTTGCACATCAAATGACCAAGGAAACCTAGTTGAATATTAAAATACAATTACCATTGTTGGTAATAATATTGGTGAAATAATCACGTGCAGGTGTTGAATTCACTTGACCATGCACAACAATGGGATAACAAAGTTGACATTAATATTGAAGGCCACAACACCCTCCAAGACATGTTAAAAGCAGTTGGTTCATGTGTATCAAGTCCACCCCATCACAACACAGGAAGGGAAAATCAATGTACTAAGATTCCTTCACACATCCATCCATCTCCATTGCATTCGGATGTTTTTATGTGGGATTTACATAGATTGAAAGACATTGAAAGTGCTCGAAATCATTTTTTGAAACTTGTGGAGGCAGAAGCTAATCAATATGTCATAGTCCCATGGGAACTACCCATACCTTTACCGGTCAAGGTACAACTTGACATGTTTCACTTGCTTCCATACATGTTGAAGAAGTTTAATTAGGAAAGCTCTTCCTTAGACAATTTCAAGGATAGGCTTGCAAGTTATCAAACTTGTTTAGAAGGATGGGATGAATGGATTGACATCAGGTTTATGGCAACATTTGGTCTTTGGACTCACAAAGATCAAATAAGTCATACACCCCTCTACTATTATATTTATGAATATTTGATTTGTCTTGCCACGTATATAACATTGCAGATTGTTGGATTGTTGACATGCAATCCATTTTCATCACTCTAATTCTAACCTCTACATTTTTTGTTACATTTATTTTACACATCATTGTTGCACATGCTCCCAATGAAATGTAATCAACATTGCTCTTAGTCATGTGGTGAACCCTACAACCTTGGATGGAGAATTCAACAAAATAATTAACTATATTGAATACAACTTACTTGAACGAGATAATACAAAACTTGAAGCCCAATGGTGGGAGGAATGTGAGAAGAGGATTTCTAAACATGCGGACAACAAAATGTGGGACTTTGATGGAGTTGTTGCTTTGGATGTTGAGCAAAGAAAATGGGGTTGGCACCCATTGTTTGACATCTTCACAACAATTCCTTCCACTACAATAAAAATTGCCCTTGTACACCAAGTGATTTCATTGGACTTTAAGTGAATTCATTAGTTTTAATAAACGGGGATTAGTTGGAAAGTCGTGAGTTCATTGGTCTAGTGAACGAGGATTAGAGAACTGCACCCACATTTTGTAGTAATGTTCTTTGCGAGCCCTTGCCCCCACCTTCCCTTGGACACATAACAGTAATGAAGCCATAACCATATGTGACAAAATTTGTAAAATGGAAAAGGTTGGTATGTTCTACCTAATGCCATGGTGTGCAAAGGTTTCTTAGGCTTTGCACATTCTCAAGAGGGATAAACATTCCCCTAATCCACAACGCATGGTGATATTGAAAGAAATTGCAAACAATGATTTTCTAAAAGGCTCAATAGTAAGCAATGGCAGACAATACTTGCAATGATGCAAGAAGAAGGGCCCATGTTGTTTATAGGTGGGATGGGGTCATTGAATGGAGAGGGTTGGCAAGCCAAGCCTGAGAAGAATTTTAGAAGCTAACATACTATTCCAATTGGTGGCCAAGATTTTGTACATGGTCACAAAATATCCAAGTATAAGCCACCCAAGAATTTGCAATGGGCAATGAAAAGGATTTTTTTAATGGTTGGTAGATTTATGCTTGGGGTGCACTTGTGAATTCCTTTGATTCCACATTCACAAAATGGTTGATGCGGTGAAAAAAGATTGATCTAAATTGGGTTATTGCAAGAGGTTTGTATGTTCTACCCACCAACACAATTGTTTCAATTATCAATGATATGTTATGTGTAGCATGCACATTTGTGTATTCAATTGCCAGAGGAAACTATAACACATTTTTGTAACATGATCTATGATGGTCAACACTTTGTTTTATCAATTGTTTTGTACTAAATTCAATTAGGGTGCATTTTAATTTTGAACTGTAACTTCTATGGGTAGTTATTGTAGCATGGTCTAGGATGCTAAACATTACATTATATCACCTATTTTGCCCTAACTTAACATTGGGGACATTCCAAATTTCAATTATAACATGGTGTAAGATGGTAAACATTGCATTATATCAACTATTATGCCTTAAATTCACATAGGGGGGTGCATTCCAATTTGTGGGGGTTATAACATGATCTAAGATGGTAAACACATACCCCTAGCAACTGTTTTGCCTTAAATTTGGTTAGGGGGCATTCCAAATTTCAAATGTAACATCTAGATAGTTACAAATATTTCATGGCAAACATTTACCTCTATCAATTATTTTTCCTTAATTTGGGTTAGGAGGCATTCAAAGATGTGAAGTAGTGGCATGGAACATGAATCAAGGATAGCCACACAGAACAAAACGAGGGATTGTCACATGCAACGGTTGCTTTGCTAGGGAATGACTATTTGTGAATTAAGATGTTACAAACTTTGATGTTGTGAAACTTGTTTTTCATGGTGATATTGAAGGTTTGAATGCCAACATAACTAGCAATGCCAAGGAGGTGCACCCTTACCTAGTGGGTGGCAAAGGTTCACAATTAATGGTCGTAGTTGTAGACCATGGTTATAACGATCACCAAACATCCAAAGGCACTACTAATAGTGTTTCTTTATGTGACACAATCGTCCCAATGTATTAGTTGCATGTTCAACAATGTATGCATTTTTCACAACTACATACAATCACACAACTTACAAGGGTTTTCACATAGGTTGCAATAGGATTGAACTTTACGAATGTAATGGAATTGAGCCAATTTAGATTAAACATCTAGCCCATAATAAACTTAGAAATCCCACCTAAATTGAGCCAAGCTAGTCAATTTGCAAATGTGTTTGCCATCTTTAGATATTGAGTGCATAACTAACATCAACTAGTCAGCTAGAAACCTCAACTAGGAGCTTCCATTAGCAACCCAATCACAATTTGGTGATTATACACAATTTGATGTGGTGCAACTTATGGCCATCAACAACATCTACCAACAATCGTTGTGTATGAGAACACCACAACACACTGCTATGTTTATAAATGATGACTCACCGCAACATTTGTGGGAAGCATTAAGGTAATTATATTTTACTCCCATTATCTGATTGGATTGTGTTCATGTTCAATCTTAATGCCCACATTTACAACTTGAGCCAATAACATGGTTGGTGTATTGTTTCACATTTCCATTACAAGGTTGACATGTTGTTGGATGAATTGAAAAATGATACAACTTTAAATGCATTGGATTACATTGTCATTTTCAAGGGTTTCAAAAATATGGAAATTGAATTTTTTTTAACGATATAGAACATTTCATAGACTTTGAAGCACCCATGTCCAAAAAATGGTTGGATTTCATGTTTGTTCATACTTTGCACATAATGTCATCTTAAATAGGGACATGTATTTTTTTTTAAATGCAAAAGCTTCTACGGTGGTATAAAATGAAGTTCAAAATGGAGGGGGGACAAAGCAGTGGGGGACAAAGTATTTCAAGCATAGTTTAAACTTGAAGAACACTATAGTTGTACCATATTTGGACAAAGATCATTGATCCCTTTACATCCATGAGGAAAATCACATTATTAAAAAATTTGGGTTTTGCAATTGTCATTTACAACTAAAATTTAGTTGCATGCGACACATGCAACTGCAAATTTGTGTAGTTGCATAAGACAAGTTGCACATGACATTCAATTGCATGCAACACTATGTATGCAACATATATATACAATGTTAATATACATGTTCATACATACATACAAATCCAAATGTAGTTGCACTTTATGTGCAACTCTCCTTACAACTACAATGCAACTAATCAAAATATGACACATGTTTAAAAATTAAACAACTAGCTTGTGGACATGTGTCGTTATTTCAATTTTTTGTGTTTTCAAAATTAAAAATTCATTAGATTAATTTCAATCATTAAAGTTTCTGCCACTAAGATGATGACACGTGGCACACAATGGAACGTTCATTGACCATTTGACACGTGTTCATTTTAACACCAACTACATGGTGACATGTGGCAATCAAAGCCCACCTGTTTTAAAATCCTCAAATATTAATCAATGAAATCTAAATCATCTTATTTATGGCTAATAGAATGTTAACATGTGGTGCATAGATAGGTAGGTAATAATTAAACCCTATTAAGTAGTTTTACTGAAGTATGTAAGTACATGGAAAAGTAGCTAGGCTTAGGTTATAGAAGTAGGTTTAAAATAATCTGATTTTATTTTTAGATTTAACCATTTCATAGAGGTCAAGCTTTCTCCATTCATTCATCCCTAATGGCATTTGATATTTGGCTACTGCATAGCTATTGTTCCTAGTTATATACTGAGCCAAATAAAATTTGAAGCCAAAGGATATGGGTTAAAACATTCCATTTCAAACCTCATGAACCAACCTAGTTGCACATTAGATGCAACTACTTTATTAGATTATACCAGCTAGCGAAAACTTCTGTTGCTTTTGGTGTGCAAAACAAACTTGAGCCCTCGTCTTGGCACATCTAACACACTAATAATCGTTGAAAATAGATTATAAATAAGAAAGTTATGGCCCCCCAAAGTAAAGGGGGTAAAAAACTACCCAAAAAACCTATCGAACACTACAAAGGTTGGTTTTTAAACACCCAAAAAGTTCATTTAATGTTGTTTTGTTGCTATTAGAGTTCCAATGTGATTTGTATGTGATTTGTAGAACTTCAGGTGGCGCTCCTATAGCACTTTAAATCGCTTAAAATGAATAAGAAATAAGAAAATTATGAAGTTTGAAAGTAGGAGGGGTCCAAAGAAAAAAAAAAGCAAAATGTTTTGTAACTTGGAAAGCTTATTTTTCTTCTTGTTAGTTTTTCATTGCTCCTTTTTTTTTGCACTTCAAAGATGATTATAGGATATTTTAAATAATTATGATTACTTAATGAAAATATGATTTTAATATTATTATTTAGTTTAAATTAATAATTAGCTTAGGATGTTTGTATACTTGTAGATTAATTAGTACTAGTGTGAACCCGGGTGCATAATGCACCCCATCGATCCCCCCCACCCGGTCCTTTGCATTTCCCACTCCGGTTCACTTCCACCTATTAAGACCCCTAGAACCCCACCCCCACCCCCTCCCCCCCCCTCCACGAAAAATAAATAAATCATGACCCTCCTTAACCCTTAGCCCAAAAAAAGTGCACCCAAATTTCCTCACCCACCCTCCAAATCCCAAAAATACCTCCCCCGAAATACGCTTTCACTCTTACTGTGCAACATTTATCTTCACAAATAAAACGAAGAGATCCTGCGCCTGAAGCTCGAGCCGGAGAAGGGCTCAAGTCGAAAGAAACGGGAAATGAAAGTATACCAAAATATGACCCAATTAAACAAACAAAAACGTAGGAAGCTAGGAGGTAACTTGATTGCTTTGGAAAGAAAAGAGAGACGGCAGTTTAAGCTGATTGTGAAAGAAAGAATAACCTCTATAGATCGACGACGACAGTTGTTGCACGGAATCGGACGTAAAAGTAATAGATTTTGGGCCCTCGAGTTTGAAGGGATAGTTTTATTAAAAGTGATATGGGTTTCAAGACTTCGACAGACATATGGATAGACAAACAGACTTGCTGAATTAATATATAAGATAGCCTATTTACATTAATATAACATAAATAATAAAATATAAATATATAATACCTATTGTATATATATGTAAAAATTGACTATCATTATAATTATAATGAACATTTAATTAATAATTATGATTATTTATTATAAAATTTAAGATTATCATATTAATTGATTTTGAAAAAAATTTCAAAATAAAATAAAACATATTTAAACCATGGTTTAATTTAATTTAATTTAATTTAATTTAGCATAATTTAGCCTAAGTTAATTTAACCATTGTTAATTTTAGCTTAATTAGTTTAGCCATACATATTTTAACCTAACTTAATTTAACCATATTTAATTTATTCTAATTTAATTTAACCATAATTAGTTTGGCTTAACTTAACTTAACCATAGTTAATTTAACTTAATTTAATTTAATTTAGTCATGGTTAATTTTATCCTAATTTAACTTAACCATAATTAATTTAACATAATTTAATTTAGTTTAATTTATTTCAGCCATAATGAGTTTAATTTTGCTTAATTTAGCCATGGTTAATTTAACTTGATTTAATTTAGCTTAATTTAGCCATGGGTAATTTAACTTGATTTAGTTTAACTTAAGTTAAATTAATCGCAATTAGTTTAGCCTGACTTAATTAACCATGGTTAGTTTAACTTTTTAGTTATTTAGCCTAGGTTAATTTAGGCTAACCTAAGTTAGCATGGGGTTAACCTTAGTACTAAAAATACATAACACTATTATATATAACCTATGTAGATGTATTGAATATAGTAATTTAAGTATGTATAAGTTTAGGTCATTGTTTTTATGATAAGTGTTCATGTTGTACACATTTAGTTGCATGTTAGTTGCACACACAACTGTATGGCCCAAAAATTATACAATACCAAATTTGTAGTTGCAAACATGAGCAAAATAGTTGCAAATGATAATTAGTTGCATGCCAATTGCATAATGACTAGTTGCAAATGACAAGATTTTTAGTAGTGACGCAAACATGAACATTTGTAAAATAAATATAGTCCCCAATGTTTGCCATATTTGTTTTACATTCTCCATGTTACAATAAAACCTTAGGTTATTGCTCCATGTGAAGAGCCACCTTGGCTTCCCAATCTTGCATTTTTTTCTTTACATATTCATCAATTTTTTGAACCCTTCTCTCCTTCTAGGTTGTTTTTAGACCCATGACTACTTTGCCCATAAGTTGGTGTTTAACATATTCAAACAACACTTTGAATTCTTCATCCATAATAGCTTGATTGTGGACACATTTGACACATAGAGTGGTGGATTTCTTAACATTGTTGCTACATTTATTTAATTTTTAGATTCAACAAGTTAGAAGTTAAACCCTACAAAAGAGTTGGTACATGAAAAAACATAACAAATCATGATTAAATTCAAAACGCAAATGTAGTTCTTTTACTAATTCTACAAATGACCAACTCCCATATGAAGACATAAATATATCTTCAACCCAATCGTCCCATTTGTCATCTTCAAATTTCATGTATTGCTGCAATTTGGATTTGAATCCATCAATAGTATCCTTTTCCTAGTCATAGTGACGTAACATGTATGGCAACAACACGAAAATACTAAGGACACGTTTCAAAAAAGTGGGAGGATGAGGAGGTGGTTGTCAATTCATGGTAACCACTTGTTCTGCTTTTGAACATGCAAAGACCAACCCACATTAGTAGAAATCAACCAAAATATAACCACTCCATTTACAACTACATGCGACTAAATTTGAAAATATTTGCAACTACAAAACCAAATTTCAACTATTTTGGTCATTTTCACAACTATGATGCAATTATTAGCAATTTTATCATATTTGTTGGATTGATTTTAGATTTATTTTCATCCATTAATATGTTGATATGTCCAATTAGTCGCAATAGCCACCAAATTAGTTGCATCCTAGAGGTATTTTACAATGACATAGGGGTGTATTTTAATGTATGTACTAAAATTATATATATATAATATGCATACATATGTATATTGTTCATATAATGAATATCAAAATTAATATTTGAACTTTTCATTTTTTTATTAAAATCTGAAAATTGATATTTCAATTCTGAAAATTATTAATTGATTATGAAAATGGATATTTTAATTTTGAATATTTTTATGTGAATATGAAAGTCTATATTTCAAATGTGAAAATTTTGCATTTAAATTTTAAATAATCATCTGATTTGAACCTGAAATTTCAATTCCAAACTATTATTTTGGATTATCAAAATTAATAATTCAAGTTTGAAAATTATTAATTGAATCAAAAAATGGACATTTCAACTTTGAATATTGTTATTTGAATCTGAAAATTGACATTTCAATTCTGGAAATTGTTATTTAAAAAACTTAAATGATCTAAAAATTGATATTTGAATTCTAAATTATTAATTTCAAATCTAAAAATTAGTATTTCAATTCAAAAAACTTATTGAGTTTAAAAATTGACATTTTAATTTTAAATACTTTTATTTGAACTTGAAATTTGATATATGAATTTTGAATTTTTAAATTTAGATTTTAAGAAATTATTTGACTTGAAAGTTGAAATTTAAATTCCAAACTATTATTTTGGACTCTCCAAATTAATATTCCAATTCAGAAAATTATTGATTGAGTTTTAAGGGGTTTTTCTACTAGTGTTATCCATAATAAATCACTTTTATAAATACTTATAAATGATTATGTTTATTAAATCTAAGTTACACTAAATAATTCTTGTTATAACATAGATTTGTATATTATATAATTTATATTTTTATATTAGAATAAATTTAGTTAATGTAATTAATGTGACACTACTTAAGAATCATTGTAATTATTTCAGATATGAATTAATTGGTATGTGCATAATTATTTTGTAATTGAACATAATTATTCACATTATGTAATTTATAACTTCAAACCTGAATTAAAAATTTGGAAATCTTATAGTGTTATAAAAATAATTATTTTACTGATTTTAATTTCACGAATTATCATATAATAATAATATTAAAAAAAAATTGTGATTAATCATCTATGATAAATACTTTATAGTAATTTTACAGTAATTATGAAAATTAGTGTTATGTTTTAGAAAATATTTTATTTATAGTTAATAATTACCAAGAAAAAAAAACTTGACCTATAATAAATTTTACAAAAATAACTGTAATTATAAAATAAATAATGTAATTACTTGAAGAATAAAAATTTAAAATTTTGTGTAAAAATTTACTTCCTAGTAGCAATTGTTGATTCATTACTTATAATTTTAACATTAATATTTAAAATAGTTCATTTTAAAATTACAGTCATTAAATTATTTTTACATTAATTCTATTATATATAATTCGATCAAAATTTTAAAAAGTAATATAATATTTTTAAATATTTCAGTTATTTAATTATTTATGAATTATGTATTAATAACTTGTGAGTAATTAGATAGTTAGTTTGTTAAATATTAAAAAGTTATTATTTATTTATATAATTGATAATGAATACTGAATATTTGTAGTGTATAATTTATAATTTAAATGTATGTAAGCTTAATCATTATTAATTAAATGATTATCTAATTATCTAGTATTTGAATTGTTTAGAATTCTAAAAACTAAGAGAGTAAGGCATGAAGAAAGTCTTGGAATTATAATTTAGTTTGTGAGGAAGTTACAACTTCAAAACTTATCCCATATTGTTTATTTTTCATTCTTATTTTAAACACTATATAAACAAGGGGGTGTGGTCATCCAATTTCACATTAAGAAATTTATGCACATGAGATGAACTAATCAAAAGGTTCAACCCAAAATAAAAAAACAAATTATGCACATTTTTAAAATACTTATCTTCCAACCTACTTATCCACCTACTTAAATAGGTATCTAGTTTGACCTATCCACCTAGGTTGACCTATGTACCTACTTATCTAAATACCTACCTATATGAATAGGTATTTAACCTAGGAAGGTAGAATCTATCTACCTTTTTTTAAACCTAAGTAGGTAGGTTGTTATGTAGTTTAACTTTCTAAGCACCTATTTATGTACTTACCTAAATATTTACCAACTCAATATTAATATTTTTATAATGCCACATGACATACTTACATTGGTCCATGTGTCATAATATAATATCATCCAAGTATTTAAATTGAACATCCTAGATTATTTCAAAATAATATTAATTATTATATTTTAAATAATCAAATATTAATACACATGGCAACACCTCATTTGCTCTCAATTGTGACCAAAATAGTTGCATCTTAATCACATGTGACTATACGTATACAATGGGGTCAAAGTTTGAAATGTATTTGTTGATTTTTTCTTTCATACAATAGCTTTTGTCATTTGCGAGTAGTTTATCACATGCAACTTGTTTAAGCAACTAAAGGGATTTTAGTTGCAATATGTTTCTTGCGATTAAAATTTAGTCGTAAAGATTAATTAAAAATACATGTTTTTCTTCTAGTGGCATCTTTGCATTCAACTTCAAATAACCTTAATTCCTTGGATGATAATTCTTCTATGAGATCAACAAAAGGAGAATTGGAAGTTGTCATTAACTTCCAAGATGATCATGTGTCATGTGGATAAGATGTCATGTTAGAATGTAGCTACATTTTTACATTAGATGCCATGTTGCAATCTAGTGCTATAACTTACAACTACTTCAACCCTGGTTTTTCTATGTCCATATGCATGCTAGGTTGTCCATCCTTTCAATGTATTCTACTTCTTTAACATGAAGCCCATTGGAGTGTTGATATTTAGATTGGGATGTAAAGGTTGGAGTAGATGTAAACCCATTGTCCTATTCAATTGTGTCATAACATTTGTTGACCACCCACCCAATTGCCTTCCTTAATCTTTTTTGAGCTTACATTTTGTAAAGTTTTTGGGTTTCAAGTCCAATTTGTTGCCTTGTTAATTGTTGGCTACTGCCATTACCTCCTTTTTTGACAATTGCAAATACTATTTTTGGGTGATCCATCCTTTTTTTTGGCTTTCCATCAACCATAAGCTCTTCCTTTGTTGCTTCAAGTACATCTGCAATGGAGGTGGACCTATGGTGTTTTGCATCATACCTTGCAAATGATTGTAATCCATGGAGTGTTTTGAATGAACACACCTGCTTGAGGATTGTATCAATTACAAATTTTTTAAATTTCTCCTTGTTGGTTTTTGCTTGGCTTTTAATCAACAAGTGAGAAGTTGATTTCTCATTAGCGAACGTGTGTTTCAATTTTTTGGTTTCTTGGACAAACTTGAAGTTGTGGTACATCAGCAATTGAACACGTTTATTTGAGTTTGGATAAAAGGGTGCTTTGTTGCAACCTTTATGATGATGTTCTGAAAGCCTTTACTTACTAGGCCACTTTTCACCATAGTAGATGTAAAGAACATCTTGTCGCCCTTTTGATGTTTTGTCATTATCCTTAGGTATTATCCAACATACTAACATGTTTTTAAATGTTAATAACTTGGGCAAACATTTTCATGTTCAACATGTAGAACCATGAGACACAAATTTATAACCAATGACCCACTTGCTATAACCTAAACAAATATGGATAGTGATGTAGAACATTTACCTTTATTGCTACAAATTCCACTTTCAGCTCATTGTAAAATTTAGGTGTAAAAAATTGTTCCAAAAATTTCCCATATTCCAAATTGATGTAGTATTGAACCATACCCTAAGCAATTAGGTTTTTTTTGCCTTTTGTAGACAACAATGTGCTCCTAGGGTCAATGTCCATGTTCTTTCTAGCCATTGCAACACCTGACACCATAACAATGTCCAGGTTAGATCATAACATGAATCCCAAATATAAATTCCCTATTTTTTTCTAAAATATTTTGCAACATGTACAAGTGACAAGCAACAAACAAAAGCACATGAATCATGGACTTAAACTTATGATATGTGTTGAATGAGAAAGGAATTTTTTTGTTTCTAAATAGTTTCATGTTCATCATGTTTCCTTTCACATATTTTTCACCTCAAAAGAAATTTCCTAAACATGTTGCAAATTATTGTTCAACAAGGTTTTTCAAAGGAAGACAACAAATCCAATTGAAGAGCTAAGTAACAATTGAAACTGATTTGCACGATTTCAACTTCTCTACAAACATTTAAGCAATACATAAGGTTTTTTCATTGAAGTTTTTTGTGCAGTCCATGAACGCCCTACCAACACATTGTCTAGTATAAGAGGGTGTTTCCACAAGTATTCTTAGCCATCATCAAACACTTAAAAAAAAAAACCTTAATAATAGTGTTGAGTTTGTGCATGAAGCTCTTGCAAGTTTTGTGAGAGCTCTACTACATATACTTCAATAGATTGCATTAATCTCTAGGTGCGTTAAAAAACTTGATGTGATACAACAAACACTATTTGATTGTTTGCATCATTGGTGTGCAATAAACTAATTGATTGTTGCTTGAAATTGCATGATGATGGTGATGGAGGTTCAAGTTGGTCTAGTGATGGAGATGATACGCACGCACAAAGGGTTCAATGTTGAATATTGAACATTGCATTAGGGTGTAGGATCAAGGACCATGGGGTTGTTTGGATATTCTTGATTTGAGCAAAGGAATTTGAAATTGGCGCATGTTACATGGGCCCATCCAATGAGATGACATGTGATGGTTGGTGTACCCTTCATCGCATGGATGTCATTGCAACCATTGCTTGTTATGCGGGATGTATTATGTAACGTGCAAATGTGATAGTTATGTGAACGAGGATGGGGGGTTTAGATGGGAGGCCTGTTTTGGTGACGTCGTTCTGCGATGACAGTACTTCTATACCTAATGCATTTAAAATCTTAGGCCTGTTTAATATTTTCCAAAACTAAGAACCTAGTAGTCGTTACCAAGTTCATGTTCTTGTGCTAATTTCACCAAAAGTGCCACTTAAGGTCCAGGTTACAATAACCTGAACCATGAGTTTAACACTCCAAACCAAGGAACCTGTCAACACTAGTCCTTAGAGCATCTCCAGAGGTGTTCAGTGTGTGACACTGGAAAAATATTTTTCACATCCAAGGTTAGTTGTTTATTTTTTTTGCAACTCCACCTATAAAACTGAAACTTGGACAATCAACAAATAGGTGAGGGACTACTAAAAAGCAAACCACCTGGACCAATCATTATGATGGGCCAATCAGAAATACTGAGCAACAGTCAGATCATATTTATTACACTCTTCTCTATAGGCTCAGAGCGTTGCTTTGCCTTTTACCAGTCACCGCCAGCTGTGCAATTGTTCTCAGCCAAAACCAATTTCCTGAGCTAAACCCACACAGTTTGACTTCTTTCATCCAATTTTTTACTATGCAGTATCACACATATTGAGCATTGCTGGAGATGCTCTCACTCCTTACATAATAACCACCTACATACATCTACTACCTAGCAGCTAACTACTTCACTATATACAGGAAAGGTTGGTTAGCATGCTGAAACCTGACATCGTCTCAGCTGTTGGGGTTCATCCAACTCAGTTGTGGTTCATTCACAACTCACTCATGATGGGCTTCCAGTGGATGGTGTGCTGGTGTCTGTTGGTTCACTCTGGCTACTAAAACTATGTGAATCTGTTAGGTGTGTAGTTAGTGTGCCATTTATAGCCGGGACATGAAATGGGACTTAGAGAGAATCTATACCCCTTTTGTGTGTGGAAGAATTGGGTCCTGCTTCCCAATTATTCCATTGAACTAAATTCCCTCTTTGGGTTCCTAATTTGCACATGAATCAGAAAGCTTTTCTGAAGCATCAAAGCCCATGACTCAACAACCCTTTGCAAAAGTGTACATAATGGAGCTAGCTACTGCAACTTCTGCATATGTCTAATCCCAGTCTGAATTTCTTTTCTAGGGTTGATTTCAAGCCATAAGTAGAGTAAAAACTGAAAATGCAAAATGTGGAGGAAACCCAAGCTCACATCTTCGGATTAACTAGTGTGGGCTGTGCCACTGGCCCAAGTGTGAACAAGAGTATGTAACTGCTTCAAGTGTGAACAAGACCTTACCCATAGAGCCAACTTGTGAAAACACTATTTTAAATAAATTAATTTCGAGTAACAAAAATGATGAAAAATTCAATATCTCCTTCATCTTAGGTCTAAAACATCATGAAATCGACTTCAAGAAATTCCCACCCATCAAGGTTTTTTTAACAATTCCAAAAGCTTGCCCCAAGTTCCTTAAAAAATTAGCTTTGATTATGTTGAATTTTCTTTGAAAAAAATGTTCAATATTCAATAACTCTTGCACTGTAAGTCTAAACATTACAAGACCATCTCAGTGTACTCCTACTCGTAAGGCTTTCCAATAGTACCAAGAGTGAGATGGGAGGGGGGCTTTTAGTTTCGGAGATCTCAACATGACAAGCAAACAAAACAAATGCAACAAACAAACTACTTTCGTTAATAAATACATAATTTTGTCATGGTTTGGAAGGTTTCAATGTGACAAACAAAACAAACAAACAACCTTCCTTAATAAAATAGCTAATTGTGATATGCAACCCAAGCTTGTCATTTTGAAATGCCATATGTGGTATGAGAAACACCCAAGCTCATGAAATACTTGTACTTGAAAAACAAAAAAAAGGCCTAATTTTAACATTGTACAACTGAAACTTGCCATCTGAAACTTCAGACCTTCTATGGGCAACAAACACCCAAGTTAAGATTCTCGTACAAAAAATAAATACAATTTTTTTCCCCATGTGACCGAAACCTTGTCATCTGAAAGACCATATGTGCTATGTATGGGCAGCACCCAAGCTCAGATCGTGTGTGGTACCAAAGTTCAATGAACATGATGTGCTATAATAGCAGAGGCCACAGCAACCCAATGAACACTGCAAATCCCCAGCACAAGCTTGCACATTGTCTAATCATGGAGTGTCCAAAGGTGTTAAAAAAAATGGGTATGTCGCACTATAGCCTTGCCATTTACTTTAAAGAGTATCTTGAGGCAAAAAAAGAATTATGGAAACCCAAATATTTCACCATGCAAAAATATAATCTTCAAAACATCATCTGAATGAAATCAAAATTCTTCAAGCTATCGTAACTCTATAACTAATCTCAAGTTTCAACACAAGCGAAAACATCATCTTTAAAAAATCCTCATATAAAAATAGACCTATTACCAAGGGGCTAAAATTCCTTACTCTATAATGAATCTGAACACAATATCCTTGCCTTGGTAGGCGAGACCAACAAATAGTTGTGCAGTTGAATGAGCAAAACATAAAATTTGTCAAGGTGGTCTAATCATGCATGTTATGAAACACCTATGGTCTCTGAGGAACTTGTGATCCTGAGAATTTGCACACCTACACATACACACACACACACACACACTCTTGCCAATCCTGTAAAAGCCTGGTTATTATTATCAGAAGAAGGTGCAAGTCCTGACACACCATCTGATGCAGGGACCTGAAAAATTTGGACAGCTTTTTTTTTGGGTAGTTGTGCTTTTAAGCTCTAATTAATAAGATACATTTTGCTTAATGTTGGGTGTTTACTAAATCATCAGTTTTTTTTTCATAATTTTGTATCGAAGAATAGAAAGTTGACATGCCATTTTCAACCCACTCATGAGAAAGTTTTTTTTTTTTTTTTCCCCCCTCTCTCTCCTTTGGTTGGGGCTTCTTGAGTTTTGTTGAGTTATTGTAACTATGAACGTATTGCATCAACATGATGACAATTGCACATGCAGGCCATGTGGTTGCCACTCTCTCAAGAGCCATGTGGTTGCCACTCTCAAGGGCCATGTGGGTTGCCCATGTCAAGAACAAGAACAACAAAAACAAGACTTTTCATCTCAATTATATCCAACTGGGCAACAATAGATCTGACAAGGAACTTACCGAGTTTCACATTCGTTGAGGTTGGCCATGACATTGGGTTTGGGTTTGGCAAATTGTGTTTGTGGACATGAGAGAACTAGTGTACAAGTTTGGGTTTGCTTGACTTAGTGGACTCATTTTTAAGCCCTTTTGCGGGCGAGTCCAACAACCATGGTCTCAGTTTTTACCCAATTTCATTTTGTAAAGTGGCATGTGGAGCCATGCTGATGATGGGTTGTCCTCCATCAAGTGAGTCAGGTTGTCATGTGGGGGCAATTGGCTTAAATCTTTAGTGTACTGTTAAAGCACAAGGGCAAGGGCATTACTCAAATAAATAAGGGCCTTTGCCCACATGCTTAACCCAGCATGAAGAGTAACCTCAAAACAGAATAATGATGCTGGGCCTTACAAAAATTGAATGTCCACAAGAGTGAAACTTTCCATTTTTGATGAGCCCCATGAGACTTTTATGCTTTGCAAAGTGCTCTCTCTATATACAATAGAGAAATCAGATGAGAGGTTTTTTATGACATTGTAAAGAGCTTGGAGAATAAAATGAAAAAAATGTTTTCCTGTCCAAATATCTATCATCCATCATCCTACCATGGTGTGTGCTAGAGGGGGTGCTTGTTCACTCTGGACCTAGTAACTAGAAGAGACAAGCATTTTCTCAAATGAGGAAGTTTAGGGATTTTCATGTGGTAGGATCAAGCTATGGTGGACTAAAAACAAAAGGACTGTTTTGTTTCCCTAGAGACATATAGAGAGACCCAATTTTGAGGAGTTGACATTCAATGAATACTAGTTTTGTTTAGACTAATAAGTCCATAACAAAAATGATACTATAATAGTGAAACAGATCTCTTGGCAAAAAAGGTCCTAAGATTGGGATTTATTATAATAATAATAATAATAATAATAATTTTTCCATTATAGTTGATTTTCCCCCCCCCCTCCCCCTGACATAGGAGAGCTAAGTTGTTTAACACTTATTTGTGTGGGGTAGCCTTTGAAAAAGTTTGGAAAAGAAGAAGGACAAGAGTACACACACTACTCTGTGTTCCTTATTGCAGACATCTTTCAGCTGCCATGGTCACAAGTTCCCAAGTTCCAACTCTCAGAAGGTTTTTGTATATACTTACTGGACTTGTGGGTGTCAGATGATTGAAGACAGTTGCTGAGCATTGGAAAGAAGATGATGGGGAGGAGGATACCCTGTTGAACTTACAACTGCAACTGGGACCCAATCCTTCTTTCTCCTTTCCCACCCACACACACACACTTCAACTTCTGTTTTCCTTTTGTTTTCTAGCATCTACTAGTGAGGGGGCCCCTGTCTGTGTTTTTGTTGGCCCAAGAAAATATGAAACCTCCTTGAAGGTATATCAATTCTAGTCTAGCACCAAGTCAGGGTGTTGTATAATGAAATACTCAAAATATTATATATTAACCAGGTATTTGTGTGTAATCTTTTTAGGGTTTTATGGTTCTAAGCACCCTTTATGCTTGGGTAACCATCAGCTCCCTCACCCCCTCCCCAGAGTATAGGGAGCTTACAACCATAATACCCTGAATGGAGAGCCTTACCGTCAAGTGTAAAGACCTGTTGGAACTATATAGCCATGAAAGTAAAAGTCGGCTGTCAAAGGGCCTTAGGAGTGTTAACTTCCCATGCTCCATTCAGGGTATTATGGTTGTTTCATGAAGTTTTATGAGCTTGGAAATTTTCATTTTGTTCATTTCAATTGATATTTATTCTATTCATAGGCTAAAAGCACTACTAAGGAGAGGGGGTAACATTTATCATTTGCTTTATGGTAAGAGCATCCCCACCCATGCATTGTAAGAACATGTTTTGGATGAAGAATATAAAAACCTTGATAGTTTGTTTAAAAAATTGGTTTAGGCACAACATATTTGCACATTCTATAGCAGTTGACAAAAGCCATTACTTTGTGTAAATCTTGCCATGGATTGGCTAGAATGCTTGCTTGGTTCTCACAACACAATCTCCCAGAATAGTTAATTAATCAAAGTATCTAATTGGTCCACTTGCTTTGCTATTAGTGGTCTCCCACCTTTTAGAGTCCTACTTTCAAGTTCACAAATGAAACTTGAAATATTCAAAAAAGTAGCATGTGAGAATTACTCATGCAAGCTTAAATACCCCATAATGGGTGAGGATGCTCTAACATGCAGATATCTTTTTACCATTTATGGTGTGTTAATTCAGAATATTTATAAAATATGTACATGTATAGCAAGTGTGGAAATTTGGTTGTGCAATTTGCATTGCAAATATGAGCACATGACATCATAAACATCCTCCAAGAAAAATTTAAAAAGGGATCCCATTAAAACACCATTAATTTTTCATCGAAGGGATCCCCTAATTAAAAAAGTAGCATGATCTAAATGTCTTCCAAGGGTATAAGATAAATATCTTGTTCCAAATAATTAATGTGAATACCAAAAAAATATCAATTAGTCAGCATAATTCATCACAACTTAATGCATTGCAAAATTTGGGTTGTGCATATAAAGTGTAGAACAACATTTCCAAATGCCTACTTACTTGTCCACCTCAGGTGTAAATTTTGTCCATGTATTCAGGGTAAATGATCTACCCTACCCACATTGAAAGATATCCTTGTGTCCAAATAAACAATCTCCAATTAACCCTCCTCATAAATTTGGCTACCTAATAGTACAAAGAAACTTGTGGATTGAAAGCTTTGATCTCTTTTGACTTTATTATTATCTTCAAGTATCAAATTTGTTAGTTGTTGGAAATTAGGGCAGCCATAATGTCATTCAATGTTTAGTTATTTCCAACTGACATTATTTTGTCAATTGTCAATGCTCCACATTTAAACTCAGATCTTGCACCAGCCTTTAACATTGAATGCAAACGTATAAATGCCTTTTGAAAAGGAGCTCTCTATCTTGTCACTTATGTTTTGGCTCCTTTCAAGATCCACAAAGGACAATCCAAGAATTCTCTCATTTATGAGGAAGAAAACAAACATGGCACAAAAGAAATCTTGCCATTCCAAGTTCCCTTTTGGAACCTTTTTGTTTTGTTTTTATCTGTGAGAAAGAAGGCAAGTGTGGGGTAAACAGGCTGGTGACTGAACACTTACCTCTGTCTCACTCAATCTGCCTCCTTTTCAGCTACACTGAGGATAATATATAGCCCCCTAGAAAGGGCACCTATGGTCGTTTAAATTGCTCAAAACTGGTCCAAAATGAGGAAGATACACTCCTTCAAAATGGGGGGTATAAAAATTGTTAAAAAAATTGGATTGTACTCATGGCAAGCCCATGATGGCTTGTTTAGTCACCTAAAACCAAACACTAACTTGGACACCGATGAAGGCTATCTATTCCCATATCAAATTGGATGAAAATTGGGATGAAACATTTTTTTCAAAGTAAGTGTTCACTTTTGATCATAGGGTTCAATCGCATGCAAAATAGAGCTTAAAGATCGACAATAATGGGTAAACATATTCCCATTCACCAAATCCATCACTCCTTTCCCAAATGTTTGTGGGCACATGTTTTTTGTCACCCTCACTATGCATCTAACTCCTAGTCACATTGGGAGTTCTAAGCTTTTTTGAGTTTGCTCTCTAGTTGTTGTTTGTTTTTGGTTTTGTGTTGAGTTTTGTGTATGTGTTTGCAATTTGTACGATTGATGCCCTTTCTTTTTGTGATTGATGCCCTTTTCATTTTTTTGAAACTCTCGTAATTGTTGGCAATGGTGATCATGTCCCCTTTCTAGTCTCTTTCAACTCTTTCATCTCTCCTCTCTCTCTTGTTGCTGCTCTCTCATATCCCTTGCACCTGCTGGCAATGGTTATTGATGCTAGTTCGTTAAATTCTTTCCTCTTTCTCCTCTTGCTTTTTTATTTATTTTTCTCATTTATTAACAATGGTGATTGACATTACTTTTTTCAACTTTCTCCTCATTCTTTACTTGCTTGTATTTTCTAATTTTTCGTAGTTAGTGGTGATGGTGGTCAATGTGTCTTTCTCCTCTTTCAATTGTTTTTGACCTTTGAGCTCAAAACTTTCTTGTTGTTGGTGATGATGATTGGTGCACTTTCTCTCCTCTTTCAACTATCTCATGCTTGGAGTTTTAAAACTTTCCTAATGTTGGTGATTGTGATCGACACCCCTTTTTTTTTCTTTCAACTTTCTCGAAGTTCAAAACTTTGAACTTTCTTGTTATAGGCAATAACAATCCACCCCCCCTCTCCTTTCTTAGCTCTCTTAGAGCTTAGAGCTTTCTTGTTGCTAGTGATGGCAATCCACCTTCCCCTCTCTCCTTTCTAAACTATCTTTGAGCTTTGAGTTTTTTTGTTGTTTTTTTCCTTTCAGCCATTTTAGCTATTACAATTGATGCTCCTTCTTTCCTCTAGACTCATATTTGTTGATTATTTTCAACCTTCCTTCTTTCATCAACCTCCTCTTGGTCCTTTCTCATTTCTTAGCTATTGTTCATGGTTTTTTTTATTTTTACTACTATTTTTTTTTCATTTATTGTTCTATTGATATATTTTTTCGTTTGATGTTTAGTTGTTACATTTTTCTTAACTACTATTAAGTTGTTTCTCCATTGCTATCTTCTTTCATTTGTTGTTTAATTGTTACATTTTTTTCATCTATTGTTCAATTGCATTACCCTTCTTTTAGTTGTTAGTTAATTATTTTCTTGTTTCAGTCATTGGAAGGTAATAATCTTGTTACTCAGTACCCTTGTGTGTGTTGCTTAGCTTGTACCTATAGCCTTGCATGTTGTGCAGCCCAAATTCACCCCCATGTATTTGCATGGATTTGTTCGAAGACATGTTAAAAAATCATGGTGAAAGTGGTCATGCATTTCAACAGCAATTAATGGAGTCCAAGCTATAGTGAACTATGCTTTAACACAATTTTCAACAATTTTTTGAGCTATTTGTTTTGTTGTAGAACCCAATTCTGTAGTTTGTTTAGTTCACCTGTTTTACTTCTCCTTTCTTTTGCATGTTTTGATTTCTTTTTCATTGTTTTTCTCCTTATTATTCCAAGTAATCACAACATGTGATTGAATATAATCAATTAATGATTTTTTTCCCTTGGTGTGTCTTGTAGGTAAATGAGGTAGTGATAGTAGGTTATGCACTTTCATATATTCTTGGGTTACATTTGGAGAAAGCTGAATTTCCTACAACAACTCTTGAGTATTTTCAAAACTACCTTCATATAGGTTTACAACATCAATTTTGTTGGATGTTGGTCTATCAATATAGGGCTATGGGGGATATTTACATAACAATGCTAATCATTTTGTGACCTGTAAATAGGTAGATCTTTAGATCTTGGATGCTAATTTGTTTTAGCTTTATGGAAATATTTTGTAGCAACAAATTTTTCCCCCTATTGAGGATTATTCTTAGCTTCCTCCTCTATTGTGTAATTTTTTTCATTCCTTACATTGCTCACATTTGTTATAGTGTAAACCTTTGATGGTTTAATTTTGTTATCCATTGCCTTTGGGTTCAAAGGCCATATAATTATAGTCCTAAACCATTGACTTGATGTTTGTTTTGTGAATGATTGCTATAAGGCCCAATCTAGCCATCTAGCTACGGTTATCTTGTTTGGTTCCATGTGATTGTTTATAGACATAACTGCATCAACAATCAACCGATTTGAAACAAGAAGCTATCCGGCTTTGATGCAAATCCTCCTCCTCCAGCTCCAGGGTTTGATTTGAAGTAAGCAAAAAAACATCATCAACAGCCAATTTACTGTTTTTGCAATATCAATCAGCTTTGAGGCCATCATTTTTGCTGTGCAAATTTCAGGTTTGAAGATCTTTGGGGTCCCATTGAGCAAGAGAGGACAGGCCAAATAATCGATCATATATTGCTGCCAGTAGATCTTCATGCCAGTTGATCAAAAACTGGATCTTCATGGCATTAGGGTAGTAAGAGGCAATTCATGATAATGAACAGGTTTAAAGCTTGTTGGTCTGCGATAAAATCTTGTGTTCTTTGGAAGGTAATCTTGGTGTGAAATTTCAATTCATATGAGAGAGAAGCTGGAACTTGAGTGAGTGCTTCTGCATTCGAATGTCTTCCCCACTAAATGCATCTGTTTAACCTACTAAATGAAGGGCATGTTCCTCACCATAACTTCTTGTCCGCAAGGAGTGGGCATCTTGAAAATCTAAATGCTATCTCCTGGGTTTGAAAAAATGAAATGTCTGCAGGAGTGGGAGTTACATTTTTTTGAAACACCCACCCTCTTTTTTAGTGTTTTACTGTGATACCCAGTGGTTATCCACTGGGTATCAAGGGGGAAAAAAAAGAGAACTTGATCACAAATGTTGTATTAGGACTCTTCACCATTGAAATCCAATCAAGATGTCCATCCAAACATCAATAGAACTTGATCACCAGCTTTGTATTAGATCTCGTCACCAACAAAAAGCCCCAGAGCAATAATAACTTGGTTATTCAACAATGTTTGAGATTGCGTCTCTGAGGATGCAAAAAATCACCAATAAGAATAGGGCTTTGATGTTTGCCAGATGCTGTTAATAAATGGCAGAAAGGTTGCACAAAACAGGAATAATTTCACTTGGGTTGCCCAGATGAAATGGAGATTTCTAGAGAGCCAACTTGTTTTTTGAAAGGCGAAAAATTGGAGAGCATGATAAATCACACATTTGTAGAAAGATGCAAGTTGGCATTTCCACCCACAACCACTATTTGGGCTTCTAACATGGAATTGTTAGTTATCTTCCCCTTCTCTCATCCATAAACATGAAATATAAAATACAACAAACAAAACACACCATTACATCTTAGGTTGAACAAGCACAAGCCTCATACAGGCAATTGTGACATCTTCATGTGCTTCAAACACAAATGCAATTGTACTATAGCCTCTTAAGATTGCTCATTATCACACTGCAATTGTGATCACTTCATGAGACTGAAAACACATTCAATCCTACAGTAACCTCTTCAGATTGCTTGTATTCATACTGTGATTGTGATCTTTTCATGGGCTTCAAACACAAATACAATCACATCTCTCTTTGTGGCCTTGATCACAAGTGAAACTGCATCTCTTCTAAGTCTCAATTATCAAAACAGAAAAATACCCTGCAAAAAGCATGAAACAGTGTGTCTATTCCTCTATTCCACAGACTCAAATCGTTAAACCATAATCTCACTATGAAATCACCCAAGCAAAAGGGTTAATGACCTCTTCCTTTAAGCACAATCATCAAAACAAATTCTAGCTTTCACTACAGAAGGATCAATGACCACCATTCAAGGATATCAAGTAGGGAGATAGGTGGTTACCCATCACTGCCTGCTTGTTCATGTGAAAAGCAAGTTTGTAGTAGCCTGTGTGATTCTAAAGACGTGAAAGAAGGTTTTCTGGCCCAAATTGCTAGTAAAGTTGACGTGGAGAAAAAACACTTGAATGCAACAGTTGCGCAAAATGCAAGATAGGTTTTGTGTTGCTGAAGACCCAAGGTCCATAGCATCAGATGGCAAGGTCTGATGTCATTAGACAATAGTAGTGCTCACCAGAGTGAAACACCAAAGCCCAGATTTTCCATGGGAAATTATTTCCACACAAATGTTGATGGTGCATGTACCATTAAACAGGTGAACACAAGTTCCTGATCACAGAGTTCTTCAAATCTGACATAACAAACAGCCCAAGCGACACACGCATCAAGCATTGCCCTATTCTCTAGTTCACCCTCATCAAGCATAGGGCCTAAGTTTTAGGTCACAATGCCCCCCCCTGCAACCTTAGTGGCTTTCCAAATTCTCGGCCAAGAGCTGGCTTGCAGTGAGATTTTAGCAATGTGACTCAATGGAAAACCCATGGAAGACTATCACCACATATGCAGCTGCCTCACAGTCCTCATCAAGCATGCCTTTGCTAGCAAATCTCAATGCTCCTGCGTTCCCCCTCCAACATACCCACATTCTATTCAATGATGCTGGGGTGACACAATTTTGAAAGAGGTTGTCAATATCCAGTCACTCTCCATGCTGCAAGAGAGATCCAACATGTGGAAACCACTTTCACATGAATTGACAGCATGCATCTCACCTGCCACTGCATTGTGCTAGGACTCCGCACAAACTTGCAAGTCATTCACATAACAACAAAGATTTCCCTCAGGAGTGCATGTGAACTCAAAACCCAGAACCCTGCCAGATTTGGGCCTCATCTCTAGAATTGCATGGTTTTCCATGAGGCAAACAGATCTCACAAAAGAATCTATCCTCAAGTCATAATATAACTTAGGTTAGGAACGTACATAGACCTAGCCTCCAACTTGACTAGGCAGCGCTCCACCTGTTGCATCAATCACCAGTCGCTGCTTTGGGATGGGCTGCTCTCGTCGCTGATCCATTTCTCCAGTACGTGCACTGGAGCGACTGCCACCAAAGCGGCCACGGCGTACATGTCCATTATCTCGGCCCCGTGCTGTGGGTGAACTCATGCCATGTTCTCCATCCCATGGCCCACCCTCTGTCTTGGCTACTGCAAGAGGTGCAAGAGGTTGATGATGTGCCTTGTTCTGCTGTTGCCCTCCAGTTTGGAGTTTCACTGAGTCATTGACTTGCTTAAGTGCATCCTGCCTAGGGTGGTGAGATGAGACTTGCTGGTTCCTTTCTGTAAGATGTGGTTGGGAATGATATGCCTCCTGGTTCCCTGTTTGCTGCCAGTGTGTCTGTCCCCGCTGACCCTGCTGTGGGGCAGTTAAAGGTCTAGCTGTCTGCTCTTGGCGAGACCGGCCTCGCTGACCACCACTCTCTCCACCATCAGCAGAGAAGTGCTTGGCAGGCCTGGGCTGGTGCTGCTCCTGCTGCTCATGCTCATTCAATGTGGGTTGCACGATGGTTTTGCCTACTGAAACCACTTGTTTTTCAACCTGTACATTTGGGCTTGCATGCATCTGAAGTTCTCGGTCTTGTGTTTGTTGCCGGGGATGGTGACCACCACCTCCTCGAGGATGATGCTGGGAACCTGCACTGCCAATTAAAGGTGCTCTATCTGATGAGGTACCACCAGAACGAGCAGGAGGTGGCACTCTCTCCTGATGGCCCTTGCTCTCTGCATTCCAATTTCCATGTCCTCGATGACCAGGTGCAGATCCAGGACGCGGTGGCTGGTATGGCAAGACTGGTGCCTGTTGCTCCTTCTCTGGTCTCTGTACTGCAGCTGAGACAGAAGGGACAGGCTCAGGTGTGGCAACTATGTGCTCAGAAGAGGGATCATTATGTCCCAATGGAGGTTGTACTCCCTTTATCTTTTGCTCTGAGGGCCGTGGATCATGTGCAGCTTGCACCTGGGAAGGTGCACTAAAATGTGGAGCAGATAATGATTCCTTACCACTACCCCCCTTCCGATCCTGGTGACTAGATCCTCTCTGACGCCATGACCCATGACCACGCCCAAGCTTACTCACTGACTCAGCGTGCTTTGATTCATTAACCATCTTCGCATCTTTTGTTGCAAGAATTGGTTGCACCTCTGTTGCAACCACACTGGGGGCAGGTTGTTGCACTGGAATGTCCAAGATTGGTGCCCTTTGTGGTGGACTTGAAGATTGTTGCAGTGTCTCATGCTGTTGTTTGACAGACTTTGGAGTGTAACGCTCCAGTTCTGCCCTCTTTGAGCGCCCTCGTTGTTGTTTACTGGATTCTTCCTTTTGCTCACTGCTGTGGTCATCTACAGCTTCCAATTTGCTAACTTCAGCAAGTACTGGAGAACGAACAGGAGCCCAGACCATGCTGTCATTGGCATGTGGCTTATCTGTCACTCTAACATCTTGCGATAACCGATCTACCCGATCTACCCTTGCTGCATGTCTTGCTCCCTGAGGCTTGCGTTGCACCCTTTTTCCAAATGAATCACCATTTGCTGTGACAGGTACACCATCTCCTGTGGAAACATCACTCAGTGACAGGTTAAAAATAGCTTCCTCTACATGAAATGTGTCTTTCACTGGTTCCTGTGATAACTTATTACCACCATGGGACACAGCCTGAGCTGAATCAGAAGGAAGGTCACTTCCAGATGATCCGTCCAAGGTTTGAGTCACATTAGGCTCTGCAACCTGTGTGGTTTCCACAGAACTTGCTACACCCTCCACCCTCTGTCTATTCCTACTGCGATTACTTTTCTTCTTCCGAGAAGCTGAAGGGCCGTCACTAATTGTCATTACTGAAGGGACAGCAGCTGCTGCATCGTAGTCCTGTGATGGAGGAGTGTGAATGACCCAACCCCCATTATCTGCAAATGTGGGGATGTCAATGATAAGTGTGGGCGCAGCACTCTCTGCCTGATCAACCTTGGCTGCTGGATGTTTCTGTTGGACCTTAGCCCTTTGCTGGGAGTGCTGGTGTGGTTTAGGATACTGCACTGGTGGCTCCACAGTTGGTGAAGGCAACAGAGGCGCTGCCTGCACATGTGGAGAAGGAAGCAATGGAGGAGGCTGGCTAACGGAACCATCTGTTCTTTTCCTCTGATCCCCAGGTTTGGCATTTCGATCCCGGAGCCTGCGATCCCGCTCACGCTTGCCATGTTCATTACGTCCACTCTGCTGACTGCTGCTGCTACCAGCTTCCAATGCAGGGCTTGCCTCAAGAGTCACAACTGCAGGCTCAGACAGCATATCCTCTGAGTCATCAGACAACTTCTGCGGTTCCACTATGGCTTCTTCAACAGGTGCCACTGGGGTGACTGTGGATCGACGATTCAGTTCCTCAAGCTTTGCACGGGCCTTTGCTTTCTGCTCCCTTATTCTTTCCTCCTCCTCCTTTTGAAGCTGCCTAGCTCGTTGTGCTGCAATCTCTTTCATCTTTGCTCGCTGCAAAAACAGGAACAATACACATTGAATAGCCTAGACAGATAGTACTCCATATGACCCTAAAAATGGAGACGAGTACACAATGTTCCAGAGGAAAGGAATATCATGTGAATTGAAGGTACCATGTTCACATCCCAGTAGGGTTAACAACTGTCAATATCAAAGGAAGTCTGACTTGCAGTGAAAAACCATGTCAGGAACAGGCTCTTGCAGCTAACATTCCTGTCACATGCAAGGGTTGTATAAGGAAGACAACATCATACCTGTGCCTCATAATCATAATCAGAAGTAAAACCAGTCTCAGATTCAGATGCTGCAGTATCTGAAAGGTCTGCTACTGCTGAAACTGCTGAAGTGGCAGTACGGGCTGGTTGAGGCACTTGGATCATTGCAGCAGATGAAGAAAGCTGATTGCTGGTGTCTGCTGGTCCAACTTTTGCCCTCCACTCCTTCTCCCCATCATGGGAGCTATTTCTGAGTTTTGGTTGCAAACTAACCTTTGCATCATTCCCTGTTGTCATTGCAACCACAGATATGTCGGAAGCCTGAGTGTCAACCAATGTTGCATCACTGTTAGAACTCTCCAGACCACCTTCTGCAACATGCTTCAAGATGTGCACCTTAGTGGCATTCATCTCCCCATTAGAGTCAATGACTGTAGCATGAGTTGAGGTAAGAGATGCCTGCTTCTCCAAGTCAGAGGTCTCCACAAGAAGTTTTTCACCTGCAGCTATGGCACTGTGTGGTGCAGTCCCAAGGACACTGGGTTTAGAAGTTGCACTGCTGAGACGCTGGCCTGGTTTAGGAGCTGCCACCGCTGGCACACCTGTGGCAGTTGTGGAAGGGGAAGCTCCAGATGAAGGAGATAACTCCCTTGAGTAATTTCCAACTCTCTGTTTGCTTTGGTCACGACCTGCAGGCATGACCTCTTTACCAACAGGCGAATGAGACAAATCCTTGGGAAAGGTTGGCTCCATCTCACTACCATTAAAAGCTTTTTGAAAAGGCTGAACAGGTTTCTCAGGAACATTGTCTCTTTCAGAAATACCACCTGTGTTCATTGGCACTTGCACAATTTCAGTTTTGATTGCTAAACCTACACCTCCCACCACATTTTCAGGCACATCCTTTGGAACCTCCCCAGATAGATTGCTCTCTGAACCACCAGCTGAATTCCTCAAACTGTCAATGAGAGGGAGTCCATCTGCAGAAGCATTGGCTTCAATCTTCCCAATGTCTGCAGACTGCTGCTTCCTTGGGGATGCTGACGATACTTCCTCCTCAAAAACTGGCTTTGAAAAATCCATTGGCTCATCATTACTGGCAACTGCTCCCCAATCCCGATGGCTTGGGTGATGACCACCTGACAATGGTCGTTGAGCATGCCTGTAATTTTCACCTCCAGCATTAGTAACTAACCTAGAACCACTGGTATGGCTTTCACCTGTGTCTTGACTAGGAAGGATCCGCTCACGACTGACTTCATTATCACCCCTGCCATCCTTAGTTTGTCCTCCCTCGCTTTTCATTCCTCTGCTACGGCTTGGACCTTCATTGTACCCTTCTCCAACTCCTTCATTCCGGTCCCTGAAGTTGTGGGGTGGCATGTGCCGAGGCCCCTGCAACATACCCCCACGTGGGTAGTACGCTTCAAAAGAGGGTCCATGATGAAAGGGAAACCCAGCATGACCAGCTGGTCCTGGACCCCCCATTCCTGACATTATCCTTTGCTGGTCCTCCATGTTTGTATACCCTGGGTGTCCATAATATGCATCATAAGGACCTGGGCCTGGAAACATGTTGTTAGGTCGCATTGGTGCACCAGGTCGCATCAAAGGGCCGTTGGCATACATGTCACCAGGTCGACCAAATCCACCTGGACCAGGACGACTTGGTCCATAAGGTGCAGACCCAGGCCCAAAGTGTGGTTGATGCATAGACCCAGCTCCATCATGTGGAAAATGGGATGGCCCACCAGGTCCCCTTGGGGTGGGACCATACTGTCCAATTGGTGGGGCTCCACCTCTGCGCCAATTGTCATCCAACGGACTGCCAGATGGAGGCACTTCGCGACGCCAAGAGTCAGATGGGAGGCCCTGTCCTCCATATGACGGCATTGGAGGTGGACCATCTCTTTGCCAATTCCCATCAGGTAGTGCTGGTTGGCCACCAAAAGGAGGACCATCCCTCCGCCAACCATCTGGCATTCTTCTCTCTGGACCTCCATAGCCTCCTGTTGGTGTATGGGATCCATCATCTGTAAATTGAACAATCAGTCATGGTTCCCAAAAACTGGACAGGCAAATGACATGCACTAACAAGAACATGGCCTAATGAACAGTGTACAAATGCAGACTTCAGCATACCATGAGGGCCAGGTGGAGTGGGTGGAGGCCTCTCTTCTGCAACTACAACCTTCTCTTCCACTGACACCAACCTCTCTGCAGCAGAGCTGTCTACACACATACAACAACACCAGCAAAAATGAGCAACCACACAGTGCTCAAAGAGACTACAAAACACAAGTCCCAAAAAGCATAAGCTAATAAACCTGGAAAGATGGGAAGGCAAATATTAGTAACAGATAACAAGGGAGGACTAGGAATCTAAACACATTCACAGCTTGCATCCGACAAAGAGCAAAGGAAGCAGGAATGAAGACACACTGGGATGGGGACGAAGGTCAGGATTTTTCTCTGATCCAAGTGTGGGAAAATCGACCCTTGTCAATTTGAATCGTGATGCTTGGTGAGGCTCATCTACCTGCCCCTGCAATCCAAAAACATACCTATCATTGAAATCACCTCCACAGAGAAATCTTTGGATGTTGCTTTCATCCATCACAACACAATTCCTAGAGATGACACTCCCACATCATCAAGCAGACTTGTCCTGCTTTCAAAAAGAAGAAACTGATCCAATAATTCACAAAAGATAAATGCCAATAACAACAAATATGCACAACATGTAGAGCATACCAGTCTGCCACCTGTTGCATGACTACCCACTGCTGGAGCAGGTCCAGCAGAGGGATCTCCAAAACCAGACAGGGAAGGACCTGCTCGTGATGAGGTATCTGCACTGCGAGGTCGTGAAAAGGAAGTCTGAGATTGCACTTGCGTCTGTACTTGCACACCAGGTCCTGATGTAGGTCGTGGCCCCCAGGGAGGGTTTGAGCTGTTGTTAGCTGTGGATGTGTCAGGCTCTTGCTGACCTAATCTGATGCTGCCTGCTGACGAGGGTCTTGTGCCACTACCAGCTGATGCGGGACGTGGTACAGTCCCTGCGCCACCCCAAGCTCCACCTCCTCCTCCACTACCATTGCTGCCTGTTGTCAATCCCCCTTGCTTACTTCCCCATGTGCTGTTGCTCACGGGTGGAGATGATGCTGAAGCACCAGTCCCCCAAGCACCAGTACTAGTTGGTGGTGACCTCCCCGCTGATCCCCAACTCACACTACCCCTGTATGTGGGTCAGATATATGAGGTCAACACTCAAGTTGGCATAGTTGAGGAGGGGAACCCAGAAAATGGACAAGGGGTTTCCTTCTGGCTAGTCCTATGCCAAGTAGACTGCACAAAGTAGCCCCCCTCTCATATCCATCCTCTGGACAAACAGGGAGACAAGGTTGCACAACTGATACACAAGACTCACAATGATACCTCTTCACCACCACAAGACATCACCTGCCTTTACACCTTTAAGACATGTAGACAGTTTGAATGAAGGAAGGAAAATCTGTCTTAAGCAACTGATACAATTCCTTAGATCATGGAGGCGTACTTTCAAAAAGTAGAAAAGCATGACATATTACAGAGCACTCTGTGTCTAGAATAAACTCTAACAGAAATCAAACTGAAAATGTGAGTGCTTTACCTGGGGACAATTTCCACGTTAGGATCAAGACCATGATTCTCCAACCTGTCACATCACCATGAATGCACCAATGTTATTACAGTCTTTGTTGGTCGAAACCACATCAACAGATCCATATATCCACAGGAAAGAGCAATATGTAAAGAATACACTATGAAATGGCATCCACTGCAGACTACACACCTCTGACTTGGTAAATTGATGGGTTTGGGTACAGCAGGAATTTTGCCCAAGACGGTCATTCCCCGTCGAGTTGACACACCCCTGCACCCACATAATAAATCCCCCTGGTCAATTGCACAAATTTACTTCCATGAATCACCAAAGATGATCTCATAGTGTCACAGAAAAACTCCCAAATACAACTGAGCACTGATTTCAGAGGTAGTCACCTTGTGATTAACCTATATAACCAAGCAACTTGCTTAACCAATTACTCTATACAAGGTAACATGCACACAATCAATTAGCTGCTTCCTACACTCTCCTTAGTTGCCAGCACCCAAAAGATAAGCCATGACCACCTCAACTGTTACAGGATTGATTCAAAGGTTCAAAGACTAGAGTTTGACCAATCTATGAAAAGAACCTGACCACACAGATCAGGGAAAAACCTGAATTCTCGGATTGAGTGTGCATACCTGCGTTCACCAGTCAGCATGGTTCAAGGTTTTCCTGCCAACAGCAACAATTGGACTCTGAAATCCAAATACTTGGAATAAAAAGCACCCTGCAAAACAGCATTGTTTGCTTTCCAGTTCAAATCAGGTTCTCTTGGAAACCCTTGCACAAGCATAAACCCTAACTTTGTTGCCTCTTTGCAAAACAATTTCTCATGCCCATGGACTCATAGACTAGCAAGACAAGAGAGAGTCAGAGACTGATGGCATCTGCACAGAAGATTTGAAGCAGTACATATAACTTCTTATCACCCTCGAAAAAAGGTTGTTGCTTGCACATGCTTTTGCCAGAAACCAGACCATGTGGAAAACAAAATGCCTAGTGACTGACTTTGAGACATATTTTTAACAAATGGATCTCAAGTATTCCCACTTGAACCAAATGAAATGAACGGGAAAAAAAAGGCAAAAAAAGAATTTTTTTCAACAGGATGAAAAAACCACAATCAGAGCAGCCCTAATCCCACAGGATTAAATAAACACAAATGAACTGGACTCTATGTTAGAAAACAACGTACAGATCATGAAGGCAGCTACAGGAGAAAGTGCAGTGAACAGTCACTTCAAAAAAGATACAACATCTCATGCATGAATGAAGAGGGGGTCCAGAATGACAACTAGCATCAAGAAGAACACATAGAAATCATGAGAAGAAGTTAGTACAGCTTCATTTATGTCAAAGTGGACGAACTGCTTTAGGCAACAGAAAAGAGGGCATGGAGGAACAGATGATGTGTATGACAAATATCGAAGACGAAGGTTTCAACAGACAGACCTGTCTGCTTTCATATGAGTGAAAAAACCCCAGAGGGAGTTTTACCTCTCTCCACAACACTTGCAAAAATAAAATAAAAATATAGCCTGTAGGCAAAGAACTTGCCCTAGAAAACAAGAGTTTCACGCGCTAAAGGCGGAAGCCTAAAAGTCTTCCCCCCTCACAAACAACGAGTCGCACAAAGGAACCAGACGAGGTACCAACAAACCAAAAGAAGGAGAGAGCGACACAAAGCAGCAGAGTAAAGAGGCCGGAAGGAAAAAGAAAAACGTCGTCAGTTTGTTTGTTTGTTTTTGTTTTGCTTTTACCGAATAACAGATCCAAACCTCAAAACCAACAAAAAGACAGCATCGGAATTTGCAGAAACCGCCAACAAACTTCTTGCCCTCCGGGACTCCTCTTCCTCCTCCTCTTCCAGACCTCTTCACAATCACAAAACCCTCAACTATCGAACCCTTCTAACCTCAAAAATCGCTAGCACCTAATTTATTTTCCCCCCAAAAAGAACTACGGAGAGTATTCTTAGAACACGGCCATGCCGATTCTCTGTGCATAGGTATTATTACTCTCTCTCTCAACGCGCACCGCAAGCCACAACACTCTCGCTTTTCAATCCCTCAGAGAAGAGACCCTAGTACTCGCAACAAAGAGAAGTCACTCACCGCACAACACGGCTAACTGCATTAAGTGGCAGTTTTAGCGGAGGTCGGTTACAGCCCGCTCGCTTTGTTTGTCAACTGCTTTCTCCAACAACGCCGACGATTTCTTCACGCGCGCACAAAACGCACGCACGCGCGGATTGTTTCTTCCAACCACGGCAACCGCAACGATCAAATCCGCTGCGAAGAAAAAGGGCAATGGAGAGAGAGAGAGAGAGAGAGAAAGAGAGAGAATGAATGAGAAAGAGAGAGAACAAGAGAGACGACGGAGAAGAAGGGAAAACGAGAACGAACAAGAAAAGAGCAAAAACTTGAACAGAATCGAACCTGCGACCTGTGGGAGACTAAAGATACACTATTTGGGCAGTCAGCTGAAACATTTTTGCATGCCTGCCCAGAGCTTTTGGACACTGTAATAAATAAATAAATAAATAAACAAGCATTCCTCGTCTTCATGTTTTTGCCAATTAAAATGATAAGTAATCTATTTTTCCTTTATTTTTAAAACTTTTCTTAGGTTTTTAGATTTTGGTCTTTTTTCCATTCGGTCCGTGTTTTTTAAACGAAAATTTGTAAATTACCTATAGCTAAGAAAACTCATGCTATTTACCTTTTTAAAAATGAAAACAAGTGAGAATTAAAAAAAAAATAATCTTTGGGTTTTTCCTTTTGATAATTTTAAAAAATCTTCAAATGCCTAATGAAAAAGGACTTTTGATATTTTCATTAAAAGTAAGTTTAATAATTTTTTTTTCCTTTCATAAAATTAGTAAATGTGGCTATCCTCATAAATTACATAACTAGGAAAAACTTCTAAGAATTTCTATTTTTATTCCCTTTTAAATTTCTTTTTAATGAAACATTTTCCATAAATGCCTAGCTAAAAGGATTAAAAAAAGAAATCATGGCATTTTTCTATAATATTATTTTAGAAAACAAAATCGGTAGGGGTGGGTGAGGGGGGGTAAAAAAATGGACTTTTGACCATTCGAATTTTTTTAAGGGGACTGTGGACGGGAATTTACCGCGGAGTCAACTTGTGTCAATTCCCGCTGGGGCTCTTATTAACATCGATCCGACCGTTGGATTTGACAGTTAATGGCGTTTTTTACCAACCAAATTGATGGTGGAAGTTTTATTCTGGTTTTTTTAAAAAAAATTTAAAATTTAAATTTTTTATTATTTTAAGTATTTAAAACTGGCAAACGGCCTTAAGAAAAGTGCCAATAATATATATACCGCCCTTTTTTTATCCCTTTCTTTTTTAAAAATTATTTTGTACTTTGTAAATTATTTGGATACTAAATAAGAAGAAAAGGAAGAAATTCCTCAAATAGTTTTTATTTTCCCACTTTCTTACACTAAATTTATGTCAAATTTTTATTATTCTTCACAGAAAAATGAAATGAAATAAAGTAAAATAACCATAAGTTGAAAAGACTTATACTCCTATAAATGTAAAAGATGGTTTGTGGCAGGATGTTTTTTTTTCCCCCCTCAATTTGTATTATCAAAATTTGGTGAATATTTCAAAAAAAATTTAGAACATTTAGTTGAGTTTATAATTTTTTAAAAAAATTCCCAATTTTTTTGCTCCGAAAAACTACAAAATTTCTTGGAACAAATAACATTGCTTTTGTGGACTTGAATAGTTATTAACCTTTCATAACATCAACTCTTCTTATTTTTTATTTATTTATTTTAATTTAAAAAAATTGAGAATCAAAACATTGGTAGACAAACAAAATTATTATTTTTGGGATAGTGAGTGCCCAAACTTACAAAAGGTCATCAATGGGAACAACATTGGGAACATTGAGAACATCGATGAGAATGACTTGGGAATTTGAAAATAATTACCTTTTATGGACAAGATTTTTGCAATTTGAAAACCTTAGAATTATTCAATAAAACATTGACCAAACATGACATGAATAAGAGAGACTTTGAGCACAAAAAACAATTACCTTATCAAGTGTATTATTTATATAATAACAATAACAATAATGATAATATCCCTTCTTTAGAAAATTTTCACAAAAGGGTTCTATAGAATTAATTTTGATAAATCTTGTGAGGAATATTGATAGGTAATTTAAAACAAATTTTTATTTGAACTATTGGGTCACAAATAGAACTTTAACATATGAGTGGTTATCTCTTATAATTATCATAGCTTTTCCTTTGTATCCTAGAAGGTATGAGATTTCATATTTGAATATACAAATATATAGGGTCTTTATTTTTTAACAATGAGGAAATGAAAAATGGATGAATTTTAGATACTCAAATTTATTTTAAAAACTAGGCATTATTAAAAAAGTGAAACAAACCCATGTGTGCATTGAACATCCAAAAAATGATTTTTGTTTGAAAGGAATACATAAAAGAATAGATGGGCTTTTAAGGCAAAAATTTCAATCACAAGGACAAACACAACAAGATGATTATTTTTTTAAAAAATAATAAAATGAAATCATAAATTTTCAATTTCAATCCAAAAATCACATAATCAAGTCATCATAATTCCATTCCATTGTATCAAGACATAATAAGTTTATGGAAAATGTGATTCAACATACTTGATGGGATACTCACATTTTGATTGATATACTAAATTATCAAAAATTATGAATATTTTTTGTACCCCTATTGATTATTCCAAGTGTGGTAAAATCATCTAACTTATGACAAGCAATCCATGTTGTTTCTATTGTTCATGGTCATGATTTCTAGGTAGTAAGGTACTCACATGTTCTTCCTACATATAATGTATTTAGTACCTTAAGCTAGAACTTGACATAATATGGGTAAATGTTACATACACTTGGTTGAGGCATTAATGGTGATACTTATCATAATACATATTACTAATGCTAAAGGTGGTTTGTTTGTTTGTTTGTTGGTGTGCCCTACCTATCAAGGCTAAGGATATTGTGTTTAGATTCATTATAGAGTATAATAGTAGCTTAATGGATTTTGGTCCCTAGGTAATAATACTAATAGGTCTATTTTTAATATGAGGATTTTTGGAAGATGAATATTTTGGCTTGTGTTGAAACTTGAGATTAGTTAGTTACGGAGTTATAATATCTTCTTCATGGATTTTGGTTATTCACTTGAACTTGCATGTAGGGTTTGAAACCGGATGAGAACTCGACAAGAACCCTACCTTTAATGAAACTCAAATTTTGACTCCCTATCCTTCCATGTTTTGTACCAACTTGTTCTTGAATCCCTTGAGTTGTAGCTTCTCATTAGGCTGCACTTCTCCAATTTTAGCTACACTTTTCAGCTCCTTTTTTTTTTTTGGGGGGGGCTCAAAATGCATTGGTTTCAACTCTCCTTTTATTTTGAAATGATTAGTGTGAGTCCACAATTGTGAGAAGTGCATGGGAATTATTATTATTATTTTTTTCCCCCAGATAAGTTGTACCTTTAAAACCCCACCTTGAAATTAGGTGGTTCTCGAGTTGGGTACCATGTTGAGTATTTCAAAACCCACTATTATGCATAATTAGCGAATATTATATATTAAAAAAATCGGGACTTGCTAACTAAGGTAATGTTTACATAAGAAAATTGAAAATAAGAATTTTCAAAATACAAATATTTGATAAACCTTTGTGAGACAAAAAAAACTACTTTCATGAATTCCCTACTCCATCAACTATGAATCAAACAAATAATTGACCAATAGCAATTTCAAAAGTCAAATTGCATGTCAAAATTATTGAATTTTTAGTAATTCCATCATTGAATATTAAATAATAATTCAAAATTATATTAATAATAAGGAAATCAGGCATGCATCTTAAATATTGTTTGAAAATCTTTAGTAGGTGCACTAAGGATGTTTCAAAATTTTCACACATATAGTGCAAGTGTTATTGAGTGTTGGCCAATTCTTTATCATAGGAAATTTAATAACAATATGTGCTTGATAGCACATGCAACATTGGTAGTTACATAACATGGAAGAAAGGTTGTCATGCATAAATCTATTAGAAATCTAGGGTATTCAAACCATGATACAAGCATTATTGTATTTACCATAATAAGTTTTGGTAAAGAAAAAACAATTTGTTACACTTTAATTATTTATTCTTGAGATTTTAACTTGCAATTTAATTGCAAACATTGGAATGTAAATTGGGGAATTTGTATGTAACTTAAAATAGGGAGATGATGGAAATCACAAGATTCAAGGTTCCTAAACACAATGGTCATTCAATTTATAGTGGAGGTAGGCCTAAAGGCTCAACACACAATTTGAAATTTCAAAACACCACATGACATCATTTTAAACAAAATATACATTTTTTTCTTGTTGCCTTCATTTCACAACACTTGAACTATTTTGCCGTAATTATATGGACAATCCTTAATATATTTATTGAACATCAATTTAAGAAGGTTCTGAAACAAAATTGTGTTTGTTCTTTTTTTGGTTATGACCATGAATTACACATCCAATTTACTTTTTTTTATAAAAAATGAACCCAACAATTGAAAGGGGAAAAATACTAATATTCTTCATAATATTGGATGTTAGGCCTATTCCCATTGGAGGTTCGAAAAGGGATCAACTAATTATTTAAATGAAGTTAAAATTTGTTATTTCATACATATTGTTGACATATCACACATCCATTGTAGATTGGTTTCTTTATTCATGAATATATTAATCAATTGATGAAACCTCATCATAATACACATATGCTAAAAAAAACACCCAACATCATATTCAAAAAAATAGATTATCCACCAACACATTTTGACTTAAATGTTCATTGCAAATAGGAAGGGTTTTTGAAATCAAACTTTCATAATACCCCATTCGTTGAGCATTATCATTTAAGTATCCTTTTATCCATTGTCATTTTTTTTTCCCATTCAACCCTTGTATGTGTCAACATAAAACATTTTGACCAACTACTTGTCTTCTTTCATGCATACCAACAACATTTGTAGCTATATTCCCAATGATTAAATTTATTCAATTCCTATCTCATATCATATGTTTTGGTTGTCTCACATAAGAGTTTTCCTTTCCACCAAATGGATCAACTTTTTTATTTTGCAACAATTTCAACTTCCAACAATCAAATGAAATCTTTAATTTTACGCCTTTATAGCCCTACTTAGAACATTTATCTTGCATTCCTAGTTACATATTTTCTTTTTTTCTCCTACATTCATCTCCTTTTTCATTAAACATAACAAAACTCAACACAAATTTAATTAGCTATTTCTTATTTAATTTTCTAAATTTAATAAGTAGGCAAGATTTGATAACTTTGGAATTTAGACTTTGTCATCATTTCTCTTCCCCCCTTTTTCTTTATTCATGAGTGTTACAAAACTACCAACCAATTACACATTGTATAGTATGCATCCATTTGTGAATATAAACAACATAAAAAAAAGTCATTACGAAGTGATCCACAACAACAATTCTAATCAACAATAAAACATCAACATCCACTTGCTTTTTTTTTGGGTATCAAAAGCCTCTTGCACAACAAAATTGAAATACCATTATTCACAAATTCCACACTAACAAATTGTCTCTTCGCAACAACACCACAAGAAGATGCCCAAATGTTTCACAAGAAATTAACAACACACCACAGCATAACAAGGCATCAACTTTTTTGCTCCAACTGCATTTCATCATCCACCACCATTGTTCCTTTGTAACATTAGCAAAAAATTTAAGGATAAAGAGATAAGCCATCATTGAATGATGAAGGACAACTCTTTAGCATTCTAGAACATGACATTTTGAACAATTTCACACATAAACCTTAATATGCTACCTTGGCAATGTAAATCAAAACCCATTCATAGTTAATTTAGTTTTAAATTATAGGTATGTAAAGTTGTAAAATAGAATTGAAAACTTGAAAATAATGGGTGATAGCATGTCAAAATAGCCAAAAATGTAGTCTTCAAAAAAAGAACAACAAAATAATGTGACAAGTAGATTAGAAAGTAAGTGATGCATATTGAAATTGACCTTTTCAATTACTTGAGGTATCAAATGTGACATGGAAAAGTTTTTAACAGCTAAAAAAGTTGGTTCAACTTTTAAAAATAATTATGCTTTGCATTTATCTTGCAAAACATGTGATATTCCAAATTGCACAAAATAACCTTTTCCACATTCAGGGGGAACAATTCGTGAAATTCAAACATATGGTGCATTAAGTGTTGAAGGCATGTTTTATCATGTTCTAAACATAAATTCATTTTGCATACATATTAAAAAATAGATTTTGAATTCTTTTAACCTATTGTAAAGGAAATTTATTTTTTGAACAACTTAACACTGTCATAATTGAAATATTCAAGTTTGGAAAAATGTGTATTTAAATGCACGATGGTTCACACATTAGTGGCACATCATTTGAATTGTTTGATTTGAAAAAAATATTATATCAACTAGGTTAATAAACTTATGATAAATAAAATAATTAAAAATCCATGAGATATGAACATACCATAGTACCTTTACCATTTTGGCAACAAATTGCCAAAATTAATTAAATTTGAAATGTAACTTTGGCACTTGGTTTTTTAATTTTGAAATGTTTGGCAAGTAATGGTTATACAAAATGATAAACATGATCTTATCAATGGTATGGAATAGTCTAGTGTGTTTAGACTGCCCTAGTTTTAAATCATTATTATGAAAGGTCTATTGATGATTGAACTTTTGATTTTATTAAAATTTTGGCACAAATGATAAATAATTTCTCAAAGTTTGGTGAAACAAAAAAAAAAAAATTTATGCCAAAATAGTAAAGTACTACGATATATGGTTTATTTGATATGGTTAGTAGATCCTAAAATTTATAAGATTGTTAAAAGGTTTCAAATACAAAAGTGCAAAATCTACTTTTATTTGGTGAACAAGGATGACAAATTGGCCTATTTTTTTTGCTTGGACACTAATACCAAATAAGAAAAAACATTCACACCATCATCAAGTTTTTTAGAATACATATATAATAGACTTTTTTTTTGCAAGTATGGTTTAAACATTAGGGGAATTAAAATGTATTGTTAATTATTTTGGAGAATCATGGTTTAGGTTAATCCAATTTTTATAACCTTTGATCTTGAATTTTGTTGATAATTAAAAAAATGATTATACCACTAGTTCTATATTTTTATATTAAAAAAAACTAACCATTGGATCCAATTTTTTGAAAATCCAATTAGGTTTCCAAAATGAATAAAAAATTCACCACAATCCAAGGTAGGTTTTTAAAGTGGTTTTTTTATCTTTTGAAATCCATTGGTTAGAGGTCCATATACTTATCCCTTACCCATTGGTTCTTCTTTTGAAAAAGAAATCACTATTCTAGAGTAGTTTAATTCTGCTTAGGTTCCCATTAAGGTTTTTATATGATCAAAATTGTGATATTAAAAAAATTGCCTTTCTTTCAGAAATTATGAAATTAGTTGAATTCACATGAAAAAAATCCTAATTCCTTTGGTCAAAAATAGGAAAATTTGTCCAAAAACCATTAGTGATTGCCATAAATACTTGAATAATTAGCCATTTTTCATTTTTCATGATTCTTTCCAAAATCTCTATGGCAAGTTAGTTCATCATGCTAACTATTTTGTGTTAAGAATTTGGAATTTGAACTCACAAGCCATCACATTCATTCATTTAATCTAAACAATTTTTACTTCCCATGTTCTCTTTCATTAACAAAGTAAAAAAACTTTATGTTCATTTATAAATATTCACGTGGCTTATGCCATTGAGCACAAATTGTAACATTGAATGATATTTGATACACCTTCTTTAAATTAACTTTCAAACCATTTTCATTAAGACGTGTGTGATTTGTGATGTTGGTCTAAACATGAACCAATGTTGGTTGAGGTTGGGTTTGCGTGTCAAATCAAGCTATTTCGTTCAATTGGTTGTGATGGGAAAAACTTGTCACATCACTTGCCTTGATAGATCTAGGTGTGGGAAAACCTAGCCTTATACCCAATCAAAGAAAACTCAAAGTTAGGGTGCATTCGATTAAAGGTTCTTAGGGTGCTTTTGCCTTGGGGTGAATCTTAGATATAGGTATAAGGTTTATGAAGTTGCAATTTGGTTTTTTTTTTTCACTTGGCACTCCCTCCTTGTGATTTTTTTTCTCACGTCTCATTCACTACGTATTCTACCATGAAGATTAATGAACAAAGTTTGATAATCTAGAAGAAAATAGGACCATGGAGGGTGATATGTTTTTTTCAATGATAATCCAACTTTCACAAAATTTCTTTGCAAAAAATGTTTTTGCATTTACTTCATTTTTTTGAAAAATATTTTACCACATTTTGGAATCTTCACAAAGAAAAATTCAAAACAATGATCTCTAATAATGTTTTTTCTTTGCTACTTTCATTACATATTGATGACATTATAATGATGATAACTAATTGACAAAGAAAATAGAATTTACAATAGAAATCACCTAACGAGAGGCCTAAAACTTGAAACTAACCTAGAATTCAACCTTGGAACCATCCCAGATAAAGGTCTAAACCAACCCCACCTTGAATTGGAATCAATGGGTTTCATAAAGCTTTAGGACCATCAACTTGAAGAATTGATAATTTACAAAATTGAACTTGACCTTGAGAGTCGAAAACCAACACATTTTTATTTAAAAAAACATTCTTTAACTCCAAATTGAACAATTCATCCATTTTATAAAATAAAAAAAACCTAGATCCAATGGGTTTTTTGAAAAACCTCAACCCAAACAACACTAATGTGAACCAATAGTGGTGTGAATAAGCTGCAATTATTGTAAAAAACATTATTTTGATATTGTTGAATTTTCTTTCACAAAATCATTTAATGTTCAATCGCTTTTGCACCATAGCTCTAAATAGTAGAGAACCACCTTAGTGCACTCCTACTCATCAAGGGCTTTCAACAGATACCAAAGGTGTAATGGGAGGTAAGGGGGCACTATGTTTGGAAAATCTCAATGTGATAAACAAAACAAAGAAGTGACCTTACTTTATATGTTAATCTTCATTATTTATTTATTACAGTTACAATGACAAAAATATGTCAACATTGAATATCTTCCACATTTTAGGTCTATACAATAAATGATGACATTCATGAAATCCATTCATTGAGCCTAAAGGGCTTTCAACTATTATAAAAAACACACCACTCTTGGAATGGTATCAAAAATTTTGTATACCAATTTTAATTATTATATAGAGGAAACAACAAAAATGAAGTACCAATCAAACATTGATATTTGAATCTAGGATTATGTTTATGATAGTTGATTTTATCGATTTTAATGACAAAATTATTCAACATTAAATAACTCCTTGAAAGTAGCAATAGCCATTAGGAAACCACCTCAGGGGGATTTAGGCTCCATACCTAACATACCATGGTCCATGGCTACTCATGAGTGTGGTGACTAGTGAGGGGCAAGTGGTTTGGGAGAGATCTCAACACTACAAAACAAACTCCGTTCTCTAATAGGATTCTAACAATTATTGGAGTTGGCACTAGTATTGTTAATGATTGTGATTGTAAGTGTACAACTATTAATGATTTATTATAGGGTTTTGATTAATAAATATTGCATAGTTTTAATAATAAAGGGTGATTTGATAAAAAGTTTGTTTCATGTTTCTTGCAAGTACTGAAAGATTTTTCTTCAGGTTGAAGAACCAAAGTCATGACTTTCATTTATTGTGATGCAAATGCCAAGCACAAGCACTTCCATCTTCAGGTAACTAGTTTTGTGTAGGGTAAAGACCTTCCCAGTTTTGGTCTCTCTTCAGGAGCTTGAGCTAGGTAACTTGGGAGGGTGTCGGGACCTCTTGAAGGGGTTGTAAGGTCCTTGACTGAGTTTGAAAGTTCAAAAGTCCTTAATTTGTTGTTGTCATGGAGGGTGTGAGGACCTGTTAAGGGGTTGGTTGGTTGTAAGGTCCTCTTCGCCTGAGTTCTAAAGATAATACATACACAGTAGTAGTAGTACCTCAAATGGGTGCGGCAACCAGGGCTTTTACAAAACTTCTTTGTATTCCAGAGGCAAAAATGCAATGACAAAAGATTTAAAGCTCGAAATCTGAATCTATTTTAGTTCACCCATCACCAAACACCGAGCCCCCTTACACCAAACATGCCCTAACTTCCCCCATTCCTTTACCAAATTGAGCAATATTTGCGATGCTGAAAGTGTTAGGTGGAAGGCTACAAATGTTCTTTGAGCTTCAGAAGCAGAGGAAAAATGTGTTAAGGATTTGAACTTCTTCGACTTCTTAAATGTTCACTCACCAGCCTATCTACCATAGTATTGTTGTGAGAACGATATGTGGACATTTCCTTGTCCGAAAGGGCCTTGCAGGTTTTTACACTCTATAAGCATTCCACCAAATACAACTACAAATCTGGGTGGAGGTTTTGCCATTTAGAGGAAATTCACTCATCAAATGTCACAGAAAATGCTTTAAAAATTAAAAATCATCAACTTTTTGTGTCATGTAACACCCTTTTGCTGTGGGCAATACCAGAATTGAGCCTTCCTCTACTTTGCCTTGTGCAGCCCTTATTCCAATAATGGCCACAACTTCAGACCTTACCCTACACATAATAGAACCAAACAAATGTCAAAAGGCTGCACATTTTTTGTCTTTATAATTAAAGGTCCCATGTAAGCTTTGGATTGAGAAAACCCCAAAACCTGAAACGCTCGTAAATGAGCTTTGACATGAGAAAACTCTAAAACCCTTGGAATCAGCTTTGACATGACAAAACTCTAAAAACCCTTGCAGTGAGCTTTGCCATCAGAAAACTCCAAAACCCTTTGAAATGATGAGAAAGCTCTATCTACCTAAAACCCTTGCATTGAGCTTTTTGCAATGAGAAAACCCTGAACCTGAAAAACCCTTGTAAATGAGTTTTGCCATGAGACAACCCTAAACCCTTGCAATGGATGAGGTTTGAGATGAGAAAAGCCCTAAAAAAACCCTTGCAATTGATGAGCATTGCAAGGTGCTAGTTTGAAGATCAACTTTTTCTTGACTATGTAGGCGAGGAGATCATTGCTTCCAAGTCTTGTATCAATCGATCGATCATGGAGCAGCTGAAATTTCTTCACACATTTGCATTCACTCCTAATCTCTCCCTCAAAATCTGGACACCCATGTACCTGCAACAACACCAAAAATTACAGCACACACTGAAGCAGCAGCAACAACAGCAACTTTTTCTGCTTCTTCTTCTTCACTTCAATCTGCATTTTGCAATAGCTGAGAATTTGGATCTGACCAACCCCTTTCAATTTTCATTTTGCAATAGAGAATGAATTCGGATCTGACGAGTTCTTGTTTCAATTTGGCATTTTGCAAGAGAGGAGAAATGATTTCTGACGAAGTTCCTCTGTGAATGAAGCTGCATCCCCATTTCATTTTCTAAGAATTGAGAAACCCGAAATCCTAGTAATACTCGGAGCACAGCTCGAGGAGATTGTTTGATTGAAGGATTTGTTTACCTGCCGAGCATCATGACTGTGGCTTGTGGATTGGTGCCGGGCGAGAAATTGAAGGTGGAGCCATCGATGACACGGAGAGCATCTACACCCAACACGTGATAATTCGAGTCTACCACTTGACCCACAAGAGCACCGCCATGATAATGCCAGATAGTTTGCACATTGTCTCTGCACCACTGATTGATGGAATAGGTATCAGCTTCCTGATCGTCGGGGAAGCGTCGCGGATGCGTGTCGTCTATAGCGGCTTTCACAGAACGTAAAGGATCTGAGATGGTGCTGTCGTTGTTGTAGACCAAGTTGGAAAACGCTTGTGAATTCATCACTCGCATGATGATGCGTACACCTGCCAGCAGCAACCAAATTGTTTGGGGGCGCAACTTCGCATCTAAGCGACACTTCTTTTTTTCCCCTTTTGGAAGAAATACTATTGTAAGATTCCTTTGAGATTCGTTTTACTGCGCTACAATCTGATTAGAAAAACCATGGAAGTCGCCATATTTAGACAATCCGTTCTTGAAGGTCGCAAAAACATTGCATGATTCTAAAAAAAGCCTGCTTTGTCCTCTCTAACCTGTAACCAAATTTGGCTCTTTCCTCTTGTGGATGGTTAATGTCACTGTGGTACATCACAGAATTGAAAGGGAAAAAAAACCCTGACCTGCAGTACAGGCGTCTAGATCTTCTTGTCTTTGGAAGTAGTTGAACCGCACCGACGGATTGTCGCTTACATTCTTGGTGACAAGTCGAAGCTCCCCATGTGAATAAGGTCCTTGGACTTTCTGTATCACAGCTCCTCCTTGTGCAGCTGCACTCACATAAGCTGCAGGAACACTGAAGATGGCATTCAATATTCTCGCATCTAGTTGTTGCGCGCCGCTGAGACGAGTAGTACTTTGCTGAGTATTGGTATCGTTGTTGGAGGTAGCTGCAGGAGTTGTAATCGACGTCGTGGGGAGTTGGAGCACGGCTTGCTGCATTTGACCGCTTGCAACTTCGATATAAGTGCCGGCAGTAGTGATGCCCACGACTCGGATAGACGAAATCTCTGCAGGCTCTCTGGTCATCACCCATAACGCATGCATGGAATTGTCGGCCATGGTTTGTCCTACTTCCGTCTGGTTTACAACAATCGGAATGTCGAAGGCGGCTAGTTGCTGAGGAGGTCCGATGCCGCTTAGCATCAATAACTGTGGACTTCCCAAGGATCCGGCTGATAGTATCACCTCACTCTGATCACCCTCTCCGTTTAACATAGCCGTGTGCTCGATGCCATTCAAATCTGTGTACACCACTCCTATTGCTCTCGGATTTCCTCCGGTACCTAAAGCAATTTCACGCACGCAAACACAGTAGCATTGAGCAATTGTACGAGCCGTGAGAGATCTGACTCAACCTATGATTTAGCATACCATGACATCTGTTTTCTTTATAAAGAACATGATGAATTACATTTTTCTACGCACATGTAGCTCCCCATTGGAAAGCGACCATCCTACATGCAGCAATAAACAAGGCCGTATGTCAGATGGCTTTGCATTAGGCTTTAGGATGACAGCACGCTGTGTGTGTCATTTGTGATCATAGCAGCCTAATGGAAAGAGACCCTTTACTTTGATTGAAGAGGACGCGTTGGGTGTTAGCCCAAAGAAGGACAGTGAGCCTATCAGGATTTGCGTATTGGAGAAGATCAGCAGCAGTGTGACGACGACCAGTATTGTCGAAGATAGAACCGCCGACTTTGGTACCGATCAAGTGTTCGAAGGTGCCGCCATTGTCAGGCACCACGCCTACTTCCAACAGTCCAGCTTTGGCGGCAGATTGAAACGTTTGCAATTCGGGAATGGCGGCGACCACTGGTGTTACCCATGCATACGACTCGTTCACCAGTCGGCCGTCCCATCCCACGCTTTGCACGTACTCGGGACTGGCGTACGTGAAGAAGCCGGCGTTCAAGCAGCTCCCGCCTCCCAGGACGCGAGCTCGCGCGTTGGGAATGCCGTCCTCGGATACGAAGCTCTGCGATGCCGACGTCGGCGTGTCTAGTGACAAGTCGTTTTGGAAGTTTCGCTCGTCTTCCACTAACGGGTTCCCGTACGGTTTACCTGCAAAAATAATAATAATAATATTTTTAATTCCAGTAATTCCCACAAACACATCAACAAAAATATTTAGTTTGTTATAAATTTCATGAAAGCTGGATCATCTTAACTTGCAAGGTTTTTTCCCCTTTTTTTCCCTCAATTTTGCGATATTGAAAAATTTGGGATTTCTTTTTCCAAAAAAAGTAGGAAAATTAGTCAATGAAACTTAAATACATTTATCCAAAATTTACAAAAAAATTGAAAATTTGAAAAAAATTCATTGAAAATAATCAAGGGTTTCCACCTTCCCCGCCTCCCCCCAAATTATGTGACATTGGAAATTTGGCTAGTTTTTCCAGAAAAGTAGCAAAATTAGTCAAATTTACATTAGAAAAAAATAAAAATAAAATTCATTCTCAAGAGTAACCTTCCAAAAACTCACATATACTACAGTACCTACCAATCAAAATTAGCAAAATTTTGAAGAAATGTTTAACTATTTATTATAAAATTGGGGCCAGATTAAGGCCCAATTTGAATATTTTAGGATTTCAATAATCAAGGATAAGTATGCACTCGCTCCTGGTATTGTGACCTGCTTCATATATTGTATAGGTGCTGGGTTCAATTCTTCATGTAGCAAAAACACTTCAAATCCAAGATCTAGCTCCAGCTCAAGTGTCATGAGACTTTACAAAAATCTAAGATCTAGATGTAGATGTAGCAGCTCCCAAGAGTCTTAAACAAATATGATCTAGATCTAACTCTTGGCTAGAGAATTGAAATTTAAGATCTAGATCTAGCCTGCCAAGAGTCTACTTAAAATCTACAGCTTTCATGCAAAGAATCCTTGCATTATTACCAGAAGACTCGAATTATCTAATGCTAAATTAAGTATACTACTTTTGTGGGTGTAGACATAGAATTACCTGAGCTTAAATTACAACCAGAAACGAGAAGTTTCATTCACTACTTTGTACAATGAATTTTTGATGCATCTCTACACTCCTGATTCAAGAGCCAAACATTGAAATTCTAGGAAAATCTGAGAGTGACAACAAGAGGCGCAGACAATCAACAAAGATGACAATGTGAAATAATCAGAATTTTAGATCTTGGAATCAAATTCATCTTGCAAGATCAAAACTTCATAGACTGTATATTATTGAAACACTTGATTCAAATGCTAAGTGTAATCAACTTGCAAACATGTACAGCAAATTATTTTAATTTTGTTACAAAACCTGCACGTCTAAAATAGAGCATTAATTTGAAATTACACTAAATTTACTGAAAGTCTATATATATATTGTACAGCATTTTGATGTCACAACAAAACTGCATGTCTGTTTATTGTACAGCAATTTGATGTTACAACAAGGTTATGTTACCACAAGTCTAGAAGTTATTGCTGCAAATCTTGCTTGGATTTTGAAAAAAAGGAGAGTTTTGCAGATTCACCTCCTCGTTCCAACAGTAGGACACTGAAATTTTCGGAGAGTGTCGCTGCAAGGGGGCAACCAGCAGTGCCACCACCAACCACAATGTAATCATAGGAGCTTGCCATCAATGGAGCTTCAGTTGCATTGGACATAAATGGGTATTGTGGATCTATAACTCCAACCAAAAGGAAAAACCCATCAAATTTAAATACCGCTCCTTAGAAAATTTAGTGCCAAAAAAAATTGGGATCAGTTTTTTCTGTCCAAAGTTTGTTGATTTTAACAAACACAATAAAATTTATAGCACAAATGAATTGTAATCTAAATTTTCCTTCAATGATGAGATTAGCTTCAATACTTGCTTTTCTGTTTAATACTAATTGCAGTTTTTTTTAATCTTGTTTTTGAATAATTACACCTTGTTGCATTGTCCCCACTCTTTAGCTGGAATAATGAACAACAAATCTCAAAAACAAATTATGGAACAAACACCATAGAATGTTTAATAATATGTTTTACAGTACAATAAAATGTTCCAATGTGATATCTTATAGTGCATATGGTTCACTAAATTTTCATTGTGGTTTTCTTATACTACGTATGGTTGCCTAATTACAATATCATGTACACAAAATGATAAAAAGAACCAACAATATATTAATTAACATCACCATGAGTGGAGAAAGAGAACCTGTATAAAGAGGTGATGCAGTGGCATTGGTAAATTGTACAAGACCCTGCTCCATGCTATGATGGAGAATTGTTAAGCCCAGAAGAATGGAATAGACTGACACATGCACAACTGAATACATTGCTGGCCTTTTTTTTCTCCCTTGAAGCTCAATTTGCTGCTGCCATATCTGCCCTGCTTTCATTGATCTAAACACTTGCATTTGCTGCATCTTTTCTCAACCCAAAATTATTCCCCTCAAGATCCGAATATGTGGAAATAATAAAAAACCTAACTTAATTTGTTTAAGCTAGTAGGCATTCCAACAAGGCATGATCCCGCCTTTATGGACATCATCAATATAGACTCTAGGAACAATTCATGATGGAACTTCTCTTGAGGAGCTTGTATATGAGCAAATTATGTGGATCTACACTCTAGTCTCTAGTTAGACACACCAAATTTGCATGACCATCTAGTATATGCCCATATTGCAAAGCATGACCTTACCAACCACTATCCCATCAATATTCAATGATGTTGAAAACTTGCTAACTCGTTGCAAGTTCACACACTTTGTTTGTTGTATGATCAAATTTTTGGATGTATATGATGGGACCATTGTGTTTGGATAGGGTAGTTGCATTGTGATTTTCCATGTGGCTTGATGGTATTGTCAATTGTAAATGTAGACACATATCCAAGCTTGTAGTCATGTGCTTGTAAATGTGATTTTAAAATAACAATGCATAATGTGTATTGAAAATCTAACCTTCAGAATTCTAACTTGTGCTTTTCTTTCAGTTTTATGATTTAGCATCAATTAAGAGGATCCCAAGAAAGATCTTGCATTAATCACCAACACCGTTTTCTCTAAAAGTGTTCTGATTGTCAAAATGTGGTGAGAAGAAGATGCTTCTAAACAGAAAATTATGTAACAAAATGACAAAATCCTTTCAAAACATCTCTAAATACTGCAATTTTTTCTTTAAAAATGGGTGCACTATCTTGTAATAGAGAAATTCTCTCTCTCTCTCTCTCTCTTGCATTTGTGCAAAATTTTGCACCAAAATAAAAGGCTGATCTCAACAAGTCATTTGCATTTGTAAATTTGCAAGATAGATCATTAACAATTGTAGTTTTGGTATAATTTCTCTCACTTAGAAAATGCCCTGACTTCGGATTCACCACCATTGATGCAATAATTGAATGGTAAATCTTAGCTCAATTGCAAGATATATTTGTTCATAAATCACATTTATTGTGTCTGAAGGTGTCACTATGGGAGGTTGAATGTATTATATATTAAGTATGTTATGTCAGATATCCATGAATTTATATAGCACTCTTAAAATGATCATATTGTAACATACCTAAATTTAGCATCCTTTGAAAAACTAGTTCAAAAGATTATCATGAATGCACAAGGTGGTGTTATTCTCAAATTTTGTTTTTGAAAAACAACACCCAAAAATGAAGGACTGCAATTTAAAACCCAGTTTTAAAAATCAAAATCACCAATATTGGGGTGTACAATTGTTTTGGAATGAACCCTTGGACACATTCTCTTAAGACAAGTTCTTTCTTCCCCGTCCCCTCAAACAATACATAGTTGTTTTTTCAGTTGAAAATGAATAATTTTCAAGGAAAAAACTTTCGTTCACTTTGGGCATGACCCATTTCAAGATTATACCATGAATTCAATTAATTCAAAGCTTTACTTAATTTGACACATGATTAACATATTATATTGAACATATGTATTATATATTACACGAAAAATTTAGCCTTACATCACTACCTATACTTTGGGTGTGGCTTGCATTCTAGGGCCCACACTTGGGATTCAAGATGAACTCAAAAGTTAGCACCAAGGCTGAAAATATTCTCCTTATTCCAAAGATAATAATTGAATATGAACTCAATTCAATTCAAACTTGCATACAATGTCGTTTAGTATTTTCACAAAATCATTTCATATTTTCCATCAATTGATATCACTAATAATGCAAAACAACATGGAGCCCAAGTTTATTTATGTAAAACTATGTAATTTTCTTCATCACATAATTAAGTAGAATATAATCACATGTTGATATTTAATATGATCCATAATGTACATTTAGTGTAAATGTGGATTGAATGAATCTTTATAATTATACATGAATGCAAATGAATCCATATATGAAAATGTACGAAAGATATGGTAAATTAATGCAATCAATCAAATTAGAATAAATGTTCATATAGTTTTGTTTCTTAATTCATGAATATCCTAATTGGGTCCACATATTTAGTTTATAGATTTCTTTCTTGAAACTAAGCCTTAGATTCCTATTTGGTGATGAATAAATTATTCACATTTGTGTAAAGCTATATACATACTAAACTCTTGACTAAAGTCCAACATGTAGATAACATTTTCTTTGAAAAACATTCTTGCAAGTATAATTGGTGGGCATGCATTGTGATATAAGACAAACTCCAAATGAGTTGTAGCAAAATAGTAAGTAGCTTTGGACATTAGACAAGTCTTGTTTGTAACAAGTAATCAAATTTTGGGGGATAACTTATCACTGCAAACTTCTCTGATGGGGCAATATCACACATTTGCATCTGCTCCCAATCTTTCCCTCAAAATTTGTACCCCCATATATCTGCAGACACATAAGCCCATCATCAGCTTCATCCATAGCCCACACACTTCACCTGAGTCTGGCCCTTATTTTGGTAAAGCCCATGGCCTCAAGCTTTACCGAGCTTAAAGCACTAGGAAAACTTTTTATATATTTTGCCCTGTGACACCCACTGAGTATGAAAGGAAAAAAACAAAAGCAAAAGCAAAGTCGGGCACTTCAAAATAAAAACATCTTGCAGGCGTTTTGTTTTTCAAATGCCTGCCCATTGAGGAAGGAAAATTCCATGCACTAAGGTACCCTCCAACTACACTATAAAACTCCACTTGGTGCTTGACACTATGAGGAGCTTGCTTGTTTGTTATCCCATAGAATATAAAGTTCTCTGCAGTTGATTGCCATCAAATTCTTTAGAGGTTTAGGGTTTTCAAGTTTAAGGTTGCAATAGATGTTTAGGGTTTAAGGAGGAGCCTGCTTGTTTATTATCCCATAGAATATAAAGTTCTCTGCAGTTGATTGCCATCAAATTCTTTAGAGGTTTAGGGTTTTCAAGCTTAAGGTTGCAATAGATGTTTAGGGTTTAAGGTTTAGGGGTTCTTTCAATGTTTAGGGTTCTAGGGTTTATGGTTTAAGGTTTAGGGATTCTTTCAATGTTTAACGTTTTAGGGTTTAAAGTTTAGGGGTTCTCTAGATGTTTAGGATTTGCGCGTTGTGTACAAGAATTAGGGTTTAGGGTTTTTAGGGGTTCGGGCTTTGACGTACGTACCTGCCGAGCATCATGCAAGTGGCCTGCGGGTTAGTGCCAGGAGAGAAATTGAAAGTAGAGCCGTCGATGACGCGCAGAGCGTCCACACCCATCACGCGATAGTCGGAGTCCACGACTCTGCCCATCACAGCACCGCCATGGTAATGCCACACGGTGCGAACGGTGTCCCGGCACCACTGATGGACGGAAGCAGTATCGGCAGAATAGTTGTTGGGGAAGCGAAGAGGATACGTCCGGTTGAGAACGGTTTGCAAAGGACGCAGCGAATCTGGAACAGTTTCATTGTTGTAGAGAAGTTTCGAAAAGCTTCTTGAGTTCATGACGTCCATGATGGTGCGTGTTCCTGCAGTGCAGGCGTCCAGATCTTCCAGTCTTTGGTAGTAGTTGAATCTGACTGAAGGATTGTCGCTCACATTCCCGGTGACTAGTGTTAACTCGCCATGGGAATAAGGTCCCTGGATCTTTTGCAAGAAAGCTCCTCCTTGTGCAGCTGTGTAGAGATAGTTGACGGGTACTCCGATCACCGCATCTATGATTAGGTTGACGAATTGCTGCAGTAAGCCTGTGCGGCTTTGGCGAGTTATAGTCCTCACAAGAGCTGCGAGGTTTTGTGGAGACATTGTGGACAGCAGCTGAACTATATCTTGTGCTTCACCGCTGGTCACTTCTATGTAGCTGCCTGCTGTAGTAATGCCCACCACTTGGATCAAGGAATACTCTACCGGCTTGTTGGTCATGATCCACATCAGGTTCATCGAGTTGTCGGCCATGGTCTTTCCTACTGCTCTCTGGTTCAGGATCACTGGGATGTTGAAAGGTGCTAGTTGCTCAGGTGGTCCGATACCACTCAACATCAGCAGCTGTGGACTCCCTATTGCACCGGCTGATAATATCACCTCGCTCTCTGCCGCGCCGTTCTCTCCTCCGGCATTCAATAAAACTGTGTGTTCAGTGCCATTCAAATCTGTGTACACCACTCCTGTTGCTCTTGGGTTCTGTCCATCGCCTACAGAATTCAAATGCACACATATTCCATCATATGGCATGTCACATGAGTTAGTACAATTCTGGCTCTACACGTCCCGGACTCACTCAGGACATCTTTCCATTAGGTTGCTGATGATGTGATCACAGTAGCTTTCCATTATGTTTTTCCAAATAGCTGAACTCCCAGTCATCTCTATTGCTTATAAGAATGAATGATTGCAGGAGCTGTTGACTTGATCTACTGGTTAAGCATTGACCAATGGTAAGACCGGTCAGTCCAACTGCGATTCACCATAAAATGGCATCTGTCTTTTTTTTATAATGACAACACGTGTTCCCAAAGTTCCTAACTTGATTAACTACCCAATGTCAAGTACTTGCAATGCTCGAAGGGAAAGCCAACTGTCCTTGCACCAAGAAACAAGGCCCTATGTTAGTGGCTTTCAGTTAAGCGGTTGTGCTCACACTTATACACAGAGAGTGTCACTATGATCATAGCAACCTAATGGAAAGAGACCCTAGATGGCTCTCATGTGAACTTTGAACTCATGCAGTGCTCAGATGTGCAGGAATGATGTTTGCATAGACTCCAGCAAAATAGAATATAGGCTGACGGCCAGAAGCTTCTTCATGCATCAGCTCAAGCATCTAGACGACTTACTTTCAGTGAAGAGCACACGTTGAGTGTTGGCCCAAAGGAGCACAGTGATGCGATCAGGATTCGCGTATCGGAGAATGTCAGCGGCAGTGTGACGACGGCCAGAGCTGTCGAAGATAGAGCCGCCCACTTTGGTACCGATCAGATGTTGGAAAGTCCTTCCATTGTCTGGCACCACGCCTACTTCCAGCAATCCAGCTCTGGCCGCTCGCTGAAAGGTTTGCAGCTCAGGAAGTGCAGCGACCATGGGCGTGACCCATGCGTAGGACTCATTCACAAGCGTGGAATTCCAACCCACGCTCCGGACGTAGTCGGGACTGGCGTAGGAGAAGAACCCAGCGTTCAAGCTGCTTCCGCCACCCAGTACACGAGCTCGCTCATTGGGAATGCCATCCTCCGACACGAAAGTCTGGGAAGCGGATGTCGGAGTGTCGACCGCCAAATCGATCAAAAACTCTCTCTCGTCCTCAACCAGCGGATTCCCGTATGGCGTCCCTGACATACAATCGTCAAGTGCATGCACATCCCCACGAATGAATGTGAAGAACTCTCCGAAGAAAAGAAACTTGAATTCCTAGTGTAAGATTCCCCCCAACAAGCACAATAAGCTAGACCATGAAAAGAAAATTCAATTCTTAATGTAATTTGATTTGGAGATTCACACAAAAAAAGTTCAATTCCTATTGTAATATTTGGAGATTCACCCAACAAAGTAGACAATGAAAAGAAAATTCAATTCCTAGTGTAATATTTGGAGATTCAACCAAAGAAGTACAACAAAGTCGACAATGAAAAGAAAATTCGATTCCAAGTGTAATATTCGGAGATTCACCAAAAGAAGTACAATAAACTAGACAATGAAAAGAAACTTCAATTGCTAGTGTAATATTTGGAGAACTCAAAGCAAAAGAATTACAAAAAAAGTAGACAATGCAAAGAAAATTCAATTCCTAGCATATTTGAAAGACCTAAGAACTTACATGTATAATAGAGTAGACAACAAAATTGCCTTGTTAGGATAGAATCTAAAATAATTAGAATTGAATATGAAGTAGTAAGGAAACTCATCATAACATTATTGAACATTGAACATTCTTTGTCCTGTTTACATAATTAATAAGTTTCAAAATACTATCTCCCAAGCAGTGATTTTTTTTTGTGACAGGAAATTGTCATGTTGCTTTTTTTTAAAGTCCCAAGCAACATCGTCAAGGGAACTTTTTGGAAAATGTTCAAAAAAAATCATCTCATTTCAAGGAAGAAAGTTATGAAATCACCAAGATTTTTAGACAATTCGGGCAGATTTTCATTTTTCTTCTTTTGGAATTAGCATATTCAGCTAATAGCTACTAATGGTTGGCCAACATGTAATAGGATTACTAGATTTCTTACCTTAGTTATTTGTCTTGCAGCCAGATTTGTCTAAATCCTCTTGTGACTTATTGCAACTTTTGGTGCAACCTCAAAAAATTGAAAAAAAAAACAGACACTGATTTCCAAGGAAACGGGTTCCCAGAATATGCTCAGAGTGACGCCTCTCAGTACAAAGAAGGGATCAATCCAGAAACATTTTTTCCACCCAAAAAATTGGGAAAAGTTTGGATTGTTTGGTTTTCCACTGTAATTTTGACTAACTTTGCTAAGTTTTGGAAAAAGAAATTTGGGCAAATTTTTGATATCACAAAAGTGGAAAACAAAATCCTGGATGGGATCCAGATCAAGAACAAAACCAAATTTCAAACAACAAGCCAATGGGATTCATTGGAACTTTGGTTTCAAGAAATGCATTATAAAAAGGGATCCAGCTGCAATCCGAGCATATGAGATCAAACTTGAAACCCACTACAAGCTCAACATGGGTTCAGGGATGTTAAGGAGTGGTGTTTCTTCACCTCCACGCTCCAAGAGTAGGACAGTGAAATTCTGGGAGAGGGTGGCAGCAAGGGGACAACCAGTAGTACCACCACCCACAACAATGTAGTCATAAGCAGGTATTCTTGTGATGGCTGCCGCATTAGTGGCATTAAACATGAATGGATACCTTGGATCTGCAATCCCCACACACACATGCAAATCATGGACACACACAATAATTTATATTAGAAAATCTTCCAGAAATCGGAGTCACATAATTCTACACTGAAAGGAATTTTTATTTTTTTGAAATGATCTCCATATTTCGACAATAGGTTCTAGCAAGTCACCAAAATATAGCAGGATTCTTAAATTTTTCTACTAACTTTCTGCTCTCACTTGATCTGTAGCCATGAAATTTTGGCTTGTTCCTCTTGTGAATGATAGCCAGTGTGGCTACATCACCAAATTGAGGGAAAGAAAAATCCCTAGTCATGTTAACTAGGCAACTTGAATTCTACTTCAGATCAAGTCCAGAATCCTCGAATTGTCAGTGTAATTAGCTCAGCCAAGCATACTTTAGATGATGGCTAATCAATCAGTCAATATCAGTGTTTTTTTCTTCAATTTTCTCACGTTGCTCCAAAAGTGGTGGCCAGCCACAAGAGGATTTAGCCAAATCTGGCTACAATATAATTAGAGAAGTAGAAAAGCTTGGAATATTATTCCACAAACCACTAGAACCTATTAGCTAAATATAGTGATTTCAGAAGAAAGATAATTTTTAAAAAAAATTCCTCGAAATGTGGCAATTTTATTTTGGAAATTTTCCAAAAGGTTTCCTTGACATGATCGGGACTTTTTTTTATAGCAAAATGGCAAACTTTTGCCACAAAAGAAATTGCTGGTCAATGTAGCTAGTTACTTGCTACCACCAGTGTTTCTGTTTGTGGCCAACTTTCACACTTTGGCAATAAATAAAAAAGGCCAGTGTCATAGATACAAGGGCTTTTTTTGGGAAAAAAATGCCCCAAAGTCATCACATTATAAGGGAAAAAAATTGAATCCACAATATTTAGACAATAGGTTCTAGGGTTGCTGCCAAAATAGAGCACAATTCATAAGCTTCTCTAGTTTCCTCTCTGACCTGTAGCCAAATTTGGCTAATTCCTCATCTGGATGATTGCCAACCCGCCTACCTCACAAATTTGAGCAGAAAAAACCACCAACCCTCACAGCTTGAATTTTACTTCTGACAAATCCACAAGCCTCCAATTCTCAATGTAAACAACTTGAATTTTACTTTTGATCAAATCCACTAGAAGCCTCCAATTCTCAGTGCAAGTAGCTTCAATTCTACTTCTAATCAAATCTAGAAGCCTCCAATTCTCCTTGTAAAAAAACTGCAGCTTTCCCTTCATGTTGCTCATGCATTTGAACTGTGGATTTCCAGACTAACAAAAAAATTTCAAAATTATCCAACTAAAACATATGCATGTGGCATAATTATTAGTCACAATGTGGATTACTAAACCCAACTAATCAACACAAGCTGAAATATCATCTTTCAAAAATCCTCATATAAAAATAGACCTATTACTTAGGGGCCAAAATCCTTTAAGCTACTATACTCTATAATGAATCTAAACGCAATATACTTGCCTTGGTAGGCAAGGCCAGTAAATTTGTAACTGAAATTCATATAGTACAGCATGTATAGACATATTCCGATAGTATAGATAGATGTATGTGTATAATTTACCCCTGTAAATGCGGCTTCCAGCTGCACTAGCAAACTGTAGTACTTCATCCTCCAATATTGCTAGAACCACAATGCCCAAAATCAAGTAATAGTAGAGTGTTGTGGGCTTCCTTTGTCCCAACCATGTTATGACCCTTAGTCCATCTCTCTTAATCTTGGGTACACTCTGCATCTTCATCTTGTTTAGCTTGTCCTTTAGACATCTTGAAAGAGTGAAAGAGTTTAAGGTATTGAACTTGTGTATGCTTAATGATGTCAGTTTTCATTTCCAAATTTCACCAAACTTCATGACATGGTGTTTCATTGTGATGGCCAACTAGACTAGAGCATGATGATAGAAAAGAGACACCATATTCACATGACTACCCATTTGCACCCACCAATTGATTAATTGGTTGTTGTATTCATAAGTTGCTCACATCTTTTTCATGTCATGATTTGGTAATTTTGACGCCTCATATTTATGTAATTAATTAGCAAGAGTTGTAGCATATGTGCTCCAAGATTTGGGCACAGATTCAAATATGGTGGGAAAAAGTTTTAGTTTTGGGTAAATGCAATTGAATGCAAGTGTAAAATTTGATTTTAATTTGTAGTTTTTGTCAATTCACTCTGGTCCATTGATGCTTGGTTAAGAGTAACAACTCATGTAATGCAAAGGGGACTTGGTACAAAAATTGTTTGTGGGCTTGATTTTGGGGTTATGTGACATTGATAATCGACATCAAAGCCACAATCACATCATTAATATGACTATGAATATACCTGTCCTAAGCAAATAATTTCTCATACATCTTACATACATTATACATGCTCATTTAAAACTGCAATTGAAGGACAAGGATACCAGGAAATCACATATTTTGTTCACTTGTACCATTTAAACAGTACAACATATTAAGAAAAACCTCTCAAATGCTGTTAAAACTTGTGAAGATCAACCCTACAAATGCAAGCAAGTTGTGTGAAAGTCCAGGCTGAAAAATAGGTTTAGGGTTTGAGAACTGTACACTTGTTCAAGGAATTTGTATAATTAAGGTTTAAGGCTAATTTTTTATTTTTTATTTTGAAGGAATCTAATGTCTTAAATGACCAAATTTGTGCAGGAATTTGATAAGGTCATCCATGTGTCAAAAATTCTTAACTTTTAGTCTTTGAAAATAGTTGTGGTCCAAATACTTATGAGTCATGACTATGAGGACTTTTTGCACCATTGTAATGTTCACTTCACTTTGAGAATTGTTCTTTGCTCACTAAGGATCATGCTTAACCTTAAGCCCACTTTAGATTAGGAGTTGGGGCCAAAAATTCTTGGGGCCAATAATGAGAAAACCGAACACTTCTTGGCTCATTGTTTCATCGAGGGTTATTAATAAAAAGTTATTTGTTTGGGGCCCAATGAGTTCATATGTAACCTTGAGCACTTTTTGCCTCATTGTTCAACCCCAAGTTATTAATAAAATAATATTTGTTCGGGGACCAATGAGTTCATGTGTAACCTTTTTAAGATTTAAATGTAAGGACCAAGGTTTCAACCTCTAATTATGCTTTTTTTTGAAATTGTTATCATTCTTCTTTTCATTTTCAATGGCTGTTTTCATATGAAAAAAAATGGAGCAACAAGAAAGAGATTTGTATAAAGTTATGAATTCATAAATGGTTTTACGAAAGGAAATTTTTTTGGACCAACTATTCAACAAAGATGTTTAAACAATTAAAAATTAGAAACTCCCTCCATCATTCACAAACAAGTGTAAAAGTCCAACAAGAAAAAAGGAAGTGAAGAAAGATGAAATGAAGAAGAAAAAAATTTAGGATGTGATTTAGGGTTTACTTTCATCCGACAATGTGGATTTCATCAAGACAATAATATTTTATTGTAGCAACATTGGCCCCAAAGGTTGCAAATCAGCCTCCCAAGTTGATAGGTTGTTGTTGTTGTCTTGGGGCCAAGTCAAGGCCATAAAGAGGTAGATTAAAATAGTTAAAATTTTCAGCCATGATTCCTAGTGTAAAGCCCTTGGGGCTGATTTCAGTGATTGCACCAATAGTAATGCACAATTTGAGTTCAATCTTGGCCTTCACTCATAGCGTAAAGTGAGCCTTAGCCCCTAACCATCACATAAAGACAAATTACACTGAAAAGGAGACCAATTTAGTCCACCCTGATGTTTAGGGGTTAATTAGTTTTTTGGTTAGTATTCAGTGACAAAGAAAAACCCAAATAAGGGAAAAACAAGTTGCATAAAATACCTTTTAGTTATTTTAGGGGGTCATAGTTAGCCCTTAATTGACATTGAAATAAAAGTGTCCCAAGTGAGAGAGGAAGTTACACCCAAATAACCACCCTATTAATCATGTAAAATATCATTATTATAAAAATCTGATTTGGTGCAGTTGTTATGGACTTCAAGCTAATCTTTTGATAAAAAAAAGTTTGGAATTTGTTTGAGAAATGGAAATTTCTAATTGTTAAATGTGCAATTAACATAGTTATGTGGAGCTTACAGAAATTCATCTTGCACTTAAATTACATAATCATGTTATACACTTTCATAGCTCCTCGTGATTTTGTTTGAACTTGCCGTAAAGGATAGAGCCATTGTACAGTTATGAGTGGCTTGTTCACATGCGCAAAAGAAATGATATTTTGTCGTAAACATATGATCTTGATTTGATACAACTACCAAATTTTCAGTGACACCAACCCTCTCATTTTGTTTGCACCATGCTTCTCGCACTCCAATGTGATGCTTCACCATTTCATAGAAAAACCCAACAATTTCACCATCATGCAGTAGCTGTATAGGAGGAACACCAAACTTGTGTTTCTTTGCACACCATAATGCTTCTAGAACTCATATAAAATCTGCTGCAAAAGATGACATTCTTTAGAACTCACATAAAATCTGTTGCACAGGATGACATTCTTACTTCTATACCATGCCATTGTGGATTACATTGAATTAAAAATGACGTGACGATACATGGTGGTTGCCTGACATATTGTAACTCCAGAAAAATAATACTAATTACAGCAATTTCTCGGCCCTGTGAAGATGGAAGAGACTTCATATCAGTGTAAGAATTTCAGGTAAAGCTTTGGCTTGAACTTGGAACCTGTGTGTTTGTTATTAACAGCTATTGAAATCTAACTGTTAACTCTGACCACTGTTATTTTTTTGTCAATTTTGTGATGTGACCAAAGTGGCAATCATCCATGGGAAGATTTAGCCAGATTTGGCTATAAACAAGATATGAAAGTATAAACATCATTCTATATTTTTTTGCTACTTACTTGAACCATGTGCAAAAATCTTGAAGTTTTTCTGAAATTGTTTTCGAATTCTGGTGATTAAGATCTCAACTTACTTCATTTTAGCATTTTTTGTTTTAAATCTCGCCAGCAGTAAAAAAGCTCTCTAAATTGCATTTCTGATCAAGTTCACTTTGCAGCCAGCTCACCTTGTTACCTGGTTCCACCATTTCTTATGATTTTGTCTCACTTTGACATAAAGGACAGACCCATTGAGTGATCAGTTCTCTTTACTCTGCAAGTTTTGATCAAATGAATTTCATCAGTCATCCCGGTTACAACAATTGTTGCATCATTTCTCCTAACTCAGTTTGAAATTAATCTTTTGATCTTTACTTAATTCTCCTTTATTGCCACTATGCAAAGAGCTGTTTTCTTGATGGAAGGAAACCTAGATAGAAGCAAAAACCTGTGTCCACAGGAGCTTTGCAAAAACAGCAGAATCGAAACTTAGGAAGCAATGGAGAGATGGGGAGTGGTGACTACTAAATTCTAAACCCCATCTCTTCACATCTGATCATGGTACTCACGCAGATGAAGAATCATCACCCAATCGTTAGGGGTTCATGTTTTGCAAGAGCAAATCAAAATCATCAAAAACTGGAAACTTGGGAAGAATGAAATCATCAGCATCACCAATGATCAAGATCCATGCTTAGGAAAAGCAAATCAAAATCATCAGAAACTGAAGAATTGTAAAGAATGAAGCATCAACACCCAATGATCAAGGTTCGTGTTTTGGAAGACTGACAAAAAATCCTCAAAAACTGGAAACTTGGTAAAAATGAAATCATTCAGCACCACCCAATGATCAAGATCCATGCTTTGGAAGAGCAAATCAAAATCATCGAAAACTGGAAACTTGCATTAGCTGAAATAATTAGAGAATCTCCATTGATTGAGTAATCAGGTAATGTTGCAGACAAAAAACGAGACAATCTCCATGACTAATCAGCTGTTGATGAAGCTGAATAATTAGAAAATCTCTCTGTTGCTGCAAAAAATTTGTCAGACATTTGTGTTTCACGATCATGCAGCTGCTGGCTGCTGCAATCTCTCTCTCAAGATTTGCACCCCCAAGCACCTGCACATGATCACCCATATGACAAGCTCTCATGTATTTGGAGGACCAATCGTGAAAGGATTCACAAGCCGCACTGTTGTAGATGTTGTGATATTGTGGCGCAGATGGCAGAACTAACACAATCTGGAGCTTAGGGGGAACTCCCTCCTTGTGATATAATTCTCAACATCACAGCACAGAGAAGAAGATCATGAGAACTCGATTGTGAAATTAGTTTGGAAGAGACATTTGTCACTCATCTTTTCTTATTACATCTCACTTTGAATTCATGTACGTACCTGCCGAGCATCATACACGTAGCTTGTAGATTAGTGCCGAGGGAGAAATTGAAGGTTGAGCCATCGATGACACGAAGAGCATCAACGCCGAGAACACGATACGTCCGCGAGTCCGCCACTTTGTTCACCAGCGCGCCGCCATGGTAATATGCCAGATGGTTTGCACAGTCTCCTTGCACCATTGGTTGACGGAAGCAGTGTCTGCGGCGAGGTCGTCGTAAAAGCGTTGCGGATATGTGCTCTCGATGGCCATCTTCACGGCTCGCAGTTGCTCCGGCATCGAGTTGTTCTTGTTGTTGTTATTGTACACCAAGTGTGCGAGTCCATGGCTTTCATTATGATTCGCATGCCTGCAGTGCACGCGTCTAGATCTTCTTGTCTTTCATACTAGTTGAATCGCACCGAAGGATTGTCGCCTAATTTCCTTGTGAGTTATCTCAGCTTCCCGAACGAGTAAGGTCTTTGCACTTTCTGCAGCAGAATTCCTCCTTGTGCAGCTGCACGGACATAGTCTGCAGGCGCACTGAATACCGCATCGTAGATTCGTCGAACCATTGTTGTGCACCGTTCAGCTGCTCATGCTGTTGCTGCTGATGGTACTCCCGATTCTATTCTCGGCGGCGCCCGGATGTTAATCAGTGATCCCCAAGCTGCTGCTGCTGGGACGTGCAGAACGTCCAGCTGACCTCTGGAGTACGAGCTCTTGCATTTTGCCGCTAGAGACTTCGTAAGTGCCCATATCAGTGATGCCCACAACTTGGATCAATGAAAACTCCACGGGTTTATTCGTCATCACCCACACGACGTTGGAAGGATTGTCTGCCATGTTCTTGCCTACTTCCGTCTGGTTCAGAACCACCGGGATGTTAAAGGCGGATAGTTGATGAGGAAGTCGTATGCCACTCAGCACTAGCAGCTGTGGACTTCCCAACGTACCAGCTGACAGAATCACCTCACTCCCACCACTAGTCTCTCCGTTCAGCGACGCTTTGTGCTCGACGGCGTTCAGATCCGTGTACACCACCCCTACTGCTCGTGGCTTCTCTCCATCTCTTATAGCAGATCAACAATCGGCCGTATACATCAGTAGCTAGCAATTTTTCTAGGGTTTAGATCTGCCTAATGCTAAACATGAACAATGGTGATAGATCCGTGGCATTCAGAACACTAGTCCCTAGTGCATCTCCGAAGGAAACACAACAAGAGGACAGTGGCTATTATCACACAAAAAACTGTGGCTCATGACACTTGTATGAAATAAACTATGTGGTTTCATGCATTGCAAGGAACAATATTTGGCGTTTGTTGTGGCAATTTCACACTAAGATAATGTCACAAATGTGGACCTGCATGTCTGATCCTACACAGAATTGAGAGCACATTACTTAGATCGAAGAGCACCCGTTGGGTGTTAGCCCACAGAAGAACAGTGGCGCGATCAGGATTTGAGTATTGTAGAAGATCAGCGGCATTGTGACGACAGCCAGTGTGGTCGAAGATGGAGCCGCCAACTTTGGTACTGATCAAATGCTGGAACGTGCCTCCGTTGTCAGGTACCACACCCGCTTCCAGTAATCCGGCTTTCGCGGTGCTCTGAAAGATTTGGAGCTCCGGAATCTCGGCAATGATCGGCGTCACCCACGTATACGACTCGTTCACCAGTTTGCCATCCCATCCCATGCTTGCGACGTACTCGGGGCTTGAGTATGTGAAGAAGCCCGCATCCAAGGAGCTTCTTCCCCCGAGAACACGCGCTCTTGCAGAAGGAATGTTCCCTGCGTTCTCAGAAACGAAACTCTGTGCAGGCGAGGTTGAAGTGTTGAGCATCAAATCGTTTTGGAAGTTCGTCATGTTCTCTAGCAACGGATTGCCATATGGCTTCCCTGATCATTCACATCCGAAGAACCCATTCGAAGCATCCAGTTCACAACAAACCCAACAACTCGAAGACTCTCGATAGATCAAGAATCGCATCATGAGCTGGAGATCATCATCAGAGTTGCAGCAGATTCAAACAAACAAAGCTGTGGTGATTTCTAGAACTACATCTTCGAGTGTAGGTTCCTTTTTACAAGGAATCAAGCAATCTGTGTGCGTAGGTTTCCTTTTTACAAGGAATCAAGCAATCTGTGTGCTTAGGTTTGCTTTTTACAAGGAATCAAGTAGTCTGTGTGCTTAGGTTTGTTTTTACAAGGAACCAAATAGTATGTGTGCTTATTACTGTTTCTGCAAGGAGTTAAGTAGTTAGATGGTGCTTGGTTTGTTTTGGCAAGGAGTCAGTCAGTTTCTTTGCTTAGTATTTTTCCAACAAGTTTAAGTGCTTCATTTGGTTTTAGAAAGCTCTCAAGCACTCAAGTTCCAATGCACAAGACCCTTGAGTGCTTAGTCCCATTTCCTCAAGGACACTTTTGAGTCTGCCATAACTGGTACTTAAATTTGTGTGCCCAAGGACTTAATCAGTCTTATAAGTATTCAAGGTTTTCAATCTTTTGAGAATATAGGGCTTCCTTCAATTAGAAATTTATGTCCTCCCATAACTCCATTAGTCTTTTTTTTATTCAGGGCTCCTTCAAATGCAGTTTTTTTTCTACATGATTTAGACTATCTTTCAACCAACATAGCTTCTTCAAATGCAATTGCTGGCTCCCAAAATGCAGTCTTCAAATGTGTATACTCTGTGTACACAATATTGCTCCTTGATTGAAGTTTTTGGCCACCTGAATTTTGATGAGTTTTTTTTTTATGGATATACAGATTCTTAATTTGCAATTCATTTCCTCCAATTTATAATTCAGTCAACTTCCAATCCATTGCCTCTCAATACGCAGTCAATTTTTTTTGTAGACATGATGGCACCTTTAATTGAATTTGAACTAGAATCTGGGCAGATTGAGTGAATCTTCAATGAATCAACAATTGCAGTTTGTTTTTTCTTAAAACTAAATTAGCCTTTTTAATGTACATGGCTCTCACAGATGGAATTTGAAATTTGTCACAGAAATATCGGAACTCAAATCATCTGACAGTTTTCTCTGTCAGTCTTTTGAGTCCATATATGCTTTCTTCAATTGCAATTTATTTCCTAGACTTGACTTCCATTAGTGTTTTCATGAGTCATGAATGGGCTTTTTCAAATGCAATTTGTTAATTCCTTTCAAAATTCAATGATGAAACTTTTCAGGGCTTTTCTAAATGCATGGACTCTTGAGTGCTTAAATATTTTTAGGGCAGAGCCAGCAATAATGCTCATGGATTCTTTTAATAAGGCTCTGGCAATTAGCTATAAAAAACCACTGTACATTTACTTCCCAATTTGTTGGCAGAACTCCAACCTTTCCTAAATTTGATGTTTTCTAAATCTGTGTCCTCTCCTTAAGCAAGTGTACACAGTAATATGATGTGCTTGACTGAATTTGATTTGTGCAGCTGGAATTTTTCACAGCTTTCAAGCATCAACACCCAAATGCACCAATACAATTCACAAGGTTTCATGGTCTAAAACCATAGTTTGTTTTCAGGCTCACAGAATGGAATACATGTTGTTGCCGTTATCACACGGAGCTGAAACTTTTGGTTAGTGGATTCAATGATATGCACAGTGATTCAACGGGCATACATGCTATGTGCTTATGCAAATGCCAAGAGGTATGTGTGGTAGATGCTGAAAGCACATCTGCTTGTATGCGTTCTGCTAACGTTCAAGTGTTTGGTGGTATTATTGATATGTGGAGGTCCATATTGTGTGCAAAGCCCCAAGATTCCAGTTGGCACAAAAAGGAATGCTTACTGAGGGAGTGCCCTAATTGTGGCATTCAGAATTTGAAGATATGTTCTCAATAGTTACTTTTTGAACATCTGATAGAATGGAAGAGTATAGGTTCTGAAGTAGTGGCACAAACTGAAGAGGGCAAGGAAAGAAAGGTTCTTACTGTGTGTTACAATGAGACTTGTTTTATGGACTACCTAAGGTACTTGCAACCTCATTTGAATGCCTTTGTTTTGCACAATTATTTGGCATGTTGGCAAGATGTTCAGTTCAAACAGCAGCTTGACCAGTTGCCAACAGATTCTATTTTGATTTGTGTGGATTTCAATGAGAACTACACAATGAAGGTCCAAAATGAGATCCAGAATATGCATTGGCATAGCATGTAGGTAAGCATTATGGTTGTGATTACCTATAGGTATAATCCAGCGTATGATCCTTGTGTGCAAATGTCTAGGCTCGTCAAAGAAGTCAATTATTTGATTTCAGATGATAAGGAACATGATACCCTATATGTTCAACATTGTTTTATGCTTCTTTGGGAGCATATGAAACAGTTGGGCTACTTCCCATTTCAACATACTGTTTGGTCAGATGGATGTTCTAGTCAATTTAAATCATCAAGAGCATGGTTCTTTGTGGCTTGATACCCATCTTTGACTTCCTGTGTAGCCCTACCTTCAAGTTGCTAATTGACTTGGAATTGTTTCGCTTCGGGCCATGGGAAGGGGGAAGTGGATGGTGTAGGAGCATTATGCAAGCAAGAAATCCGCAAGGAACAAGTGAAGCCAGATGGATTAAAGCTTCAGAATGCTCATGAGGTGGTGTCATACTTGAAGTCACAGGCAAAGAAACATCATGCTTCACATATCAATGCCAAAAAAACTATGAAATTGGTGACATCAACCAGTCTTACCATCATAGTTGTAACACAATCAAGGGCAGCAGAAGCATGCATCAAGTGAGATCAATGTTAGCAAGAGATCCAACTCTGATTCAATTCAGGCAAGTATCATGTGCTTGCATGAGTTGGGCAGATAAGAATTCAGACAATGAATGTGAATGAGCTACTCTTGTGCCAAGTTGGACGTTGTCAAAATTGGTGCCAAATGATTGACTACATGTTAGGGGTGCAATCCTACACCAAAATTAGGATGAAAAGATTGAGTTTGGCGCAGGTGGGGAATACCAGATAGCTGATGATGTGCAAGTGGGAGAAAATATTGCGATTCCTTCAAATGATTTTGATGATTCGTTTTGAATTATGTTGGTTACCAAATGTGTACATGTGCTTGCGGAATGTCTGACAGATGGACGGGATAACCAATATGAAATAGGAGGTGTTGCATTTGTGGATATTACCATATGATAGGCTACAACAAGGGAGTAGGTCCTATACTCTTGGAAATGACAAACCAATAGCTTATGTTTTTAGCCATTTAATATTGGCTTCTAAGTTCACAATGCTGCCCACTAACCAACCACATGAAATAGATCCCAAACATTTGAAACTTAATCATGAGACCATGAACATCATTTCAGATGCATTGGAGTAGGTTAGATTGTTGGATGGAGATCAATAGAAAGATGGAAACATAGCTACACTTTTCTTTGATACTTTTTCTTGCACTCTTGGAACAATGTATTTTATGAGATTGAAATGTTAGACTTAACTTCTCTTTGATGTAAGTTGTCTCTTGCAATTTGTGGAGCAATCAGGCTAATCAAATAGGTGTACCACATGAATACATAGTTGCTGGACAAGTCATCTAAATTCAATTTGTGGAATTAACTAACTTTCTAATTTGTGACAAAGTACATAATATGGGGATAGTAAAAGCTACATGTTTGTAATGTTTGATTTATTCCCATTGATAGTTAAATTGGTGCCAATCTTGGTGACCTGAAGCTTAGGTCTAAACGACATAATAGCCAATGTTTTTACTTCGCATTTAGTACTATTGTGCTTGTTGGGGTCCTTTTTCTCAAAAAAAATGTTTTCTTAAAGCGAAATTTTCAAATTAAATGTTTTGAAATTTTTTATTTTTTGTATTTATAGTTGCCCCAATATGTCATATGTCTTTTTACAATCAAATTTGGAGAAATATGAATTTTTGAAACTTCACAAATTTTGCCAAATTTGGTGTTTCATCTTTAAACTTTATCATAATTTCAAATCATAGCAAAACATGTTAACACTTTCAAGTTTAATTTTTAATGTTATGAGCTACAAGTTTTTTTTAAACAACATATAGATTACATCACATCTACATGTTGAAAAAGACTCATGAACTTTTTTTCAACCTTAATTTTTTATAAACACAAAATCAAAAAAATATGAAAATTTGAATGTTTTTTAGATGTGTTTAATAATACCTTATTGCTATAAAAAGATTAAAGATGAAATAACTTGTATTATGAAAATTAAAGGTCCTTTTATGAAAATAATGTCATTGAATGAAGTTGTTAAACATCTTTTATTCAAACCAGACTTTGATATTAGAATTTTGTTTGATTCATTTTAGATATTTCAATATCCAAATTATACAAGAAGCACAACTTTCCATGATTCATGTGCCATTAAAATGGCACCACATATACAAATGTAACAAGAATTGTAGAAAAGTTGACATTTTGACATCAATTTTGGCTCATTTGAACTCATCCACACTCGCTTGTCTTTAGTTGCTTTTATGGACAATAGGAAGTTGAGTTCATAGGCATTTGTTGCCTACTTTGTCATGTTTTGATAATCTCTTTAGGTTCTAGTGTGTTTTATTATTATGTCACATAAATACTATACATTTTTCTCCAAGGTTTGTTGGCTACTAATTTAACAGCCAAGATTGAATTTTGCATGATCCTTGCTTTAAACACATATTTAATTAATTTCTGATTTAAACTTTAATTCTGGACTTAATTAAATACCGAAGGGCGGCCAAAACACATGTAGTGGCCACCAAATAAAACATATTTCAACCATCTTTTCATGTAACCGCATAAATTTTCAACAAGAGGTTGAATTTGACACTAAGCTTAATAGGCTAAGGAACAAAACCCATTTGGTGGCCACCAAATAAGATGTATTTCAACCAAGTTTTCAACATTTGCTAGCATGCCAACACACTTTCATAATTTTTCATTAAAAAACTTGATTATTTGGTGGCTTCTAAATTACTAAAATTTCAAACATATTTTAGTTAATTTGCATAAAATTTGCACACGAACTTGAATTTGGAACCAAAGTCATCAAAATTCATAGTCAAACTAATGTGGTGTTCACCATATTTTGAGTAACTATTTCCATCCCCTTATTGTCAATTTTAAACAATATCTTCAAATAAAAATATGTTGAATTCAATATAAACTGAACCAGTTGGCTGAAATGAAGGTTAAACATTGTTGACCACAAATCATAACTTAAGTACATGATGGCATTTTTTTATTTATATGTATCATTAATGGCAACAAATGTTGACAAAATTTTCATACACCCATTACATGACAAAGAAGATTTTAAACATATCACCTCTATAGTAGTTTTAAATCATGCACATTGAAGATGACATTTTAAAACAAGCAATGTCCATATTGACAAAAGGTCAACACATTGGAATGTTTATAAAGAGGATAAACATTAATATTTTTTTCAATGAACACACACAAGCACATTGAATATATTCCAAAACATTAAAATCCCATTTGAAAAAAAGACTAAATCTACTTTAGAAACCATAAAATATCACTAACATTTCTACTTCATGTTCATAAAAAATTCAATCTACAGCTACAATGCACAAGAGTTATTGTTAATTGCATCAAGATTAGCTTTTGCCTTAAATGCATGGGTTGCATTAATATTTATGATGGAATTAACTATTGCATTAATTCTAGCTGAAAAAGAAAACATGACAAAAAAAATTTCAACCCATTGTTTTGGGTTTACATTATTATCTTTCCACTTGTTCAACCAGCAATTATGATACAATTCCTCATCATTCATGGCTCCTTTTCTCATAGGAACCCACCATTGAACATAAACCTTCATATAATTTCATTATTTTAATATCTTACAACATCATTTTCGGCCCTTCCCATCTAGACTATAAGGTCTAAAGGCCACATTAGAACAAACTTACTAACAAAAAAATCACAAAAAGACATGTATGCAATAGTGCTCAAAGAAGGGCGCATGTTTCTAAGCCCACAATATGGAGGTATGACAGGATCTTCAGGGTCAACATCAACAATGGTATGAATAGATGCACATTCATAATTAGCTCTCCAATTGCTCGAAGGCCAAAAGCTTGCCAACAGAATAGAACTTTGTTGTGGGATAGGTTTTGATAACAACTCCAAAAAGCTTTCCCATTATTTCACATAAGGACCCACAACTTTAGAATATGAATTTTCCTTTGACATCTTGAGCTTCCAAAACTCAATATACTTCAAAATCCCACTATTAATGACCTTTCTTTCTCACCTACCCTTAATTCATCATTCCCCCATATCATGCGAAATGGAACAGGATTTGAAACCCCATATCATGTGAAATGGAATAGGATTTGAAACCCCCGCCAATAGTTTTACCCATCTTGTGCCATCTTTTTTCCATAATTGTATGGTTAGGCCATCTTTAGGGCTCCACAAAACATCAATAAAAGATACCTTGTATTGCATCACTAGCCACCTTACCTCATCCATAAAAAACCAAAACAAATGCATTATATATGACCAACAAGGATGTATAAGCCATCATTAAAATATCCATTGACCCAAGATTTGAAACCAAGGATTTCCTTAATGAATTGCGGAATGAATGGATGATCTTGGGAAAGCATGAATGTTTTCATCAAATCTACCATAACATAATTATTCTACTCTTTTAATTTCTTTGACAAATATCCAAAACTTTCGTCAATATTTTCATGTGTGTGCCCAACTACAAGAAACCCTAATTGAACTTCTTTGAAAACTTATTAGGTAATTAACAAGGAAAGAAATGGCAATAGGTGATGATTTTTGTTATTTTTCACACATTTGTCCATATGAAAAAGTAACTTCCTTGGCAATGGCTTCACACCTATAATTTTGTCCGCATGCTTCAATGCATTCAAACAACAAAACTCCCTTGTAGGATTTGTTGGAAGAATGCATTTTTGGGTTCAAACTCAAACAAAAACCATGATTCCCCAATTGGCTCCTTTTTTAGAGTACAAAACAAACGCAAAAGTGACCCAATTATGAAATTAGGATCTTTGCGATAAAGCTCCTTAGAATATTGAATGAATGTTTTATCCCCATGGCCATGACTAATCATTCTAATCAATGTTATTAATAACTGCCCTAGCCCAAATACCATATTGTTCTTCACTTGAAATCAGAGAAGAGCTATCTTAGAGTGGTCCATCTTATCATGAATTACACATAAGAAATCTTTTCTAGATTGCATAGATTTAGCTTTCCAAGTGTGATATAAACACCGACAAAATTCTTAGCGAATGTTATGTTTTTTCAATTTAATCTCATGTTTGTTCACACTAAGGTTGTTTTTTCTTGCTTTGGATATCAAGTCTTTCAAGGATTCACAAACAATACACTTGGCAAAATAGATCCTCTCATCTGGACATCCATGTTTAAATGTTTTTTCGTTCTCAATCAATTCATAACAGACTATGAAATACTTCCAATTTGCAACTCCTTTCTAATCTATAAGAATGTAGAAGAAACCAACTATAAAAATGACAAACAAGAATGTTCAATACCTATTGCAACTTCAATTACTACCAAGTTATTTTCAAAACCTAGTGGCCATTATGTCGACAAACGGATATACATTGTAAGATTCCAAGACTTCGTGACTAATCAACTTTTAAACAATGCTTGAACAAGATAATAAACACATCATTATTTGATTTGGTGGCCACCAGATGAAACTTTAATTGAGCAATATACCATGTCTTCATACAACACAACAAAAATGAGTCATTCTAAGCTTACTTGGTCATTGAATTCCCAAATTGTCCTTTAAGTATGTTGAAAAAGAAGATGGACATCTTGTCTACCATCTTTGATGCCTTTCATTTGATGTGGCATTACATTAGCACACTGTTCAATCAAAGATTAAATGTTTGATTCAACTTATATTGTCGAGGCTCGTTACTTTTGACTCCCTTTATTTCAATGTGGTGGAATCCTACACGTTTTTTTGCTTTCTTGCTTGTAACTTGTGTATGTTGACCTAAAAATCCCCATTATTTTGTACCAAACAATTTTGCAAACATCCTTCAATTGAAGCATCACAAATTTTGCATAGTTGTAATCTCCTCTTCAATGTAGCCTTCTTGGAATATCCAACGGATGGGCGATTTTTTCTTCAAACAATTTGTTCCAAAATTCATGTTTAAACAATCTTGTCATTTGCCAAAGGAAATGTTGATAGTAGTTTAAGGAACAACAAATTATCGTTCTAACACCACAACAAGATTCATCACTTAACACCTTTTCTATCTTTGAGACAAAATTTAAGGACACAATCTCCTTTCATTTTCTCCTACTGATTTTTATTTTTTTCACACTAATCATTCCTTTAACATTCACTTTAGGTATGTAGCTTTCATTCTATGATAGCAAGAGCTCCTTCAATGAGAATCCCTTTATAATTATCTGAACAAATGGCCATTTCTAAACTGTCATTACTATTTAGATGTTTGTAAAACAATAAAACATGGTCAAGCCAACATGATCATTTCCAAGAATGTTGTCCAAAATTACTTCCTTCAAGTTAGATGCCATCCCACGACTTCTCACAAGAAAAACACCTTTAGGATCTTGAAGGTCGCATTTTGTTTTTGCACCAATTGCTATGCCTTATTGGTGGAGTTTCTCTTTGGCACATGTCTTCTAAATTAGGTAAACTTGCCACATGGTTTTCATTAGCACTAAAAGACTCACTACTTTCATTGTATTCACCCCCCAAAAACACAAGGAGCATGTGGGTAGAAACTTGATGATTTTGGTGTTCTCTAGCAATGCCAACATTCTGGACAACATTCAAACAAACCACCCTCTTCATGGTAAGATTATACGATTGGTGTAATAAGTTATGACCTAATAATTAATAAGTATTGCCATATGACCTATACTAGGATTCATAGCTTGACTTCCTATTATAAACACATTGGGTACTATTATTGTAGTGGTTGAAAGAACATGTTGATGAACATTCATCACAACCTCCCTTAATAATTATTTTAATTTATCATCAACAAATGGGTAGCAGTTGAACATGTGTCCCACTTGTTGACAATATGAATAGGTTACAGTTCTAACACCTTGGTTTCTTCTTGAAACTGGTCTATGATGTGGAACTTGTGATTTTTCACCTTAACTAGGTACTGATATGATTGGTTAAGTGTCTCATTGATATGTGGTTTCTTGTCGAACAACCATGGGTATTGCTTGAAGTTCAACATGTTCTAGATTTGGTATGGAAACTGATTGATTGGAGGGTCTTTAGTCGATGACGAAGTTGTTCCAACCTATTGAGTAGTTGGAGTTGTTCTATCTTCAAATTAGTAGGTACCAAATTGATATTGGTGTTTGGTGGTTGGTTTGAAAACTAATAGATGTTGTCTTAGTGTAGGTGCATTAGTTTTGGGTAGATAGTTTTGGGTAGTTCATCAATGTAAATTTCACTTCTTCTATATGGTTCATTTGATATGTGAACACAATTTCATCTAATCAACAACAAGATCTTGCATTCCAAAGGATACATGTAGTAAAGTAAAACATCATTTTATTCATGCATGTGCAATTTTTGTTTCTTGTCTTCCTATTTGTCATTTCTCCATGAAAATCTATTGTCGTTCATGTATTTATATACGTGGAAAAATGGGTATCTATTAAATGGGTACCTATGTGCCTTAATACTATTATTTTGGGAGTGCCCCTGCCCGAGGGTGTTACCAGCCGTAGCACTAAATTTAATTTTTTTTACTGTGATACCTGATGGGTATGAGACGGGTACCACAGTCAAAAAATTTAAAATTTTTATACCCTGTGGATATCCTTTGGTACCTGCTGGGTGGTATTGCAGTAAAAAAGTTTTTAAAAAAAAATTAACTGTGGGCAGGCATTTTGTAAAAAAATGAAATGCCCATCCCCAAAAACGGGAAATTTCCTCGTCCTAGGAGAGGAGGTATTACACTTGGTATCGTGCCCTCCGAATACACTGGGAAAATTCCTGCCTGGTTCTTACAACATTACAACAATTGTTGATGGGTGTAAAGAACAATTGACAAAACTTGACCGAAACAAATAATAATGTACACAAAACTGGCTCCACAAGGTGGCCGTGCATAGTTTGGACACCCACCACTTTGCCACTACTTCACAACACACGTCTTGAAGATGCTCCTCGGAAAAAAAATAGTGGGTGCGTGGTTGCGTGGGTGGGTGGGTCGAGAGAAAGCTTGGAATTTCAGGAGATTATTTTAAATGCCAAAAAAGAACTTTAAAATATTTTTTCTCCCATGTCAAGGTGCTTTTAATATTATTCTTCATCCAAAAAAAGATTTTATTTTCAATATGTTTCAGCGAAAAAGGATTTCATTTTTTTTTGTAGAAGTGGTTTTTTTCTAACACTACAAACACTTTGAGGTGCACTTCTATTTGCATAGATTAAATGTACATTAAAAAAATATAAGGCTATTATTCATATTGAACAAACAAAAATACAAGGCTATTCATATTCAACAAATAAAAAAAACATAAGGCTATTCAAATTTGAATAAATCTAAGGATGATGAAATGCATCTTTGTATTGGTTGGAAGGTGAACATCCTAGAGTCACTTATTGTATACATGTTTACACACCTCTTTCTTTAGGAAAAGAAAAAAATGGCACAAAAGTCTAACTCCCATTTACTTCCCCAAAATAAAATCCTTTAATTAAATGTTGAAAGTGCAACCCCTCTATCCATAGATAATGAAAGTTTTTTTTTTAATAATTAATGAGTCCACCCTTGTTTGACCATTGCAACGACTTTTGATGTGAATGGGGGAAATGGTAACCCAAATTTGGGGGTTTTTTTCAAGAATAGAAAGAATTTTTATTCATTTTTAATAGCTTTAAACCACTTGGTCAAATTGCCTAGTGTATTTCCAACGGCACATTAAGTCCGCAAATATGGAAAAAAAAATTGTTTAATAACCATAAAGCACTTGGTGAAATTTCCTAGTGTAGTATTTCCAAGGGCATGGTATGTCCACAAATTATGGATCTTATGCCTACTATTACGAGTGTGAGAGATCTTATACCTATCTTATATAGGTAGGTGCAAAGTCTTTCATGCTCTTAAAGTAATTACATGTAAAGATCTCTCTTGTGATCTACACATGTTTTGTGGCTTATGTTTTAGGCTTATGGTAAGGTTTTTTTCCTCATGCTTTACTTTGCGGTAAGGCCCACAAGGGAACGACATTCTCAAAATGTGAGACCAAACTCAGCTATCACCTTGTCTTAGGGCCCTTATTTTGGATTGCTCCCCGATGCCCACCATGGGACTTTATCGTACACATAAATTTTAATAGGAGTTACGACCAAAAGATGTTATTAGAGTCAAAGTTTCTATTGTTGTCTCACTTTAAACACTTGCACTCTAGTGTATGCTTTTCATGAGTTCTTCAATGGCCAAGTTTGGGGGGATTATGTTGAATTATTTGGCCTATAATTGTATGTGCTATGTGGGGGGATTTGAAAAATTGTGGGCAAACTATGGTTTTGCTCTCAAATAGTGTAGCCATTGCTTATCAATGTAACTATATCAAATCTATATCCTTGAACTCTTTTTTGTTTTGTTTTCTTGTGAGTTGTTGTATGCTGATTGTCATTCTGTCATTAGATTTGTTACCTAGTATGCCTCCATTGAAAAAAAAGCCTCACAAAAAAAAAGAAAAATTAGAAAACTTTGTTTCTTAGCTCCTTTTGTAATAGAAAGTATATGACTTTATGATTTTTGAACTAACTTAATTATTGGTACATATATTGGACAAACTAGTACCAAATGGTCTGAACAAACTTGATGCTCAATGATCTTACTTACTCAACAAGATTCTTACAAAGCTTTCTTAGTCATTGATGAAGACTAGACTATTTATGAAAATATAATTAATTTCAATACATGTACTACATATAAATATGTGGATTTTTAAAAAAGATCTTGATACATGAACCATATCTTTCAGATTTAATTGGTACATATCTTATCACCTAGTACATATATCATTCCAAAAGAACTGACAAGACCCTTGTGGGTCAGGTATTGAAATGTCAAATAATTACTTAAAAACTTGAAAATAGGATTGACTAAGAGTTTGGATTCAAATGATATTTATTTAGTTTTTGGTTCGCTTTCTCATCTTGAGAATGAAAGTTACATTTGGTGTTTTAGGCCCTTTTCCTTTTGAGATAAACAAGTAGAAAGACAAAATAAGAATTCACATTCGAACAAATTGTCACATTTTCAAGAGCATATGTACGGAACCCTTGTCCAATTTCCTATCCTTGTAAAAACCCATCCACATCCATTGTCAAATTCGATTCGTTACTAGCAATGGTGGTCGTGACATAAAAGACTTTTATGTTGCCTTTATTTTGGTGAATATAATATTAAAAAGGTTTTGCATCTTCATCATTGGCAATGGTAGATAGACTATTTTTGACTTTGTAATTTCATGGACTTGCGGAGATGGAATGCTTGTTATTGGATTTCAAAGTTAGGGGATGACTTTTGCCAAATGGAAATACTATTAGTGCACATCGCCTCCATAAGTAAGTACGTTGCAAAAACTTGAAATTTCCATGATTCTATGGTTAAGCAAAAATTAAATTAAATAGAAAGGTACGAAGTTAGGTTTAAAACTGTTTTTAATTCTTATAATCTTGAAATTCTATTGGGGACATAAGGTTAAACCTTATCAAATTTCCAATTACTAGGAGCTTTAGTTTGAGAAATGGGGTTGGCAAAAATGCTGAGTGAGGAAGATGGATCTAAGCAATCTCATCAATTAGAAAATGAAAAAAATTCATATTGTGATCTCCAATATATCAACATAGGAATCAAACATATATATATTTTTTCCTGTTATATATTTATTTTTAAAAAAAATAATTAAAATTAAAATTAAAATTTTATTTATTTATTTTTAATTTTTTAATTTTCTAAGTACTAAACTTATTTGGGGACTTTTGAGGGGAGGGAATATTTTGATGTTAGTTTGAGGTGGGTGGAGGGTTGGAGACCACTTTAGGGAGCTTTAAATGGGCCACTTTAGTGCTCCAAAAGCATGCTGGCATTTCATTTAATGTGACAAATTAGTGAAAGGTGATCAACACATGGTTTAATTCTAAAAGCAGCCAAAAAGTTTTTAAATGTGAAGATAGATGACCAACCCAGCTGCCCAACTATAATATATAGTTATTAAAGCAAACCTCATATTTCTAGAATTTAACAACTCGAGCCACATGTGCGTAGATAGATGACCAAAACGAACCATTTAGTGGTGCCACCATACATTTGAACCCACCTTGTCAAAAGAGCATAAAGAGTCCCTATATAGTCTTAGAAGGGAAATTGTTCTCTCATGCATCACAACCATTAATGCATCTTTCTTTTCACTTTTCCTCCTTTGAATGATGAACTACACAGATCAAGTGTTTTGAGAACACAATTTAGGCCAACATTGTTTTAATAAGCAAACCATTGTTTTAATTTGAAAAAATTAGGTTAGAACAATTGTTTCCTTTGTGTCAAATTTTGCACAATTTCAATGCATCATGAGTGCCAATGGGAGGATGACACACATCCATGCAAAGTTGCTTGTGGCAAAATTTGATCATTTGCATAAAAGATGCATGTTATTGAAAGGCAAAGCATACACATCTTGAGTTGTTTTGTTAGTAAATTATATGTTAATGCCAATAGCCACCATGAAAATCCAAAAAGGAGTTTGTTGCATTTGGTGGGCATAGTACTATTTTGTGACAAATTGCAAAAGATTGTCACAATGAGTAAAATTGTAAATGTGCGCAATTCATCACAATTTTTCTTAAGCAAGGGCATTCAATGACCAATTACATAGGAATGAAAGATCTTTTCAACTTTTTGAGAGTTCTGAACAACCCACACTACATTTGGAGTCATTCCACTAGGTGAAAAATGGTTATACAAAATTTGATTTTGACCTTTACTTCACTTGTTGTCCAAAATGCCAAGTTTATTGTTGTCTCATGTGATATGCAATGAAGTCATCACAAGTGATAGCCAATCATGGATGAATGTTCATATCTATGTTGTTAAAGGCTTGGAAATAAATTCTTACCTTGTTGATTTTAAAGTGAGTTTTGAAAGTTCTAATTTTAACAATGGTGATCATTGGTGCATTGTTGTACAATGTAATATGTTTGATTGTTAGAATCAAAATTTGGCTTTAAATTAATTTGTTTTTGTGCAAATGGCATGATTTTTAAAGGCCAAAACAAGGGTGAGAATGCAATTGAAAAAGAAGCAGATTCATTCATGTTGGGGGTCCATGGGATGCAAGCATTGTGCAAGCTATTTTTAATTTATAAAATTGAAGCTTTGTTCAAATATGTCTCTACTTATTATTTGCAAAACACAACTTGTGCAACTTGGAGAGATGCAAATATGTATGTAAAATTATTTTTTGAATACAAAGTTCAATTTTTAAAAATCAAAATCAAAACCCAATGGATTTCAATGTTATCACCCAACAAATGAATGGCTTTTGTACAAAACTTTGGTGGTTTGGATGTTGGAGGACCAACTTGCAAATGCTTCTACAAAAAACCAACTTGGAATTTTTGTGTGACATTGAAACCTTTATTGGTTTAACATGCATTTTGCCATTGCTTAAATGTGTGTACAACCTTTGTAAGTTCACATGGAGTGGGGACATCTTCATTTGCAGCTTTTCATTTACTATTCAAATCTACCAAGGTGATATGTATAGGATGTTTTAAGATTCAATTACCAAGTGTGCATCATTGGATTTTCCAACTTTTTTTTCACATTGTTGAGCACACTTTCAACTCTTTGTAGATGTGTTGGGTTACCAAGCCTATAATAGGCTTAAAACATATGGCATTTCATTTTATAGATGCTCATATGTGGTTCAAAAGCATTGTGTCACAACAAGGGGACTTCGCTTGATTTCTCAAGTGGATTGGATGAAAGTTGTGGAAGATACAAAGCTATAATGTAACAATGTTGTTTCTAAAATTATTTGAAAACTTGAATGAAGGTTCCCTGCCCAAGACTTGATGAATGTAACAAATGTTGTGAACCATTAATTTTCGGTTTAACGTTACATTGAACATGCTTTCTTGGTTTAATTAAACATTTGAGCATTTTATTTACTATTGTCATGAAAAAAATATTTGATCTAGTATTTATGGGTCTTCATCCTACCATTATTGGATGAGGTTTTGTTCAAGCAACAATCATCATAATTCTTTAAACTAATAACAATACAAAATAATTGTGATAATGTAATGAAAGCACCACATGAGTACAACCCTTACATAGAGACATGGAACAATTTTGACAACAACCAACTTTTATTCCATTGGTTGTCTAAATGGTACAATCTCATCCAATTACCAATTGCAAATGGTCTTAAGAATGTAGAAGATGATAAATGTTTAGATAAACTTTGAATTTCATTAAAACAAGGTCAAAAATAGGTTTAACAACATAGCTCAACCTTGTTGTGTGCACGTAAACACCAAAAAAAAACAATGAACAACCTTTCCTCGGTTTACAACAATCCAAGGTTGAAATGCAAACAAGATTTGTTATGCAACTAATGCCTTTAGTACTGAAGCTTATTATTTCTAGTGTTCCTTAGAGCCTCTCTTCAAACCTTCACCCCTTCTTCACATACACTCGAATTTTCTGTTCATGTAGACTTGTTGTTATTGAACATTTGTTTTTTTAGTTATGCATGTTTTGATGTTTTCAATTTGATGAGGAAGTTTCATTCAAAACATTGTTAACTTGATGTTTGTATTGGCATGTCACTCATAATTTGCAATGGGTAAAATCTTTTTTTTTTACAAGGGTTTGAATCTGAAAATGATTTTATTTCAATGTTATCAAATTAATTCCCAAAAACTATTGAGTTTTTCTCTCACCAAATCGTCACTAGCTCTCCAAAAAAAAAGAAAAAAGTTGGATGATGTGGATGTAACTTAATAATTTTCCTCAAGTTTTTTTTATTTTTTAATTTCACTAATCAACAATGATGCAAAATAAACATGTACACCCCCCTACTTACCTACCTACCTACCACCAAGACTTTTATGAAATGGATTAAATTGGTTCATATTGAAATTCTTGTTAAACAAGACGATTCACAGTTGGTAGATAAACAACAAAATACCTAACAATGGCATTAACAAAAAGAAAAAGAAAAAGAAAAGAGACGACTATAAAAAAAAATTCTCTTAAAAAAAAAACAAACTGAAAGAAAAGATAAAATCAAAGGAAGAAGCTAGGAAGGAAGAAAGGAGAACGAAAGAATTGCAGAGTGGCAAAGCAAGCGAGCACGAAAGAAAGAAAGAGTAAGAATGGAAAGAAGAAAGAAAGAGTAAGATTGGAAAGAAGGAAGAAAGAAAGAAAGAAATAAAAGGGGGGGGGGGGAAGCCTATTATTGTTGCTAACGTGAACGCGGCCCCCGGTCACGCGTCACGCGGCCGGCGCGGCACGTTCACCGGGACCCGTGACCAGGGCCGTAGAGAAAAGAATTTTACCGAAGCACCAGGTTCGGCAGATCGACAACGGGCAGCGATCCCAGTCGGTCACTAGAAGGAAACCAAAAATAAATAAATAAATAAATGCCAGCTAGCCCGCTAGCCAGCCCGCCAGCCAGCTAGGAAGGGCAGGGGCAGCAGATGCCATTGACCCGGTGGCCTCAATAAATGACCAGAAAATTGGCTTTGTGGGATTGTAGTTGCACAGAGTCCCAGAAGAGTGCAAGTGCAAGTGCAGTGCAGTGCAGTGCAGCTCTGTTGCTGCTGCTGTTGCAGTAACCAGCAGTAGCGTCGTCTTCGTTCATTCGGATGCTCCTCGTTGCAACTACGTCCTCTTCCTGCTCTCTCTGACTCTTTCCCATCTCTCTTCTTCTTCTGACATACCGATTCCTCCTCCCTCCGCCTGCATATCAGTGGACTGTACCATTGAACTCGATCTCTGAATTCAATTTGCTATGTTTTTTTTTTTAGTAGGTCGTATGCCTTGTCCAACTCCCCTAGTCTTGATCATTTGCTGATTGCCTACTTCTTCGTGGTGTTGTACACTACTACAGCCACAATAATTGAAGCAAACATGATCATAATATTATCATATTGTGCTCACTTAGATACTAATTTGTAGCTTCGAAAACAGTTGAATCTAGAAATATTTGTACAACTGTTGTTGTTGTTGTTGTGGTGGTGGTAGATGTTGTTGTAGAGGTGGTCTTTCATGTTCTTGTTTAGTCTTGAGAAATATGAATCATTTGGTTCTTCTAGTAGCTCTTCTAGTGCTTTGAGAGACTTGAGCTGCATATCAGACGTCTTGAAGAAAAGGAAAAAAACTCATATGACCAGGTCGGTCTATGTGGCGCACAAGCTGGTTTTGTTTCTGCAATTAGCACTAGAATGTGTAATTGGAATCGTCGCAGGAAATGGATATTGCAATGTGTTGAGTGATCAAAAGTGTGTGTGTGTGTGTGTGTGTGTTTTGTTTTGGGTGTGGTTTTGTGTGTAAGAACGTTTAGTGTTGAGCTTTGAAGTCGCGATTGGTTTTGATGGAAGCTGCCGCGATGGTGGAGAAGTTGATTGATCGAGTGGAGAAATGTTTCGTTGAATGTGTGCATGTTGATTAGCTAGCTTGAGAAAGAGTACCAGCTAGAGCAGCTTGGATTAATGTGAAAACAAGAGAGTGATTTGTAGAGGAATCTGCTGCTGCTGCTGCATCGCTTCGAATAATATGATGGAGCCGGCGTACCCGCGGATCACCACTAGGAAAGTGTTGAGCGTGCCTGTTTGTTGGGACGAGTACAGCAGCTGCTCCGGCGGCGCGAGTACTACTATCATCAATGCAGGAGCGGAAAAGATGAGTTCATCGTGCTCGCCGCGCAAACCATTTCGGAAGGAAGACTTTAGATCTACCTGCATCTCACTGTGCTGCAGTGGCGTTCTCGTCTTCACTCTAGTCATCTTCCTTCTTTGCGCCTACGATATTCCCGCGTCCAAAGTTTCAGAAGTGGAGCCATGGCGACGTCCTCAGCTGCGTTTTCAGCTGCATCAGTTCGACATCAGGCTGCCGCACAGGCCGTGGAGAACTCTTCAAGCCAGTAGTACTACTACTATAGCTGCTGCTGCTGCTTCTATCAACAATGAGAGCAATAGTATTCAACAAGCTGCAGCTGGGAAGCTGCTGCGGGAGCAGGAACGGGAACAAGAAGTCGAAGAAGAAACTGCGCTCGAAGGGATGGGGACATTGTTTCGGAGAGGGAAGCGAGCCATGAGCGAGCTCCTAGTTGCGCATCTCGTGGAAAATACCACCACTCGTGACCTTAGACTGTTCCTCAGAACGTTGCACCGCAGTGGAATGACTGCCCGAGTCGATGTTGTCCTTCTGTTTCCCTGGAGACCACTACCGGCGGCGATGCTGGACGTGATTCGTGAGGAGGAGGAGAGCTTTCACAAGCTTCTGACATATAGTTCCAGACCTCTAGTAGTCGGAGCTGAAGCATATCGTCAGAGTATAAAGCTCTCGGATATGAGTGCTCTCAGCAACCCGGATAACATCGGCACTACTGCAGCAATTCCGGCCGCGCCGAGTTCAGCTAACATCAGCGTCTTCAACGCAGCTGCATTTCGGAAGTGGTCAGCTGCAGACACGGCCAGGAGCAAGACAAGCAGATCAGGTCGAAGTGTATGGGGCAACCAGCAAGCTGCCAGCGTCGGCGAAGGTTCGACGGCAGAAGCTGGTTCTTCGTATGGAGCCATTGTGGGGTTTGACATTCAGGAGTTGGATCCAGCAGATGCAATGCGAGCATTCATCAACGAGCCTCCGGCAGCGCTGAGGAGATGGATATGTTATCAGATTCTTCTAGGAATGGTGCGACAAAAGTACCGTCATGTGATGCTCTCGGAAGTGAAAGGAGTGCTCATCCTCAAGGACATGCTTGCTCCTTTGAAGAAAAAGGACATAGGCTTGTACGTTTTCGCAAAGGATCGCAGGTGGGATGAGAATGAGAAAGAGAATCATCATGTTCAGCAGCTGCTACAGCATGGCGGCCAACAGAAGCTTCCAGGATTGATGGAACGAGTCTACGGGAAGCAGGTATGGGATTCACTAGAGAAAGAGGAGAAGCGGAGATTAAGGGTATTGAGCAGTGGAGTGATGATGGGAGGAATGAGATCTGTGAGAAGTCTTGCAAGTGCGATGGCGACAGAAGTTGTGAGAGTTGCGATTCTGAGAAAATCAGCTCAACAATTCTTGATCAACGATGAAGCCATCCTGAGCTACTTGGTGCACAAAAGCTCAGCATTAGGAAGAAAAGTGGCGTCTCATCTCCACATCGTTTTAGCTAGCGGAGACTCATCGTCCATCAATCTGTTGTCAGATGGATCAAAGCAGCAGCAGCAGCTCCAGTGGACGAGGAGCGCATTCTTCAGAGCACATGAAAATGGAGTTCTTACTACTAGATTTGCGTTGATTCAAGGCTACTGCAGCTGCAGCGATGGGACTGTTGCGTCTTGTGAAGAAAGAAGAAACAGTCTGCTAGCTTCTCTGCACAAGGACATCTGCTTCTCCTCGCGTCTTCTAGCCGATCATGATTCTCCAGTGTACAGAGATTGTATTGATCAGGAACATATTGTGGAGCTGCAAAGCTTATGAAGAAGAAGAAGAAGAAGCTTGGTCTTGATCATTATTCCAAAGTCCCAAGCTGTGAGATGATTCTTTCTGCTGATCTTGAGAGCTCTAGCAGCAGCTATAATCCCTGAGCTTGAAACCAACTTCTTCATGTCCCCAGCTTCCAATTGCTACATTCCAGAGATTTTTTTCTTCTGCAACACGGCTATGAATCGCAACATTTCTGAAACACAGTTAATTTCTGCAACACCAATTGCAACATTCCAGAGATAATTTCTGCAACACCACTTGCAACATTCCCTGGAGATTCTGCAACATTCCAGAGATGATTTCATTCTCCAACACCATCAAATTACAAGATCATTCCAGAGATGATTTCATTCTGCTGCAGTATCAAATTGCAACAATACTCTAGAGATGATGTCTGCAACACCAATTTCATCCAAATATTTTTTGGCAATTGTTGCAATTTATGACACAACAAGGTTTGCAAACCAATTTTTGACTTCCCCAAGACACCATTTCTTCATCAAACTTGCTTCAACTGACCAAAACAAAACTGTACAAGCTTTACAGTTTTACAAAAGACTAATTAGATTTGTATTATAGTCTCTAGTGGGCAAATGATCAGAAGCTGGCATTGCTGACTTGCATAATAAAGACAGCTAGCTGATATTGCAAACAAAACAAACCAGAGCCAAGATCTTTGAATAAGGTTTTAAGATTTTAAGAAAAAAATTGTACAGAACCTCGTTAAAGGCTTTGTATAATATGCACCATGATTATGTTCAGTTTGAGGTTTAGCTAGGGCTCATGATCAATTCATGAAGGATGCATAGTTGTGCGTTTCTTGAACTAGCCCTCGAAAGTCTGCCTCACAAATCAGCACCACCCATGTACTCAAGCTTGAGAACTAAAGCTTGAGTTTAAAGGAGTTTCTCAGCTTGTCAAGGTACAAGCCCATGTATTCAAAGCTTGAGAATTAAAGGTTGAGTTTAAAGGATTTTCTCAGCTTATCAAGGTACAAGCCCATGTACTCAAGCTTGAGAATTAAAAGGTTGAGTTTAAGGGATTTTCTCAGCTTGTCGAGGTACAAGCCCATGTACTCAAGCTTGAGAATTAAAAGGTTGAGGTAAAAGGATTTTCTCAGCTTGTCAAGGTACAAGGATATATTTCGTTTTGCTATTGAAATGATTGAGCAGACTTTTGAGCTGTTGTTGTGCCAGCTCCCATCTGAGTATACCATAACCAAAAGTATTATCTGAATCCAATTGCAAAGCTCCTCTCTCTCTCTCTCTCTCTCTCTCTCTCTCTCTCTCTCTCTCTCTCTCTCTCTCTCTCAATTTCTCTGGTGGTGGTGGTGGTGGTGATATTTTTTTAGGTTCCTAGTTTTTTGTTGGTTGAATCCAATGTTGTAGGATATTGAATTTTTTTTCTCTAGTGATTTTGTAGGATGTTGAAATTTTTTTGCTATGGTGATGTTACTCAAATTCTTCAAACTGCAAGTACATATGTGTGGGTAGACTTATTCATAAACATAGTTCTATTCATGCATAGTACACTCTATATTAACTAATGATAATTCCTATCTCCAAGTGCTCAGCATGCTCACCCACCACCTGCATTTCAGAATTGTAAGGATTTGTGCCCCCCCCCTGCCCCCTGATTCAGTGTAATGTATAATTGAAAGAAAGCAAGCACCTATTGACTAAAATATTGGAATTGGGTCATCATGTCCATGACCCAGGGGTTGTCGATGTGGGGAGGGTGGGGCCACTACTTAGCTATTAATGGAAAATATTGCTTGATTTCATACCATCCACAGTCATCATCTACATTGCGCAAAAGTAGCAACTAACCAAGCTATCTATCTACGAATGCAAGCAGCCTGATGCAAGCAGCCTGATTTTAGTGCACTATGAACGCTGAAAAGTAAACAATGACAAGAAAAATTACCAAACACAATAATTTGCCAGACTTGGTGCAACAAAAATAATAAATTCTTGAGTCTCGAGTTACTTACAGGTTCACGTTTTTGTAGAGGCCAATTGAAACAGTATTGTTTTCCGTAGATTTTTGGGTGGTCCAAGGTTTTAACTGTTTATGATGGTTGTTAGATAACTTGTTAGTGTAATTAGATAGTCCCAAGCCTTATTAAGCATGTCTAAATAAGTGCAGGATTTTTCTTCTTGGACGATTCCATATCCATTCAAACTCTTTGGGTTCAACTCTTTTGTACTTTGGGGTGGGGCTTCTCTTGCATGGATTTGTTTTTCTTAGCAACCCACACTTCAAGAAAGCCAAGTGTAAGTTTCCACCATGTTTAAAAAGATGGAGTAAGCCATCTAATAGTCATTGTGATGAGGATCATTGTGATGAGGTAGTGGTTTTGGAAAGTGGGGTCATTGTGGTAATACACAAATGAATCAATTTGATTTCATGTTTCCGAAGAAACAAACAACTTTGTCCCAAATTTCCCACCTACCCAGAGTGTCTAAATCCAGAGTAGAAATAGTTCTTACATGAAAGCATCTGCAGCTGCCTCCTCTCTTTTCCTGCATTTGAGTAAGTATGTGAAAGTTGGTTGAAAACAAATAATCTCTTTGTTGCTATTTGTGGAGTTTGGTGTCCAACAACAACAAAAGAAAATCATCTAATTAAGACACCAGCACCACCAACAACAACAAAATTGTCAAGCAAAAGCATGCATGTCGCAGAGACCAGAACAAATAGTATGTATATGGACAATGGGAAATGTAAGGAGACATGTGGTGGGGATTCATGCTTGTATGATCGAAGTGTCATAATAATGCTTTTGTCTGCAGTTGTTTACAAAGTGCTTTTCTGTGGGAAAGAGGGGAGGAAAAAAAGCCACAATGATGTTGTGTAAGTACTTGGTGCATTGCCAATTTGGGTCAATGATTGAGGGTTTTGGTTTATTGGGGTTGGGGTTCAGGGGAAGGAAGTCTTGCCCTTCATTTCCAACGCAGAGAGTTTGTCTGTTTGTTATTATTATTAGGCTTGGCTATATAGGAATGATGGAATCTTTTTGATCTCCCTATGTGGCATCTTTTTTTGGGTGCATTTTTAATGTGGGTGGTGCATGATCAGAACTCAACATGTGGCACAGATTGTTATCTTTTTATAACATCACTCACTCATCTGACAAGCAACATGTCTCAAACAAACACTTCAAATCTTAAATTTTAAGGTAAGCTGTACCAATGGGTTTGGACCAAGCATCCTTCACTTTGTGATCACCACTAGTGGTTTTGGGCTGGCCAAGCATGGTTCATTTTGAGTCCAGATGTAACGCTCCAGGTGGCCACGCATCTTCAGTTTTAAGTCCAGCTGTCACTTGTGTTGTAGTTGGGTTCCTTTCAACCTCCATCCTTTGAGGAACCCGCTCCCTCACCTCTTCCATTCCCACTCCCGATCTATTAATTGCTGTTGTTGGTAGTTGAATCATGTTGTCTTTTATTGTGTTGTCTATTATAGACCTTAGTTGTTGTTGGGCTGGCCGTTAGCAATTAAAATACTACTAGTGTCTTTTCTTTCTCCCTTTGAATCACACTTCTTTCTTACACTTCTTAAAATACAACTAGTGTCTTTTCTTTCTCCCTTTGAACGACACTTCTTTCTTACACTTCTAAAAATACAACTAGTGTCTTTTCTTTCTCCCTTTGAACGACACTTCTTTCTTACATGGCTTTCTTCAAGTGTTTGGTCAAATGATTTAACCCTATTAAGTTTGGTAGGTTTACATCATTTGATGACAGCTTACCATAGTCCACACCAAAACAAGCAGCTCAGCACATAATGACTCTGCCCTTTATGGCAGGTTGGAACCAGTGTTAGTCAGTTCTTGACTCTCTTTTTTCACGAAGTACATCCAATTTCAGTTCTGGTTTAGAACAGTTTTGGGTTCTGGTTCCTGTCCTTTGTCTCTTAAAATCTAGTCTTAATTCTCGGTTTTGTTCTTTAAAAAATACATTGTGTTTCTGGTTTTGGTTTTGAAAATCAGACTAGGTGGTTTTGAGTAACCCAGACTGGAACGGATAGTTAACCGTGGGCTAGCCTCTCTGGTCTTTTGAAATAAATAAATTGTAAAAGTATCCCTTCCAATTCTAGGTCAATACATAAATTGAAACTATGAATCCAAATCCAGGTCTGGTTTTTCCAAACAAAAACAAAATTCAGTTTCAATTCTAGAACTAGTTCTCAAAACTCAGACCTGATTCTAGTTGGGTTTTACTAATCAAAACTGAAATTAGCAATCCTAACCCTCCAAACTGTGTATTTCTCCAACACTACTTCAAACTTCAAACTAAATAATTTCCCTCCTACTAGATTTAGAACTTCTCATCTAGATTCCTGGCACATGCAAAATTATATGGGACGTGTCTATCCATCAATGATATGCACATATGATGATATTCCTAATGTCACTCATACATTGGGTGAAGCTTGAGCCAAAAAAATTGTGTCCAATTCTTACACTAATGTGTAATCTCTTCCCTACGGGGCAGAGCCAACAAAACAATATACACACACATTTACATACATACAAGACTTGGATGCTGAGAATAGTAGAAAAGGTTAGCGTGCTCAAATTGACAAGCTCCACTCATATCATTGTAACAATGCAAAGTCTCTTCCCTCTTTAATTGACAATTACTCGAAATGTTGTGCTGGCATTTGCACAACACAAGGGAACAAATAAGTTGCATTTTTAGATACATGGGTTGGATCTGAGTAAAGGGTATGAAGGAAAAACTGAATATATGCCATCTTAAAATTCATATATGGCTGTATGTATATAAGTGTTGGCCTTTTCTTCTGTTTTATTTTCTTGGTTTTGAACTCGTGTTGGTTGGTTTTGGAATTTCATCTGGGTTTGGGTTTTGGTCTAGATCTGGATTCGTGTCTAAGAATTGAACCCAACAAGTTACATGGACTCCAAACTGGTAAAGAATTGGACCTGGAAGTTTGACATGGGTTCTAACTTTTTTAAAAATCATGAATCTGGACCTGACCAACAATCAGACTATATGGGTTTTAAGGTTCTTTTACAAGGTTTGGTTCTTAGGGTTAGGTAGGGGCTAATGTTTAGGATTAATTAGTGTTTAAGATTTTGGGTTGTAGGTCTTATGTCTAAGTTGTAAGGTTCTAGGATCATAGTTCCTAGCTTTAGTCTTTAATATGTAAGGACATCTCCAATGGTATCATTAAAATGACCTTTATAAAAATATGTTGTGATGTTCTTAGGGTTGTTCCTTATATTGGATAGAGGCCCAAATAGGGCCCATGTAGGTGAATACCATGGTTGACTAATTATTCCATATATTGTTCCTTATTATTTTGGGAATAGGTTGAGGAACAATCTCTAGAACTTTGGGAACCCATTGAGAATTTTCAAAAACACCACATGAACATCATGAGCACCTTTTGGGAATGTTGTGGGAACACTTTGGAAACACCAAAATCCAAAAAACTTAAAATTGTTTAAAAATAAACTTTTGAACCATCCCAAAGAACAAGTTGGAGCCAACCCCAATGTAAACTTGGAATCAAAGGTTCTTATAAAGATTAAACACATCAAATTTAACCTGGCCCTAGAATTTACAAGTTTTAATTTCTAAAACTATTCCTTAGACCCAAAATCATGGGGCCATATGTTTTTTGAAAAAAAATTAGACTTATATTGATAGTTCTTGAAAACCAAAGAACCAACGGACATTGTTTTGAACTTTCCTTATGCCTTTGCATTAAACTCTTATTTGCTAGGTTCTTCAAGTGTGGGTTTGAGCTCCATTCTTCATATTTATGAACCTTGCAATTTTGATTTTGACATTTTTTTCAAATTCAAGAACATTTTATCTCACTTCAAAAACCTAGTTTAGGTTCATGCACACACTCCTTAAGACTACATACAATTGTAAGTATGGAGATTTATACCAAATAAAATTTGGGGATGCATAGAAATGAAATTTTATAAGTGATTATATCCAATCAATCGCTTATAATATTAGCTTATGTGCCAACTTTTCAAAAACGTTTAGCATGCTAAATTACCTTAAGAACCTACAAATGTGTTCAAATTATCTAGGTTTCAATTTCTATTTTGATAATATTTGTAACAAGAGACAAGTTCCACAATTTAGTTCTTGTGTTAATTCTACAAAAAGAATGTTGGTTTATGCCCAAGTCATAAGAACCTCAATCCCTTGGGTTTAAAATTCCAAACTAGGGAATCAACCAATGTACCAATGTTGGTGGGTTATTGAAAATATTTGGTTATTGACCCAAGTATTGATAACCTACTACTTGACCATTGATTTTTGTAAAATGGTAGAAAACCTACCTGCCTAGTACATATCATTCCTTTATGGGCTATATTGAATTTTCAAAATTTAATGACCTACCAAACAATGTTTTTTTTTCCAATTTTGTGATGTTGCTCAAGAGGTGATCATCCATAATTATATTTAACCAAGTTTAATAATATTTGAAATATGGAAGTAGGAAATGTTAAACACCTTTTCATATTTTAGGCAATGTGACTTTATAGAGATTTAAATAATATAAATTCGTTTTTTTGTCAAGGTTTTGCTAAAAAATAAGGAATTTGACGCACTCCCAAGTCCCAGGTTGAACCCACTTGAAGGTCCAACTATGTAGAGTTGCGGAAAGTTAGGACTCAGAAGGCTCTTTCGACTTCCATCACTATAGAGAGGTAGAAGGGCGTGCTAGAAGTCTCGAGATTAGACTAGGAAGAGGGACTAGTAGATCAAGCTTGAATCTACATCCAAAACAAACCACAAAGTGGTTAGTTCACATTCGGGAACACCCTTGGGTGTTGAGACAAGCCACGGGCACTTTGATTCACATGATTCACCACGGCTCGGACTCGGGGGAAGCCACCACCTTCCCCCATATAGTATTCTCTGCAGCTCCCCACGGGAGTTGCATCCGAATGGTACATTTTCCCGAGACTCCCAAGTTGGAGTTCCGAAATTGTCCCAAAATTATCCCAGTTGGAGTCCTGGGACTTTGGGAGCTCATAACTCTCAACTGCTGAGTCTGATTACAACAAGGTTTGAACCAAAGTTATAGCCCTTGTCAAGATCTTTCCAACTCCGTGTTGCACTCTCAATTCGGAGGTTGGAAAGAGGTCGATTCTAGACTTGTAATGGTCGGAAGTCAAATTGCCAGTTTGACTCCCGCCCCTTCTTTTGCCCATAACTTGAGCTGCAGATGTCTAAATGACCAATGCGAGGCCATTTTCGATATCTACGCTTCAAGACCTTTCCAATGACATCAAAAACATCCCAATGCAATGTGTTTTGGTCCCTGCTGTTGAACTCTACACATTCGGGAGTCTTGGAGGACCCCAAATCCCCAACTTTGGGAGTGGGAGTTTCATCCTCCCACTTCACCCAAAGTGGGGTTGCGACAGTAATTGTGACAAAATATTCTTTTTAAATGGAAAAAGTTTGCTACCAACGATGCTACCCAAATGATTGGAATTTCATCCAACTAGGTTATCAATTCTAAAACCCTAAACATGTTTATGATAGAAAAAAAGAAAAAGAATTAAGATCAAATATCTTTAAAAAAACGTTATAACCTACCCTACCTAGGTATTATAATTGTTAATTCTCAATGCAAGTATTTGAAAACTAACCCTTATGCATAACCAATGGTTATCATTGTGAAAATTAATTGCCAAGTAAATTGATAACCAAAAGTGTTACTTTTGAAATTGGTAACCAATATTGGGTTTTAATTTGTTTAAATTGATATTAATACCTTGTGTCAATGAGGTTTTTTCAAATTTCAAAGGTTGTATCATTGGTTAGCATCTTAAGAAGGATTTAACACTGAATTGAGATGTTTTTGAAACATGTTCAAATGGTAAAAATAACTAGTTTAAAAATTACTACCAAATCAATAAATAGAGTACAAATGTGCAAAAAAAATTCAAAAAAAAACTCAAATTTTGATGATTTAAAAAATATATATTGTGACAAAATATTCACATTTTCTTTTCACATTTTGGAAAATTTCCCCAAAAAAAAAACCTCATGTGATTCAAAAATAAAATAAATAATGGGCTAATTTTGAAGAAATAACTAACCAACCACCAAGATTATTATATACCAATGGGTTTATCCCAATGTCAAGTAGGTATCAAAAATGAAATGAAAACCAACACAGACTTTAGACTAGTTCTCATGAAAAAAAAAAATTGGATATCGTTGTAATCTAATTCACAAGGTGAACATTTCCCTTCTCCCCACCAATGCACAGGATAAATGGATAGTACTCCACAAAATAGTGCAAACTCAAAGTTGTTGGGCCTATTTTGACTCACCAACCCAAACAACACATTGAAAAACAAAAGTGATTCAACATCCATATAAATATCTACTTGCTTTCAAATCCTTAGAAAAGGAAAGAGGAAAAATACCCAGCAAGTTTTTCCAAACAACATTGAATATGGGTTTAGGGTTTTAGGTTGTAATTTTACACCAAGTTTAACTCACTTGTATGCTTCTAGTGTATTATATGCTTGCCTAATGCCTTGTTGAATGGTTGGCTTAAACATGTGAATAACACAGTTGAAGTGGGTGGGCTGAATAATTCATGTTCACCTCCCAATATAGCAAACCCCAATATGCACATAAACATTTCATCTCATTGCTTTTCAATGGCCTTTTTGCCCCCAACATATTTCTTGTAACCATCCATTCTTTTGTTATGTGGGCTTGTTTTCTCACTTCAACAACTATTATTATATCTAGCCTCCCCTTTGACTCCTCATGGCCATTAAAATGTTGAACATTGTGATGAATTTTGTATGGGTGATTTTGATTCAACCACCTCTGGTTTTCTTCAAATACTACCTTTCCCAATTCCTTTGACCTTCGACTAGTTGTCCCTAATCCACATGGAGGGCATGTTTTGTGACCTTGATGTTGGCATCCAAAAACTAGGTTGTACCCTAGAAAATCATGAATTGTCCACATCAATATGGCTTTTTTAAAAATTGCCTTCTACCTATAGGTTGTAGTATGTCAAGCCCATTAACCCCCTCCCCAAACGGGTTCACCCCATCTATGGCCAAACTTAGTGTTACATTTCTAGGTTTAGTTGCAAAATCAGGCCATGTATTATATATCAATGTGTTGCCACGTTTTGTTGTTAGGCACATGATAAACTTTCCCATCTATGCTCTTGTTTCTAGCATGCCATGTCATCATTTTTATGTGTGCCGAACTTGGTACATACATAGCAATCAAAGAGTTAAGTGGAAATGCCACACAACTTTTTATGGAACAAGAGATTTGCCAAATTTCTTGTACCAAATAGCCTTGCACTTTGGACAAGCCTCCAATGTTTCATACTATTTCCAAAATATAATGCACCCATTCACACATGCATGGATGTGCTTGTAATCTAGGCCTACTTTCCTAATAAGACTCTTAGCTACATACATGCTAGGTAGCAAAAGGTTATCCTTTGGTAGTAGGTGCCTATGAAGGAGTGCTAATAACTCATCCACAAACTTGTTGGATAGACCATGTATTGTGCAAACATTGATCAACAATAATGTTGATGCTAACTTTGTGCATTTTGCACCATTGTATAAAGGCTGACATGCTTCCAGTAAATAATTGGCCTCAACTTAAATGTCATCATCACCTTCTACTAATGGTGCCCCTGTTTCATCTGGTCCCATGTCATTGTCCACACCCCCCTATCCCCTATCATGGTTATGCTAGTTAGGCATGCTTTCAGGCAATGTTGTTAACTTTTCCATGATCTTAATGGCATTCTACACCATGCCCACTACTTCCATTCCCTCTACATTATGGTCCAAAGACAAGCTTGCAACCCTCTCACCTCCATGTTCTTCCTCTAGCATTTGGAATAGGCCATCCAAAAATTGGTTCACATTCACAACCTCATCCATTACCTCCACCTCCACCTTTGTTTACATTGGGTTTACTGTTGCCCTACTTGTTTCAACCCACTTTTCATCATAGTGGTTAGTTGGGCTTGGGCCTTTCCACACTTTAAATAATGGATGCCTCTAGTTTGGGATTAAATGGTTTCTAATTGTGCCAAATAAAACCAGTCAACCCCTTCTTTCACATTTGGCACATGGACACCTCATCTTGTCCACCCCATGTTGTGTGGCCCATGTGAACTTTCACTTCCACAACTTGTCATCCCTTGCTTTTTGCCTTCTTAGGTCATCCAAAGGCATTAGCATTATGTCTTCCCTCATAGCCATAAACAAACCCCACATAAATTTGTCTATTGTGCATATAAATTGGTTTTTTCACAATGAGTTCATTTCACCCATGTTAATATTGGTCCAAATGACCCATGGAAGTAAGTGCCACTAATAGAGCATGTTAAACACAAGATAATTGCAGAGTTGTCTCATCATTCATTGCAAAGCTACTTTCATCTTTGACATGTGTACAAAGGTTTGATGACCAACCCATCTATTGACTAGGGTGTGGTAATGCATGCAAGGAAATGTTCTAGGTCACCTACTGGCATAAAATGACCACATGGTACATCGGCCACCTCTGAATTTCGCGATAAAGATGGCTTGCAAGTTGAGTTGCTTCCATCAAAGTTTCTTGTGTCCACTTGCGCCAACAAGCTCATGTATACCAAGCTCCATTCATAATGAGTCCATGCCTACACCATTTTCATGATGAAAGCTGCTAGTTGCAAATTACACCAATAGAAAAATGTGTAAGTCATTGCACCATAGACTTCAACCTTCTTTTAGGCTCAACTCATAAGCACTACTATATCACCAAGATCACACCTTTTTCTTGGGTTGTATGAATTGAAAATGAACACAATGTTTCACATCCACTTTTTTTAACAAAAGATCATGGCGGCCAATTCTATCATTTGATTGTAAGGTGGCCATTTTAGATTTATAAATTAGGTTTGATTTAGACTAGCAAGTTCCATAGGAAGTGGAACTTAGCTTGCCCCTAAAGACAAATGAAAGGGAATGGCCTAGGTCTAGAGAAGCACAATTCAAACAAGTCTATATGCAAGTTTGAATATTGAAATTTTTTGTTGACTTGGAGTAGACATTGTCGAAATTTCAAACACCACCTATCATGTATGTATATGTACATATATATGAGAATGTTGTAGAAAAATGTTTGGGGTTGTGGTCCCATTTATTCTATAACTTTCTCCTACTTTTGATTATACAACCATCAACCCTAACATATGGGAAACTAAATCCACCAATTGGCTACCAAATATACATTTATGAATACACAATCACTTAGGAAATATGGCTTGTGTGGTCCTACTTGTAGCTCTTTACAATAAATGTTCCCACCACTCATACAAAGTTTTTGTCGACTAAATGCCATGCCTTACCAGTGGGTGGTTTTTGCATTAATGCAAATATCAAGTGATTTCCTTTAGATGCCAAATTTATAGCACACCATTGACTTAACGTCAAAAATCTAAATTTCATTTATGAGCATTGTGTCTCATCTTTAAGGGAAAAAAACACAATAACAAGTCATTTCATTCATGCAACGGTCACATTTTCACATTAATGAAACCACTATAGCGATCTCCATAATGATCCATAACTGCCAATCTAAACTAATTATTTTTTCCTCATCAAAATGTCACAAGTTCCTAATCCTAACTTATGGGTAATATGATTCAATTACAACATTAATTGCATCATCAACATTAACAATGCTAACAAATGTTGCACTCATTATTGGGTTACATGTCTAACCTTGTGATCTTGTAGGGTTTAACTTGGGCAAGCATTCAAGTAACTCCAAAATTTGGCTTTAGGTGTAGGACACATTAAGAGATGTTTTGCCATTGCTAAACTATATTGGAACTAGCTCATTGCTCTCCCACCTACATTCTCATCGACTGGTCGTAATTTGAGCATCATCAAATCTAAGTTGCCACATTGGGTTCATCATGGTCAACCAAATTGCTTTATGCCAATTTAATGCATGGCTTGTTGTTTGCCATATTTGTTAGACAAAGACAGAAGTTGTTATGTAGCATATTGGGTGCATGTGATTATGCCCACCCCTTGCTTAAAGTATGCAGGTGCTCAGCTAAATCAACTACATGAAGACTTGCAATGTTCTGTAATCAATATAATCCCCATCCCATTAGAGGCTGTAGAGTAAAGACAACTAGATGGATCGGAAAGATGATTGTAGTTTCAACAACTACAATATTACAATTGCAACATATGGTTCAATATATGGGCGCTTCCAAGATTGTTCAGGGTTGTCCTAGAAGAGTGACCCATGCACATATGTTTACAATGCAACTCCCTTTAAGCATTCATAAATAGACAAGCCATTAACAATGCATGGCCCAAGACTATGTTTTAGACTTGTATTCCAATGAACACATTCCACCATAGACTATTGCAATGTTGTGTTCACTATAGAAGGCCTACTTATTTGTTTTACAAAGTGCATGGGAAGGGTCATCCATGTGAGTTTTTTGTTAGTGCCTTGATGCACACATGAATTTTGACCTTAGTTCAAAGGTGATGAACAACCACCTTTTATTGTTTGATGTAAGTAGGTATGCAAGATTAGACTAACCCTAAACCTTATATTCTAAACCCATAGAAGTAAAATAAAAAATTACATGGTCTGGGTTTAAGCCATGCCTTGCAACATATGAGTTGTTCCACTTAGGACTTGGGTTGCCTTGTGAGAAAATAAAGAACATTGGTGGGAAATTGATATAACACTACAGGATCTTTGCACTTCTACTTATTGTTGATTTAATAATGGCTTATGGTAGCAAATGTTGTCCCTCTCAAAAGTGAAAGAGGGCCCATAAGATGCACTCACTAATCCATGTTCCACATCATGTCAAGGTGCCTAATCACACCCTCCCATAGGCTAGTTTAAGTGGCAGTATCACCTAGTGATTCCATGACTAGGCATCTACATCATTAATGGTTGTGACTAACCTATCAAAGTTGCCTCCCAACCATGAGTTCATGGTGGTGGACAAAGACCCATCTGCTACTACTTGTGAAGCCACAACCTTTCCAATGTAATCCTTGGCCTCAAATCATCATCATGTTCACCCCATTAGTTTATGGGAAGGCCCACACAAATCAAAGCAAATGTTAACATAATTTTCCCTTCATTCTAGTTGTGTATCCTTCACCATTTATGTTGCACCTTAACCATGAATTAGATAGTTAAAAAACCTTGTTAACTTTACCAAATCCCATTGAAGATTGTCAACTTAACAAAATCCCAATTTCATAAGATATGCATGGAGGGTTCATGTCATGGAAACATACTGATAAGGAATACTTGACACATCAAAAACTCTAGGTTATATTTGTATCTTGTTATTCCTATCACAACAAATGAGTATAGTTTAAGAACAAGGGACTTCTCCACATTTGTGCACTTGCTTCACCACACAGTGACAATATGTAACCCTAGTTTGCCCTATTGATATCCCACATTCGCTACTTGACTAATAGATGACATTGTCCATAATAGCCAAGTTGGAGCTTTGCAATGCCCAAAATTTGAACAAGCATTGCATGAGAAACACTATGAGACAAATCCAAATGTCAAGACAATGAAGTTGGTATCATTGAAGTTTGGTGCACATAATCTCAACCCACCCAAACCTAGTTTATACAATGGTACACCCAACATACAAAACCAACTCGAAATAATATTTAACCATCTTGGATCAGTGGTCTTGATTGGTGTTTCATGTGAAAGGCCCATAGAAAGGAAGTGTTGTCACGTTCGAACTGAAGATTGTACCCTTGTTGACTATGCTTGACGAACAACTTTTGGAGTCGTTTTGCTCCTCATTGCTTTGGGCTAAACATTTGTGAGCCTGTAATTTTCTAGTTCACACTCTCCTAGTGGTTAAGGGTGAACATTTGTGAACCTGCAATTTTATAGTTCAGGCTCTTCCATGGTAGTGTTTAGTGCTTGAACGGCAAACCCTAGCTTCACATTGTGCACTAAAGGTTGAACACCAATATTTTCTTCATTATCAAGCTCTGCACTCAAACAAGCCACAAGGTTTACCCTTTACATCAACCAAAAGCCTCCTCTCCTATACCTAGTTGGATACCCTGTGTTTCAAACCATAAATATCATAAGCCCTATCCCTAATCTTGTAAACCTACTTGCCTTAATCTATAAATTATCTAAGGCAGAATACTAATGTTGGAGATGTTGACAAGTAACTCAATCACATTGGCATAGTTTCTTTAGAATTCATAACTCGATTTCCAGTGAATATGCAATACGAGGTGGGTATTGTTTCTCATCAATTGTAGTTGGTCAATCAACACAAAGTAACATAATATTATTGTTGGTGGTGTGGAAACTCACACTAAAGCAATTCAAGCAAACTCTTTATATGAAACTATTGTTTTTATGGGTCACTTGTGCTCTCAACACTCCAACCTTTCTATACATCATGGGCAAGACATGAAGATAACTGTAGGATTGTCATAGCACCTGGAAATTTGAACACAAACTAATATTCAATCATCTTGAACTCTAGACTTAGTGGACCTCCTTTCTCTACAAGTATTCATGCTTAGTCATAATGCCATTGGCAACTCCTTGTCAATGCAAGGAGTAATTCAAATATTGCAATTGTGATGGAGATTTGACATATCTGACATGGCAACATAATGACTAGTGGAGAGTCTTTGCTTCCTAATTGAATATTTATATGGATCATGTCTTATATATTAATGTTTAAATGGAGTGAAGCTAGCATATGCATTTATTCAACCAGTTGACAATTGTATAAAAAATGCATAAGGAAATGAATAATTTTAGTCAAAGTTGATATTCAAATTGTAAGGTTTAATTAAGGTGAGAACGTTCAACCCTTGAACAAGGTTATTAAAAATTATGTGATGTGCCCATTTTATGTTAATTGTCACATTGATGTCCATTTAAATATGTTGGTTTTGTCTATTAGGTCGAACACAAACATTTTTTTCCCACTTAATTAGCCTTTTTGGATGCATGGTGATTGAATACGGTTTCTATGATTATATTGTTTGTTGACCTAATTTCAATGATTGAAACTTTCTGATCGTCACAATTTTGGCAATTAAACTTTTTATGGCTACTACATGTTATATGTGAAAGGTTCAACAATTGGTACCCATTTAATCTATAATGACCAAAATGGATTTCAATCATTCAAAAAAAATGGATTGTTCTCCACCATTAATGTATATCACAAATTTACAAGTTTCATGGTTTCATTCCAAATGTGTGCAAAATCTGTTATTTCATAAGTTCATATTATTTAAACATGAATGTCATGCATTGTTTAAACATGGAAGTCATGTGCATGATTTTTGTGTGTAAACATACATAGACATACAACATTTGGGTCAAAAAAATATGAACAAACATATGACACTCGTGTCTAAACAATGCACATGACATCAATATTCAAACAATACAAATGGATAAATGAAATTTGTATCTATACCATACGAACCTATGAAAACAAAATTTCACAAAACTATAATTGCCAATTTGTAACCCATGAAGTTTGTGATGTAGTGACCAAATTTGGGCCATTTTTTGGTTGCCAATTGACAAGTGTTTTTAATAATTAATAATCAATCATGGGTTTCTATTTAAGATTAAAAATTAATTTGAATCATAGTTGGGAAAATATTAACTTTCAAAAAAAAATTGATCAACCCAATTTGTTAATGTTGGGTAATAATAATTGAAGCATGCATTTTAAATTCACTTTCTCCTTTCAAGTGTGTTGGCTTTGTGTTTTTTCACAAGCAATGATTGCCATATACCTTGGGGAAAAAATGTGAAACATGTATGGGTGCATGAAGTTTTAAATCCTCATCATATTGTAGCTACAATTGGTGCTAAATTTTATTTGAAATTTTCAAGGTGTAATTGAACTTTGTCATTATACATTATTTTCCTTAATCAAAATTTTTATGTGTTTTTTCAATGGAAGGTAAGTGAAACATGTTAGAGCCATGGTACTTGATGATTATGGATAAGTTGGGTAAGGTGGAATGTAAGTTTTGCAACAATTTACCATTTCATATTGAAAGGATATTTAAATGTTTTTACAATTGGGCTATTAACTCATGGTACTGAAAAGTTTGGAATTGCAATGTGTTCAAGGGCATGGACACAAAATTAAAGAATAATTTTCCAAGTGTGAAAATTGTCCTTAGACCCTTAATGACACATTTGCCAAGTATGAAAATTGTCTTTAAACCCTTAATGACACATTTGCCAAGTGTGAAAATTTTCCTTAAACCTTTTATGACACAACTGTATTAGCCCCTAACATGCCACTAAAGAACATGGCCATTGAAATGTTGAGCCCTTCTATGAAGGGAAAATCTACTTCAACTTCTCAAATGGAAAAGGTCAAATTTACACCCCACCTACAAACAACATAAAGGGTCCTAATAGATCCATGAATAACAACACCTAAACATTTTGAATAGTTTCATTACAAAAGGGATTGAATTTAACAAAAGAATAGGAGTTGGACAAGAAGTGGGTGATTTTTTTAATGAAACAAACAACCCTTTCAATGTTACATGACATTTGACATTCATAAAAGTTATGAAAGCAACCTTAAAGTCTTGAACCTACTACAAATTCGCATCATACTACGGATTGCATACAAATTTATTAAAGTAATCCAAGGTTGATATGTCCAAACATGTTGCTAAAAAGATGTGAAATTCCATTCACAAGTATGGAACCACCACCTATTGTGATGGTTGGGACATTGTTATAAGGCGTCCATTGTTGAACATGATGTTTACTTGTCCTAATGTGGATGTATTCTTAAATTGCATCACCACAATGGGGGAACGTAAAGATGCCCACACATGTAATACATTAGTTGGATACAATGAAACTATTGGAATGTTGGATAACATTCTTCAAATTTGTACAAACAATGTTTCAAAATAAGAAATGCAATTGAACTTTTGACTTGTCATTTTCCAAGCCTTTATTTTAAAGGTTGTGTAACTCATTGTTTGAACCTACTACTAAAAGATTGCAAAAATAAACGAATTGTGAAAAGGAGAAAGCCATTGCTTATTGCATACAACACCACCATGTACCATTCAAAATCTTTTGTCATTACAAAACCAACCTGATGTTTCAAAACCTTATCAAGATGTGATTTGCAACCAAATTTCTAATGATTGCATGATTATTCAAGGTGAAATGTGTTATTGAACAAACTATCATCAATCTTGAATGGACAACCTTTGTCAACACATTGTGTAACATCCATTGACACAAGTCTTTCACCAAGGTGAGATATGTTTGAACCAACATAAAGACAAGTTGTGGGATATTTATGTCAACTTTATGCACATTGGTGGAACCAATTCTAGGCGTTGTTTTTCTGCTTCATTTGCCTTCATTTTTACTTCCATTAATTTTTTAATTTATGGGTAGCCTCATGCTTTAGAACTTGAATCTTTCTTTCAGTCATGTTCAATTGTTTTTGCAATACATTATGTTCCAACTCCACTTCATGCAATGTGGCTTGCATTGTCCCTAATCCCTTTTGTAATGTTTTTCAAAAAAATCCTAAAATCTCAACCTTCAAGTTTGCCTTCTTAAAATATAAAAGTGGCCTTAGTGTGTTTTCCCCCTCCATGTGCCTTGTTTGGCACATTCTCATATCAAATGGACCCTTGAGTAAGTGTTCCTCCAAATACACTACAAATCTGGGTGGAGGCTTTTAGGTGTAGGATAAGGACCTACAGAATGAGGGCCCTGACATGAGGCAAGAGCCAAGCACAGGACCTGAATCCCTTGAATTGACCCATTTGAGTTCCTTACATGGTGTAAAGATCAAATAAGAATTTTAATAGTTGTGATTTGGTTTGAGAAGGAACCTCATGCTATTCAATTTTGAGGAACCTTAATTTTGTGTCTCAATAATACACAAATAGAAATATTGACAAGGGTATAATGCACCCTCTCCATACGCTACAAACTTTCTTACTAGTTCTTTACAAATTGTGGCTTGTGCCATTGGCCCAAGTGTGAACACATTGAGAGTTCAACTGATTTTTCTTTCCAAACCCAATTCTTGCAATTTGTATAACAACAAAATCCATTCAAAAATCAATATCTTCCAGACTTTTTAACTCTGAAAACCGTGACATAAAACTCCATTCAATCTGACGTGTAGTCGGCGGTCCAGTAACACCAAGAAGGTCCCCCAAATTCCAATACAGTTTTCAGTTTTGATTTTATTTTATTTTCATTGACAAAATGGTTCAATAATCAATAGCTTCCACACTGTAGCTCCAAACAGTCTCAAACCAAGTTTCTGCGAGTCTTCTCATTGAGAGCTTTCAGAAGATACCAAGAGCATGACATGAAGCACCCTGGTTCGGGAGATCTCAATATGACAAAACAAAACAAACTACCTTGCTTCATACATAGATATTAGGTAGCCTAGCCTCCACAATCTTCAACTTTTGCTATTAATTACCATGATAGATAAGCAACACATAGTTATCAGCATGTTTTAGTGAGGTTATAAAAGTCTTACTATCCCATGAAAGTAAAGCATGCAAGTGGGTGGGGTTTGAGTATTTTTCTGAAAAACATACAATGGGCTGGCCTAGAAGAACTCCTTTTTGTGAAGGAGATGTTGTATCAAATTGTCCACATGAAAAACCCTTGTGGCCGACTATAACTACACTTAAACATGTCCTTTAAATGTTGAGAAACAAATTGCATCAAGACTTTAAGATGAAAGTGATGCCATTTTTTGCCTGTTAGTTACATTAATGGAGCTTGAAGATTTACAATTTTCATTGCTTAAATCAAATAGTTCAACAATTTCAACAATTTTGATGGTGCAAATTTGAGTGAAAGGTATATGATTTTGGCTCCTATACAAGTCTTATGCTATTTCATCATTTGGTAGTTATCTTGTTGGCTTTTGTTTTGATGATTTTTTTGCATGTTCATTTTGCTTGCATTCACCACTAGAAAAGATGGGTCTATTTCATCAACCAAATTCACTTGGGGTTTTAAAAGTGAACTAGGACATTCATTTTGCCTTGGGTTAAATTTGAATCACTATATGGTAGTCTTTTTCACTTTTAATCAAAGTAATAATTCACAAGTATTATGTTTTTAATTAAAGTTATTACTGTGAACATGGATAAAAATTTATAGTTAGTCATTTAATTATATATTGCAATTATTATGTGAAAAATTACATGATTTTTTAAGGAATTTTCTTGTTAAATAAAGGATTCTTACATGCAATTAAAAAAAAGTGATATCTTTTTATTGTGCCTTTTCATTCAATAAAATGATTATAATTAATATACTATTTATCTGAATATTAAATATTATTATTTATTATATTTCTATTAAGCAAAATCCTTATGTATATATATATATATATTGTTAGTACATTATATAACATTGAGAATTAAATTTTTAATATAATATAGTAGGTTTTGGAGACAAAATATAGAATAATTTTGTAATTTAATATTTAATACTAAATGTACTAATGGAATTTTTTCTTGACAAAATGTGTTTAAAAGTGTTATTAAATAACAAAATTCAAGTGTGTTTTCTTGCAAATGATTTGAAATTTGGTATGTTATTTTATGCATGTGTAGACCCTTTTTTTAAAATCAAAAAATAATTTTCATGTGTATTATTTGAGCAAAATATGGCCAAAAAAAATGCATGTTGAAGTTTGGATTTGAGAAAATTTTAGTATAAAAATGATAAATTTAACTCTTTAAATAATACTATTCTATGTCGTAAATGGTGGGAAGGGCACTGCCTTCTATCTTTGGAGACCCAAGGTTCAAACCATGATATCAATCATCATATATATGGCATACATGAGGTGAATTGAATTGTCCAAGGCTTTTATTTTATATCTAGCCATTATATTCTTTTAATTACAGCCATTGGATAACCTAGTACAATTACTTAAGGTCTGTATCACTGGATTAGACTAAAACTTTCTAGATCTTGGGCATCAAATCTAGGTTTCCAATTGCTAAATGCCAAGTTCCTAATTTTTAGACCTAAAACTATGAGGTTAACCAAGAAACATAAACTCCAAAACTAAGTCGTGGGTGCATTGATTTTGTTGATGTTGTTGTTTTCTAAACAAATTTCAACCATCTAATTAATCAAAAAAAATTTAAAGCCCTCACTTATTTCTACTTGTTTTTTCTATTTGTCACATTTGCCAAGACTTGTGCTCTTTCTTCTCAGTCTTGAAATTATATATTTTCTTAAGTTCATTTTGTCAAGGTGACATGCAGGTCCTCTAATAATTCTGTAGTTCATTTGCAAATGAGTTGTGCTACACAATATATCCCTACCCTCGCCATTAAGTTTGTTTGGTGCTTCGCAAATTTCTTTAGCCATGCAAGTTTGTGCCTTGTAGTTACATAGCTTTGTATTTGTTTTCACATTTTAAGCTTTCATACATTTCATTTTGGCACATCAATTTGTAACTTCTTTCCTCTTTCTTATGATTTTTTTCAGCATTGTATTCTCTTTACAACATATTGTTGCAATAGGAATTTTTTAATTTTTTGCTTCAATTTTTTTCCCAATGGTTGTCACCCTTGTCATTGTATATATTTTTTTGCTTTGTTTTTCATCTTTTCTTCTTTCATGTCTTAATGTCCTCATTTTTCTATTTGTTTTTTTTCTTCTATTAGAAGTTTATTGAATATAGCAAAAGTCAAATAGGTTGTATTGCACATCCATATGGAATTTGCTTTGATCCCATTTTTGTCCAATAATTCTTGAGTATGTTCTATTTGTCCATTCTATTTTTCTTGTTTGCAAGTTCTCTTTTGTTGCATTCCCTTTACGACAATGGTCTATTTTGCAAGTTGATTGCATTTGACAAGCTAATTTGTGGAAAATGGTTACATGCAATTGAGACTCTTTTCAATTGTAAAAAAATCAACATTGTATTATCATGTAACCTTTGAGATAAGACACACCGTATGAGTTATACTCAACATTTTTTTTCAAGGTTAAAATTTCATATCATTTGTCATTCCACTTTGCCATTAACGTAAATGACTACAACTTTGATAATACCATTTCCATTGTTCTTTATTCTATGCATATTCTACTTTTTTAATTTTTATTTTCGGAAGTAAATACATGTGCATTTTAATCTTGATTTTACTTTGAGCTCCTCAAAGATGAAGAAAATTTCAAAAAGATGCTAAAAGAAGTTTCTGGAAATTCCTTTACATTGGGTAAGGCCTAAGGACAAGGGTGTAACTAGAATTCAGAATTTAGCAGCCAAGGGTAGGACCCGAATTCTGGTTATGTCCCAAACCTCAAGTCTTACTGTACACTGAAGAGATATCAAGATTGGAACTTAAAGTTCTTTGATTTTGAAAATTTTCAAAAATTCAAAGCTGGAGGTTATAACAAAATCAAGGAACTTTCACACACTGGAAGAAACCTTAAGGTCCAACAGTTTGAATACAAATGGGTTCCAAATCTTTGCATGTACAAAGGCATTCCATATTAGATTTGTGGTATAAGATAGCTTGGTCCTGGAACCCAATTGCAACTCATCATCTAATTGGTTTAGTAGATTCTAGTAGAGGGTGAGAGATGATATAATAAAATCTGTCATAATAATGTGTGCATTATTTTGATAAAGAGCATTATGACTAATCTTTTTTCCTTACATAATTTACAACATGAGAATATAGCAATGGTCTTGGAAGACTGAAAAGTGATAATCTACTTGATTAATAAATTCTAAGTTTCAGATCAGATCAGATTTGTGGTTGCATTTTGCCCATTCTTATGGAATTTATGTTTCTTCTAGCAATCACATCCCCCTGCATTTGTGGTGATGCTGGATCTTTTTGGATATGTCAAAGTTCAATGGTTTTTGTGTTGGAGCAGAGTTTCAAAATGTTCCAGGAATTGACTCAATCCTTTGTGTGGAAGAAATAGAAAATTAAAGAGTTTCAGAATGCCCATGTCAGTATTCAATTTCACCTCTCTCTATCTCTGTGCAAAACAAAGCTTGGGTAGAGTGTGCTCGAAGAGTACAAAAACTTGATTCTTATGTGGTGGTTTCTGGAAGAACACTGAAAATGGTCTACAACCCATTTCATCAAGGCATATCCCACTTGCATTTCCACTCAAAAGTAGTAGCCAACGTTCAGTCATGTTGCCCATACATACCCTGAGTGCTCATCTTCTTATTCCATAAAAGCTTGGCTCTTGTGCAGCAACTCTCAAACTACAGATTGAAATCCAAATATAAAAAATTGTTATCCACTTGTGGCTGTAAACCTCAGAGTTTGATGTGCATGTGCGTTTTTCTGATCTGTTTTTGCAATCTAAATGATGCACTTTCCTTGACTTTGTGGACATTGCATCACATAGCTCACTGAGACTAAAGATGTGTAGAATGATGCAATTTTGCCATGGAGTTGCAACATAATTTGTTCCACACTCCATTCAATGAAATATCAATGGATGTAGAGCTTCAAAAAATTTGCCAACTTCTTTCTTTTCCAACATTTTCTGGCTTGCTGAAGATAGACCAATTGCAATTGCATGCCTGCAGGCTACAAAACAAATTCTGCGGAATTTCATTCCATTTAGAAAATGCCTTGGATGCAAATTTGCAATCAAGTTTTGTGATGTTTTTGAAGTGTTTTTTTGCAACCCCCCTCCCCTTCTTCTGGTGTTGTGGGTGAAGTATATACCATAGTACAAGGGCAGCTTCAACACACATTCTTTGTCAAACAATTAATTAAATTTTAAAGATTTCATGTCGAAAATATAACGTATTCCAATTGATTCTCTATTTCCTTTCACAAAATATTATTCTTAAAGAAAATGGTATTTTTTAATGGAAAATTTCAAATGGAACTTGACCATGAAGATGAAAGGTTATTTCTAATGGAAATGTGTAGTTTGGTAGTTCAACTTTACATACATTCTTTTGCTTCTGTAGGCTTTTTTGAGACTATTACTAAGTGGAATGAAGCTGATTGTAAAATCATGAACTTGACCATGAAGATGAAAGGTTAGATATCTGGTTAGACTCTTAACAGACAACCCCTGTTACTGGTATATGTGCATGGTTATACACTTAGCTAAATAGTAAATGCACACCATACCATGCACAAATTAGTATTCTAGCTACATACCCCTACCCAATTTGGTGTATAATTTCTTTGTATGTTTATTACATGGATATATTAGTGTTTGTGCAGTTCTTTTTTATTTTTTTTGAAAAATTCTGGTTCCAATCCTCACAAAACATTTTGAGAATTGAACTAGTTTTTTTATAAAAAATCCCCATAAAAGAAAACCAATTAAGGTATCAAAATTTTGAAAAAGGAAAATTCAACTAGTTCTTTAAGTGCCAATCTCACAAGTTTGAGACTAGTTGGCTCTCAACGGTGGTTCTCACAAGTCAATTATTTCTTGTAAATTTATTTTATTTTTTAATTACAATTTTTTTAAATCTAAAGAAAATTTAAATAACAAGAAGAGAAGAGTCAAACAATACAACAAGAGGAGTCAAGCAAACAATAAGAAGAGCTTGAACAACAACAAAAGGAGACAATTAAACAAGAAGAATTGAACAACACAACAAAAACAATCAATTAGCAACAAGAGGAACCAACCAACGCAACAAGAAGAGTCAAGTGCAATCAGAGGATTGCACAACAACAAAAGGAATTTGACCATCATAACAAAAGGATTCAATCAACAACAAAAAGAGCTACCCACCAACAAGAGAAACTAAACAACACAAGAAGAGCTGAACAAGACAAAAAAATGCAACTTACAAAGTCATAAAGCACCAACCTTTAACCCACAAAACAAATTGACTAACATAATTGAAGCCCAAGTTTTCTATGTTGTTTTTTAAAAATGAAGAAAAATGAAAAAGAAAACTCGGCTTTAAACTCTCAACATTATGGAAGTCTCACCTAAAACCTAAGACCTCATAATTTGTTTCTTTTGGAAACTTAGGATATTTAGTTGATACTAATAATAATCGAAACTATTATAATCATTTGATGACAATTGAAATTGTCTTAGTCATTTGATGGTGACAAAAATTGTTGTAGTTGTTTGATGGTGATTGAAATGGTTGCAATTGTCCAATGGTGATTGAATAGTGGAAAGGGGCAACAACTAAAATGTCATCACAATTTGTCCAATAGTAGCCAAAATGACACCATAGCCAACTAGTGGTGATCAAAATGTCATCACAATTGGTGACCAAATTGAAATATTCGACTTTAATTGCCAGGCAAGTTTTCTTTTTTCCCCCCTTCTTCTTTTTCCTTTTTTTTGGAAAAGGGAGATGGGGGAGGGGGGATCATTTTTCAAGATCTAGAAAGTGGCTTAAGTTTATGAAAATCATCCACAATAATTTTAATCACCTTGGAATAGGTTTGAAGTTGAAGATGGTGATTGAAATATGTTTGGTTGCTACTAAGTTCAATTGTGTCAACGGATGGTGATTGAACCAATCTTGGTCACCATTTGATGGCTTGTTATGCCCTTGATTGTTTTAGTTGTTGGATGGAAATGGAACGAATTTGTTTACCATGATTTTGGTTAATTGTTCAAGAGCTAGGATTGAAATTCACCCTTTTGGGCTATTGAAACCATGTTTATGTCATTTCAAATGTGTGGGTCGCTTATAAATCTCACGTTTGGTTTATTCTCAATATATATATATTTTTTATGTGTGAGGACTTTGTTTGCTCATAGTAATTGATGCCACACATTCTAAAGAAAATTGGACCCTTTTGGAAGGTGGTGAAGTTCACAACATTTCTTGTGAAAATGATTATGTGTAGGATTCCTTGTTGAACCTTTGGAAGGCCCCAACCCCTACTACATTATTATTCAACCTTAGTAACCTTAAGTGGATTTAAAAGATCCTAACCCCATTAGATTTTGCATAGGTCTACCAACATCCCATAGATTAACATAGATGGATTGTTAATTAGGTAACATGGCAAATGGCGGGGACCATGAAAGTACACTATGCTAGAAATGTCATTCTATGATTAGTTAAAATATTGACTATATTAGTCATTTATGTCATTTGTAGTTAATTTTGACCCATCGTTTATGCCATTTTTAGTCACTTATCCACTTGTAATTGTATAGGATTAGTTATAAAATGACATTTTTGGCATAGTGGTAGTAAAGGGGTATGGGGGGAAAGGGAAAACAACACAATGTAAAATTTGAGGTCCTACAAGACTTAGCCATGCTAGCAAATGATGGATGGTAGAACATAGGTAAACTAGTGACATACACATTGTGTTCTAACTATGTGCAATGGTGCAACATCGAAAGTAAGTACCATTGGCTGACATGAAATCCATCATAAAAATATGCCATTCAATTTATGAGTTGCCAAAATGAACAAATGTTGAAGGTGCACATGACAATGATAAATAGTCTAATATTTGCAAAACACTGAGTGCCTTTGATTATGGCACAAATGGTGTATGCGGAGGTGATGCTTGGGGTTTAAGTTGATTGGAGGACCGTTCTAGGTAGTTGAAGGACTAATGTGATTATGTATCAAACATAAGTGGCTCCACCACATCCCCTAATTAATTTTCTACCAATACCACCAAGGTTAATTGTAACTTCATCAATGGTGGCTATGGAATCACTTGACATTTGAACTCTAACTCCCATGATTATCAACCAAATTGTTGAATGCCCATGGGAAATAAATCCCTTCCATTCCTTGGGCCAACATCTTTGTTAATCTCAAGCACAAATGAGGCCATGGATGGAAACTTAATAGTTCCAGAACAAATGGAGGTGAATTTGGAGGTTGTGGTTGATGCAACTGGAATCGTCACATTCATCGTATGCAATATCGCAAATGAACTGACTAGTATTGAAATGAAAATAACAAGTACATGAAAGATCATAGTCTTGAAAACAAAAATTTCGATATAAATACACAAATACATACACACATGAAGCTTATTGCTACAAAGCCAAATATATGTAGCAATAATGGAGGCGCTCAAGAAAAAAGGAAAGACAGGATGAAACTCAGCTTACCATCAAAATTGATGAAAAAACTAGTCTAACTCTCAGTTAACTCACTTTGTTAAATTTTCATTCCCTATCATGCATTTGATGCCTTATTATGTTGAAATTGACCATTTCGACCCCTTAATTGCGAAACTTTACAGATAACTCTCTTGTAATTCATGTCTGAGAAGTATTTGCACCTGGGTTAACATATATTATGCTGTCACTAGTCATAAATTGAACTAATTTGAAAATTGTTGAAAAATTGAGATTAGACTTCACCCCTTTCGTATGTAGAAACCAATTGAATTGAAAAAGGAAGGACCAATGTGCAACAAAGTATTTGAGTATTCTCCCCTTCAACCCATTTAAACATTACATCTTATTAACTTCCCTAGAAGTTGCTATATTTTGTAAGGGGAGGAGCATGGAGTGGGTTTGTAACATGAAAAAATGATTTCATGTTGACAATTCCTAACTGAACATGTGAAAAAAATATCCATGGAATATGGTGATCAACTTCAAAGGATTGCAAACTCCCAAAAAATTCTCCACATAATTTACTTCCTATTAAAGCGACAAGTACAACATCTACCCTTCACAAATTTATAGTACTTCCCATTTCCAAGTTATTATGCTAATTATCAATGTTTTTACGTTGAATTTTATTTGCAAGACTATTGTCATCCTCTACAAGACAATATCATCCTATCAGAAGGCCATGTTAACTTTTTATTTATTTAGGGTGCAAGTCACAATGATCAAATCAATTAGGAATTAATCATGATAGGTTCATCACAATTATAAAGGTGATGGACTAACACTTTGTGAATGACAACCATAAGGTTCTAATTGCATTTGTTTTTACAAGATCACATTTTTTCTTATGTTACAAGGATAATGATATACCAATGGCATCTATCAATTGTAGTCGTCCTTCTTTCGTTGCCATCGTCATAACGACCCCTAGAAACAATGCAACATGCGAAACTATATCAACTCGAGTGAGATCTTTACTGACGACATTGATCAATGTGCGAATGTCATTAATCAAAAAACACAATGTCAACCTATTAACAAGAGGATGAGGGTGAGAGGTGAAAAAACATGAGTTTGCTTGCACACAACATGATATAACTAACGTCTTTAGTGATGAATGCAAAGGCATCTTGCAGAACACCATGGGATGTCGTCTTCTCCCCACCATGAGTATAACAAAAAAGATGAATCCCCGTGAGGTCTAGAGGTTGACCACATGTGCAATGTGACAACCCGAAGATAAATGAATGGGAGAGGCCTAACTTGGTGTGCATTGTGGAGGAAAAAACATTTGAAGCTATATAGAAAAAAAGGATGATGAAGCAAGCTAACAACCAAGCTCTTACTCTCAACCCTACACAAGACCTAAAATGTGCTCAATGCAAATCCCAAGGCAAATCAGAAAAGATGCTTAAAAAAAAATGCTTGCAATCTCTTTGAAATGTTCTCCTAAATAAAGTTGACGTGCACTCGTCTCTACTGATTGTTCGAAGGGAGGAACACACAATGCCACCACTATAGGAAGAAGCTCCCAAGCCAACCTCAAGTGGGCTTGGAATGCAAGCAAACCTAAACTACTAAGCCACTATCGCCTCCAATAAGATTTCACAAATTTGAATGCGAATCCCCTGTTATTGACGAGGAGAATTTGGCACCTTCATTACCAACAATGTAAGAAATGTGGCTAAAAAATATTTTTAGGTGGAGTGGTGAGGGCTAGGATGGATTTGTAAATGAAATTTTAATTTTCAGGAATTTTTTCAGTATACAATTTGCAGCCTTTTTTTTTAAAAACTCGCCTTTTGGTGAAAATTCGCGCACAAAAAAGGAGAAAAAGGAACACTGCATGGAACCAGAGTCACTAGTTTCATACTTGCATTGGGGGGGGGGGGGGGGGGGGGAGGGGATAACCATAATAATATAGCATAAATTTAGATGACTTGATTAAATTGGAAAATGCCATAGGTTGGTACTTTGGTCCAATTTTAAGCAAGAAATGATCTATTATCTACAAATTCCCCTTGTACAGTATTTATATGTATATATATATTCAACAACATAAATTCACATTGTCCAATGTTGATATTATTGCTTCATATAAAATATATATTATACACTACTTTTAATATTCTTCAAGAGAAAGAAATTAAAAAATAAAATACTAGCAGCAGTAAATCAAAATCCCAAAGAACTAACTAAATTTAACTTCCTTTACCCAAATTTCCCAACCTATGTTTAAATTTCCAACCCACTTGAACAACTCTTTGGCTAGCTAGTTCAAACAAAGTCCATGAATCAATCAATATAACTTGGGTAGCAGTTAAGTTGAGTACAAAAAGCAGTTGCAAAACTTTGTGATTGGAATCATTGTAACCAAAGTTCCAAATTTTCCATTTTGTGATGACCCATATCTTCACCCAACAAGCTGCTAGATTGCAACAGGAGCAACTGAACTGGTGCTGGGTTCTCTAGTATTTTAATTAAGCTTCTATGAGCTTGCAACTTCAGAGCTAAATTAAAAAATTAAAAAAATAAAAACTATGAGAGTTTTGATAGAGCAAAAGACAATATATAGATATAAAGAATTTTATTTTATTTTAGTTTAAGGTTTGAAATTTAGAGAGAGTCTGAAACTTGAGTGTGCGAGATTTTGGGAGCTTTGTAATGTGATGATGATGTTGAGCAGCAAAAGCTCTAGAGCCTGGTTGAGCTCTCAGCTGGCTGATCAGAGGAGCTTCTTGCGGTTGCCTCCTGTGCAAGGAGGGAGGGGATGACCAAAGAGGCCAGGGTTACCAGGCGTGAAGGAATCAACACTTAAGTTGGAGAATGGAGCACCCTGAGGTATGGGACCAGTGAGCTGGTTGTTCTCCAAACCAAGAGCTGCAAGACCTGTGAGCTGCTTGGCAAACATGGGCGGAATGGACCTGTGAGCTCATTGTTGGCTAGGTTCAAGTTGAACAAAGTAGCACCGATGTTGCCAATGGATGCAGGTATCTGTCCTGTGAATTTGTTGAAGGAGAGATCCAGGGCGAGGACTTTTGTCAGCTGCCCTAGTGTTGGAGGCAAGGCGCAACTGAAAGAGTTGGAGGAGAGATCCAAGACTGTGAGATTCGGGCCCAAGTTCCCCACCAGAGGAGACAAAGATCCGCTCAGATTGCTGACTCCTAGGAAGAGGCCGGTGAGACTGCTCAACTGGAAGAGAGAATTGGGAAGACTGCCACTGAGAGAAGATTCACCCAAGTAAATGTTGTTCAACGAATCGCCGATGGTGCCAATGCTGGAGGGAATGGATCCGGTGATAGGGTTTCCTCCCAAGCTCAACCACTTGAGCTTCTTCAAGTTGCCCACACTGGAAGGAATGGATCCTGTCAGTTTGTTGCTTCTGAAGTCCAGACGCACCAGATTCGTCAAGTTGCCGATGGTTGGCGAGATGGGTCCCGTCAGGTTCTGCGTCTCACTCAAAACCAGCACTTCCAGCTCCAGGAGCGTGAACAGCGAACTCCCCAAAGGACCCGTCAAGTGGCCCCACTTGGCCCCGCTCCCGCCCCCGTCCAACCACAACTCAATCACATGTCCATTTTTGCATAAGATGCCAAACCACGTACAACAATCGGTAGTGGCCACCCATTTCGTTAGCTGCCCTGAAGAATCTTCTGTGATCCCAGCCTTGAACGCAAGCAACGCATCTCTTTCAGCTGCCGGACATGACTGCGCCAGAACTACTGCAATATTCTGCATTGAAATCATAAGAACAAAACCCAAAACAAAAACAAATGAAAACTTCCCCATGACGATCATGAAGCTTTTTAGTGCACTTACAGCTGCCTTCTTATATATCTAGATCACTAAGCTGACAGCTTCTTATATAGCTGCTGCAAATCTTAAAGCTCTAGCTCTCGAACTGATCAAAGAAATCCTCCAGAACAAAAAAGGCCTACAACTTTGTACTGAATGGAGAATGCTACGGCAGAGACAGTACTGATGAAGCTGATGGAGTTGAGATCAATGGAGGACACTAGTATGAGCATTTATAACAGCAGCACTGGCAAGCAAGCAAGCTAGCTAGGTAGCTGCTGGGAAAAATTGCTAGGAACTGCTGCTGGGAACTGCCTGTTGTGTGCTAGAGCACAACATTCAAAGTTGAGCCAGTCATGGAGGACTGGTGGATGGGATGGGGCAGCTGCGTCTTCTTTTCCTTCAACTGGAGTATCGGTAGAATGAGAAGGGCATGACGTCTGTGTGCGGCGTAGGTATGCGTGTAGTGTGCAATGGGTCCCTCCCAAATCACTGTTAAACTACTACTGTGATGTCAACAAACAAACAAAGAGAGAAAGATAGATAAGGATTCCAGCAGTTGATCTTGCGGGTGGAGAAAAGAACAGTAGCCTAGTGTGTGTGTACTCTTTTGTCTCTGTGTTTCTTTGTTGGACACTTACCGACTGGCTGGCAGCAGCAGCAGCAGGCAGACAGGCAAGCAAGCAGTCACTGAAGGAAGGAAGGAAAGGAAGGAAGCTTTGCTTGCTTGCTTGCTTGCTTGCTTGTGAGGCAGTCGGTTTCAACTGGAAAATGAGTAACTCCTGTGGCAGCAACAGTCAAAATGGCTTGTTGGCCAAATTTGGGATGTGCAAAAAAACAATGGATTCAGTCGTAGGAGTTTCCAGGTGGGGGGTTTGTCCTCAGGAGTCTACTACTGTCCTTGAAAGTGGACATTTGTTAATGGGTTTTTACAACTTCTGGTGCTTTTGTCGTAGTCAATAATAGGGTTACAATATTTGTCCTCTCAGGAGTCTAGTATAATTCTGTTTCAGTTTTAAGTAGTGGACATTTGAAATATGAGGTTACAAGTTTCAATGGCTGATGTTGTTCATAGTCAATAATCAACCAAGTTCTAGATCATAATTTTGATGAGCATTTCTTTTCCATCACAGTCAAAATTCAATCAAAGCTCCCAATAATGGATTGTTTGAGTCCCCAAGGTTTACCGACTTTTCTCTAAATTTAGCATTAAATTCTACTGAGAGTAAAATAGCAGCTAGACCAACCCATGACCAGAATGAAACCAGGGTCTAGCAACCACCAAGCACACCATGCAGGATGGGTGAATGGATGGATGGTATGTGCAAACACTTTTTTCATTGTCATGGAGCTAAGCATGGTGGTTAGCTATGGACTATATATCCCATATGTATCTACTATGTACCTTCATAGTAACCTAATCAAGTGCCTTGCCTACTTGCACTTACATAGTAAGCACTTACATTGTCTAAGTACCGACCAATGATACTTGCCCACTTACATAAGCGGTTTGTCACCTCTGTAGTCTAAGGTGAAAGTAGGAGGGTTTAAAGGATAGGTTTCTAAGGTGGACTTAATCTTCCTACCTTAGTTGTACTTCATCCAAAAATGAGTCATAACAGATTCTCAATGGAGGGTGCACTAGTGGGTTTGCTGGGTGACATAATCCCTAAACCCTAAACCTAAAACCCTAAACCCACACCTACTATTTGGGTCCTTCTGGGTGTTGCCACATTCAACATAGAATGATAATCATTTCCCATTGCTCATCCATAAAATTTAAATAAATCGGACACTATGAAGTGAGAGACTATTAATTTAAATGCCACCAACTGGACAAATCATTATGAGCAAGCAATTCAAAGTAGTTCGTTTTTAATTGGGCATTGTGAAGACCACTGTATATATGTATGTATGTATCCTATCCAAGTTTCTAGGTTCGACCCAATTTCAACCGATGTGAAGTAGCTACTTTATCTGGAGTACAGTGAGATGTTCTAAGAGCATCTCCACCAACGCTCACTCTCTGACCTTTTAAAAATATTTCTGACGTCCAAGTTTTAGTTACTTACTGTTTTCCAACCCCACCCATAAAGCTCAAAATGCGACTGAAGTGCGTGAGCAATCCACTTGGAACAATCAAACTATCTATCCAATCAGAAAGAGGGAGCGACTTCACGGGGTTTATTAGGCTGATCCAGGGTTCTGAAAATTGTGTCTGCTTTCAGGGTCGCAGAAGTCTTCCAGAGGATTCACTGGATTTGACTGATGAACCTGAATCAAGATTTCTCGTGCAGGTTCACATACTGAGCGTTGGTGGAGATGCTCTAATGGCTCTTTATTCTGGGTTTTTAAATCCATCCCTTGTTTTAAATCAGGAGGCATAAATTTTTTTAAAAATTTAACTGGACGGTTCCAGATTTTAAATCTTTCTCTTGCACTGCACAAGAGACTCATCCAAGAGGTTATAGATTGGGTTCTGGGAATCAACATCAGCCTCCAGGGAGTAGCACAGACCTCTGGTGGATTGTGAACATGAGCTCCATGTGGTGAGTTCTCGAAGCAACTGCTATCTTTTGTTTTCCCCTCGATACTTGGTGAGTAACTGCCCAGTATCAAACTAATTTTGAGTAAGAATCGATGTTTTAAGCTCAATTTCTATACCCTCTTACAAGCACAATCTGGGTAAACCCCGCAACCAAGGCTTTTTAACCCTACATTTCATTTCTAAACATGGACTTTGAGTCTCGTAACGACATATCAGATTTTGTAGTGCACATGGAAGGTGCCTTAAATCCTTAAGATTCACTCCTATGTCAGGAGGTGAAATTACATTTTTTTTTAACAAAGCTCGTACATTTCGTTTATAATGGCCCATGGGTGCCTTTTCCATCCATCATATGCACTAAGGCCCTTGGACAGCCATGTTACCGCAATTTGGTGCTAACCTTGGCATCTCAAGCCGCCATTTTAACCCCATTAACACTCCCATCCATGGGCCTTAACTACTGCTTTCAAATTTACAAAATACTGAGATTTTTGCAATAGGCCATTAGGGGTAGATTGGTGTGAGCCCACCCAAACTGGCCTATTTAAAATGGCTAAAAAATTGAACTTGGGAAAAGTTAATTTGGAATGAAGGCTCTTATTTACCTTATTTTAATTTGGAATGAAGACTTTTGTCTACCTTGTAAAGAATAGTCTCTAGAATGTTTATAAAACTTTTGGGAGGAGGGGGGAAAGGCAAAGGAGGGGCACATTGGCTTTTATCATCTATTGACAATTTAAATGTTAGTGCCACTAGACATTTGTAAACCACAAATGAGTTTAAGATTGAAATTATGCATATTTTTTATATAGTTATAAAAATTTATATTTTTGTTTGTACACATATCTTTTCATTTTTGACACACCACCAATTTTTTTGAAAGATTCAAATGTGTGTCTCAAAGTGAAAACAACAAAAGAAAAGGAATTAAGGTATGTTATTTCATTCGTAGCACTTCGAGGGGGTAAAAAAGACGTGCTAAAACTTCAAGATGGGGATTAAGAATGACAAGCAATTTAATTATTCATATTGATGTACACAAACCAAACAACAAGTCAATTAAAGCATAATTGAAACATTTTTTAAGCAATAAGTCATGGGCATACATAGACCCATAGGGCCCACCACGATCCAAACTTGAGGAAGTCACAACCTTCCCCTTGTTTATAAAATTTCTGATGATTCACCACAAAGGTTAGATCCAAATGGCGACTTCCTCAAGACTCACCTTGAAATTTTTTAATTAGGATTCTTGCCATTTTGTACACCCATAACTTCTTGTGCAAACCTTCAATGAGACGAGGTTTTAAAAATTGTGATAGCTCTTGTCGAAAGCTTACCAACGATATGTGGCACACCCTTACATGTACATAAATCAAAGCAACTATCAACTTTTAATGATCGGGAATCAAATTGACAGTTTGAGTCCCGGCTTTTCTTTCAACCATATTTGTGATGTAAGTATTCAAATGGATAGTTTGACTCCCTTTTAAATACCTATGTCTTAAAAGCTTTCCAATGGTATGAGGAAGTTTTCAATTTAATGAGTTTTGATTCTTTTAATTGTTGTTTAAATATTCAAAAACCCATCGAAACTCCAACTCTCAAAATGGGAGCCCACTTGGGAATGTGTGGGTTCATTCCTTCACATTCTCCCACACTCTCGAAAGTGTGAATGTGATTGTCGAATTGCATTCCCCACCTACACCTTTCCATGCCTTTGCTTTGGTCGCGAGCCCAAGGGTAAAATCATGATAATTTATTTACTTTCTATGCATAACTATTATGCTGCACTATTCTCCTACCATACATTTCACACATTCATAAACTATGTTGAAACATTTCAAATTAAAATTTCAATTCCCTTCACAATTCTTTTCCATGAAATTTACACTCATACAAAAACTTTTTCTCATAAAATGAAAGTGTTTTCCAAAGGTCCCAAAATATTCGTTTATATACTAACGAAAATGAAATTAAGTAAGAAATTTCCTAAAGTTTTACATATCACATGGTGAACCATGTGATTTAACATGCATATTAATTTGTGCAAAGACTTATCTTATGAGTCATCATCCTTAAATCATGCACATTAATTTGTGCAAAAACTTTCCACATGAATATCTGTATGAATCATGCACATTAATTGAAATTATGACTATTTTGATGATGATTCACCCCATTATTAAATTATAAAACCTAAACACCAAATTAATTACCAAATTTAACCTTTAAGTAATTACATAAATAACAAACTATTACAACAAATTATAAGTGAACTTATAATTGTTGTGTTTTATGAAGTCACCATAAACTACCCAACTTTGGTGTTAATTTGGGGTTTTTTTTTTTTAGTGAAATATAATCGGAAAGCACTGTAAATAATTATAAAGCAACAAGTACATGCTGAAAAACATAAACTTAAATGACTAGTAGCCAAATCATATAATGACAAGTGGCCAATGTAGCCAAATGATTTTATCGAACGTCAACCCTATTACCATCATTTTTCAATTGTCCAAAGCTATCCATCACCATCTTATGCCATCACCACTATAAGATGTAACCATAATGGTTAATCATGGCCATCCATAGTAGCTAGTTACAATAGCGTTAAAGGTTTGGTGTCATTAGCTAGTTTGTTGAAATAGGTAACATTCGTCACCATCATTCCCACTTTCCAAGTAAGGCTTGTCACCCACTTGCTTTGTTCAAGTAGAGATCATCTTAATGTTTATTAATTTAGTGTCACCATTTAAAAATTAGGTTATTCAATTAGAAAAACTTTAGATTTCAAAACAAAGATTTATAGATCGTTGCATAAACTAACAACCAGCCATGGTTGTCATTATGCAATGTGTAATTTGGGGGAAAGCTTTCAAGTTTGTTTATGTTAAGACTATGAAAGAATGCCGCTAGAAAATGAAGAGGGATTCTTCCCAAATGAGATTTGGATTCTTGTCAAAAGATATGAAAGTTGCTTTCAAATTGAAAAGGTACAATTTTAAGTTCCATCTTTCTAGATTTTAATTTGAAATGCACTTAAAGTTTTGCATTATTTACAATTGGAGGTATTTTGTTTTATTTGGGTTCAAGCTTTGGTATCATGAAAATCAAGCTCTATTTTTTGCCCAAACACCTACTGTTGACTTAAAATAGATTAACAAGAATATTCACATGGAGATGGAAATTAAAAAGGTCCAATTTGCCACATTGTTCTAGATCTTGGAAGGGGGTCATCCTAAAATAAAATATGAAAGTAAGAAGACATTGTATTCTTTCATTAATGTGCTTCAAGACCCCAAAATGCATTATTCTAATAGTTTAGGTTGGATAATGGCAAAGTTTATGTATGTTTAGGTGATTAAAGCTATTCTAGCCACTATTTCCATTTCTAACTATGTGGTCTTTACATGTGATGACATGAACACTATGGATAATGGGTTGAATTTCAATACGTGCATATGTGATGTAGAATTGGGTGAAAGTTCCCATGTTTTTTCTCCAAAGGGCTGTTAATGGAAAAAAAGTTGATAACCTTACTGTTGTGATCATGGAGGCCTTGCAGAAAGGAGGAGGCTTGAATCCAACTTTTATATCTCAAAAGTTGCTTTATTTTGGGGCTAATGGGGTAGGTACACTCCAAGGTACCAAAATTGGTGTCATTAAACAAATCAACACAAATTATGCACCTTTTTCCATTGGTGTTCATTGGATAGTTCATAGATATAATCTTGCATTTAAAACCTTGTCAACTTTGGGAATTGTTAGTAGCATAAAGGATATGTTACAAAGTTGTCATGCATATTTTCCTCATAGCCCAAAGAGGCACCTTGAGTTCGTTAAACTTACTGATATGATGGAAACAAAAGGACTTTAAAATTCAAGAATGTGAAAACCCATTGGGTATTTTTGATGGATCTTCTTAAAAGATTTTTTGCAAAATACAAACCACTTTTGGTCAAAATGGTTATGGATAGTTCAAGCAACCAAGCTATCAAGGTATCTTGCGTCAACCTTTTTCCCAATGTCTAGTTATTTGAATTTTATATGTTTGTGGTTTTCTAATTTTTTCAAGTTTGTTAATATGCAAAGTTGCTTGCACTTGCAAGTTAATCTAATATTGTTTGGTGTGTTATGTGTTCTAATGGTTGTTGTGAAGGTTTGCCAAGGACAACTCTATTCTTTGTACAATGATGTCAATTTCTCATTTTTTAGTGAGAATTATGGGCATTTGAAAGAACTTTTCTGAATTGCAACCACGTACACATTCCTTTTGAATTGGGTGGCAGACTTAAATGACTCTAGTGAGCAACTTGTTTCCATTATGAATGGTGAAAAACTTTGGGCCATGCACAATGATTCAATTTTAAAACTACAAACAGTTATTACTCAAAATTACTTTCAAGCTTAGATTTCAAGAATGAAAACATCTAGTACATTCAAATAAGGTTCTTTAACTATTTTGATATTAGTTTAAATGTATTGACTTTTAATTTCTCATTTTGTTTTGGGGTTGTTGGGTATTTCTTCTTGTTAGCTTGCTAATATTGGTTAATAGATGCAATTGCCCAATTAATCAATGAGTGGGACAACCACTTCTCTCATTGTGCCTTGTTTGACACCATGAGCATTGTATATCCACAATATTGGTTACAACCTCAATGTAAGAAAAGCTTTGCCAAACACTTGAAAGTTTTGAAGCCATGGTATTGTGAACCAAAGATGTTGGGGTCTAGTAAGTCAAGTTTTGTAGTTCACCCTTTGCTTGACCATTGGCAACTTGATATCGAGTAAGGTATATTCTAATAATGTATGAAAAGCAATTCCAACATTTGATCTCAATCCATTGACACACATTTGGAGGACAATTCATGCATCTCGAGTTTTGACAAATTCTTTCCTTGAGTAGTAGAGATGACCATAGTTCATGTTTTAAGGAGTGTAAAAGATGAATGTTATTTTTCATCTCTAGCCTTTCTGAGTAGCAAGCTACGAGCTACTTTAGATCCTTATCTACATCTTGTAGTTGGCATGTATAGCCAAAAGTTCTTCACTTTAGAGAATTCTCCATACACTACCACATTTGATGCTTGGATTGGAGCAGCAAATGACTATGGTGTTATTGCATGGATGCTAAAGATGATGTAGTTTCTATTCACAGTTTCTTATGAACCTTTTTTTCTATAGCAACCCAAGTACTAACTCCTTCAGACTTGCAATTTCAAGTTTTTATTCTATTTTATGTTCTATGCTGCTATGCAGCTCCTTTCTTTCCATCATCTTGGTAAGCTTAATGAAATTGCTACAATTCATGATATGAACTTGAGCATTTTTGTTGTACAATACTTTTAGGCAGAACGTTCTATGATAGCCAGTTTGCTTCACACTCCCAGTGCAAAAGGAGCCAGACAAAGCACAATCTCAAACTTGACAGTAGCCTAAAGTCTGTTTATAAATTTTAGTTGTAGCCAATAATGGCATGGCTCTTTTTCCCTCTGATCACCACTATACTTTTACTGCAACACAGAACTTCGCCACATTCCTACATTGCCAAACAGAGGATAGCCAATAATGTAATTATATTGCCACTTGGACTCTGGAGTCCAAGACTCCTGTAGCCATGTGGCACTTTCCCAAAAACAAAAGAAAAGAAGGGCTGGTGATCAACCATTCAAAAAAACCGTGGAAAAAATGGAGCTCATCTCTAGGCAGATTTTTCGAAATCTGACACAACCGGAAGAGGACTGCACAAAATTGTCAATCCACACCACATTGATCTGAACTGATCTCTAGGCAGATTTTTCCAAATCTGGCTGTGAAGCTGAGGCTGACACAACCGGAAGAGGACTTCACAAAATTGTCAATCCACACCACATTGATCTGAATTTACAGATATTATAACTCTATAACTAATCTTAAGTTTCAACACACGCCAACATATCATCTTTCAAAAATCCTCATATAAAAATAGACGTATTACCTAGGAGGCCCAAAATTCCATAAGCTAGTATAAACTCTATAATGACTCTAAACACAATATCCTTGCCTTGGTATGCAAGGCCAACAAACTGCAACTGGTTGAGTACTAGACAATAGGAGCTACTGCAGCTGCAGCTGATCGATCTATACACACACACAAAACAATTCATGGAACAACTCTATTTTTTCTGGATTTTTCAAGCACACACAAGAAGGATTTCTCACTGTCACGCCAGCCCAAGAATCCAAGCTCACGGCTCTTGTTCATGTTGCTCACGTTTTCGATGTCCTGACCCAACCAACTGTCAACAAACCACCACTGAGCGACATCAGCAAGCTTTGTGGGTCGCAATCCTTTCTCTTTCACAATCTTGTCCCACACAGCCTCTTTGCCCTTCATCATTTCTTGCAGAGATTTACACGGGATCGTCTTCTTCGGTAGCTCGGACTCTTGATGATGATCAGATTCGTAGTTTTTATACTCAGCTCGAACGTTGTACTCTTTTGCCAGTAGTTGCCAAAGACGTTTCCATTTGAAGACATCGCCGTTGGTGATGTTGAAATCCTGGTTCTTTGCCTTGGGATCTAAGCTTGCCCAAATCTCCTGTTCTGCTACCAAGTCCGCATCTGATGCATCCTGCATGAAGTCCCAGCACATCTTGCTGCCAGGGAAGATCAACGGTTTGTTCTCGTATTGGCAGATGGCCGCATAGACAGCCAACGTGCTCACCATGTTCATCAGATTGCCTTCTGCAAATCCGAAGATGCCAGTGGGACGGTGAATGGAGTAAGTGATACTAGTCCCCTTCACTGTCTCGAATGTCATGTCCTCGAGATCGTGATAGAAATTCGCGCAAGGACGTCTTGGGTAATCCTCTCGGAATGGTGGGTCGGGAACCGGGATCTGACCAGCGAGTTCAAACGGGCCGAGATAGTGCTTCGTCCCAGTCTGCAACACGATGTGCCGAAAGTTCTTGGCATTCGGCAGCAATGCGTCGAGAATGTTGCGGTAAAGCTGAGTGTTGGTCTTGATGTTCTCTTCTTCCGTTAGTCTATTGACCCAAGTCACGTAAAACAAGTGCGTCACGTCTTGCAGTCTTGACAGTTTCGACAGCGTTTCCTCGCGATCAAGCAGGTTGCATCCTATGTAGTGCAACGACTCCGGCAACCAATCCGGCTTGGCAGACCTGCGAGCTACCCCATACACTTTCCATGAACTCGACTCCGGTGCTTTGGGTTCCTGCAGCAACTTTGCCGCAAGACTGTTGCCGACGATTCCTGTCACTCCTGCAATCAGAGCTACCTGCAGCCATATAATTCCACAGTACACAAAAAAAAACCAGACCAGCAGTTTCTTGTCAATTTACTCCCTCCAACTAGACTCATGGATCATCTACGAAACTGTTGAAGATCAAAACTGGTGAAGAAATTTCTGCAGATCCAGCTACTACCATGCAATATGGGAGCTCAAATTGAAACTAGAAAGCAGCAGCCGATTTGTACCTTCTGTGTCCCCATCTCTGTCATGCGGAATTCCCTTACTACTCCTGGATGATAATGCAGCTCAACCCAACACTGAAAATCTGAGCTCAGGTCTGCAATCCAACACTGAAATCTGAGCTCAGGTCTGCAATCCAACACTGCAAATCTGAGCTCAGGTCTGCAACCCAACACTGAAAATCTGAGTTCAGTTACTCAACCCAACACTGGAAATTATCTGAGCTTCAGGTTTGCAACCCAACACTGAAAATCTGAGCTCAGGTTTGCAAACCAAACACTGGAAATCTGAGCTCAGGCACTCAAACCCAATACTGGAAATTATCTGAGCTTCTAAGTAACCCAAGTACCAGATAGATGAACTCCGATGATGAAGAAACAGTGAGAATTTATTGCTGCAATGATCATCAAACCGCAGGCAAGTTCCTCATCACCATCATCAAACACTAGGCTGATAAATCTCCTGGCGACGACTTAATCCTTCTCATATAAAATTGTGTAGGTGCTTGCATGATCATTTGCATGGAACTAGGGCTATGGCATGTAAACCACATGGCTTTCGGATCCATTTCCTCGTGATCTGCAAAATTCTTGTGGCCCGGGGGAACAAAAACAAACCATAAAATAGGAGATATGCACGTGGGACTCAGTACGACTTGCAAAAGACCAGCTCCACAACACACAGAATTTGGACCCAAAATCAAAAAATGCTTTTTTAGATTTTTCAAAGCCATAATTCAACCCAAATTTTAAACTAACATTATCAGATTTCTATATATGATTCAAGGAAGATAGCCAAAATCTATAAAAAAATCATTTTCATAGTTAGCTTCTAAGGAAAAATTTTGGCTAAAAATCTTCCTGTGGATCATTGCCAATTTGGCTACATCACCACAAAATTGACAAAAGAAAGCACTGACTGCATCACGCATGCAGGGAGGGGAGGGATGGATGTCCATACTTAACTGGGGGGTCAAGTAAGCCATGCCCCATAACCCAATAATCAAACTCCTCGTGCATGTATACCACCAGACTTGACATTGTACAGTACTTTGAAAACCCTAATCAAAGGAATCTTTTGTAGGTGTAGGAGAAGGGGTCAATCTTTAGACCTTTCTAGGGTTTGAGGTGGTTGAAATGAGGCCAGCTAATTAGGCCCATTGCAAAACCCTAAAACCCTAAAACCCAGAAACCAATCATTCTTGATGGGGCTAAAGCTAGACCTTTCTCCTAATTTACATCCTATAAACTAGATTCACACCAAGGGTTAGCATGGATAGTTTTATTTGATTTAATTCTCTCTTCATTTGGGTGCGAGTAGAGAGATAGGAGCCAAAAATCATGTCAGATTATGGGGAAAATTGTGGATTTTTTTACATATGTTTTTTTTTTTTGGACATTTTAAAGAAGTTATGTTATTCATTCCAAGTTGTGCTAAATAATTAATATGAAAATTCAAAAATTCAAATTAAAGATTTATTAAATTAGATTTTGAATTTTGATTTTAAAAAAGATGTTGGAACTTGAATAGGTGCTATGTTAGATGCGGTTAATTTTACAAAAGATTAGGTAAAGGACTATTGTAATTACATAATTTGAATGATAAAAAAAATTGAGATCATAGCAACCTACTACCCAAGTTCATAAAACATTCACAATTTTAAAAATATGGTTAAATTTTCAATTTTTTAAAAAAAATTTAAGTTTTAAAAAGTCCTTTACAACATGTAAATAGGGTATAATGTGCATGACATACAAAACAAAGTTGTAATTTATGATATTAAAAAACTAAAATAAATAAATAACATATTTGATGTGATTCAAAATTATAATAAAATTTTCAAAATGAAATGCAAACTTTGACAAAATTTACACACTCTGAAAGATTCATATTTATTCAACAATGATTAATGCTTTATCGGAGCAACTATATTTTATTTTAATAAAAATTATAAAAGATTTTATTAAAAAAATAATTCATATGAAAAAGTGGGAAAATATTAAAAAGGACTCCCAATCATTTTGTAAGGTATTCATGTTGGCGCCGATCTTCATACTTACACCCATTTGCAGGTTTTCATTCACTTTAAACCTCCAAATGAAAGGAATTCGTTACCTGCCCCAAATTGGAGGCAACATGGAAATATGTTTTCAAAGTGCCTAAAAATGTTGGGCAGATTTGAAAAAACTTGATTCAGATTGCCCCAAAAACTCCTCAATGTCGCCCACCATTTTGGGTGCTCTTTTGGGTGAAAAAGAAAACAACATCACTTAGAAGCTTTGGGGAGCATGAAGAGAGGGAAGGGGCGTAACCTTTTGATTTTGAAATCAAAAAGTCAAATAAACCTCCTTATTCCACCCTAATTAAGTTGATCTCAAATCTAAGAAAAATGGAGATATTTATTCATGGGGTTAGAACATCTTGCTTTGATCTCAAATCTAAGAAAAATGAAGATATTTATTCATGGGGTTAGAATATCTCGCTGTTAACCTCAACGCCATGTATAGCCTTGAATAGCCTAACCAGGATTCTTACATGTCTTTATATGCTATCCTCCATTAACACTCATAAGTCAAATATGACACTAGGATTCCAAGTATAGGGTAAGTAAGGCTCCCCCAATTGGGGTATTATGGTTGTAAGCGTCTTAAATTAATCTACTTTCATTAAAATTCAAATAGAAAGTAAGTGTTACATTTGATTTAGAGGTTTCACTCTCATGGATGATCCAAATTGACACACGACAAATTCAACTTTCGACATCAGTTTTGAGAACCTTGCATAGATGAAAAGAGCTAAGTTGAGAAAGCACTAATTTCCCCGTAAGGGATGCAAAAAAAAAGACATTTATTAACTTAACAAACAAATTAATTGACATTTTTGACACGAATAGATTTGCAATAACACAGAAGATCCAACAAGCAAGATTCATCACTTGAACAGGTTTGGGTTCTTTCAAATTCAGTTGAGAAATCGTGAAGTGAACCAATTTAGAAACCAATTTGCCATAATTTGACCAAATTAATTGCAGTTGGATGGTCTCGGAAGCTGAAAGACATGGAAATGTACCCTAAATCACACAATAGTAATGGTGCATTTGCTTAACTAAAGTTGTTCCATTCAAGGCTTGAATCAGAAAATACTAAAAGAAGATTGATCAGAAATTGAATGGATCAGCTTTAGTCCACTTCTAGCAACATATTCCTTTGACAAAACCCTAAACTACTAAACCCTGAAAACAAAATACTTTCATAAACCCTTAAAACCCTAAATCCTATAAAAAAATATTCTCATGAACCCACCCTGCACCCCAAAACCCTAAACCCTAAAAGGAATGCACATAGCTCAAGATTGGAGGTTGTGTGACAACAAACATTCATAAAGGTGACCATCTAAAATATGAAGTATTTTTTGGTGTGAAATTTTTTACTCACAAATTCAATGATTTTTTGGAAAACAAATTGTGGAAATTTACCCCCCCCCCCCAAAAAAAAAAAATCTTTAAAATCACCAGATTTCTTCTATACATGGTTCAAGTAGAAAGCAAAAAACATAAAAGGATATTTGTAAATTTAAAAAAAAAAAAAAAAACCTTTCATTTTTCAATAGCATGATCCCAACAACATGAATTCATTTTTCAATAACATGATTTCTTCAATTTTGTGATCTACCAAATGAAAACAACATGGTTTCATAGTTTCTCCTGAGAGTCTGAGCCAACAAAAAGATCACAGAATTTCAAGAGAACTGCTCTGCTAAAACACAAATTCAAGAAATTTTTTGGGTTCTTGCCCAACCATTCTAAGAAGGGCACATATACATTTGAAGCTTCTTTGAATGATTGGTCCCTTGAACAATCCATCAGGATGAGTCTAGTACCCTTGATCTCATGTACCTGTGAATGATGCTAACCTACCTTGGATCCTTATGAAATTTCAACAACAGAAGATATTGTTATTGCTGCTAGGCTCTCTGATGATCTGATTGTGCAAAGAGCTAGCTATATATGTATATTGGGCAATGGGGGAGTAGAAGTAGCAGCAAGTCTCCAAATGAAGCAGATCTAAGAATCATAACTTCTTTCTTTTGAATACTTGCATTGCACGTTGACCTCTAAATTTTCAAACTGCAGCTGTGAGTTGATGAATTTCACAGCTCAACCAAAGAGCTGACTGCATGAATCTTTTTGCAAATGAAAATCAGATGATCCATACATGCATTGGGGAGACTCTCACATGATAATAATTCTAGTAGAATTTTTGCTACATAATTTAGGCAACTAGTTGATTATAGCGACTCAATGGCCTGGGACTTTCCTGGATCACAATTGTGACACCCTTGAAAGTCATCATCCACTCTAACTTGCAAGTGTCTCAAAAATATTACAAAAAGTTGCAAAAATTCTACATTGAATGAGTGCAGCTTTTTAAACTGATTTTTTCATGTGTCCTTCTCCCAAAATGAGATCATTTCATTACAAAGATCAACCGCAGTCATTCATGTACAAAATACACAAAATTCTGATGCGCATATTACACTCTATCTAGAGAGAGCCTGCTGGGTTTTCTAGCATTGAATCTCTCACATTGTAGTATGTGGAAAGAAGAACATGCAGCAAAGCTTGATCTAGACTCTGAAGCTGTGGTTTTTTCTCTGAGAAACGACACACCAAAATGACAGCAGCAGTAGCAGCAGCAGAAGCAGTGCAGGAATTTAGACAGGGAAAAACAGTGATCTGCATGCAGCTGAGAGCTAGCTACAGTGAAATATTATCTGCAACTACATCGCTCATGCTGCCTGCAGGTTGCACAACAACACTAGGCGCTATGAAACAACACGTCTAGATCTTCTTGAGCATCAACATTCTAGGCAGGAGCAGCTTGGACCCCATTTGACCGGCTTAGTTTGCCGGGACTAGCTTACTGATCTGCTGCATCAAAAACAGTTGAGTAGGGGAGAAAAATTGATCTGCAAATTTATTTTTTCGACATGATGTTTTATGGAACTACCTTATGCTTCCTGGATTTGTGTATGACAGAAAGGAAGCTTTTCTCACTATCACGCCAACCCAGGAACCCACGCTCACGGCTTTTGTTCATGCTGCTCACGTTCTCGATGTTCTGACCCAGCCAGATGTCCACCAACCACCAGTGAGCGACATCCTCAAGCTTAAGCCCAGGTCGCAACCCTTTCTCCTTCACTATCTTGTCCCACACGGCGTCTTTCCCCTTCATGGCGTCCTGCAGTGAGAACGGTTCGCCTTTGTACTCCGGTTGTACATTGTATTCCTGAGCAAGCAACTGCCATAGTCGTTTCCACTTGAACACATCCCCGTTGTTGCTGTTAAAAGCTTCGTTCTTCGCTTTAGGATCAGCTACAGATGCAGCCCAAATCTCCTGTTCCGCTACCAGTTCCGCATCCGATGCATCCTGCATAAAGTCCCAGCACATCTTGCTGCCAGGGAAGATCAAAGGTTTGTTTTCGTATTGACAGATGGCAGCATATACCGCAAGCGTGCTCACCATGTTCATCAGATTGCCTTCCGCGAAGCCGAAGATAGCAGTAGGACGGTGAATGGAGTATGTGAGCTGCTGCTGCCGCTTCACAGTCTCGAACGTGATGTCTTCGAGAGTGTGATAGAAATTGGGACATGGTCGTCGAGGATAATCTTCTCGGAAAGGTGGATCCGGAACAGGGATCTTGCCGGCAAGTGCGAAAGGACCGATGTAATGTTTGTTCCCCGTCTGCAACACAATGTGCTGGAAGTTCTTGGCGTTGGGTAATATAGCGTCGAGAACGTTGCGATACAGTGCGCCGTTGGCTTCGCAATTCTCTTCCTCTGTGGGTCTGCTCACCCATGTCACGTAGAACAAATGGGTCACGTCGTGCAGTGGTGATAGCTTTGAGAGAGTTTCGTCGCGGTCTAGAAGATTGCAGTTTATGTAGTGCAATGGCTCTGCTAACCAGTCTGGTTTCGTAGCTCTGCGTGCCACTCCATACACTTTCCATGGCCCTCCTGGTGCATTTGGGTCGTGCAACTGCGCTGCTAGACTGTTGCCTACTATCCCCGTCACTCCTGCAATCAAAGCCACCTGCAACCAGCAGGGGATCCATGCATCACAAAAGAAAAATCTTAATACTTATCGCTAGCAACAGTTGCGTTAGCTGCTGGATGCAGCAGACAACGTCAAACTACAGAATCCCTGCAACTGGTAGCTATTGATCACCAGCTGCCGCAGAGTTGCAGTTCGTTTAAATCCGAATAGATCATCTACCTTTGGTGTCGGGTCCATTGCTTGCCGATCACTGCAGCCGCGTTCTCGTGCTCGTCCTCCGGCCTGCACCCAATCCTCCAGTTTTTCAAGCTTAAAATTAAGCTCCGGGAGACAACCAGAATATCACCTTCTCCTAGACAATTCAATGCTACAAAACTCATGAATGCTGCAGCAACTAGTCGACGACACTAATACAATGTCTACAAGCTTGAGTCGTGGTGCGTGGTGCTCACAGGAAGGTTTCAAATCAGGCAAACAAATTCGGAGGATAATCGAGTTCCAAACCTGTTAGAAACAGTTCAGCTCTAATTTGACAATTCTCCTAAACTTGTGAAGCTACAGGTCCAAGCTCGAAAGTACGTCCTCAGCCTGCGTGCCGACGTGCAACCGACGATGCCCCCAACAATGACCCACCCACAGGATCAAGATGAATTCCCAGCAATTATTGTTCAACCAACCAGCTAAACAGAAATACCCAAGCTAGATCGAAGAAAGAAAATCGCGCACCTTGACACTACTGTTCACGCATGTCGTCCATCTGGTGGAGAATCAGATCAGCTGAGCTCCTCAGCTCATGACAACAAGAAAGCCCTCTAGCATGGGCTGCATGCCCAACCTCATGCAGGTAACAATCTCGTGAGCTCATTGTGAGCTCCCAGTTCAGATTAGCAGCAACCAGATGAGGTTTTCAGGGTTTAGGGTTTAACAGGTTCTATCAAGGGTTTTGGGGGGTGCGACCCCATGCATGCATGCATTGTGCAGCAGCAGCTGCTAATCAATGCCACCCATGCATGAAATTAGCAGATCAGGAAACATTTTCTCATAATCAATTTTAAACAGCTTATTTTTATATAAATAAATTCTGAAAAACTATTTGCACTCCCAGGGGTTCAACATAAGGTTTCTGAAAAGAAGGTAAATGTGCTATTCTCCTATTCACCTCTCCTCTTTAATCATTGGGACGGGCTGACTCTGAAATTTTTTAATTTTTTTTGTAATGGGCCATTTTGATTAACCCATCATATGTTGGGCTCGTCAAAAGATGAGTCTCAATGTGAAGATGGATAGCCTTCCCTTTGGTACAATGTATGAGTTTCCATCAAACTATTTTTGATCTAAATGATTTAGCACTTGCTTTTGATGTTTTTTGAAAGTAGGTGGGTATATTGTTCAAGGTCATGTTCCATCGTCAATATCGTATTTGTTTTTTGTATTTTGATTCTTAATGTAGGAAAAGTAATTTGGAAGCATATGCCCCATCACGATCAATGAGGTAACTTATCACTTAATTGTCCATACACTAACTATTCAATGTAGAAATATTTCATGAAGCCTTTTAAGCCTCATCAACTTGGTGTAATGACTCATAACGAATGTGAAATAATGGTTTATGGCATCTGAGCAATGTTATATTTGCACCTAAATTTGGTGATGTTACGAGTGGATGTTTATAATGCAAGCCCTTAATTTAGTGTCATAATCAACCATTTTGCAAGAGTTATAATCTTCATTTGATTTTTAAAATCAAAATTTTCCATTTGTTTGACAATTTTATGCATGCCCATCCCAATATTTTTTTTTCAAGCCTCTCAACATGGGAATTTCATACTCATTCCGTTAGAATCAAATATACAACAAGAAAATCCCATAGGAGGAACGTTGTTTCCTTTGGTTCACTTTTGTGTTTTTTTGCCTTATAACAACAGCCCACTTTACTTATGTTTTCCCCTTGTTGACAACTCATACTCATATAGTAGGTCTTGCATCAAATGCAATATTTCTGAAGTACATTCATTTTCGTAGGGGCATCGATATATTTGAAATATTATTGTGCAACTATTGTTTTGGATAGTGGAACACATGTTGAAAAAAAGGTCTCCCACCTTTTCCCTTGTCACACCCAACGATGATTAGATATCCTTACCACTAAAAACTGCTTTCAAACTTTGATAGGTGCAATCACAATCTAACAAGCCAAAAAGGGCATCAAATCACAAAAAAAATTAATCAAAATTGAATAAATATTTATGTTTTGTCATTTAAAACCGTGGCAATCATGGCAAGTTAATATTTTTTCATTCATATGAATGTCAAGGAATTATATCCAAAAATCCATTTAATGAAATTTTTAATTTAAGTTCTGATTTAGGACTTTAAAAAGTGAATAGCAACATGTCAAACAAGAGTCAATTTTGCAAAGGACTATCAAAAGGATTCATATAATAAAACACATTTGATGGGGAAAAATTAAGAGGATTAACCACATTAAAAAAACACTCATACTCTAAATTATGTGAAATTGTAAAACTTGAAAAATTCAAAAAAAAAATTCAAAATTGATCAAAATTTTAAAACTTCAAAAGCCCCTTGCCACATATAAATGAGGTAAAATGTACATGATGTGTTAAGAAGGGTTGTAGTTTATTATACGAGAAATCATAGAAATGTAAAAAAATAAAAATAATTTATGATTTGAAATTGTTATCATTTTTATTAAAAAAACATTAAATTTATAAAGAATCAAAACATTTTCCGAAATTCATATTTATTCAAAAATGATTAAGAAAAAAACATATCATGTACTTGAAAAGCTATAAACATTTATTATAACAAGTTGTAAGAGAATTGTTCCAAAATTCATTCATATGAAAAACAAAATTGGAAAAAAAAGGCATGAAATCCTTTTTTATAGTAATCCCATTAGCTCACTATATCCCATTTGCACCTTAATGGACATCATCATTGTTGACCCAACTCGCACAAATATAATGCAGCCAACGTCGATGATAATAACACATGAAACAATGATGGCTGTTCAAAACAAAATACATTATATCACCAGCACAAATCGATGACTTCATTCCTTTTGCTATTGAGTCATATGGGTATTTTCATTCTGGTTTTGATTCTTTTTTTATCATTTATGCATAGATTGTTATTGCATGTCATCAACGATTTTCTTTAATCCTTTCAATGCTTGTTTGTTATTACTAAAAGCACATATCCATATTCATGTAATGTGCACAAACCATTATGATTCTTTGACAAATTGTTGCACATAGTTGAAAATTTTCATTTCTTCCACACATTATAGTTAATGCACCTCTATCACTAGTCAATTTGTGACAAATAACAATTATTTCGTCTTATATTTTGTTCGTTATCATTGATTGTCATTTTGTAACCATGAATCCTTTTTGCATCAAGTCTTTACTTGAATTTCATTTTTTTGTTGATTGTTAGCTTTTGTTTTTCCTTTGGGTTGTATATACTTGTGTTCTCATTTGCCTTGTACTTTTGATAGATGGGTTCCCATTCTTGATTTTTATTTACAGGGATTTTCTTCTCCTTTGGCTCACCTCGCCTCTAAAACCCTAAACCATATACCCCAAAACGTTGGGCAAAGGATATTGTAATAAAATGAGGTGTTATGGGGAACACCCTTGAGGAACATCATTAGCAACCTTTGGGAACGCCAGGAACATAATTAGGAACATGATAGGAACACAAGAATCTCATACATCATTGCAGTTGTCCTCTTAAATGAAACTAATGGGTGCCCGTGACCTTCGGCCACTGTGAAGTCGCCCTCATCCTCCACAACATTTGCCAAAGCATATGGGATAAAAGTGAGGTGTCCACTCTCCACACCAAATACAGCTTGAAAAAAAAACCTCCCCTCCAACCTCCCACCACCCCCACCCGGGCAGAAAGCTGCAGTGTTAGACTCTTAGTAGAGGGATGGTGTGCAGTCGGCAACCTCGGAGCTTCCAGGGTGTCCATCCGCATGGACGACCGAACGGATTCAGGGGAAGCTTCATTAATAGTTTCATCCATCCCGTCTTCCGTAGCTACTGTCCGTCCAGATTGAGGGGAAACTTCATTTTATTGTCCGTCCAGCTTCACGAGAGGCTTCATTCTCCCTTTACTATATAAAGCACGCATAGGACCTGCAGGGACTTTCCCGTGCCTAGCCCGCCCCTGCTGGACACCATCACAGCCAGTCAGCCCCTCTCCCGTGCCCAGCACAGGCTTGAAACCCGAGCTCTGTCACGGACGGACAGATGTAGTGAATTTATATATAAGACTAGTGGGTAACCCGTGGCTACGCCATTCTAGCCACCCCAAACGCTCTGTTAAGTTCTACTGTCTGCTTGGTTGTTTTTTAGTTCGTCTTCACACTACCAATCCAATCACAAAGCTTTGTTTTCGTAGCAAAGGTCCCCCCTCAAAGGCAAACCCTAGCACCCATGTTGGTACCTCCACCTTTTTTGAGTGAGGCATCTTAATGGTCATATTAAGCCCGAAAGATGTTAGATTTGAACTCAGAAACCCTGATTTTAACCTCCAGCCCGGACATTTAGAAATAATTAAATGGATTTTGGGTAAATTGAGCACCCATGTTGGATACGTTTACCTTTTTAAGTGAGGCCTTTTAATGGTTATACCTACCTATTAAGCCCCCAAAGATGTTAGATTTGTATTCCGGAGACCCTGGATTTAGTCTAAAGCATGGGACATTTACAAATAATTAAATGGATTTCGAGATTTTTACCATGGTACCAACGTGGGTAGCTAGTTCAGCCCGAGGTTCTTACCCAACCCACCCACTTACCCACCCACTATTGGTTTTCTTTTAATTTTTTCCTTCTTTTCCGGGGAAAGAGAAGGAGAGGAGAGGGGATGAAATGAAGGTGGGGTGTTTTGGGGGGTCGGGGGAGGGGGGTGTTTTTTCAAAAGCTTCCATTCTCGCTGACCCATGTCTGCAGAATCTGTGACAGATAGACAACCAATAGGTCCAGTGGGCAAGTGTCTGCTCTAGCCGCCCTGCCCTGCCCCGCCTTACCCTGCCTTGCCCCTGTCCCCCATAAAAAATGTAGCACCCCACCTCGTCATCATCGCCACCGGTTATGCCATAGAAAATGCAGAGGTCGGTTTTGCCGGTGAATTAAAATGTAGAATTGTCGTGTCAGACAGATAGACGCACGCATAGACTACCTGCGGCCACTGGGAAGTCCCCCGATTTCTTTAAACCGAAAAGGTCCATGGACTAAAGTAAAAACAAAAAACATGACCATAGCTGTGGAGGGCTTGAAAAATCAAAGGTGACAGTTCTTGAGAATTTGAAATTTGTCCTTTTATGAATTAAAATTCCCTACCCCTGTCAGCCCCCCCGTCCGTACTGGCCCCCCCCACCCGTGCTGGCCCCTTGCCCCGCCCGGTCTTTTCCCGCGTGTTCTCCTCGTGCTGGCCCCCTCGTCCTCGGGGAGCAGCAGTTACATTTTCAACATCTGTCTGTTTAGTAGAAAGTAACTTAGGTAAATTAAGTAAAAGAAGGTAACTTCGAAAATGTAATAACTAACAGACAGACAGAAGACAAGCAGACAAAAGGTAATCTCGTTTTTGCCGAGCCGAAAGTTCGAGCGTTTTTGCCGGACGAACCCGAGCTTTGAAGACAAACAGATGTAGTGAATTTATATATAAGACTAGTGGGTGCCCGAGGCCGAAGGCCACTGTTTTTTATTTTTTCTTATTATTTACTGGCCTGCCCTGCCCTGCCCCCCCTGCCCTGCCCTGCCCCCCCTGCCCTGCCCTGCCCCCCCTGCCCTGCCCTGCCCCCCCTGCCCTGCCCTGCCCCCCCTGCCCTGCCCCTCCCCTGCCCTGCCCTGCCCCTGCCCTGCCCTCCCCCCTGCCCCTGCCCTGCCCCTGCCCCATGTCCCTAAACAGACAGACCCCTCATTTCTGGAGACCTGAAACGAAAAGGTCTGGGTTTCACTGTTGCCTTTAAATCTCTGTGGCCGGTTCCGCCACAGAAAACGCTCACAGAATCCGACTGTCCGGGCCGGTTTCCGGTATCGGAATCCGACTGTCCGAGCCGGTTCCGCCAGTCAATTAAAACGCGGAACTGTCGTCGGATGCACGCACAGACGCACTAAGTGACTTTATATATAAGATTTTGTCCACAACCCTGAACCCTAGAAACTCCGGCCCGGAGTTCAATCTCAGAAGATTTGGATTTGGAGCTCTCTCTGAGTGGCCGTTGATTGTGAAGCGTGAAGGAGGAGATGGCTGGCTTCGATGGAGGCTGTGATGAGCAGGAATTCTTCTTCTTCTTCTTCCTCGCTGTGGTCGAGTTCAACGTGGTCAGTTCAATCACTGGCTGCTCGATTTTCCAGACGACCAGCTCAACAGCTCCCATTTGCGGTTTTAGCCACTGGTTTTCTTCTGAACTTTGGTTGATGGGAATTCGTGTGTTTGCTCGCTACCCTAGCTTGCACATTGTTGTGATGATGGATTGTGGGTAGTGCTCTGACCGGATTGAAGTTTCCCCTATGAACAAACCGACTTTGTGTTCCAAGTCCAGCACCTATAATGCATACATATATGTTGGTGAATTTTGTAGAAGCTTTGGGTCTCCATTCTTTTGGGAAATTCATTTTTGCAGCTCACCAACTGTTGAGGGATTCAGGGGTAAGAGATGGAAAGGCATTGTACCTTTCAATTTGTGAACAATTCGTGTTTGGTGAGGGAGGTGTATGGGATCAACAAGACACAGAAGCCAGTGGAAGAAAATTACAGCCTCTTGTCAGAGAAGTGTTACAAATCAACCTGCGAAGGTTTCTAGTGGACATCTGGGTCATCTCGGTACTGACAGTTTGATGATGCAGGTAGGGAATGTATTGCCGAATTGCTGCACTGCAACAGCAAGGAGATGTTCCTTTATCATGGGGTGAGCAGAAATTGAATGCTATGAAAGCAAGAGAGAAACTTGCAAACAAAAAGAAACCTTCAAAGCTTCATCGAGGTTGGCATCCAGGCCAGAGGACCCGTGCACCAGACCCAGTTGAAAAAAAACCCGCTCAAACCAACAAACGACAAAATGAATTGTTCAGTGGTAGGTTTCTGTTCAAGGATGATGATGGAGAAGATATTTGGTGTGATGATGGTGATGATGAGGAGGAGGAGGAAGAGGAGGATGAAGGCACACAAGAAGACAAGGAGCTGGAATTTATGCCAGAGATGATGCAGACAAAGGATAAGAGTTCTCAAGTATTCACCACTGACCTTGACTGTCAGCATTTCACACGGTAAGCTTCTGGACTCAAACATTCTTGCACCACCAACCCTGAAACTGAACTGGTGTATTGTACCTTCAAAGTATTTTTATGGAATTTTTCTCTGCAATCTCATGGGTATGTGCGTTTCAGGTTCTGATCTTGGATTTGGGTTCTGGATATAAGAGAATGTTTCTAATCTTGATAATCTGGCCAGCAGGTGCTCAGGCTGTGTACTAGATACAAACCTGGATCAGCCACCTGTGATGGAAGAGGTGACAGAGTTCTTTCTCAAGCAGGGTGTAGCTGAGTTTACTCTGGAATCTGGCAACTTGGTAAGGGCTAAGGAAATTCAGTTCCTCCTTGTGCATAATCACATGATGTACAGCAATTCTTGACCACTTTTCCTCATTAGCCAAAACCTTGTACAAAATTGCATTGACTGATCATGAAGAGCTTCATGTTGCTTACTTCAGTCAAATGCAAACACAAACTCGCACCCAGAAACCCAAATGCTAAGTTTGGAGAAGATTTTCCAAGGATCTGCTATGTATCAAGTGATGATGGAACATTTTATGATATTGTTTTATCCCATGTACCTTTTGCTGTAGTCTTTAGTTGGTTTAGGAGAAAACAGTTGTACATGTTTCTGACAAAGGGAAGAAGGCAGTGGGAATGGAGATGCAGAGCAAAACTGGCAGTTCGTGGAACTTCCATGGATCCTCAAATAGGCCTTTTTGAAGAAGGCAGCCATTTTGTTGTTGATATCCCATCTTGTAGAGGTGGGTTGCTATCTATTACTGCTGGCTAATGTAATCAGTGAGATCATTAAGACCCCTGTATACCCATAGGCTTGCCAAGTGCTGCAAATCCACTTTCACAAATACTCGGTTCTAGGGCTGCAAAGGCTGATGGCTGTGGTGATTTATTGCATGCAGCTCATCATCCAAGCATCAATGCCACCATCAAACTTGTGAAAGAAGGTTCTTTTCCTTTACTCTGGGTCTTGACATTTCATGCTTGGATGTTGACTTCAAAGACTACAAGCAGTCAAATCTTTTCCCAAAGAAGTTCCTTGCATCGTTCTGATGCTTTATTTTCAGAAAGCATCATCACCTGCAGCTTTTTATCATGAAATCTTCTTGTTTTCTTGGGGGTCCTGGCAGGAAGAAAAAGTTGCAAGGTTATACCTTGACATGCAGCCTTGTTTCTGTATGTGCAGCAATTCAAGAGCTAGGAATACAACCATATAATGAGGACTTGCACTTGGGTGAACTCCGTTATGTCCAGGTAAGATTCTGTTATTTTCTTGGAAAGTCCTGCTTGGTCTCTTCATTTGGCACACCTGACCACAAACATGGGCCCAATGGTCCTGAAGGAATGTAATAATGCAGTGATTTTGCATTGTGTGGAGATGGTGGTGACAACCTTCAACACCACTCTGCCTGCTGCAGAGCGGTATGCAAGTGGTGGGGCCCCTTCTGTTTTTAATGTATACTGCATTCTTTTGTTCCAGCAACTTTTTCCTCCAAAGCAACAAGTGTAGACCCAGGCCTCATGATTATTTTAAGGAAACCCAAGATGAAAACTGTTTCTTGCTTAGTGAAGTATTAGAAGTTGTAGCCTCTGAATTTTGTCTGTAAATTTTTTAAGAGGATGTGTTCGTGACTGCCATCAGCAATTTCCTAAATGGGCATTTGGAGAAGTCCCAGAACCTGATGTATGCCAATGTGATTTGATGAACAGGTAAGGTACAAGTGTCATTGGTCTGGAATGCCAGGGATGAGGATTCCATCCAAGCTGACCGTTTGAATAAAATGGCAGAGGTTTGATCAGTTCTATCCCAGCCCCTAGATGCTTAAATCTCTGTGAAAACCCTAACCCATACCCAACAAAAGTGAATTTCTGCAGTTGATTAGCAGTTTGATCTTGAAATTTTTTGTTCAATGCAGCTGCTGTGGCAACGGGGAAACCCAAAAAGTGCAAATCCTATTCTGCACTCTGTTTGGGCAAATTTTCAGACCTCCCGCACCAATGTAAAGGACATTCATAACCCTCCATGTAAAACAACAGGACATTATTTTCTCTGTATAGATGAGCACACTACATTTGCTGGAATCCTCAGCTTCTATTACATGGGTCATGGACATCTCTCTATTATACCATTTGAGCATACAATTCTGGCAGGAAAATTTGCTCTCCTCCGAACGTCCAAAGTGCAGTTGCTGGGAACAGGGTGTTGTCATTTTGTTTCGACAGTAACTGAATTCATGATGCACAGATCATTTTCGGGGGAAGATGGCGACATATTCTGGGTGAGTCAGAGTTATGGGAGCGAATGAGTGGCATTGACATTTCCTTCACTCCCGCCAGCTTTGGACAAGCTAATCTGCAGGTGTTTCTTTTATTCTCACTCCCCTGTAGCATTTCCCTTTCAACCCCCTGTCAGGTCATCAAGCTCTTGAATCATTCAAGATGTCATGCAAACATAAAGTATGGAGAAGATCTCAATGAAGCAATCTTTGAAGAGCATTACTGTCAATAGATTGTATTGTACAGGCAATCAAGGGCGATTCCTTGGGGTGGGTGACATCTTGTAGGTTTTTGATGTGCTTTTGCGGAGACTCCAAAAGGCAGTGAAGATAGGAAGCTCTGTTGTTGAGTTGTATGCTGGTGTGGGTCTTATAGGTCTAAGCCTGGCCACCACTCGCAAATGCAGGTAGCCCATCAACACTTTTCTGCTTTTCAATCTCTGGCACATCTCATTACTACTGGAATTTGTCATCAGCTTAGTTGTGTGGTGTGACGGAAACTGTGCAGAACAGTAAAGTGTGTAGAGGTGAATAAGGAAGCAAGGCTGTCATTTGAGCAATCTTTGTCACGGTTACCAGCATCAGTAAATTCCAATATCAGCTGGCACTGTGCAGATGCTTCTGTGGTGAGTTCTCTTGAAAGTTCTCTTTTGAGGAGGATCTGCAGATTCTTTACATGATGGTGAATACAATGGGTCCTCAGGAGTTTCTGAAATTCTGTCTGCTGTTCTGTTTTGTAGTCACCCATCAAGTGGCTAGAGGGAGCCAATGTTGTGATTGTGGATCCACCAAGAAAGGGTCTAGACCCTCCTGTCATTGAAGCTTTGCGCACAGCCTCCTTACGAGGGCTTGGCAAGACCAAATCCCCATCTTCAAAAACTACTGACAAGTAAGACACTACGTTCAATAGACAAAGGAACTGTCTGCTGTTGAGATCAAGAGGATAGAGCTGGTATTACCTCAGGTCCTTACCAGGCAGATACTAGTATGAGGCTGTACCTCATGTCCTTCCTAGGTAGATACCAGTGTACAAGGGTGGTCAGTTCTTTGATACCACAACAAGTACCGGTCTATATACCAGGGTTCTAGCCTGGTACCCACCGACCACTGGTTGAAACTCACCAGTAAGTTGGAATTATCAAATGGCTTCATTCTCAGGTTTTTCTGTTCTTCCATCTCAAGCCTTTGTGTCTCATGCATTGTGTTTTGTACTCATGTACATGATCTGTTTGGGAATCACAGGGTTGAGAAGCGACCATGGATGTTAAGAGCTAAACAAGGTGCAGTTCACAAAGAGAGTGCTTCAAACTGGGAAGAAGAGGAACACACTTGGCCTGATACTCTCATCTACGTCAGCTGTGGCTGGCAAGCATGATTTTTAAAAGATGGTATTTTGGCTTGTGTTGAAACTTGAGATTAGTTATAGAGTTATCTTGAAGGATTTTGGTTTCTTTTACAGATTTTTTTGAAGATTATATTTTTGCATGATGAAATATTGGAGTTTCCATAGTTCTTCTTTTACCTCAAGATCCTTTTAAATGTAAATGGCAAGGCCACAGTGTGACATACCCCTTGTTTGTTTTGTCATGTGGAAATTTCCAAACCATGGGCCCTACCCCTGTCTTCTTGGTACCGATAAAAAGACCAAGCAATGAGTAGGGGTGTAGCAAGGCCATTGTAATGGAGGAGTTGTTGAATTTGGAGTATTTATAGTAATATAATAAAATATAAAATTCTAGTGAAATTAGGATTCACTCTTGGTACCATTGGAAAGCCCTAAATGAGTACAAGTTTGCCGGGGTAATTCCATTATTTTCAAATCTATGGTGAGATAGATATTGAATTTTGAACACCTACTAATGCATCAACAACACATGTCATACTAGTACAATATGAGAGAGGCTGGTTCATCCAGACACACTGGAGACTTACCCACTGAAAGTCTCTCCAAATTTGATGGGCTTTAGCAAAATTCCTGCTTCAGGGACATGCCAAACTAAAACTTGCAAATTTTAAATGTTTTATGTCACTTTATATTGTTTAGTGTAAGCTCCGTCAGGGTTTTTTCTTTCAGTTATATGTCCAAGAAATCGACAAATTTTCCCAAAATATTAGCAAAATTCTAGTGTTGAATTTACACTAGAATTCCCCCCCCGCCCCCCCCACCCCCTTTTTTTCGCCCCACCCCTTTTTTTTTTTGGTTGAAAAAGAGACAAATCTTGTGAGAAAAAACCACTAAGCTCAATCCTTCAGGCAATTGTCAGAATTTTCATGTTATTTCAACAGTCTTTTTAGCACAAAGGAAAGGACGATGGGCATCTTTACGGATCTCAGAGATATGATCCTCTCCAGAAAGACACTCAAGTGCAATGAAATGTAAAACTAAGCTTATTGTCATTTCTCCACTGAAAGAATGAAAGAAAGAAAATTGAATCAATACTACTATTACCGCCGATTAATTGGCAATTAATTGGGTCTCTTACAACAAACTTGTGGGGAGTGAAATCTAAAAAACTGGCCATGTAGCAACCCCAGTATTCAGGTTCTTGTCATGGAACTGGCACCCAATAGGTGCCAGGTTACACAGCAAATTTGTCGTATTTACCGATACAACGATTATTTATAGCCTGAGTTTCATCCATAGTAGGTATAGAATAAGACCACTATATTGCACCCGATGGAGCTGATCTAATACTACCCACCTACTCCCACCTCCCGGCCTCCTTTCTCCAGCCATTGCTGACACTGCACAAGAATTTTGGTCGATCTTTAGAAATTTCCACCCAAAATATGAACTTCAGTTTAAAACGTGGGTCCAAAAGTCAAGCCATACGCGGCCTTGAGGGAGATGTAAAACAGCAAATGTCACCAAGAAAATAGAACATTAAAAGAGTGAATGAAACTCATATTCTGTTGTCATCCTGTCACATATCTATTGTTTAGCTTTTCATATTTTCCCTTGTACTCAGGAGATGGATCTAGTTTGCTCGGTGCACGTTAGTTTTCCCAATGAAAGTAAAGTATAGAATCCAACTCATTAGATTGTTTGCTTTCTTGGCATAACAATGAAAGGTTGGACCTAGAAATCCAGTGAGGCACATACAGAATCTAAGGCATTTTTTCTGTAAGGAAAGTGTGTGCCTTTGGTACTTCAGTTTTCAAATCCCAATCAAACATATGATCTCAAGTTTAGTCCACATCCATGCACTTGAGGGAGGTTGGATACGCATTTAGGTACAAAACCTAGGAAGCAAAGAATGATGTGAAGTTTGTCAAAGGATTGTGACTAAGTCTTTTCACCCATTTATTATTTCCCTTTAGAGGTGGATGTTTACTAAGCATAATGAAGGCGGTCATGTGGTCCTCTGAATTTTCCCGTCCCTTCTTCATCAAATCATTATTGAATTACTAAATTTCATCACTTAATACGTAATCAATGTTAATCTCTTGATAATTACATAAATAACAAACTATTCGCATCAAGTTACACTTGCAAATCTCTTTTGATTGTTGCAACTTGGGATCAACTTGTTTTTTATTAGGGTTCAAAGGGAAGCTATTGTTTGACCATCATTCTACCTCGTAATGATAGAATTTTTTTTTACAATAAGCAACCATTGTTGTGGATTTATGGTCCTTTGGCAAATAAAGGTCGATGTACTTTCACTTAGGTCATCAGAACCAAATTGATTGGATCTGATTCCCGAGGAGAAATGACTAGGTCCATGCATGTGGGTTTTGCATTTCGCACAACTTTTGGGTTCAGCTAGTTGGGGGCATCGCTGCTTTTGTATTGGGTCGTATTGCTGGACTCGACTAGTGGTTGGCAAGTGGTTGTGAGGTCTGTTCATACACAGGCCCATTAGTGCATGCACAACTTGAAATCTGCGTGCACCCCCCACAACTAATTAACCTTAATCCCACATACCACTACCAGGCAATCTCAGATTCGAGATTTAACCAAAAATATGTTACAGATATTTACTTTCCTGAAGAAAGTGGTATGAAATGAAATGTGTCCGAGGTAGCCAAGAATCGAACCTTGGAGAGGGAGTTGTCCTTCCTTAGCATGGCAAAGTGAACACTTTTGAAAGGAGATGCTGAATGAAAATTTATCTCTCCCATCATCTTGAAAGCTCATGCAACACCACATCCAAAAACAATTTCAAAGACTTATTCAATGCCACTTGAAAGGGTATAGTGAGGGTGTTGGGCTTTTCATTAAATAGACTTTGTACCAACAAATAAGCACCTCTTTAAAAACTTTGACAAATTTATGTCCATATCGTATATATTAATTCACTTAGTCCGTCTATCTGTCTGACCCGATCGTTTTGCGTTATAATTTGCCGGTAAAATCGACACTCGAAAAAACGGGATTTTAGGGTTTTGTGCGTGACGCAACGATTCCGTGTTTTAATCCACCGGCGGAACCCGCCCGAATAGTCGGACGTTCTGCCATAGAAAGGTCGAACAGTCAAACGTTCCGCCATAAAATTAAAATTAATTAATAAACTTGACTAACATCAAATTATGTCTGTTGATAATTAATTAATTACACATCTTTGAATGACTGTTTTTTCTTTCTTTATTATTTTACTGACTTAGTTTGACCTCTTGGGAATCCGATCTACCGTATTTACTTTTAATGAGTGTTTCAAGAATTACTTCGAATCCAACCACCTTCTTAATTACCTTTGACAGGAGAAATTACCGACAGAACCGGCAGGGGAAAGGGGCAGGGCAGAGCAGGGCAGGGCGTCCAGGGCAATAAAAAATAAGAAAAAGTAAAAAACAGTGGCCGAAGGTCACAGGCACCCGGGGGGACTTCACAGTGGCCTTTGGCCACGGGCACCCACTAATCATACTAGTTTGAAAAAACTACTCCCTTCTACAAATATCTATGAACAACATTCTTCCTACACAATTAGTCACACTAGTTTGAAAAAACTACTCGCTTCTACAAATATCTATGAACAACATTCTTCCTACACAATGAGATTCACAATTTTAGCTTATTCAATTATACCGAACTTAGATATTGTAGAACTGTAATCGTAAGCTAATTCAACTACACCTAATCAGTGATCTTTTACAAACAATTTTCGAGGGTTTTGGAGGCAAAAAAGCTGGGATTTTCTTTTGGACATATGTATTTTTCTACTGTAAATTCAACAAATTTTGCTAATTTTAGATGAGTATAAAACACCTAGTAACTCCTACATATTGGTGATTTTAGCTCCTAAAAACCAAATTTGTCTAAAATTATTCTGGAGTGTCTGAATGGCGGTAAGAGGAAAAGTAGATGAGAAGTAAGTCAAAAAGTCAAAAAAGCGACCCAGAAGCTAGCGTGTTGTATCGGACATTTTGCTTTGTTTTTGGATGGATGGCTTCGGCGCAACAGATTTGATTCACGCGCTTTCTCGATCCTACGCTTGCTCGCTCCCCTCCTTCCTCGTCGGAGGATCCCTTGCACCTTCGCTCCTCTCTTCCTCAACTCTCGCATCGGCCCTGTCTTCATCATCACCGATTCACAAGCAAGCAAGCAGGGCTATATATCACCACCACCACTACCACCAGCAAGCAGCAAAGTTATTGATCGTGTACTAGAGAAACGCAAGCAGCATCTCCCTCTTGAGGTTCTGATCATCAGCCTATAACACCCCAAGTTTGAGAAAGTATGTGCACAGAGCCAAGCTTGAAACTAGCCGTGAGGTTCTAAGTAGTCGGATAAACGTCCTCGTTGAATATAACCTGCTAGTTTGGTTATGTTTGAAGTAGAGTTGAAACTTTTGTGCAAGTGTGTTTTGTATGTGTTTGTATACGTCGACCTTGCAGCTTGTTACAAGCCTTTGATCTTGAAGGAGGAGATTCATTTGCCCTGGCTGCATATTGATGATCTTCAACTGTTAAGAGTATTGGAGGAGATTTTATGAAACTAGAGAGTGGGTTCTTGAAAGCTAGAAGCTGCTACTACTGTCGTGCTAGTGTCGTGTGTGATTTCCTGAGTAAGGGTTGATAGATCTTGTAAGGGTTTCAATATTTTTTTAATTTTTTTCTTGAGAAATTATTAGGAGGGGCTGGGTGCGAAGTGGTTGAAAGCGGTAGAGGATTCTATTGCAGAGAAGTAAGTACTGGATTGTGGTGGTTGTGTAAGTAGCAGATGTCTAGCAATACTACTTTGAACGGCCAACAAGAAGTAGATAGCGAAATTGTAAGTACTGACGACAGTGGGGTGGTCGTTAATAGTGATCATATTCAGATGCAGCAACCCAGTCCTGCAGAGTTGAATGCTCTTCCGGAGATTGAGAATGATCCTTTTCTGAGATTGCAGCTGAAAAACTGGGAGGAGCAGGCTGCGTCTATTGCGAAGAAGATAGAGCGCAAGGAGACGCGTACGTTCGTGGTGAAGAACGAACTTTACCAGCTCACGGGCTTTTACATTGTGTTCCAGGGAGTGGTGTTGTCGGCAGTAGCACAAGCCAGCGCCACCGCCTTGACTTGCAGGCAGTGGTGGAGTCCCTTCACTCTCTCTCTCATTGCTTCCATTGTCACCATCGTCGGCGTCTACCAGAAGTTGGACGCTTTCCGAGACGTGCAGGACAACTTGAAAGAAGAAAAGTACTCCTTTCAGGTACTTCCTTCGGCCCCTTGAACCCTCTTTTCTGTTGTGTTGGCAGCTCATGTCTTGTTGATGATCTAGGGATGGAGGATCATACCAGAGCATCGAAACTTTTTGTCAGATCTGTTGTCAAAAGAGTTTCTTGATGCTCCTTTTTCGTTTTTCCAACTCTCCATGTATTTCCTGCAAGTACTTGAGGAGGAAGCTTTTCAACTACTTAACACTCATGTTGATGTTAGTAACATGTGTGATTGTGTCTGTTTTTTCTTTGGTGTATTAGGTGCTTAACAGAAACATCCAACTCCTCAAGCAGAAGGGAAAGAAATTTGATTTTGCCAACGACTATAAACCTGGGGTTCGCAGGCCATCATCGAGACAGCCATTTACATTCAAGAGCACACTTGAGAAACTGTGTTCTGTGGTCTTCAGCTCCAACTTTGTTCTTTTATTGTCCATGCTTGCATTTTCGGTAGTCATCCTCATCTCCTGCAACAAAATCTTGTGCAAGGTAAGGTTGATGGGATTTCCAATTCCAAGCTGCATGAGTACTTTATCTCCAAATGCAGACACAAAACTTCCTTTTGACCTTTTGCACTTCGCATTGTTCAGGATTTGCTCAAGAGATTACATATTGTAATCCCTTGTTACAGCTAACAGCAAACATGCTCTGAAGACTTGCAAGGTGCACCTTTGAATGCCTCATGGGAAGAAGTGTTTTCACAGTCACCAAATTACTGAATTCTCTGTGTTGCAGGGCTAGGTGGAATGGGAAGGAGCTAATTAGGGATCAGGGAGCAAAAAGGAAAGGGCAGGTTTGTTAAGCATGGGGAAGGTGCAGGTGGAACTTGTTAACAAAACAGGGGAGAATCTTACAATCAGGGAAGAAGTTACTGTTGGGCGCTACAACAAAGATCAGACCTTGCCTGGCGATGGAGGTTCTACTGTAATTGATGTTGATCCAAACAGCACATATTTTGTAATGTGGGTTATCAAGGGTACAGATGGCAGTAATGTTGTGGATTTGACTTCTGACCAACTCATTGATAATGAGAAGATCACAATACTCATTGATGAAGATGGCAAGTATACTACAAAAGCAGAGCCAAGACCACCAACGGTTGTCAAGCTACTCAGCAAAGCTAGCAAGATGTTGTAAGCTTCTTCAAGCCTGTACTTTCTCTCTCCTCAACATTGAGCTGTGGGGAATTTTTCTTCCATGTAATGAATGTGTCAAATTGATGATGTTGTTGTGATCTCTAGCAGAGAAGTTGATGTTATGAGAGAAGAGTTGGAAGTTGCATTAATTTGATGTGGGTTGTTTACATTGCATGTTGAAACTGCAGCGCAGAGAAGAAACCACCTGCATTGAATGACAATCCTTCAAACCACCCAGTCCCTAGTGCGAGTGGGTCAAAGAGCAGCGACCATGGTCCCTTGATGACCTCCATTAAGACTGAAACTCTCCCTCCACAAGAACCTGTTGCTGAACCAGCTCCAGCTCATAAACATAAGCGCTTTGGCTTCTTTAGTTTCTTCCGCAGAGGAACTTAGCTAACCTTTTCTCTTATATATGGTTTGTCAATGGGCAGTATCTATGGCAGAATTTCTTGCTTCTTATAAAACACACCAAAGTTTGAGTCAAAGACAAAGGTTGGAGTATGTATGTATATTGTAGCTCACTGGTCCTTGGCAATGCTTGTCTTCACATGGGAGACTCCAAGGATCTATGTTTGCATAAAGGTCATGATCTTGAAACAAAGGGAGGTAGCCATATAACACAAAAGACTGCAGCCATTATCTGTTCTTTTTGCATATGTGTGTGTGAGGCTCTCTGATACAGGTAGGCATCTTCTTTCGAATGACATCAGGTCTGAGATTTAGTATGAGTCATCTTACCATGGATAATGCAGTCCCTCTATTTGTTACGCTTCTCTGAAATCTGTACAAACCTTGTTTCTTCACCTTTGATATCAATACCGCAGATTGTAGGTAATGTTCTGCTTCTTTTTATTTTCACTGCAGTTTCTCTCTGGGTTTCTGTGAAGTCCCTATGAATGTCCCTTTCACAGGTTTGCATGATCCTTGTCCTGTTTCAAGGACTACACATATCTGCTGGTCTTGCTCTCGCTCCCTTGCTCTCTGTGTCTTAGTTAACAACAACAACAATTCTCTTGGAGATTTTCTGCAACTGAAGTGCATGCACCATACTTGGTGCTTGCAGCAGAAGAGAACTCATGCCAGAACAAATAAAATGTGAAAGAAGCTGAACCCTAGTGCTCACAAAAAAACTTCTCACTGGCTCAATTTTCTCAAACCTTGAGTACAAAGTCTTTTGTCACTTTTACAGGCATTGCAGAAGATGTCATTACGTGATGATTCTGACTTCAAGTCTTCCAGAAAATCTGCCTTGCAGCTTACTGGCATCTGATCTGCATCGAGGTCTGAATGATTGACCACAAGATCCTCTTCATTGGTTTCAACTCTCATTATGTGCATCTCCTGCAATCTCCATGTTCTGTGCTTGATCATACAAAGAAGCTGCCCCAACTCCTGCCATTTTGCATATCTCTCTGACCACTTTCTCCTTGACAAGAACCCTAATGCAAGCCTGTCACATTCTTAGTGCCTCTTCGATTGATTGTGTTGTGTTTTTGTGACTGATGTGAGAAATCAGAGAGAGGAATGAGGATGAGGCAAATTCATTGACCTTTGGTAGAGTGAATATCATCTTTATCTACACTCAAGCACCCTGTTGGGTATTATACACAAAATATGAAGCAAAACAAAGCTTCTGATTTTAGGCCTTGTCAATCTTTTGCAAAAGCATATATCAAAAGAGTTGAAGTATATCTCATATCTTCTCTTGTAGTGAATGTCTGAGCTTCAGGTATAGCAACCTGAAAATTGGATTCACTTTTCCTTGGATACCTCCAAACACCCTGCTGAAAGCTCAAGCAGTGCATGAGATCATATGTAAGGATGTCAATACTTGATTTAATTAGCAAAACACAAGCTCTTTACTGAGGTTGAAACTAAAAAAGAATTCAGGTATTGTATGCATATGAACCTGAAAATCTTTTGGCCCTCACATTGCAGCTAACCTCTTGCAGACAGTGAAGTTCATGGTGATTTCAGGGTGGGCACTGAGGTCCAATGCGGTGTTAGGTAGACTTAAATGGATTCACACTAGTATTTTCCAGCATTGGAGTTCCTCTTTCTTCTGTGCATTGAGGTATTGTTGGTTCAGAAATCTTAATCACTTTATTATCAGGTTATTTCTCAATTCTATTCAGGTTGACTTTAAAGTTAGCAATGGAGAACTCAATTTTTATCAAGATATTAGTGAGTTCATGAAGTTTTTCCTTGTCTTGCTTCACTTATTTTCCAAGGAAACTAAGGTGTCTCCAGATCCAATCTTGAAGCTTGATGCTGTTGTGAAATTATCTACAACCACCATTGAGAGGGGATGAAGTCAGTTGGGAGTAAATAGCAGCTAGTCGTCGCCATGCACGATGAAGGATGAAGGTGAGAGATGGTCTTATACATTGTAAGGGATGCTCGTAGGGCTATGAACACACTCATTCTTGTCATTTTGGTTTTTGATTGTGCTGGAAATGACATGAGGATTACCTTCAAAGTGTTCTTGAGGAGTTTTCCATGCAATGGCATAGATTTATTAGCTTAGGTTCGTAAAGTGCAATGCATATGTATAGTCCATTTATGAACTGTGCATTTGTTCTTCTTTGCTCTTGTAGGCTTAAGTATATATACTTGCATTCCTTTATGGTTCTATGTGCATATACATGTTCATCCACATTTAATAGTCCTTTCAATTCATAAACAGGGAAGGAAGGCAAAAACTTGAACATTGAGGAATACATTTGTGGCCTCCTATATGCTGCAAAGTGTGCTATCAATTTAGGAGCAGTGAGGTCTACTCCTTCAGAGAAAAAAGCTCATAGATTGTACAGCAAGGCAATTGCAGAATTGATCCTGGCAAGCTGTTGAGTGATTGAAGAGTTCACCAATCCAAAGTGCAATCCAAGCAGCATTCCAACATCTTCCTCCAAAACATGGCTGGGAGCTGTGGATCTGCTTCTTCATCCTTCTGGACCCTAATGTTTGCTGCACTTCTACACTTGCCCATGCACTTGCAAGAGGTGAAGAATATTTTAGCATCCTCTGGAATTCTCTCTTGTAAGGATGCCATAAGCCTTTGAGCTCCTCCCTTTCTACATTTCTCTCTGATGCAGACTCCAATGTCCCTGCCAATCCCAACTTGTCTTGCATTTGAAGGTGGAGAGAAGACCATGCTGTAGAGTATATTATACCATATCTTAGTTGATTTTCTCATGCAGATATATGCATAATTTTCAGATATACCTATATTTCTTTCTATAATTATTTGCACACATCATACAATTGATTACATTTCTTATGGGCAAATGTAACAAGTAGAACTATAATCCTGTCTTATAGTAAGAAGGTGATTTTAATGCCACATCTTGGTTTGAATGCAATCAAGTTAGAAACTCATGAAACTAATTTTTATAACACTTTGATCAATATTGGCTTTTGAATACATGGAGTTGCAACAAATATTGACAACATCAACCAAACTCAACATACACAATGGATTTTATGAATTTATTGCATTTTTGTATTTCCACACCAAGAAAAATGAAAGAAGAAAAATGATGGAAGTTGAAGTTAACATGACCAAACCCATAAATCAATGGAAGGGCGGAATTAATCATCCACTCTCTTCAAGTACCTAAAGGAGTTTTGAGTGGCCAACACAAAAACCAAATTGTGATAGGTGTGTGATCCTAATAGCATGTCCAATGGCACTCCTTATTTGAGCATTTATCAATCTTTACCACATCCAACACTAGTGTTAAATATCCACTCTCACTTAAAACTCAAAGAGTGGATTGTAGGAAGTGAGAAACGATATAAATCTCACCATCTAGGCCAATCACTATGCTTGGCCAACAGAAACAACCCTTTTCTTTTAATGGCACCCTTTGCAGCATTGATAACTTGCACATATATGTCAGCTGAAACAAGTTTTTCATTAATTTATTGCAAAACTCCATCCAAAATATATTGTAGAGGGCATTTTACTGCTGCAGCTGGACATGCTCTAATGTAATAGAAGAAATTTTCATCTTCATCTAGTAGGTATGCATTTATGATTTTTTAAGTAATTTATTGACGTGTGTGTTTGAAGGACATTATTGTGCTTACAACTGATAATGAATAATTCTTGTCAAAAGAATTAACTTTCTGGGAAAATGGGGTTTAATTGCCCCATTTTGAATACTTAAAGATTTCGACAATAGAAATTAAATATGCTAAGTCTCCTAAATAGTTTTCAAAGTCACTTTGATAGGTCTGTCAGTGTTGAAGTCAGGCTTAATCGGAGCACCTTTTGGTTGCAATACACACTTGCCACAGACAATGTGACCCAACTCACATCAACTACACTTCAAAACTCGTTCTCCCAACTCCACAAGATACTTTAGCATAGCAACAAGAGATTAAGGGGGTTGGCAACCATGAGAGGCTTCCAACCAAAATTTATAGGGTTTCAGCAACCAGAAGACTCTTGACAAGCCGAGGATTATGGAGATGTCACACCTAAACAAACAACCAACAGCAGAAAAGCTTATAGAGAATACTTGATAGTGTGGAGAACAATCTTCAAGCGCGAGTCCCCCTAAAGAAAGCTTCAAGGGTCTAGGTCCGCCTCAGACTGTTAGACATCTCATTGAAGAGGGAGATATTGATCTACCCCTCCCATATTCAGATGATATTTATTCCTCCAAACTTAATCAACAAAGAGCCCCCGCCCCCCCCCCCCCCCAATTTTATGGACACTACTCAAACCCCCTTGACTTGCCCCTGAAAGGCACCAAACAGGACCTAAGGTGTGGGTTTCCTTGGACTCATGGGAACTCTCCTTCCCCTAGTCCTAGTCTTAGAGGTGTCTTTGAGTATGATTTTAGTTCAAACCCACCAGCTTCCTCCAGTTTCTTGGGTTCAGGCTTTACTCTCTCTCAACCTCCTGCCATTTTGTATTCTGAAGTTTGAAAAACCTTGGTGGGGTCTTTAAGCTTGGTGTTACAGTTTACTATTTATACATGCCACTTGCAAGGTTCAATTCTCTGAAAATATATTACATAGTATACCCATAAACTTGAAAAAACCAAACTATATACAAAATGATAAAATATTTAACTAAAAGTACAAAAAAGTAATGATCTCCATGGAGCAAGGGTGATCAAGACTTTCCTTTGGTGAATACATAACCACAACAATTGTTCCAATTAGCTCATAATGGCATTAGTTTGAGCCAAAGTATTGAAGCTATAGTGTCTTGCATTGGTTCTCAATAGGATGAAAAATGATGAAGAGCACAACCCAACTTTGCAATGATGGTATACAGAAGGCCACGGTACAGTGTTCCATTACACAACATTGAAAATAAAAAAGTGTGATAGGCCAAGTTTTGTCAAGTTCCTCACACACAAATACAATAGTATATAAAGTTACTACCTACATAATTTTTCTCTAAGCATGTAGTGGGTCACACCAATTTTCTTTCTATCCACATAGAGGATGAAGAGCACAACATAAGGAAGAGCTTGCAAATTTTGCAAATGTTCACAAAATGAATTTCACTTCATAGTATTATTGGCCATGACATTTGTTTCCTCCTCATTGTAAAGCATGGCCAGAAATTTCTTAGTGTCTTCAGAGGAACCCTTACAGAGCAGTAGGCATCTTACTTTTGTAAGGAGGACCATTTCATTTTGAAGTGTTTGCCTCTACAAAACTGACAGCCGTGCTTTACCTTGAGTAAGGCCCTTGTGCCAGGGCAGAAACAGAATTTGTGTCCCACACTTATTAGCTCTTGCATTGGGCGATCCCTTTATTTTCCTCACACCCTAGCCCTGGGGCCATTCCATACACTTCACAATCAATAGCCAAGAATACATTCTTGATGTTCATGTTGGTGCTTCACATGTCCTAAAACCCTCATGCCGTTTTGCCTTCAGTCCTTAGGGCAGTTGTGGGGTTTCCAGCAGCTTTGTGCAATTTTGAACACTGCCGTTCAAGGGGGGCTGCTAAAATCCAAGAACTTGCCAACACTAGTTTACACCTAAGGACCTGACTTTTATTGGTTTCAATTGGCTTTTTTCCCAGGGTAGGGCTCTCCTCATAGCCCAAGGGGCTGTATAGGGACCTTACAAACCAGAACACCCTCAGTGGGTATGAGTATCCTAAACCCTAACTTGCCTCTGTATTGTATTGTGGAACCCACCCACCCACCCACCCACCCACCCATAACTCGGCAAGCTTGGTAGGGTGGGCCACCATTGTGTTAGGTGGTGACAGGTTCTGCTAGGGCCTGTTTCACCACAAAGTAACCAGTTTTTAAATCAATGATTCAAATTTCAGGCCTGTATTGGAGTCATTGGTTCATTCAAACGAACATTGACATAAAGAAAACATGGAGCCAGCAAATGTCGGACTATCTTGGCAGCTTGGACACATATTAAAATATTTGTAAATATGTTGAAATTTTCATGGAGAATAAAATCAAAGAATGAAATTTTGTGAGAGAAACTGAATAATCCTCTGGAATATTCAACTTTTTTGACATGAAATATTATTAATTAATTACTTAATTATGCAACAAACATGTGTTGAAGCTGCCTTTGTCCTGCATGTCCTGCCTTTAGAAAATGTTAGAACAGTTTGCGAATAGGAACTATCCAGACATAGCAATGCTTACAATAAAACTGCAACTTTGTGTGTACCTACTTTGAAATGAAGAGTTACCGTACTAGGTAGTGTTCAAACACCAAAGCTATTGTTCTTTTTGTGTAGGGTAATGCCCGAGTGCTGGGGTGTCTCCAAAATAATGGGCCCCCAAGGCCGTAAGGCTAAGGGCCCATTTTTTCAAGAATGCCCTGGCTTGAGGGCATATTGCATGGTGCAAAGCCCACTTGACCAAGACCCACCAATTCCACCATGGAATCACCAAATTCCCCATGAAAAGCCAAATTGCTGCTCATGGAGAGGAAAATTATGACATTTGACTGAGATCTCACACTCATGGTTATGATCTTCCACTTTAGATGAGATATTGCATTTTCTCATCCAATCTTTTCCTATTTTCACAATATTTCATCTCAATTTTCGAGCAATACTTCATGCCCATCTTTTCTCATTCAGGTCTTTACACCGGGTAAAGCCTTGGAGTGAGGGAATTACCAGAATTTAAGACCCCCTTGACTCACACATTGAGAACCCTTATTCAGGTGATCCCCGTGTCTTAGGGCTTTACCCTACACAAAACTCCCACCTTACTTGCAGGAGGGAAATTCCACTTCATAAAGCCCGCTCTCTCCCTTGAAAACAAGGGGGGTGTCACACTGTGGCCTTGCCATTACATTAAAATCTATCTTTAAGGCAAAAGAAGGATTATGGAAATTCAAATATTTCACCAAGTGAAAATATAATCTTTAAAAAAATCCTCTAAAAGAAATCAAAATGCTTCAAGATATCATAATTCTATTACTACCATCAAGTTTCGAAACAAGCCAAAATATTATCTTTCAAAAATCCTCATATAAAAATTGACCTACTACCTAGGGGCCAAATCCCCTTAAGTTACTATAGTCTATATAATGAATCTAAACAAAATATCCTTGCCTTGGTAAGCAAGGCCAAAAATCCACCGAGGGCTTTATGAAAGTGAAAGACCCCAAAAACAAAGGGTAAAAGAAATGGAGATTTAGATAAATAAACCGCTGATAAAAGAAACGAGAGGAGCAGGACATTCCAGGGAGGCGTAACGATCAAGGCGCAGAAATGCGCGGGAAGGAAAGCGAGGGCTTTTGCAGGTGTTGTTGCTGCTCCGTTGCAACAGCGCGGGAACCCCAGCGCGCCATCGCCTTCGAACTCCGCCTACAAACGGCCCACTTTTTCTCTTCTTTCTTCAACCTGAAGCCACAGTTTTCCATTCGCTTCTCTCATCTCCCGTTATAAATTCAGTTTTCCGTTTTTCTCTGGCCAGCCGGAACAGAGAAATCAAGAGCGTTGGAATTGAAGCCAGGAGAAGTGCAACATGTATGTCATCAAGAGGGATGGAAGGCAGGAGGCCGTACACTTTGACAAGATCACGGCGCGGCTCAAGAAACTGAGTTATGGCTTGAATCCGGAGCATTGTGAACCGGTTCTCGTAGCTCAGAAAGTTTGCATGGGGGTTTACAAGGGCGTGACCACCAGCCAGCTCGACGAACTGGCTGCAGAGACGGCGGCGGCCATGACAGCAAACCATCCGGACTATGCGATTGTGAGCTCTCTTGTTTGCTACCCCGCCCCGCAATGCTTAGGTCTCATGCTTTTGGTTGAGTGTTTTGTCGCTGCCGAGAATGTGATGCTTACCTTATCCAATTCTCCTGGTGTGTTGCAGCTTGCAGCCAGGATTGCTGTGTCTAATCTCCACAAAAATACCAAGAAGTCTTTCTCTGAGACGTATATCTTCTGCCCACGTGTTTTAAGCTCTTAACCGAAAATTCTTGACTACTATTTTCCATCATGCAATGTATTTTGTGGTTCTGTATGCTAGCTAGAGTATTTTGGCATTTTTACTGAGGCAGGTGGACTCGGGCTGAGTCATTCTTCCCTGTTGCTTCAGAGTCAAGGACATGTACTTCCATGTGAATGGCGAATCAAATCTGAAAGCACCATTGATTGCAGATGATGTGTACGATGTGATCATGAAGGTATGGAGTTCATGTTGTTCTTCTACCATTTGAGATATAAATGACCTGAAAATTAGTTGTCAAATTCAATTGTGGCATAAAACTATCAATCAGGAAGTGCATTGTGTACTGAAGGTTTGGTCAATGTTCATTCTATAATTCTAGCTTAAGGTTTTATAGATGTGATCAACAAGTCTGGATGTCATTTTGATGAGTTCCATGGATGTTTTCCTCAGGAAAAATCTGTCTAGAGGTTATCCCATGTAGAGGGTTAATGGAATTCTGAGTTTATCTCGGTTTGGAAGCCAATTAATTTCAAGGTGTTGTCAATTTTTGTGTGATGAGGTCTTAACATCTATGGCATCTTTTTGAACAGAATGCAGCACGGTTGGATAGTGAAATAATCTATGATAGGGACTTTGACTACGATTACTTTGGCTTCAAAACCTTGGAGCGATCTTACCTTCTCAAAGTCAATGGGCGAGTTGTGGAGAGACCTCAACACATGCTGATGCGGGTCGCTGTTGGCATTCACAAATCTGATATTGAAGCTGTTCTCAAAACCTACCATACGATGTCCCAGCGCTGGTTCACCCATGCTTCACCCACTCTCTTCAATGCTGGAACTGCAAGGCCCCAGGTTAGAGACTTTCCTTTGGAATCCATTCACAAATGACTTCAATTTGCTGGATGTGTATATGTTGCAGGAGGTGCCAAGTACCAATTACTGCCCTCTATGTAGGCCTCTTATGCCCTAAGCTTAGATGCTTGCTTGTTGCATCTTTGACTATCCTCACTCAATAGTCAAAGTGAGGATACAATTGGTTACTTATATATCTACATCTCTTGAGAGCTAGCCAATGTCATGATTGGGTCTCCCTTTCACCTCTGGAACTGCAATAGAAACTTAGGACACAAAGGGTTTGTATAGTTGTTTGCCTGAAATTTTGTGTGCATTATTATACAATTATATACATCCATTGTGGGAAGCTGGTGGGACATTATGGCAGCTGTCACTACTATTCATGATGAAGGTGATGGTCTGGCACTTTGTGTGAGACACTTGAAAGGACATGACCATGATCATTTTTGTTGCATTGGTTTGGCTTTGCCACAACTGACAGAATGAGTAAAGTGTTGTTGTGCCTTTGTTTTGGGTACTGGATCCCATCTAAACACACTTCTGCCTGCCATCTGCAGCTCAGCAGCTGTTTTCTGGTCTGCATGAAAGAGGACAGCATTGAGGGCATCTATGATACACTGAAGGAATGTGCCGTAATCAGCAAGTCTGCAGGGGGCATTGGGTTGTCAGTGCACAACATCCGTGCTACAAGCAGCTACATCCGAGGAACTAATGGCACATCTAATGGCATCATTCCAATGCTACGAGTCTTCAATGACACAGCCCGCTATGTTGATCAAGGTGGTGGCAAGAGGAAGGGTAAGATTGATGACTTTTGCATTCATTATCATTGAATATTACTATGCGGTGCCCTTGTTTTTCTGATCTCAAGCCTGTAGTCATTCTTGAACACTTTTTATTGCCATGGTACTGAATGGTGATACTTGTAACAAGTGCAGGTGCATTTGCAGTGTACTTGGAGCCATGGCATGCTGATATATTTGATTGGCTGGAGCTGAGGAAGAATCATGGCAAGGTACCAAGATCATGTATTACGCTCTCTCTAATGTTTTCTTTCTATGCTCTTTTGTGTTCAAGCTTTTTTTTTTGGGTTTCTGAGTTTGTTGCATGTTTTGCAGGAGGAGAGTAGAGCTCGTGATTTATTCTACGGCCTTTGGGTTCCTGATCTCTTTATGAAACGTGTTCAAGAGAATGGCACTTGGTCACTTTTCTGTCCCAATGAAGCTCGAGGTTTGGCAGACCTGTGGGGTAATGAATTTGAGAGTCTATTTGTCAAGTATGAGAAAGAGGTGCAATCTCTCTCTGAGCCAGACTGATGTTTCTTGTCAGGACACATTGAATTTCTTGGATTTAAATGCTCCTATTCAGAGATATCTTACCCCTTTTACATTGTCCACAGGGTAAGGCCAAGAAGGTGGTTCAAGCTCAAAAGTTGTGGTTTGCAATACTAGAGGCTCAAATTGAAACTGGCAATCCCTACATGCTCTTCAAGGTGTGCATTATGATTTCTGAATTGCTGGAATACTATGCCCAGTTGGTTGTATGCAATGACAACAGTCAGGTGAAACATGAACTGAAAACTGTGTTACATGGAATGACAACCTCATTTGATTTTGCTAATTGCATTCTTCAATTCCAGGATGCATGCAACAGGAAAAGCAACCAACAAAATCTTGGTACTATCAAGTCATCTAATTTGTGCACCGAGATTGTGGAATTTACCAGCCCAGATGAAACAGCAGTATGCAACCTTGCTTCCCTTGCTCTCCCCCGTTTCGTCCGGGAGAAGGTGAGGCCTTATGAGTAATTGCTCTGCTGATTGCTTTTTGCAGATAGTAAAATATTTAATGTTTGTTTCACACTGTGGCAACTGCTTGCAATCCAGATTACTCCAAAAATTAATTGATTTTATTCAAGATGCTAAATTCAGAAATCTCAGTGTCTAGTTTTGGTTGGTGTGTCACTCAGGGAGTTCCTTTGGAATCTCATCCAACCAAACTCATGGGCAGCAAAGGTTTCAAAAATCGCTTCTTTGACTTTGAAAAGCTTGGTGAGGTATGTACTGTCAATCAGGGGTTGTAGTCTCAGAGTTTTCCATGTACTTTCTAAATGAAGTAAGAGGATGGACAGATCAGACCAATGGACATGCATAGGAAAATCTTTCCATCCTGAAATTTTCAACTTGCTCATGCTGATGGCTTTTAATGACTTGTGCAGATCACTGAGTTGGTGACACGGAACCTGAACAGAATTATTGATGTTAACTATTATCCAGTAGAGACTGCCAAGCGCTCAAATCTTCGCCACAGGCCCATTGGAATTGGTGTGCAGGGTCTAGCAGATGCTTTTATCTTGCTTGGAATGCCTTTTGACTCCACTGAGGTACTTGTCATTTGTGTCAGAATGTGCTAGAGAGAAAGAAACCCCTCCAGTAACTGGTAAACTGATTTTTAAGGTGAGCATTTATGTATGTACAGACAGTGGATAGAGTTCATTACAAAAGGCAGTTCTGAAAGTTTTGCTGCTTATTTGCAGGCCCAGAAACTTAACAAAGAGATCTTTGAGACAATCTACTATCATGCTCTCAGAACATCAGCTGACTTGGCAGCAGAAGAGGGTATTTATGAGACCTATGCTGGGTGCCCAATTAGCAAGGTATTTACAGCTTCCTATTTCCAATTTTTAGTAGTTTGTTTGCTGTGGAGGCAATCTACTTGAGAAAGAATTTCCTTCATTTCATATTCTTATAAAGATTGCTCACTAGTTTTTCACTATTTCTCTCTGTCTGCAGGGTATTTTACAGCCAGACATGTGGGATGTCGAGCCTTCTGATCGGTGGGACTGGTCTGCCTTGAGAGAAAAGATTAGAAAGAATGGTGTGCGAAACTCCCTTCTTGTGGCACCTATGCCAACTGCATCAACCAGCCAGATTCTTGGCAACAATGAGTGCTTTGAGCCTTATACTTCCAACATTTACAGTAGGCGGGTGTTGAGGTAAAACGCATCCCTGGTTGTCTTTTCCAATCAGGTCTGCTTTGTAAAGTTTCAAGTGTTTAAAGAGTTCTGACTTTGGATTCATACTCCAGCTTCCATAAAATATCATGGTAACTCCTTTATTCTTGTGATGCCAGTGGTGAATTTGTGGTGGTGAACAAGCATTTGCTGAGTGATCTGACAACTATGGGCTTATGGACTTCGGAGCTGAAAAATCAAGTCATATATCACAATGGCTCCATTCAACAGATTAAAGGGATCCCTGCAGAGCTCAAGAGCATTTACAGGTTAAACTTTTTGAAGGGGATTTGCTGGCAACAGGGTTTTGTTCCATTCAGAATGTGAGTTTCCATGTTAAATCTGATCAACATCATATTGCTTGTCAGTAATTTGCATCCTTGGTTATTCAACAGGACTGTCTGGGAAATCAAGCAAAGGTCCCTTGTTGACATGGCTGCTGATCGAGGAGCATACATTGACCAGAGCCAGAGTCTAAACATCCACATGGATCAACCCAACTTCGGCAAACTCACATCACTTCATTTCTACACATGGTCAAAGGTATGGACTATGGACCTAGTACTTGTGGAGGTAGACATTTTGGTTTGATTGCTTTGTCCGATTAGACAAGTGTGTGCTGGAAATATCTAAGCATCAATTGACTGTACCCAACAGGGGCTGAAAACTGGCATGTACTACTTGCGATCACGAGCAGCTGCAGATGCAATCCAGTTCACTGTGGACTCTAGCGGGATGAAGGTGATGCTCTCTGTTGCCCTCATGTTACTTAATGTAGTATATGTAGTTTTGTTGACAACTAGAGTGTGCCAAGAGGTCTAAAATGCACAATTGTCCTTCAACAGACAAACTTCAGGATCTTTTTAGGATAAACATCTGAATTCAGTTGTGCTATTTTGCAGAAGAAAACAGTTGCAACAGAGACAACAGATCAGGAGATTAAAATGGCACAGATGATTTGTTCCCTTGAAAACAAGGAAGAGTGTATGTCATGTGGTAGTTAAACAAGGGCTGCTGTGAGATGCTTAGTTTTTAGACAAAATCAATCCAAAATAACCATGTAGGGGATGTTTGGAAGAAAAAATTGTAAAATGCCCTGCTGTTATCTTCAACAGCGAGGACTGCCGCAAACCTTGAACATACATAGATGTTCGAGGCCTAATCATTTTAGGAAATTTCAATTTTAGAGTTCAATTTCCCCCCCACTCTCTTTGTATCCAACACAGAAGACTACCATTCTACATTGGTAGGCACAGCAGCTGTAGTAGTGAAAGAAACATGTGACTTTTTGATTGATACTTTGTTATGGAGCAAAGGGTGAAAAGGTTGAATTTGATAATCATTTTCAACAATATGCTCTTCTGAACACAGTTGCCAATCCTTGCACATTACTTGTAGTATTAATTACGCAAATGGAGGGAAGTTCCTGCAGAAGTTCATTTGGTGTGAGTCAACACTGAAGAAATGAAATCTGCTTTGCATCATCTACATTTCATCACTTTACATTTTCACTGAAGCACCTTTACATTGTTTGCTTGGAAGAAACTAGTCTCAAATATTTGAGAACAAGCAATCTATTGCATATTCAATTTCAGGATCAATGAAACAGTAGTCCTCATAGATGTCATGAAAGCAACCATATGTTTTAGACAAATTGAAATTTTTGAAAAATCAAAGTAGCAAACAGAAGGTTCTTTGGTTATATGGTTATATATATGGTTTGTAACAGTGTCACCATGATAAGTTATCTATAAACACCATTTCTCGTCATTTGGTTGTGACAGGTTATATCATTATGTTGTAAAAGCAATTAGGTTATCGGCATCTTTCTAGTGCTTCAGCCTCAAGGCCACATCACACCTGGTGGTAGGACCTTACCACTAAAGTTATCTTAATGTTACAATAAGGCCATGTAGATTGAATGGGAACTGTTGCCACTGAAAAATAGTAGACTTTATTTGGCAAACAATTCAGTTGTCCACACCAAGGTTTTATTGCCATCATTGCCGCAAAACGTAACTGTAACATCTCTCAGGTACCTAATTTGGAATTCTTGCTCACAGAAACAAAATTCTTGAAATCTGAAATTCTTGACAGAAGACAACACTCATACAATCTTGATTTGACAAATTTGCAAAAGAGAACAAAAGAAATTCCTGCAATTTCAATTTCTTCTTCACATACAAGACTCTTGCAATACATGGGGATCTTTAGTATAAAAATTTCTTGCTCTGTAGCCACTTCTGCAAGAGGGAAACAGGAAGAGATTCAAAAGAGGGGTACACACAAGGAGAGAGAGGGGGGAATGGGCAATTGGGGTTTAGGGTTTACGAAGTTGACGCCCACAGAGCAACTTCGAAATTGACCCATTTGCTTTGTGGGCAGTGTCACAGGTCGCGCGCATTGGAGCAGCTTTCATCGCTTCCTCTCTCGAGCTCCCTGCTTTAATCTTTGCAATTGGGTTATCGAGCAATGCGGCATCAATTGGAAACTTCTGCAAATATTTCTCAAAGAACCCAAAATTGTTCTTTTCAGTTTTAGTCGAAGTTCATACACAATCTTCAGCTGGATGTGTTCAAATAACTTGAAACGCTTCATCCTGGCAGAATCATTGAGCTTGCCTTCACTTGTTCTTTCTCTAGCGCATATTCTGCTTGGCCTCATTGTTTACGTTTGTTGACCTTAGGATGCAAAAGAAGAGAATAATACCACAATTCCGCTAAACTTCACACTCAGAAAAACAAACTTTTGAACAACCTGTGAAACAACACGGAAAATGCCTTTGCACGACGTAAAGCGCGACATAGGAGAAAACTGAAATTTTTCAGAGAAAGGATTTGGGACCCAAAGAAGCACACCGCCCTTGTCCCGGTTCTTTCACGCAACTCCTTGACGCATTTCCTTTTTGTCTCACACACTTCAAGCATTATAGACAGGTCTCTTTTCTCGCATTCTACCTTTAAGTCGGTATGTTGTGTGTTCGGATTTACTCCTCTCTTGCTACCCGACATTTACTTTGTCTCATTCTCACTTGCTTTCCATCTCCGTCGCTTTTATTTCTTTCTTTCTAATGGTTGCAGTTACGATTCATGTGGCCATTTTGTTCAATCTGTCTTTCGTGGTCTCTTACGTGTCTACCATCAAGGTCAAGCAACTCTAAGGGGCCAGTAGCGCCATCTCTCCTACCTTTGATTCAGTCTTCCTCTCATGAGCGTTTGTTATAGCAAGATTCGAAGGCGTGGTTGTGGAGAGAGGAGACGTCTCTCATCTTTCAATATTTCTACAGTGCACATGTCTACATCCCTGAACTCGGTCGAGGGGCCAAAATCAAAGAGGTGATTGAAAACACTCGTAAGCGCAGCAAGTTCGAGCTGAACGAGGAACCGACTAGTATAAGGCAGGCAGGGCACACGCTTCAAATCACCAATTACTCAGGAGTTGGAGACTGAAGTAATTACTCGAAGGCAACTTACATGTTACGGATCTGCATCCCAGGAGCATTGGACTGAGCTTGCAAATTATCCGCAACATCAAGATTTTTTGCTAGAGGAGAGTTTTCCGGAAGTGTGATTATTAGATCCAGCGGATCTTAGCTTACAGGAGGAGACTGCCGAAGCAGGTCAAGCAAATGTTTTCTTTGCTGCTTACGACAAGTTTTCAACGCCTGTGGTTGTCAAAAGGCTAAAATATGGACAAGTTGATTTGTTGAAATTGCGAAGGCGAATGGACAAGGTGATGAGACTCGTGAGAGAGCACTCTTCTGCAATTTGCAGAGTGATGGGTGTCGGAACGGGCAATCTCGACAATGCGTGGATACTAATGGAACGCATGGGTGGCGACTTGCGAAACTTCATCGATCATGGTGTGCGCTATGTGGGCTATGTGGACGATGGGCACGGATGGGCGTATGCCGTTTGACTACAGCGACACTACACCCATCAAGATGATGATGGACATTGCACGAGGGATGGAGGACCTGCACAGTTGCGGATTGATTCATAGAGACTTAAAAGGCTTCAAATGTCCTGGTTACGCCTTTGCTGCCTTTGAACTCACGTCGTGGAGAAGTGATTGGATTGGAGGAAACTTTGGAGTCATTGTATTTCTACCTCAAGATTGAGAACTATGAGAGTTCGGCCGATGTGGTGTGCACAGGGTTTTAGAGACCACCTGAAGTTCTTCAAGCTCTTCAAGATGGAACCAAGCCTGTATGGGATGGGATTAGAACAAGCTCTTAAGTTATTATAACATTGTGATTAGATTGCCCCCAAAATCCCACTTGTGTGTTAATGTGTCAAGTTTACATAATGGCTTCAAGGTCAAGTCAAACATTCAACTTCATCATGTATGTATTCATATATAATTTAATATTAGGAGGCCAATTTGGGTTTAGAAGTGATCTTAAAGATTAATTGTGCAAACATGAATGTGATGTGTAATTTGATGTTGAAGAAGAGATTCCATGACCAAATTACCTTCAATATGGAAGGTGGAAAAGGAAATCACATTTCACTTATGGGTTAAGGATGATGATTGAACTATGGCAGTGTGGGGCATGTTTGTTCACTAGAGAAGTTAGAAACAAGATTAGAAGCAAATAAGTGAAATGATTGACTTGAATTTTCAATTTTGCAAAGTAGTTAAAAAGGGTTCCTCGTAGAGGATTTTAAACTACTTCTACATTTTTTTAAATTAAGTCATAAGGTGAAGTACAATTGAAGATTAAGAAAGGCAAAGAGGCAAGGATATTGTAGTCTATGGTCATGTTTGCCACATTAAAAATGAATAATTAAGGGTAAATGCATGAATGGTTAGCTCATTTTTTGGTTTAAATTGTAATACCTATTTTATTTCAATGTCTTATTCACTAGCATTGGATTTTTTTCTCCATGTTGAATTTTATAATAATGGAAAAAAAAATTGACATGAAAAACATTTTAACCCTAGACTCCTTGCAAGAGTGGTAATATTGTTTAATCATTCTTTTAACAACTTTTCAACTATTAACATCTAGTATAAATTGAATCAAGGTTTGATAATAAATAAAGAATGTTATTCATAAGTTGCACCTTGCACTTACAAAAGAATTCACCTTATTTTATTTTTTAATAATTTTAAATTGTTGATGTGAAAATTAAAGTACCATTTAATTTTATTTACACGTGATTGTTTAACCTATTGTTTCTCACCCTATTATTACCTAATTTTCTGAATATACACATATTTAAACCCAACATATATTAAGTATGTGTTTTAATTATTAATTATTACATAATTTATATAAATTATAGATACATTTTTGAATAAATAGTATCTTTTACCCAATAACTAATATATAACACCTTATATTTTTACTCATGTAGTTTTCTATTTTTTAAAGGAATGACCGCTTTTCAAAAAAAAAATTGAAATTTCATTTTTTAAAGTTTTTCCCCAAAAAGAACCACCAACTTGAAAAAACTTGCCACCCAAATATTGTTGACTAAAGGGGGGGGGAGGGCAATCCAACTATTTAATTCCAAAATATCACAAAATGATGTTTCTTTTATTTCTACAATCGTAAAATGTATTGTTACATTATTAGAAAAAATAACATAAATAATATGTTGTGATAGTTTTTTCAAAGTTGTGTAATTAATCATTTTTATTAGTCTATAACTAATGTTGTTAAAGAATATGATGTTGAGACAAAATGGTATATTGATTATTTAATTAATTTTTCTTCTAGTGACCAATTTTTTCCAATTTAAAGGGAGGGACACATATACAATTTTTTTTTCCAAAAAAAATTTATAATTATAAATATATATATATAATTTTATTTTTTAATTTAAAATATTTTTTCAAAGTAATATCACAGGATTTTTTAAAAATTGTAATTTTGTACTAAGGCAAATATGGGTAAAACCACTTATGGGTGATAACAATTCAAATAACATTGCAACAATTTTATTTTTTTAATGTACAAAATCATATTTAAGAAAAGAAAACTTAAAATTTTCAAAAATTGAACATATATTTTACACAATAAAAATATCTTTGTTAAGGATTTAATGAAAAGATTTTTTAATTCACATTGAACTCAATCCCAATTATGAATATTGTAGATGAATTTACACAAAAAAGATATGTAGCTTTCTTTTTATTCATAACATGTTATTTTAAGTTATTTTTTGAACCCTTCATATTGCATAATTATAATTATAATCATTTTCATGAATAAATTATTGAATAAATTTCAAGATCATATTTTCATTTGTAGCATTTGGATAAATATTGAAAAAAAAAAAGTATGTTAAAGTTTGTATTTTTTAAATAGCTTCATGTTGAGCTAATAAAATTAAACTTTGTTTTTACCTTTTAAAGATTTGAAGTGGTTTGGTGATAAGATAAGAGCTTTGGTGCATCTCCATGAAGTATTGGGTTCAAACCTTGATGAATGTGTGCATTGATCTATGTATTGTGTATATACATTGATGTATCATGCATAAATATGATATATGAAACATGCATGATGATAGTGAGTATCTTCAAAATATTTTGTTAAAAAAATCCAAAAATAATCATTTTATTAATATTAAATCACAGCATGTATTTTTGTTATGGCATGCCATGAAAGATTTACAATCCATGACCGGAATTTCATTTTATTTTTTAATATTGAAAAAGCTTAAAACGATGATGTGGCATGTCAATCTGCGCCATATTACCTTGGGAGTTCATAATATCCATGTCAATTTTTTTAAATTACAATTTACTTAATGTAACATGTCACTACCAAAACAACTAAAAAATATTTCACTAAATATATCTTAATCAATTAGTTTGTTTTTACCAAAACCATGTAAATTGCATATTAGTGAACTTTGTCCCATTTCATTAAAAACATAGTGGATTTGGGTAGTGGAAAAACTCAAGATTTCTTCTTGTGTATCAAGACATCACAAGTCAAAAAGACACATTATTTACATAAAATTTGTGTGTGTGTGTGTGTGTGTGCCATATTTACATTTGGAAAATCACAAATTTTGCACAGACATATTGTTTTATGATCTTCACATAGATCTTATTGAAATTTTGTGATATTGAAAGTTTGATGCAATGATATTAAATTCTATTAACATTGTATAATGAATTTTGTGTGGACTATTTTTTTTCCCCAAAAAATGAACCACTCATTAGTGCAAACACCTTTGATTACTTTGAAGAAAGTAAATTTTTTTTCAAAAAGTAATAATCAGCTTTTTTAAAATTAAGATTTTAATGAAATTTATTCAAAGTCTAAATTTAAATATTTAATTTAATCATATGGACGTACCTTGAATTACATATAATTTATTAACATCAAGATTTTAAAAAATCATCAAATACTTGGATACATCAAAAATCTTATTTTCATAGGCTTGTACAAACATTACATGAATTCCATGTTATCATTAATATGAATGATATTTGTACATATTCAATATTTTAAATACTCAAACAGACAAAACATTGTTTTTTTATGACATACATGAATGTTCATGTTTAATACACAAAAATTGCATAGCTTTATTCAAAATTACATAACAATAATTGCATAGATTTAATTAAAATGTAAATTGTATACATTTCATATCAAAACATCATAAATTTTTTAAATGCATCAATTATATAAAAATTATATATATCATGTCACTTTTACATTTTGAAGTCCATTAATTTTGCACAAATATATTATTTTACAATTTTCGCACAATCTTATTGAAATTTCATGATTTTAGAAGTTTGTGATGTAACGACCAAATTGGGTGTACATTACTTAATTATAATTAAACGAAAAGGATTAGCCATGATGGTGGTCTTGATCCTAAATGCCAATACACAATTCACTGCCATTATCACCAAAAGGAGAATATTTTGATAGTTGACATATAAATTTATCATAGATTTGAGCACCTCAATGTCTCATTTTCTAAAATATTCACTTAAGGCTTGTAAGGATTATATATTGTTGAACTTGACCCTAGCCTATAATAGTTAAAGATGTTTTTCAACGTTAAGGATGGTCTTCTACAAAGGAGTTTATCCTCAATATAATAACTGGATTTGAAAATTTTATTGAAAATAATGGAAATTCAATTGAATAAATCTAGTTTTGATGCTACCTTCCTTAATGACATTATTTTTTCAATGCATACAATGTTAAAAGATCTTAGACAATATTAGTTATAGATTAATTAATCATTACCTTGTAAGAGCTTTAAGAGGAACCGAGAGGAACTAATATTCAACTTTATTTTTTATGTAATCCAAGTCTTGTTCTCATTTATAAATGTGCATCTTCAACTTGTGTAGAATATTCAACATGCTTGATATTGTTAAGGAATCAAATGGCATTTACATTTCAAATTGAAGACACATACAAATATTTTAATGTAGGTTTCCATTTGAAACCTAGCCATTTAAGCAATGTGGGTTTAAGCAACAATCTTTGCATGTGACAAATTGTTTGCATTATTGTTTAACTTTCTTGATTTTATTGAGATGAAGATTTTTTAAAGCTCAAAATTTGAAATATATGGAGATGTTGGATTCGATAAAGGTATAACCACATTAATAATAAGATGTAAGGTTCTTAAAGAGTTTTTAAAAACAAATCATAGAAATGAATGCCACGACAAACAACAGCAAGTTACAAATATTAAGAAGGAACAAAAGCATGTTTTGAGAATATAACAACTCATTTTGATTTCAATGTCAACCTTACTAATTGAATGTGTGATGCCATTGATTTTGAAAGCGTCACTTGTACCAAAAAATGTAATCCCACAATAAGTTGCAAACAACATCTTGTAATAAAAACTTCACATTGGTTCCACTTTTACATATAATATTGTCACTTGGTGAATGGCAAAGGTCTAACAAGGCAAGATGAAGACATTTGATTAAAGGATAGGATTAAAACCTTTGATCAATTTGATTTTGAAATTACTTTTTGGAGGGAAAGGAGTTTAGATGTAGTTTTCGAATTTGATGAAGGAAAAATTGTTTTTTTTTCTAGACAAAGTTAGACTTGGAGAGTTGTTGGAGGTAAAATAAGACACATCATGAAGTTCAAAGTTCTATTGGATTGTGAACCATAGATTTTTCATGTTTTTCATTTATGTTTTTTTGCATTTTAAACTACACATGTTTGATATGTTCAATTTTGAGTAAAGAAAGCAATAGAAAATTGATGAGGAATAATGAATATACTTTAGACCATAGTGTTTTTTGAATGAATAACTAAACTTTGATCATTGATTATGCTTATTTAGGATACTTCAAAATCTAGGAAATTATGGAACAATAATTGCAATAAAAGAAATGCGTGAATATTGTTTATAGATGATTTTGAATGAGTTTAAACAATAGATTGTAAGTATTGAAAGTACCATTGAGAGTAAAATTTGTATTGTTTTTAAGTTTGTAGAAAGCAATTTTAATGTAAAATTTGCACCTACCAAATACATCAACAAGGTTTGCTTTGAAAACATGAAAAATTGTGTCATGTGAACAATATATGTACGCATTACATGATGTGCTTCATAGTTTCATAATATATGTTTTTGATTATTGAACCTTGAATTTACCAAGAGGTTAATGAGTGTACATAATTTTCAACTTTAACTTAATGCTTCAAGCTAGTTCACACCTATGACAAAACCCAATATGAAAAGAACTATTGATGCATAAAGGTAGCAAATACAAGGAAAACACATTAGATATATTGAAAGATGTTTTCAAAGTAATTGCATTAATGTCTTGCAACATGCCTATATCAACCACAAAATATATCGCAATTTTTATAGATGAAAATATAAAATAATATTCATCCACAACAATGCTACCGAGTTTATATTATGATTTGATTTTACAATTAGGCTATTAGTAACAAGAGAAAGAAAGGGAACTATTTTCATATCTAGATTAGATGAAACCTTCAGTAAGTGTGTTCTAAGGAATGAAGAACTTGTTTTTTTTCAAAATGGTACCTCCTATTTGACCACATGTAGTAACACACCCCTTCTAAATGTAATTTGACTTAGAAGTCTAGTAGAATATTGTAACGTTTACTACTAATTACAATAGTTTCCTAAATTTAAACGTGCTTCCTAAATCATAGTAAAAGTATTTGATAAAAGAATTCAACCAAGACTTGATGTTACATAGGCCAAGGGTCTATATTGTGGCAAAGAGAAGTTTGCCTATTTTGCCTATTTTGCTTGCACTAGGTCCCATTATTTCCATTTATGCTTCCCCAACACTATTGTACCAACACCTTGTTGATTATTGCCATGCCGTTAGGTTACATGACACACTTACCTTGTCCAATGTCATGCATGTCATATGGATGTGGTCATGCATGTGATGACATGTAACATTCACATTAAGTTTTCATCTAGCTTGTTTTATTTTTGTGTTGTCTAGCATTGTGTCATCCAATTGTTTAAAGCAATTTAGATGAGCATGTACAAGAAATGAAAGTGAACATGTGTACATACAAAAGCAAGCTTGAACTGATTGTGTCAAGCTTGTTTGGTAGGGGTGAAGTTGGAAAATTCTTGGACATGGTCCATCTTTACATTTAGAACAAAAAAATTGTTGAAGGTGGTTACTTTTTCACTTGGAATTGATGGGTTACAAGCGCATATTGGGACTTAAGTTCACTTTATTGCATGTTTTACTATTCTTTTGTTGTTGTATAGTGTTGGAATTAAGCTTGGAGCACATACATATTATATGTTTTTTGGTGGAAATGTATTTTAAGAATGAGTTATGTGGCCAAAACATGACTCTTAAAAATGGCCTTGAAGATTGCATGTATGGTGGAATTAAATAAGGGAAGTAGGGATTAATTATTTTTGTGCTCAGCTACATCCATGAAGAATGGGATAAGGGATGTCATGAGATAGGAATGTGGTTATTGATGTGTCAAGTTGAGCTTTCAAATTTGCACATTTGGTGAGAAAGAAATTGGAGTTGATTGGGATTATAGCTTGGTAGTTATGAATTTGTGGGAAAGACCTTGAGAGTTGCTGATTTCAAATGTCAAGCTCTTGAGTAATAATAATGTAAGGAGAACTACACAAAAAAAACCTTGAACAAGAGGGTGCTTCTCTTCTCCCAAAATCCTCAAGCATTCTTGAGGAGTCATGGATAGAGCTTGGTGAGAACTTTGAGATTGCAATGTGCTTTCCTCTTATCAAGACTTTTTGTTCTTCTAAACAACCTCCAGAGAGACCACAAGGGAGAAAATTTACCATTCTTTTACAAATCAAGTACAGCTTTCAAAGTTCTTCCTTCCTTCAATATCCAAAGGCTTGTTCATTGATTTTACTACTAGCATAATCTTTTCATTATTCAATGGAGCAATAGTTTCAAATGTTGTGCCATAGTTTGATTTCTACAAATTTTCCAACTTTAGGTTTTTTTTCCTGTTTAAACATATTAAAACCAGATTCAATACTTCAAAACGTTCTTCACCCCTGTAGGCACAACTCAAATGGATGATCATGAGGTCTGCCTTTGGCAAATTCATGCCTTGTGTTGGATTGCATCTATTCCACGGCTTACAAATTCTTGCAAGACATACTCGTGATTCCAAACTGCAAGACAATAATTGTCTTGTGATTGACTCAAGATCTTGGCAATTACAAATGTACTAGGGGGAATCCACAACAACCCTTGATATTGTTCATGTGACCAAAGCTGAAAATCCAACATCTCTCGTAGCATGAAATGGAAGACTTATGCAACATCTTCAGTAGCAATAAATTGAAGACTTGCTTTATATCCTATGGGAGCAGCCAAACATCTTCCCACTGTTAATTTATCAAGTTGACCTTGAATTGCAGGACACAATTCTTCAGCCTTCATTGTCAACTCCATAAGGGGATTTGAGGATATGTAACCATTGTAAACTGCCGTATACACTTCATGTTGACAACATTGCTGGCAAAAGGTAATTGATATTGCACTGGGGTTCACATATGAAGGATCCGATGCGTAGTTCCATGTGGTCATACTGAATTGATATTCATGTAGAGTATACGCCTTCCCTTCACATATAAAGGGTATTTCAGCAGGTACAGTAAGATAATACAGTTCAAGGAAAAAGAACTAATTTCAACTCCAATTCTCCATGGCCTGATCAGTTTGAGCAAGCAAGGACTCGTCAAGGTAGGCTGTGAGAGAAACAAAAGCTGATAGAAGGACAAACAGAAACAAACAGAAATGTGTGAATGAGTTGATAAAATTGGTATTAAAAACCTGATCAAAGTAGCCAAGGGAATAGAAGGCAGACAAGATACTGATAAAGAAACATACAGAGTGGTGAAGAGCACGCAGCAAAAAGAAGGAGAAAGTGAAATATAAAACTAGGAATATGAAGAGGGAGAGTGAAAGGAAAAGAGAGAGAGCATGTGGAAAGGCAATAAAGAGGTAAAGGTAACCATATACAGCAAGAGAGAAAAAAAGAGATAGGGTGAAAGATAGAGACACTGTGGATGCCAATGTAACGTCAAGCTCATAAGCAAAATTGTGTTACTTCCAAAGAAAAATCCTAGAAAGCTGTCATCTGCAGTAAGAAATTATCAAACAGAAGGCACCAAACATGTTGGCTTCATTCCAGAAAAGGACTTCACTTTGCTCAACCCTCAACTAGAATTCTCACAAGACCAACAACCCAATTGAACAAAAAAGTGTTGTATGAAGGATTACCACAAAAATATAAGGATAAGTGACATATTTAGAGAAGTATGGGTCAGGTAAAGATTGATACAGGTTTGATACTGCCTAATAAACTTCTGAAGAGATGCTTCAGAATTTGATGGGAGAGGAAGGCAAAAGGAGAAAGCAGAGAGACTCCTTTGACATCTCTTGGAAGGGAACAGACACATGATCCAGCCAGATCCAGATTTGAACCTACATTCACAAACCATGTGGATTATTCATGAGTCAGCCCCTGAAACTTCAAGGAACAAATAACTGAAGAACCTGCTCAAAGGATTATCAGTGATTTAAGCATGTGCTGCAAGCACAATGACAAATCCAAAAATCACACAAGGCCAGGTCATCTTCATGTCATGTTACTATGAAAACTGTTATGTGCAATTTGCCGATAATCTGCAAATCCATTACTAAGAACCTCATCTGAATTCATAGTTGAGATATCTGTGGGTGGAAACATGTTAAGTTTCTTATTGCCTAGGCGTCAGATTACACTTCATACCTGGATTTGACCCAAAGTAATTGTGAATCTTTGCGTTGTGTTAAATGGGAGCTCTTTCACACCAACACCAGTTGAGTTAGGAATACAGATCAGGTGCAGCATGCATCTTTGATTGGATGTTAATTGCTCATAAACTGCCAAAGAGGATTCCACATTAGAAAACATATCAAAAACATAACATGACATGTTTCTTCAACTTGTAATGGACAACCTTGGTGCTTGACTAGATACAGTTCCACTTTCACAGAAAACATGGTGTTTGGCAATGTTAGTTTGAGCATTTCTGTGATCTATAATCCTTAAAATCCATGAGAATTCCCTGATGAAATGTACTAGAAAGGAACTTGAGCTAAACAGAGCATTTACAATGGAGAAGCAAAGCTACAAGGCATAGAAAAATTCCTCAAAAGAAAGCAAATTAGCATGGTTCAGGAGGTGAGGTGTAGGTTTTGGGGATCAGTGGGTGCAATTCTACTTGGCCAACTCCTTGAATTTTTTTGACTATGTGGCACAAATTATAATAACAATCATCACCATGAAGGGGGAGAAAAGATCGAAATTCAGTTTTCATGAGCTTTTGGTTCCACTTCAGAGGGAAATAGAAATCAGGTCTGGCAACTTACTTGCAGCTCTGCATATGCAATGTTTCTGTCTCTACACGCAGAGAGGTTACCATGCCCGACAACACACAACAACTCAGAGACCCCAGATCGTACCAAAAGTTGCTCCTACTACTACACCTTCACAACATGGTTTTTTCCCCATATGTAGTCTTGCTGCAAACTCCACGCAATCAAACTCTTGTGGTTCTTCCACAACAGTCTTCTTCTGCATTTAGCTCTTTGCTGTTTTCCCGACAACAACACGATTCTCCACACTTTTCTTGGAAGAATTCTTTGCTTTCTCTCTCTCCGCACCAGACTTCATCATCATGTGACCTTAAAAAGTGAAGTCTTTGATATTTTTCAGCAACAGAATAAGTTCAACCCCATCAAATTCTTGTGGACGCAAGCGAGTCGCGATTCTTGTGCACACAAACAACGCAGCATTTCTTGTGCACACAAAACAAAGAAGCATTTCAGCTGAAGATACCATCCACAGAGATAACTAGACTGGTCAATTTTAAACCGTGGTTAGAGAACATAGGGTTAACGTGCAGTTAGGAAAACACGAGAGAGAGAGAAGAGGACTGATGATGGCGATGGCGCTATCGCCGCTTTGCATTCGTTATTGCTAACCTAGCGTTTCTCTTCTGTGCACACCTGAAGCCTGGATCGTACAGTGCGGGCGTTGGTTTTAGTCTCGACTGTAGCGAGGGCCAGGCCGTTTGGTGGCCACAAACGCGGGTCGAATCGGTGGAGAAATGGGCTGGAGAGGAGGAAGAGAAGGAGGAGGAGGAGGAGGCTGTGGAGACGAGATAAGGACGGATAGGGTTTGAGAAGGAGGGAAGCGACGGAGTGTTTATGGGAGCTTGGATCTGGTTCTTTTGTTGTGTTACGTAGGAGAGGTGACGGAGATACTTACTAGTGGTATCATAAAGAGGTTCCATGTAGTGAGGCTTTGTGTGGTGAAGACAACAATAACGGTGGTGAGAGGAGGAGTCCAATGTGTGAGCCGTGTGTCGGCCATACGTATTTCGATTGCGATTGATTTCCGAAGGGATTTGTGAAGCGACTGCACTGCAGCATTTAGGGCATTTTGCAAGTAAATTCCAAGGAGGTGGAATTCCGGGTAGAAGTAAGGAGGAGGTCTTGGCTTTGAGCAGATTTGTTACAGCATGTGAGTCTTCGTGTCGACGGCACTGACAACCAAAAGCTCCAAGAAACGTTGTAAAAGTGCAACAGGTCTTCTTCGATGGAACCCCGCGTGGGCAACAAGTACAAGCTCGGAAGGAAGATTGGAAGTGGCTCCTTCGGCGAGATCTACTTAGGTGAGCTGTGGCATGTTGAATAACCTCTAGGTTGAACTGCAAGCTATATTCCTGTATTCTTGCTTGTTAATCAATACAAGAGTAGATTGCTCTTTGTTTCAACATCGCTGAAGTTTCAGTCTGTTGGAGGAAGAGGAATTCATGTCTCACCTAATGTTCTGACAGTGCTAAGATTGGAAGTGGCTCCTTTGGTTAGATCTACTTAGGTGAGCTGTGGCATGTTGAAACAACCTCTGGATTGTACTGCCAGCAGTACTCCTTTGGAAGTGACATCTGCTCACACCTTTGAGATGTCAGCCTATTGAGAAACATGGTGAAATGTTTTAGCAGGTTTGTTATCTCATTTTGTTCCGAGAAAGGTGATTATCATGTATCATTGTCCTCTCATGTTTTAATCTGACTTTTATATAGTGCAATTGAATGTGAACCTTGTGTGATTATGGTGGAGGCATTTGCTTTGCCAGCCTCTTTTGATGTGCATCTGATTAACTGTTGTCCTATTGTGTTGCGCAGGAACCAACATCCAAACCAATGAGGAAGTGGGTATCAAGCTGGTACAAAAGCTCTCTTTGGATCAGTCATTTTGTATTGGTCATGAAAAATTGTGCTAGATCTGTAAACCTGATCTGTCCCTGTATCTGCCAGAAGGCTGAAATGGTCTCATGGATTCCAGCGCCTTTACTGTTGATGGTCTATGCGATTGTGGTGATTTTTCTTTGTTGTTGGGTTGAAACCTGTACCACAGGTAGGAAATATGTCTGGTCAAGGAAAAAGCAAGACCATGACTTACTCATGCATGTTGTCAAGTCACCCTTCAAATTTGTGTTATGCCAGCATCTGCTGATGGGTTAGAGTTGAGTGCTTAGGTGTCTGCAACCTTGTTTTTTGGATAGGATAAGTAGTAAGTTTAAGTATACAAGCGACAACTGTGAGTGTCAGGTATTGGTTTTCTGAGAGCAGCTATCAAGACTTAACAGAGAGGGCAGCTGAGAGTACTTAACAGCCGGGTCTATCTTCTACAAATCTGACTCACAGATAATATTTTTCAGGAGAGCATCAAGACAAAGCATCCCCAGTTGCTATATGAGTCAAAGCTCTACAGGATCCTTCAAGGAGGAAGTAAGGACTGTGAAATTTGCCTTTTCCATCAGGTTTCCTGACGGTATTCATCAGTTCATCTGTGTCAGTTGAACTAATTTGACTTTCCCGTCTATGCAGCTGGTGTTCCAAACATCAGATGGTTTGGTGTCGAAGGGGATTACAATGTCTTGGTTATTGACCTGCTGGGGCCAAGTCTTGAGGACCTTTTCAACTTTTGCAGCCGGAAATTTACACTGAAGACTGTTCTCATGCTTGCAGATCAGTTGGTTTGTAATCTACGAGCTTGCTGCTTTGTCATAAGTTCTGCAATTTGTTTCTTATTGGTTGTTTGTCCAGATACAGGCAAGAAGGGGACATATGGTTACTAAGTAGTGCTGACTTGTAGTTTATGTTCATTTCCTTCTGGAGGACTGTCATAGCCTTCTTGTATTGAGCAACATGAATCTAGCAGTTGCAGAGTTAACTCCCCATCCACATGCCAGATCAACAGAGTGGAGTATGTGCATTCCAAGAGTTTCCTTCACAGAGATATCAAGCCTGACAACTTCCTCATGGGTCTTGGGAGGCGTTCCAATCAGGTATGTTGAACTTTCTGCTTCTGTCCTCTGGATTAGGCAAGTAACAACCCTGGAGAGCACAGCTTTTACTTGTTGAAATTGAGGGCCTTTGCTAATAAAATTTCGCAACTGCCCAAGAGCTGCATTGAACTTGAAGGTTTGAGTCTGGTTTTGAACATCAGAAATATTGAATTTGAAAATTCCAGTCTGGTGTTGGAGATGATTTCTGCAGGTCTATGTCATTGACTTTGGTCTTGCAAAGAAATATCGTGATCCTTCAACACATCAGCATATTCCTTACAGGTAAACCCAGTTTCAACAACTGTGGTATACTTGATATTTGTGGAGAATGTTAAGGAACATGGTTATGCCCTTAAAAGCAGCTGCAAATGAGGGCCTTTTCTCCTGATAGGGCTGTGTTGTTGATCAGTGTCATGCTCTCTATGAGAATAAGCTATGGAGGAGATGACAGTGTTTCCTTCTGTCCCTTACTTGGAATTAAAAAATCTCTGTTGTGCAGGGAAAATAAGAATCTGACTGGAACTGCTCGATATGCAAGTATCAATACCCACCTTGGTATTGGTAAGTCAAGATCCTGTCTCCAGCAGACTGTGACCCATGATTGTTTGGTGAATGTCTCAATTTCCTGTGTGGACATAGCTGACCATTGAATGGGGTTCTTGCATGGCAGAACAAAGCAGGAGAGATGATTTGGAATCTCTTGGTTATGTGCTGATGTACTTCCTCAGGGGCAGGTGAGTTTTTAAGTGTCTTCTGCTTCCTTCTACATTGCAGATACCCAAAGGTCTGGATTTTTTCTGACTGGGAAGGTTGGATTTGGCAGCTTACCTTGGCAGGGGCTGAAGGCAGGGACCAAGAAACAAAAGTATGAGAAGATCAGTGAAAAGAAGATGTCGACTACCATTGAGGTGGAAATAAGTTCCTTCATCACACAGTCTTGTTGTCATTGGTGTTTTTCTCCTGGTTGGTGTATCCCACAAGGCTTGTCATAGTAACCATACTGACTCCATTGACACATCTCGCTACGTTTCTTATGAGTTCTCTGTTCAAACTCAAGTTGGTAGATGCTACATGGACATCTGGTGATTTGGAGTAGGCATTCCATAGAATTATGGTTGAGACAAGCATGACTTGGCATTTTCTGAAGGTGGAAATCACTTAGTTCCAAAGGTGTGTCTGAAAAGGTTATATGTTGATTTACTCCTGCATAAGTATGGAGCACCTAAACATTGATCAAGATGCAGGTTGTGTTTCTAATGGATCAAATGGTATATTTTCTCATTACATAAGATCAGAGTGGGCAACGGGTACAACATTAGTTGTAATCCTGGTGTAATGTTTGTGTAGGGTTCTAATGACAGGACATCAAACATGTAGTGATGCTACAGGTAGTGATCAAGTTCATGCTTGGGAACAGACAAACGTAGATGCAGTGCTCATGCTTCCTCACAGTCTATCGAGGAGAGTCGTGGTTAGTCCTTGTTGATGATTCAAGGGTGATTCTCTTGCAGGCTCTTTGTAAGGCATATCCATCTGAATTTGCATCTTACTTCCACTACTGCCGCTCCCTCCGATTTGATGACAAGCCAGACTATGCTTATTTGAAGAGGATTTTCCGGGATCTCTTCATCCGTGAGGGTAGGCACCAAACTCTTGAGTGTTCAAGTTCCTTTTCATTGATTCTCAACCATAATTGAAATTGCTTCATTGCACAACCTAGGGTATAGGTACTTTTGACAAAGAACTAGTTTTATTGATGATTTTTGTAAAAATTCAGTAGAAGGTCTACAAGAACAGACCTGAGGGTGGTGGATCAGAAATACATTAAGGCACTGCTATGGTTTGGGACAGGTTTTCAGTTTGACTATGTATTTGACTGGACCATTTTGAAGTATCAACAATCACAATCTATGGGTGGCCCACAACGTGTTTCTGTAGGTCTTCTTTGAACTTTTAGATTGTTCATGCAGGAGATAAATGGGCATTGCTCATCCTCTCCTTTTGTCTTGTCATTATGACTCAATATTCTTCTATCTATCCTTGATTCAAATCAGATCATTTGTTCCAAATCTCTTTCATTATTTTTGGTTTCAGAGTCTCCTGACAACCCTCTGATGCAGCTATCAAACTGAAGCTTTTGTCCTGAGCTTCTTTCAGCCTGCAGCTGGAGGGACAAGCAGTGGAGCTGGGGCTGTGGTTGACCATGCTTCAGGTCTGTGCTGTGATTTATTCAATTTGGTCATGAATTATGTACATGCGACAACAAAGATCCTATTGGTTCTCAAGAGTTGTCTCATTCAGAACAGCTGAACTCAAATTGTAGATGTATTGGTGTCAAAGGTGATTTGAGATTGTCTTATGTGTCCTATCCTGTTGCCACAGATTCTAGAAGTTGGTCAATTCGCTCTCAAATGATCTGCTATGGTGCTAAGTGTAGGGACATGGCACTATGAATAAATCAGAATAATTGTGCAGGACCACAAAACTTTCGAGATCCCCACCGTACAACTGAGCCAGCTGATGCTGCTCGTCGAAGGCTCGCTCCAGGTGTAGTGGCTTCTGGTGGTGTGAAGCCATCAGAAGCACCTAAGCTCAAGAGTCCAGGACGAGATGAAGCAACCATCAAAGACTTGGTAGGCCTCCAGATCAAACTGCTTGTTCGTGCAAGAATGGCTTTGTAATGATGTAGCAACAGTATTTGCTACAGTGGCGTCTTGCTAGTAGTAGTCTGGCTCAGATATCTCTTTTGTTGTGCAGATTGCGATTCAACAGCAGCAAATTAGTGTTGCTTCAGAAAGGTTTCTATCTTTGAAACTGATGGAATATATGTAGGTTGTTGTCACCACTGTCCATGCATGAGGATATCTTACTGGTGGCATCAAGGTGACAGCCAAACCAATGCAGGAAGAGTGACGTGACCTGACAGCTGGTGATTGGTTGGCATTTGTAGGGAATCCTAGGGAGTCCAGCAGAGCCTGAGCGGACACATACATCAACGTTTGTTAGAGGTGGAAGTTCATCAAGGAGGGCTGTTGCATCAAGCAGGGCTACAATCCCAACAGAAGTGACAGACTCATCACGGACCTTGACCAATAAGATGACCCCAATCAGCCTGCGTCCCCCAGGGATACAGCGCAGCTCTCCTGTGACTGCAGTAGAACCAAGGCAGATGGTACCTAAACCCCATTTGTCACCTAACAGGGATTATGACACTGTTCTCCGGGGATTTGATTGCATTGCACTTGATGAATGAAGGCAATAAAGTTGTCTAGGTTGGTGTTGGAAAGCTGGCTTTGTGCCTGCTATTTCTGCAGATGTCAGTACTGATATTGTGACAATCTCACTTTTAAGGCATAGACTGGATCTAGAATCTGTGGTCATCAGCCATCACTTCTGTGGCAAACACTGCCTGAAAGTTCCAGGCTTTCATCTTTCCTTTCTGATTTCCTTAGAAAAACTAATAACAGACATCTCACATGGGGTCTGGCTGGGTTGTAGGGTCGAGAAACTAATGGTGGAAATTCTGGAAGGAACCCTACTTCCTCCCGAACTTCAAAAGAGTGAGCACATTGGAGGGAAGAGGGTTCCTGTAACTGGTTTGGGACACATGCATTCCTGCTTGGCCTCCAGGGATTCCATATTTGTGAATTCAGACTTGCATTGGTAAATATTGTGGAAATCATTTGCTGGTGAGCATGTTTGCCTTTGATGGCTGTACAGTCTAGTATCGTTGTTAGTGTGCAGGGCCTCTGCACACATAGGTTGTGTCTAGGTTTACCTTGTTGCGAGACATAAATCTGGATTTCAAGGCCACAACTATTTGTGTCACTATCATCTTGTGATCACACTTTGTAGCCTGTAGTTTGAATAGCCTGGTACCACATTTGTCAAGAACTCAAATGAAGAAGTCGATCCACAGAATTCACCTTTATTATGTATGCATTGTCAGTCTGTAACATGTAGAGGATTTGCACAGCAGGATGTTTTGAAATCAAAGTCAAAGTAAATGTAGGCAACAGGAAGTGCAATTCCAATTTCTATCCATTCTTGGAGCTGGTAGTGTGATTTAGCTACAGCATACTGTAGGTGATCAAATTATCGTTCTCACAACCAAGCTTTTTGCTGTGGCAATTAGATTTCATTTGCATCTGAAATCTGAATCTTGTCAATTCTGTATGATGGATTATGTAGAGAGATTTCCGTTTCTTTCTGGCCTTTTTAGACCTGGACTGCTGTTCAGGAAATAGCTACTAAGCTGAACGGTGTAATAAATGTGCAGTGCAAATTGAAGGCAGATTTGATATCAACAAACTTGGTAATTGATCCTGTTGATATCCTTTATGAGATCTCAACATTAAGTGAGATCTTTTGTATAGAGGAAAGCCCAAGTTGATGGCATTCCTTCATTTGAGGCCTTGGAGCTGAGGGTGTTAGGCTGAGCCCTGGGCCAAAAATTAAGGAGTGACCAACACAAGGGGACTTCCTCTGCATAAAGAGGCCAGGGTGATTTCTTTATCTTTCTAGCATTTCTTTTTGTGTCAGAGTAATAACCTGCTTGCAGGTTGGCGGCAGCTTTTCTTTTGCATTGTATCCATGTCAGCTTTGGTTTCAGTGCTGATTTTTATATCAAAATTTGTACACATTGCAATCAGCACTTAGCATTCCATATTCCTGTAATTCCCAGTACTGATGATGTGTGCTATTCCAGTTTCTAACAAACAGATAAGGTTCTGTTTCACTAATTGAGTGATCTGCACAAGTCATTAAAAGGCATCACCATTAGTAAGTTGCTCATTCCAGGATGGAAAGATTTTCCAGTTCATTTTCATTGGCATTAAGGGTCCATCCTCTTCATACAGAAAGTATGTGGAGAACTCCGAAACTACAACCCTGGAATCACAGTACATACCTCACCAAGATTTTCAAAGTCAAAGAAGTGATTATTTTGTTCCTATTAGTTGGGTAAGGATGATTCCAAAAGAACTCATTTAGTGACACACCGACCAAAATTAGATGCTGAGATTTCTGAGTTTCTTCACCTTGAATAAACTCAATTTATTTTTGGAGCAATCTGGACATGCAAAAACACTTGCCAGAGTGTGAAACAAACATTATGCATTTTGCTATCTGCAACAAGCAATCAGCAGGGTAACAATTAACAAGGTCACATGACCTCATGGATGGAACAAAGGGAAGCAAGGTTGCATACTGCTGTTTCATTCGGGCCAGTAAATTCCACAATCTCTGTGTACAGATTAGATGACTTGATGGTACCAAGATTTGGTTGGTTGCTTTTCCTGTTGCATGCATCCTGGAATTGATGGAACGTGATTAGCATCATCATTCCACATAACGTGCTTTCAGTTCATCTTTCAGCTGACTGTTGTCATTGCATATGACAAAGTGGCCATACTATTCCAGCCATTTAGAAAAGACGATGCATACCTTGAAGAGCATGTAGGAATTGCCAGTCTCAATTTGAGCCTGCAATACTGCAAATCATAACTTTTGAGCTTAAACCGCTTCTTGGCTGTATCCTGTGACAACATAGAAGAGGTCAGATATCTCTGAGAAGGAGCAATCAAATCCCAAAAATTAAACCTGTCCTTACAAGGCATATCAATCAGGCTCTGAGAAGGAGTGCACCTCTTTCTCATACTTGATATATAGATTCTCAAATTCATCACCCCAGAGGTCTGTGAAACCTGGAGCTTCATTTGGACAGAAGAGTGGCCATGCACTATTCTTTTGGACGTGTTTCAGAAAGAGGTCTAGAACTGAAGGCCATAGAGTCTACTCTCCTCCAGCAGAACATATAACAAACTCAGAAGTCAAAAGCAACAAAGCACATGAGCATAAATGGATGCCATTCGAGAGTGCACAATAATGATCTTTGTACCTTGTGATGGTTCTTCCTCAGATCCAGCCAATCAAATACATCAGCATGGCATGGTTACAAGTAGACTGCAAATGCATATACACTTCTTACTAGTAAACCAACATTCAGTACCCATGTTATAAAATATGTTCAAGAATGACTACAGGCTTGAGATCATAAAAGCAAGGGCACCACACAATAATATTCAATGGCAATATTATTGCAAAAATTCAATCTTACCCTTCCTCTTGAGACCACCTTGATCAATGCAGTGGGCTGTGTCATTAAGCCTCAGAGCATCAAAGTGATGCCATTAGATGTGCCATATGTTCCATGGATGTAGCTGCTTGTAGCATGGATTTTGTGTGCTGACAGCCCAATGCCCCCTGCAGACTTGCTGATTATACAGCACATTCTTTCAATGTATTATATATGCCCTCAGTGCTGTCCTCTTTCATACAAACCAGAAAACAGCTGCTGAGCTGCAGATACCCACCAGAAGTGTGTTTAGATGCAATCCAGTATTCAAGACGAAAGCATAACTAAGAGATTGCAGTGTAAACTCCACAACAACAATTTACCAGTTCTGTCAATTTCTGGCAGAACCCAAACCAACGCAACAAGAATTAGTGTGGTCATAACCTTATGAGTGCCTCACACAGAGTGCCAGACCATCCCCTTCATCATGAATAGCAGCGTTAGCTTCCATAACTCCCCACTCTCACACAATGAATGTAGATAATTGTATAATGCTCCAACCAAAATTTCAGGCAAACGATTAGACAAACATCTGTGTCTTCAGTTTCTATTGCAATTCCAAAATCAATGAGGAGACTCAGTCATGACATCAGCTAACTTTCAAGAGATGTAGTGATTGAAAAGTCAATAGTATCCTCATTCAAGCTGCAACAATCTTGTCAAAATATGATTAATTCCATTTTAGCTTGTCTGTGTACAAGCAATCATCTTAGCCAAGGGCATAAGAGAGGCACATACAGGGACCTCCTGCATGCTAACCACACCCAGAAGATTGATGTCATTAGTGAATGGATTCCAGAAGAAAATCTCCAACCTGGGGCCTTGCATCCAGCATTGAAGAGAGTGGGTGAAGTATGAGTGAGCACTGAGGTTTCGAGAACAGCTTCAACATCAGAAAATGCCATCCAGACTTGTCAATCACATCCTTCAAATTTAACCTGGAATTATCGAATGAACATTGACCAAACCTTTGGTACAGATGTGAATGCACTTCCCTTTTGATAATTGTATGCCACAACTGAATTTGATGATTAATTTTCAGCTCATCTCTTTTTCAAGTGATATACAGGACATGAAGTTATACATTCATGATCATGTCATACACAGCGTTGGCAATCAACTGAGCTTTGAGGATCGATTTGCCATTCACATGGAAGTACATATCCTTGACTCTGAAGCAACAGAGACACATGACTCAGCACAAGTTGACCTGCCTCTGTAAAAATGCTAAAATACTTTAGCTAGCATACAGAACAAGAATGCATTGCATAATGGAAACAATAGTGAAGAATTTTTGTAAGGAGCAAGGAAACACATGGACAGAAGGCATACATCTTGAGAAGGACTTCTTGGTATGGAGACAAGCATTCAACTCATTGTAGGTCTCCTCAATATGGAATGCAAATGCCATTTGAATTCCTTAACATCTTCCTTGTGCTTTGAGTGTTCTACACAAGTTGAAGATCACACCTGCATAAATTGAGAGCAACTTGGACTAAAACAAAAGTATAGTCAGACATGTGTTCCTCTATGTTCTTCTCAAAGCTTCTGCAACGTAATGATTGATCAGTTGATAGCTAGTCTCATCTAACATTTTTGCAGATTGGAGGAGTCGAGGAAAAAGTGTCATTGGTGATGCACCAGATTATATTTGCTCAATTGGATCTGCACTAGTTTCAATAGATTTCTCAAATCTAGCTACTATATTCCATTATAAGAAAAACTTCCTTGACCTTGAGAAGCACCTACAGAAATACAACCCATCTCCAAAAGAAGAGGATTTGTTGCCAAAAACATTTTGCAAATATTATCAAATTCAATTGCATCCAAGCTACATGCTTTCTGATTTAATTCTAACTTCCGTGGCTCAAAAACCTCTCTTCTACAAGATGGCTTCCAACCTCCTACAAGCATCTCTAGAGATAGGGTCTGTGAATTGCTTCCTTAGTGCTGGGATGATATACTCTTCCCTAGAACACTGCCAACCTCCCACTAACATCTCTAGAGTCTGGCTCTTGTGAATTGTTTTTTTAATTATTCCAACCATCTCCACAAAGCGTCCATCAGACATCTCGTCTCCAGTAAACATGTATTTTTTGTCATTCTCAACGAACCAATCATAAATTTGCTTCCCCTGAGGAAATTGGTGCAAATGGCTGCTTTCAAAGTCCACCCAAAATATATCATTTAAACTATTGTGTAAACTATCCCGAGTATCCATGTTTGAACTATCCCAAGTATACCAAAGATCCCTACCGTCAAGCTCCTTGAAATATTGCTTGCAATATTTCCTGTGCAGTGTGTCACGATCCACGTGTGTCTCAATTAAGAACATCCATACAAGAAAATCCAATTTCAGATTTAACACTGAAAATTCTGCCATTATCTTCTCCACTCGCTGCAAAGCATTCTTGGCCTCTTTCCAAGCTTTCTTCCCGGCTTCTTGAGCTGAGGCTGCCATCCGAGCTTCCATCCAAGCTTGGTAGCCTTCCGGGCTCTCTGCATGCCAAGCAGCTAAAGCGGCCTGTACATCAGCGCCAGATGGTCTACTCTCAGGCTCCCAGAAATCCCAATTGAAGCTGACGTGTTTTATGACCGCTTCAAAAAGTTCTGAAGCTGCCAGACTTTGTGCAGCCCAACATTTCAAGGCAATGTCTTGCTTTACAGCTGCATCGAAGGTTATGATCAAGTCCTGGAATCGTGAGTATATAGTCGCCTCCATGACGTGAAGCTTCATAAGCAAGCCGCTTAGCTCCTTCGCCAGGTTAGAAGGGCTGTCGTCTCTTTTGGTACCTGCCTTCCAGAGCACAGCCATCGTCCCATGTGCACGCTTCTTCTCGAATGCGATTCGCTCCTTCGAGACGGTGATGACTGTTTTAGCACCCACGCCATCCCAGATTATAGCCAGCTCCCCAGGTGCATGCATCTTCAGGAAGAAGACTAGGTCTATCACCGATATAATCATGCATTTCGGAAGAAGAACACAAAATTCTCTGTCCATAGTGATGAATTGTGGAAACCGCCCTTGAACCCAGTTTGGCTTGCCCGAAAGGATGTCTAAAAGTCCCTTGCTGACGGGAACTTTATAACATGAGTCCACCACATCGAAATGAGGTGCCTTCAGTACCTTCTGGAGTTTTGCCCTCGGACCCTCAATCTCTAAAACCCCTGTAGATGACGTTTCGGCACTTTGACAGTCAATGTCTGGACGAAACTCGGTAGACGAGGCTAACAACCCCGTACATGACGATCCGACACTTTGACAGTCGATGTCAGGACGAAACTCGGTAGAGGAGGCTAACAACCCTGTAGATGATGATCCGGCACTTTGATCTTCAATGTCTGTGGACGATTCCATGGAGGGCCTTTCAACTTCTGGAATACGTTTCAGACGCCTATAGAGACGAGGATTCCGAACTGAAGGCTGGTGTAATTGAAATTCGTCCTTCAAGTCCTTTATAATCACGGTCCATCCCGGTCGTTTCTGTGGTTCCGTTTGCCAACAACGATGTAACAAGCTCCTCATCCGAGAGTTCACGTGAGCAGGAAGCTCTGGTCTTTGCCCTGAAAGAACCACATCATAGTCTGATAAACGACGCTCTCCAAATGGAATCCGTCCAGTTAGAAGCTCGTAACATAACATCGCGAAACTGTACACATCTCCTTCACAGGACCATACAGACTTGGTCCCATCGTTTAGAGCTTGAAGCACTTCCGGTGGTCTCCAGAATCCTGTGCCCATCACGTCGTCTGAACTCTCATAGTCCCCGATCTTGACGTAGAAATAAAATGACTCCAAAGCTTGCTCCAATCCAATCACTTCTGCACGACGTGAGTTCAAAGACAAAGGCGTAACCAGAACATTCGAAGCCTTTAAGTCTCTATGAATCAATCCGCAACTGTGCAGGTCCTCCATTCCTCGTGCAATGTCCATCATCATCTTGACGGTGTCGCTGTAGTCAAACGGCATCTCCCCAGGCTTCACATAGTGCATCTGCCCATCGTCCACATGACCCACATAGCGCACACCATGGTCGATGAGATTTCGCAAATCGCTATTCATGCGTTCCATCAGGATCCACCCGTTGCCTAAGTTGTCCTTTCCGACGGCCATCACTCTGCAAATCGCAGAAGAGTGCTCTCTCACGAGTCCCATCACCCGGTCCATTCGCCTTCGCAATCTCAGCAAATTAACTTGTGGATATTTTAGCCTTTTGACAACCGCAGGCGTAGAAAACTTGCTGCAAGTAGCGAGGAAAACATTTGCCTGACTTCCTTCGGCGATCTCCTCTAGTAAACTGAGATCCGCTGGACTTAGTAGTTGCACTTCCGGAAAACTCTCCTCCTCCAGCACAAGTTGATCTTGAAGATCCTCTGCAAGCTTTGCAAGCTCGGTCCAATACTTCTCAGGTGCAGACCCGTAACATGTAAGTTGCGTTGGAATAGTGACTTCACTCTCCAACTCCTGAGTTGCTGACTTGAAGCGTGTGCCCTGCCCTGTAGCGGTCGGCTCCTCGTCCAGCTCCATCGTGCTGCCCTTACGAGTGTCCGCCATCCCCTCGACCGGGTGTAGGAATGTAGATGCGTGCGCCTACCTACAAAACGAGACGTTTACGCGCTCCACCCTACGACACCTTTTAAATCTTGCTAAAGTAGATACCCACGAGAGGAAGACGAGAACAAAGTTAGGTGAGATGACGATGCTGGCCCCTTAGAGTTGCTTGACCTTGATGATAGAGACAAGTAAGAGAGCAAGAGAGAGAGATTGAACCAAATGGCAAAAATATCCGAAACAATGAGAAAGAAAGAGAAAAACAAGAGTATGGAGATGGAAAACAAGAGAGGAAGAGATAAAGTAAACGTCGGGTCGCAAGAGAGGAGTAATCCGAGAACACAGCGTACCGACTTAGTAGAGTGCGAGAGAGACGAAGCTGTTTGTCGAAGCCGAAGAGCGTGAGACGAAAAGGGAACGCGTGAGGAGGTTGCGTGAAAGACTTGGAAGAAGAGAAAAAACGGAAAAGCTTAAAGAGGTTCAGTGAAAGACCTGGAAAAATCCTGGAAAAGGGCCGTGTGCTTCTGTGGGCCCAAATCCTTCCTCTGAGAAGTTTCCGTTTTCTCCTCTGACACGCTTTACGATCTTGCTTAAGTGTTTCCGTGTTGTTTCACGGATTGTTCAAAAGTTTTTTTCTTTTGAGTTCGAAGATTAGCGGAATTGTGGTAGAGTCTTCTATGGCCCGTAAGTCAACAAACCTAAACAGCGAGGGCAAGCAGAATATGCGCTAGAGAAAAAAACCAATGAAGGCAAGCTCAATAATCGACGCCAAGCTATTTGAACGCACTAGTGGGTAACCCGTGCCACTCCAGCCACCCCGAACGCTCCAGCCACCCCGAACGCTCTGTTAAGCTGTACTGTCTGCTTGGTTGTTTTTTGGTTCGCCTTCACACTACCAAGGTCCCCCCCCCTCAAGGGCAAACCCTGGCACCCATGTTGGTACCTCCACCTTCTTTGAGTGAGGCGTCTTAATGGTCATATTAAGCCCGAAAGATGTTAGATTTGAACTTGGAGACCCTGATTTTAGTCTCTAGCCTGGACATTTAGAAATAATTAAATGGATTTTGGGTAAATCAAGCACCCATGTTGGGTAAGTTTACCTTTTTTTAAAGTGAGGCCTCTTAGTGGTTATACCTACCTATCAAGCCCCCAAAGATGTTAGATTTGTACTCCGGAGACCCTGGATTTAGTCTAAAGCATGGGACATTTACAAATAATTAAATGGATTTCGGGATTTTTACCTAGGTACCAACGTGGGTAGCTGGTTCAGCCCAGGCTCTAACCCAACCCACCCACTTACCCACCCACCATTGGTTTTCTTTTAATTTTTTTTTCCCTTCTTTTCCGGGGAAAGAGAGGGAGAGGAGTGGGGATGAAGTGAGGGCGGGGTGTTTTGGGGGGGTCGGCGGAGGGGGGTGTTTTTTCAAAACCTTCCATTCTCGCTGACCCATGTCTGCAGAATCTGTGACGAACACACAGACAGACAGCACGTTTGCTTTAATATATAGGATTGAGCTGAAGATGATATTTGAACTCTGCCTAAAACTGAAACGAATAATGCTTGGGTTCTTTGACACATTGCAGAAGTTTTTAGGTGAAGTCTCATTGCTTGACAATCCGATTCCAAAGATTAATGCAGGGAGCTCGAGATAGGGAGCGATAGAAGCCGCTCCAATGCACGCGACCTGTGACTCTGCCCACGAAGCCAATGGGTCCAGTTCGAAGTTCCTCTGGAGGCGCCATGGTGTAGTAAGCTGTTTTGTCTTCATCTCTCTCTAATGCTATCCTCTGACACTTTGGGTGTCCGTTTTGTTGCCTAATCACCCTTGTCTGAATGCTCTTTGCTCTTTGTCCATACTAATATCTCAATTGAGTATGATCTCAAATTGCAAGAGCTAAATTCCTGGTAGAATCAAGCTGCTTTTTCTCACTTTGATTGAACTGGTACTATTCTGGCAAAGAAGTGAACAAGGTCTCTATGCCATTAGAAAAAGGAAGCCCCCAGTGAAGTTCCTTAGGTTTTTTCCACCACTTCCTGTTCTTTGGCAAGCTGAAAAAGGGATTTAGCAGGAACTTTTCCTGGAGATCCTCTCCAATACTTTCACAGTGTCAGAATCATAGAAGGTTGAAGAAAACGGTGACTTGCATAACTCCCTTGCTCATTGATGATGTAAGACAAGATTGTTCTTTGTTCTAACACTCCTGAAATTTCTGTTTGTTGGAGCAATTTACATCTCGCTTAATATTTCAACAATGCTAAGGAATGTGATTGTGCACTAGCAGCTGTGGAGAAGAGCCTCTTCTTGTGATAGGGTTGTGGTCTTGTGGTAAAGGTGGAAATCATGTTCCAAATGTGTGTCTAAAAAAGCTAATTGAGTTGATTTACTACATAAGTATGAGCCACAGTGAAGAATCACATCAATTGAGATGCACAGTTCTGCTTCTAATGGATCAGCGAGAAGTTTTCTCATTACATAGGTTCAGAATGGCAACAGTTCCAACATTGGTTCTAATCCCAGAGTAGATTAAGTTTGTGGAGGGTTCTCATGACAGGATACCAAGAGCAGTGAAGGAAATAGTATGCTAATGGTAGTGACTATGTTCATGCTTTGGAAACAGACAAAAGTAAGTGACATGCTCATGCTTCCTCACAGTCTATTGTAGAGTGGTTAGTTCTTGGTGATGATTGAAAGGTGATTCTGTTGCAGCCTCTTTGCAAGGCATATCCATCAGAACTTGCATCTGACTTCCACTACTGCTGTCCCTCCACTTTACTGAAGAGCTAGACTATGCTCATTTGTAGAGGATTTTCCAGGATCTCTTCATCCTTGAAGGTTGACCCCAAAATGTTGACTGTTTTGAGTTCTCTGTTCACAGGATTCTCAAATTAGATTGAATGGCTTCAGTGTGCACCCAAGTGTGTAGGTACAAGAGTCCAGGATGAGATGAAGCAACCACCCAAGATTTGGTAAACCTCCAGGCCAAATTGCTCTTCGCTGCAAAAATGGCTTTGTGATGGTGTAGCAACAGTGACCTCTTGCCAGTGGTCTTGTGGCTCTAGGTCCCTTATTGGTCAGTACCCATTATCTCTGAACACCAGCAAACTAGTGTTGCTGCAGGAAGGTTTTTGTATCTCAAGCAGATGGAATATATGTAGGTTGCTGTCACCACTTTATGTGCACAAGGAGGATATTGTACTAGTGACATCAATGTGACAGTCAAACCAGTACAGTAAGAGTGATCTTACAGCTGACATGTGGTGACTGCTTGGCATTTGTAGGGAATCTCAGGTAGTCCAACAGAGCCTGAGCACACACATATACATCAACATTTGTTCAAGTGGAAGCTAATCAAGGATGGCTCTTGTGTCAAGCAGCATTACAATCCCAACAGAAGTTACAGACTCAGAATGGACCTTGAGCAATAAGATGACCCTAATCAGCCTGCATCCCCCAGGGATACAGTGCAGCTCTCCTGTGACTCCAGTAGAACCAAAGCAGATGGTTTCTAAACCTCATTCATCATGTAACAGGGATTATGAAGCTGTCCTTCAGAGATTTGATTGCATTGCTCTTGAATCATGAAAGAAATAAGTTAGCTAGGATGGTGTTGCAAGGCTTGCCATGTGCCTGCTATGTCCACAGATGTTAGTACTGCTTATGTGACAATCTCACTTTTAAGGCATAGAATAGACATAGAATCTGTGGTCATCAGTCTTCACTTCTGTGGCAAACACTGCCGGAAAGTTCCAGGCCTTCCTCTTTCCTTTCTGATTTCCTTAGAACTAACATTAGACATCTCACGTTGGGGTTGGGCTTGGTTGTAGGATGGACAAACTAATGGTGGAAATTCTGGAAGGGACCCTACTTCCTTCCAGTGTAGTAAGAGTAATATGACCTGATAGCTGACAGCTGGTGATTGGTTGGCATTTGTAGGAAACCCTAGGTAGTCTAGCAGAACCTGAGTGCATGCATACATCAACTTTTGTCAGGTGGAAGCTCATCAAGGAGGGCTCTTGTATTGATGAAGGCTACAATCCCAACAGAAGGTATAGACTCAACACAGACAAATAAAATGGCCCCAAATTTCTCAAAAAATGTGGCCTTTGAGATAATGAACTCTCCTGTTGCTCCATTAGTTAGGAACCCTAGTTCCTCCTGAATTTCCAAAGAGTGAGCACATTGGAGGGAAGAGAGTTCCTGTAAGAGGACTCTCGCATCCCTCTGTTGGCCCTCCAAGAGTTCCCTATTTGTGAATTTGGGCATTGCATTGGTAAATATCATGAAAATCATTTGCTGGCACAAGCATGTTTGACTTTGGTGGCTGTACAGTCTAGTATAGCTGTTAGTGTGTAGGGTTTGTGCACACAAAGCTTGTACTTAGGCACACATCGTTGTGAAACATAATTCTGGATTTCAATGTCTCACCCATTTGTGTCACTATGATTGTGTGATTGCACACTGTAGCCTGTAGTTTGGATAGCCTGGCACCACATTTGTTGCGACCTCAAAGCAAGAGAGTGGTCTACAGAACTCATCTTTTGTATGACATCTACACTGTCAGTCTGTGTACTTAGAGAATTTGCACAGCTGCAAAATAGCAAATAGGATGGTTTGAAATCGTTGCAGACTTGAGTCAACAGCAATATGCAACCTCAGATTTCTCTGCCACTATTGAGCGGATCTATGGTGTAGAGAGATCAGCGGCAGTAACATACAAACAATCCAATTAAATTGTTAACATTCTGCAATTTTAGAACTGAAGTTGTCAAGTTGAAACTTCCTGACTTGGAAACTCCAAAATTAGTTGTGGTGATCAAATATTTATTCGCACAATTGGGGAGTAAGGGTTTTGGTGTGGCAATTTGGACTTCAGTTCCATCTGAAATCTGTGTGCAGTTATTTCTAATGGATTATGTACATAGATTTCAATTTCTATCTGGGCTTTCCATAACCAAATTGTTCAACAAAGACAAACTAAGCTGACTAGTGTGGTAACTGTCAACTGCAAATCAAGGCAGACTTTACAAGATCTCAATATTAGGCAATATGTTTTGTCACGTTGAATGTTTGTTTTTGTCACATTAAGTCTATTCTGCTATCGGGTTCGTGGATGTAGTTGAATTATAAAAGAACCCACCCATCTGATTGCTAATTCCATCCCACACATTGCAGGAAATGCTTCCAGTGTGTTGATTGGCATGCGGTTTGACCATGAGTACGATGAATTATGTGGTTAGATTTCAACATCAAAGTTAAATGTTGGCTTTTTGCATTTGAAAGAAGAACCTATGAGTTACCATGGAACCCTACACATTAAATGTCATCACCAAACATATATGGGGTATGGACACAATTTTTTTGTTTCAATTCCTCTGGAGGCGCCAACCATAGTTGCAGTGATCTCTTTAATGGATATGTGGGGGGAGAGTGGACTGGCGGAACGTGGGTATGTGTAATTGACCTTCAGGTACGTCCTTCAAAGCCATGGGAACTAAGTCAATGTGATTCTCGGGATGGAATCTCGTGGTTTTTGGGAGTGAATTTGGTGTAGTTTCCAGCTCTCTTGATGACGGCGTTGCAGGATTGCTTGCAAGCACCAAAATGCTGCTTGTACAACCCTTCTTTTGTCATGAGCAAGGACATGAACTGAAGAGAACAGGAGAAAAGGAATATACAAAGAAAAAGAACATACACAAAGCAAGCAATTCCTATGAAACTCTAGGCTAACCTTTTGTGCGGTCGCCCCACCATTGCATGAGGTGTTCCTGCACCGTTGTTATTATTGCTCTACACAAAAGATGCAGAGCTGCTCAAACTTGGGCTCACATTCCCTGTGATGGATCTATTCACAATTGCTGCTGCATTTAGCTCTCCATTCATAGCCAAATCTTCTATCCCACGTCTTGTGCTTAAAAGTTCAAACAGGTCTTGTGCTTAAAATTTCAAACGAAAAAGAAAAAATGATTTCAGTTGTGTGCGCACACGAAGAGCTCGCTGTTTTCGCTTGCTACTCCTCAAGAGATTTACTGCACGCACGCAAAACTCACTGTTTTGGCTTGCTACGCCCAAAGAGATCTGCGCGCAGAGTGGAGAAGAAAGGGTTTGAACGAGGGGAGAGTGAGGTTAGGGAATTCTCCCATAGAGTTTGGTGCAAGAAGTGAAATTAGAAACTATAAAAATGAAAAGAGAAGCCTAGAATTGCACTTACCTGGGCGAGGTCGATCGGCGGTCAGGAAGGCCGATGGCCTAGGAGACCTTACTCCATTGCACTAAGGAGCGGGTGACCCTAGCATCTTCCTACGGGGGGCATGCACGTCGTAGTTTGTGGCAGCGGGGGCTCGCGTTCGCGCGGCCCCTACCGAATAAAAAATTCGGATATGTGATTCTCCTTGATGAGGAAGCTTCTCATTTTCCCTGTTTACCACTATGTAACATATGAGTTCTCCAACATATTCTCTATAACAACCCACTTATGCCATATCCTTGGGCAAATATTTACTTTTCATACGTACATTTAGGTGGGCCAAAGGGGAAGAACTCTATACTTCAAAATAAAGCCTTCTATTTTGGGGAGCCTACATGGTTTCTTTTTGAGTGATGGGCCCATCAAATTGGCTCATTGCAAAAAACATAAAAAACGAAGTGGGGGAGGCCATCTCATCTAATTAATAGGAGATGACTAGTGTTTTTAAGATTGGAATTTCCCATATGAATGAAATTCAATAATATTTTATGCAAATGGCGTATAAATACAATAACATATATATGAATTATGCCCAAAGGATGGATAAAATGGGATTATATGGTGGATAGTATTGAATACGATAGAAATGACATGGATGAAAATCGACATTGAGTGATACTTTTACATGGATGAAGTTGGGTCAATGGAAGATATTATCTATGTGGATGTTATTGGTCAAGTAGGTGAAGTTTAACCATATGGATGATCATCACTATCATCCATGAGTCAAATCTTGTTGTCAAATTTCATTTATATGGTCAATTGCATATGCAAAGCCACTTTCATCCATATTATTGAATTTCATTCATATGGGAAATTTCAACCATCCATCTTGTCTTCATTCATGAACTTCATTATCACACATTTGTGTAGTTTCATCCATATGTGTGATTGTGATGGAGGGCATTCAATTTGAGTAAGATATTTCATCCATGCGATACATTTCATATGTCATCAATTTCATCCATTGATGTCAATTTAATCCTTGTATTTAATTTCATCATTGATTTCACTTTAAATTTTAAATTTAACTTTCATCCATGATATAGATAGATGTCTAGAAAACGTTCATATGTCTATTGTAAAAAAAAAAATTCTGATTTTGTGATGTAGCCAAGGTGGTGATCATCCATAAGTCAATTTCATCAAAATTCAGATATTAAAAGCTGTGAAAGGAAAAAAATAAAATTTAAATTCTTATATAATTTTGGTTACCTACTTGAACCATGTATAGAAATCTGGGTTATTTAAAAGGTTTTTTGCAAATTAAAAATCTGCATTGAATTTGCAACAGAAAATGTCCAATATTTCACAACAGTGCCAAGTTTTGCACCCAAAAAAAAGGCTGGTCCAATGGAATCAATCCAACGAACTCAATTTCACACCTAAATCATAGGATTTTGAACCATGGCAGAAATCCCATAAACTCTTTCAAAGCTTTCATATTTTGGGCGAAATTTTGCAACCTAGAGACAAAAGAAAAATGCCAGTGCAACAAAGTGCAAAGGCTTTTCTTCGGTAAAAATTGGCCCATTGTCAATCACATTATGAGGAAAACAAATTGAAGTTGCCATGTTTAGACAATAGGTTGTAACATGTAGCCAAAATTTAGCATGATTCCTAAACTTTTCTACTTTCCTCTCTGACATTGTCAAACATGTAGGCAAATTTGGCAAAATCCTCTTGTCGATGATCACCAACCCACTAGATACCTCACAAAATTTCAATAAAAAGAAAACACAGCTCCAATGACAGCTTTTGAAGCTACGAGCACATGCAGAAGACACAGGATGGCACGGGTTTTTTTTTCTCAATTCTGCCATGTAGCTAAAGAAGCCATCATCCATAATATGATTTAGCCAGGTTTGGCTACATCCTATATATTAATTCAGTAAGTCTGTCTGTCAGTCCGTCTGTCGAGGTCTTAAAACCCAGATCACTTTTAATAAAACTATCCCTCCGAACTCGAAGGCCCAAAAACTATTTAGGACATTGCGTTCATACTTCTTATTTTTATTTTTACGTCCATTTTCGCGCAACAATTGCCGTCGTCGATGGGAGAGATATTTTTGAGATTGGAAGGGTGGGTGAGAAGATTTGGGTGCGCTTTTTTTGGGCCAAGGGTTTAGGAGGGTCATGATTTTTATTTTTTTCGTGGAGGAGGGGAGGGAGTGGGGGTGGGGTTCTAAGGTCTTAATAGGTGGAAGTAAACCGAAGTGAGAAATGCGAAGGACCAGATGGGGGGGATCGACAGGGTGCATTTCGCACCGGGTTCACACTAATACTAGATATGGAGGTTTTTTTTTTTTTTTTTAAATGCTTCTCTATCCTTGGCTACCTATTGGAACTTGCCCTAAAAATCTGGCAAATTGAAAAAAAAAAATCTTCAAATCTGGCGAGAGTTTGGGCCTTGTTGAAATCATATTTTTCAGCTCAAAATTTAGCAAAAAAATTGTCAAAAATAAAAGACACTGCAAGAAGATGGAAATGATTAATAGGTCATCACATCAACCCTTTAACTCAACTTGAAAAATCAATTTGGCACCCTTCCTCAGATCATGTTTGAGATTTTGCAAGATTTCTTAGTTGTTGGGAGATGCTAAATACCCCTAACAAGCTCTATCTGGACCAGAGTTTGTTTTTTCTATTGGTGGAAAAAAAAATTCAAAAAATCTATATTTAGTCAAATATTCCCTTTAAAAAAAACACCAAATTTTTGCTTAAAATCACCATTTTTCCACACATTGTTCAAGCAAGTAATTAGGATACAAAAAGGATTATCTACTTTCACAGCTGGTCTATAGCCAAATATGGCTAAATCTCCTTATGGATGATAGGCAGTGCCACAACCTCAAAAAAAATTGTTAAAAAAACCACACTGATGGGGGCTTGTCATTTTACACCAGGTTCAGAAAAATGTATTTTATTTATGCCTTGGAAATAATTTGCAGGGCTTTGTACAGGGGAGCACTATTTATGTCGGGTATGAAACTCGTCGGTACTGGACGCTTGTTACGTAATTCTTCAACACAGTTCATTGAGATCGGAAGCAAAAAGTTTCTCATCCTACTACTTGGCATCCAACAGTGCGGATGGGCGTCATTATCACATCCATAGACAGCTCATTGCTGCGTTAGTAATGTGGGAACGGAGAGGACGGGTTTTCGTTGCTGTTTTGTACAAACCTAGTCGGTACCGGAAGCAACGAAGTGATTCTTCAATAGAGTTCATTCAGATCGGCCGCAAACAGCTTCTCATCCAACTACTTGGCATCCAACACTGTTGGATGGGCGTCATTATCGCATCCATAGAGAGGTGATTGCTGCTTTAGTAATGTGGGAACGCAGAGGACGGAATTTCGTGCTGTTTTGAAACCCTAATTCTGGCGCTCGAGCTCTTGACTTGCGCCTTGTAATGAGAGTGCCTCAGGCTGGATCTCATGCTTCGTTGCAGTAAGGATCAGAGCGAGAAAAGAGACGGAGAGAAGAAAGGGTGTTTGGGATGGGCTCGGCTGCAACTTTGCTCTATCTCAGTAGCTCCTCCGAGGACGATGACGATGATCACGCCTCTGTACAAGCTCTGTGCAACTCCAACTTGAAGAGATCCAGGTCGTGGCAGATGGTGGACGTGGACGACGACTTGATGATAGTTGAGAGGCCGGCGGAGCTTAAAGTGCGCAGCAGCAGGGACAGAGTAAGGTCGGTAAGGAGTAGTGTTGTTGTTGTCGATGACGATGATTGCTGCATCCTGGACAATGATCCCGATGCGTCAGCCACAGGATCAGCCGTGGCTGTCGGTGCAGATTTCGACTCAGATGAGCTTGTTATGACCGGGGAAACTGGACCTGTAAGCCCCCTTTCTTTTCAGTATCTGTTTGGTGTTTCGAGCAAGAAAATGTGGAATTTTCGTGCTCTGGATAGGGGAAGTTGCGGCCCAATTAGGGTTTAACTCAGGGATGCTTACGCTCAGTTCCTTGATCGTGTAAGCCTTAGTTAGTGAATATTTCTGGTACAATCTGTCATGTGTAGAGGCTTTTATTGTCTCATTACCAGGTTTGTTTCTCTGGATGCTCTCTGGTATGTGTAGTGGAACTGGTAGCTGTTGAATTTGTTGTGCGTAGCAATTGTTGACGTTCCTTCTCCACGTTGAGGGATTGTGGTCTGAGTGACACAACATGGTACCTCATGTCAAAGCAGCTGTATGTCAAGCCAATTCTGGAGTATTATGCAGGATGGATGTGCACAGTTTATTTTAATCCTTTGCACAGCTTGACAGTACAGCCATTTATTTATGTTCTTCAGTATTTGGCTGAAGGTGCTTGTCCTTTGCAGGTTGCATGCAGGGATTTTCCACATGCCAGACACTTGTGTGTCCACTTTCCATTTAAGACCAGCCTTCATGTTAAATACTGCACACAAGTGAGCATCTCCAAGCCAATAAGAAGAGTCCTGGAATTAACCTGTCCACTTTCAGCACTCGAATAAATGAAGGAAATGCTGATGTGTACATTTCTCCTTAACAGAAACAGAGATTAGTATCAGTTAGGTTCCAGATAACTGTTTTGAGTTTGCTCTTTCGCATAAGCTTTTTGTCTTTTGATCTACAGCATCAGGGGCTGGTGTGTCCTGCTCCCTCACTCAGAGAGTGTCACTGTTTGTTGTTAGTATCTCTGGTCATCTGGGGTCATGAGTGTGCTCAAGCATAGTAGAATCATGCATTATGGTGTACCTCAACATTGGGGACTGTATAATTTGAGGGTTTGATTGCTGATGCATCAAGTTGGTGGGGGATGCAGTGTCACTGCTATGTCTGTGACAAGCAAGCACCCTGTTTTGAGTGGGGTGATGGAAATCAATGGGGTGACCACTGTCATGCCTCAGACAAAGATGCAAAGTGGATTGCTCTTAGAAAGCTAACCAAGTCACTACCACCTCCTCAACCTCCTCCACCTCCTCCTATGAGCACAATGGTGACCAGCACAGGTTTAGGTTCCTTGTGGGCAACTTCAGGTGACAGAAGTCAAACTGCAACCATAGCAGCCCCTGTGGTACCCACATTCTTAGGTGAGAAAGAATTGTATCTTTTAGAAATAGTTGGGGGAAATTTATTTATTTATAATCAGCAAAAGCTTTTTTTTTGGACACTTATTGAGTTTTCAGGGTTTTTCAATGGTAAGTAGTAAATAGTTCTGACCTCTGCTTGTGTCATTGGACATAAGGAAGTAAATCCACATTAGCTCTCCAAAGTGGTGTGTAGATTTGCCCTTTCTTTGATCACACAGAGATATGATTCAGAAAATTGAACTGTGAATGCCTATGAAGACATATCCTGGCTTTATAAGTTTTCCTGAGTTTTTTGCTGCCTTCAGGGCTGGTTTTCTAATCAAAGTTATTGCCCATATATGTATCGGTAGCTTTCGCTTGGAATTTGATAAAGGAGATGTGGTGGGTAAGATGGTGTGAACCAGAACCAGGTGAATGTAAGTGTTGCTCCTCAGCCAAGCATATTACCTTCAGCGACATCTCGAAGATTGCCTGCAACCCTTTCTTCCAGTGAGGGCAGGAAAAGGCGTTCTCCTCAGGAAAGAAGGACAAGGGGAAAAGGGTCTCATTCCAAATTCACCGAACCCCTCCATGCTGCAGTGAAGGCATCTCAAGTTTATTCAAATGAGGGTTTTCAGGAGTACTCTTATCTTACAAGATCTTACTCAATGCCTGTGGGAAGGTATGCAGGGGAAGGTTTGCATATTCCACCATCACTAGAGCCATCTCGTCAATCATTGCAGGGTACCACTGTGGCTTGTCCTCCTCTTACCCCTAGTCTAGCTCCAGGCCTGTTGCCTTCTGATGGGTTCCATGGAAATAGTGCTCTAGAGTCAGGTGTGCCAAATGCTGATTCCCATATGGTGGTACAAAGGACATTGGGTCGTCATTATGTAATTGGCAGTGCTAGGATAGACCAACAAGTTGGTAATGTGCAGATACCTCCTTTATACACTAGTTACAGCCCTGTTTCTTCATCAGTAACTGATCCTTATGCCGTTCCAGGTTCAGGAAACATGGATCAGCAGTTTGTGCATCACACTGATACACCTTGTTTCCAAAGACCAAATGAACCCCCTGTTAACTTAGGCAATATTGATATTCTTGCTCGACCCCCTCAAGGATGGACTGTAGATGCGGCATCCTCATTTGAAGAGTTCCACAGTGGATTAGGCATGCTACATGGCACTGTTGATGAAGGCCAGGAAGCTTCAGTCTCACTACAAGACGTCCTCGAACAATTGGGTAGTGACGAGCTATGGACTGATTTTCCAGATGTTAGATTCTGAATGCCTGTATGATCCAGGCTGCTTTCTCCAAACCTGAATTTCATGGCTATATCCTTGAGAAGAATTTGATGGAAGGCATTCCTTGTCAGGGACAGCATTGTGCCAACCATGCTGCTGAAACTCGGCAGGCTTTGGTCCCATTCATCTGGGATTCTGCAGTTGACTTCTTCAAGACAGAGGAAGCACCTTTCATTCAGCTCATTTTCTCTCATGTCAGGTTTTCCATCTCCCCAACATGTCAATGTTTGCACTTTAAAAAAAAAAAGGAAAACTAGGGTCCTCTGTATCTGGAATCATGTTGGACATGGATGATGTTGATTGTATTGCTGCATTATGTTTGTGTTCTATCACTTAACCTTTCAATATCTCTTGTCCTTCAAATAGATCCTCTTTACATATAAGCAACACTCTGGCAATTTATCCAGCAAAATAGTAATAATGGGTTGATGCATATGAATAGGGTGACTGTTCTGAACATTAGGGTCAAACTGAAGATTATCAAAATAACTCATGTCATGTTGATGTTATGAATAATTCTCTCTGATGTTGCATTCACTAGATATATATGTATGTCATAGCTTGCTGTCACTTAAGGACAAAGCCCTAGCAGTCTATCACTATGGTGATGTTACATGTGTTCTACATTTGCTTGCTTTAGGAAAGCTAAGTAAAAGCATATTGACAGACTTTTCAGGTGCAAGTGCTGCTGTTTGACATCTTGAAGATCTGACAAAACTTTTCATGCCTAACTTTGCAGGTGAATGAGAGAGTTCCCAACCTACTGCTGTCTGTTTCTCTTGGACACCTGAGGTTTACTGCCAAGAAAGGAAGGTGCATTGCTAAGAAAAACCTATGTTGCTCAATCAACAGACTTGGAAGGGGATCACTGAATTTCAACTTGTTCTCAGGTACAAGAAGAGGCCTGACTTAAATTGACCCTTTTTCAGTCGGTATGTACAAAGCAATTTGCACCTGGCCTTTGAAAATGCAAGCATGTGCTGTTTTTATCTTTTTGACTCTTTGTTGACAGCTGGAAGTTTGTCTATTCATGTCACAGCAACAACACTGTCGCATGTGTGTTATCTCTTTTTTGTCAAAAATTTAGTCACTACTGTTGTTAATCCAGATCATAACTATGGTGTACCCTAAGCATTGTTGATTCAGTTGTCTTAGTGTCCTGTCTGGTTATTAGCTGTTACAACCACAACACAAGCTTAGAAGTGAATTTGGATTTTGTTTAACTGCAAAATGATCCAGATGTGCATTTTAATGAAGGAGGGAGTCCTCTGTTGTCAACTCCCTTTGGGAAGTAAAACATGAAAACCCGTTACATGATTTTACAAGTGTTTCATGAGTCTTGGACATGTGCAAGTGAGACCTCAAATGAGGCCATCTACACCCCACTTTGTTATGCTACAATTTTTATCACATGTGATCCACCAATCTAAACCACATGATAGAAATCATTGTACTTCAATTACAAAGGTGTAGCATAGCTAGGGTGGACATGCAGGATCCCATCTGAACTTCAAAGTGAAGTACAGTAGGCTTACAGTATTCTTACTATGAGAGTCCTGTCTAGGTAACATTGACACTAATTCACAAAAGATCTCTAGAAGAGTACCATCGGTAGTGCAAAGGGAAGAGGTTTACCTTTGCACCTTTTTGTGTAACTATGATAAACCTCCTTTTCCAAATTTTAATCATTACACATGACAACATGGTTGACCAATGTTTAATGGTGAAACATTCAATTGGTGTTTTATGGGCATATTGGCTTTTGTAGCTCACATGTTATTTTTATGCTTATTGGGTCACAGAATAATAGCATCGATAACAGATTGTAAGCATGTCACATTGTGAAGCATTGTGGTTTGAGTAGCACATCATGGAATTTTATGCTGTTGAAATATGCAAAATGACCACCTAATGAAGTATGTCTGTCATCTTGACAGTTTGGCTTTAATTCAAAGGTTGATGTCCAAGCTAGTTTCCACTCCTTAGTCTCCAATTTATTGGATGGTATACAAACAAAAACATATTCATGGCAACTTTTTTATGACACAAAACGTTGTTAGTGAACAAGTAAATGTTCATCCTTTACTCAGCACAACACTTGCCACACAAAGATGTGAATGTGCCTTCCTCATCAAAGAAATTTCTAATAAATTCAAATTAGCACTAGTCATAATGGTGACCAACTAAAATGGGGTGTTTTGTTTGTTGTTTAACAATGTACAAAATGATTTGAAAGGACGTGAAAATGGAATTTAAAGAAATCTAAGGCTACTATTTCTGCAATGTGATGTATGATCCCAAAATGCTCTATCCCACAAGAAAATAACCTACAATGAATGATAATGTATAAGGCATGCAAAATTTGAAAACACCAATCATGTCAGCAATTTTGAAATAATTAAGGCTATGTCCCAAATGAACTTTTCATGTCCGAAACTTTGTAAGTATGTGAAAATCATCAAAGAAGAATTATAATTTGAGGGAGAGAAATGATGAGTGTCGATGTTTGAAATTCCTTTCTTTTTGCATCCAACCTCCAAATCTACAACTCTATTAATTGATATAGGAAGAATATGCATTCATGTGAGTTTGGAGTGATAAAACCACAACGGTATCTTCTGAGGAAAGACAATGTCAATGTGTTGTTGAGTGGATTGAAATGTTGATCAATATTGTACAATACACAAGGAATGAAAACACATAAAGAGAAAGGTGTATGATCATTGGATCAATGGTTGATAGTAAAGGTGTTAATGTTGACATGAGCTAGAACATCTAAAAGGAAAAGTTGTTACTTGACCAAAAACCTAAAGGCAAGAGAGAAAGCAATGAGTAGTCAACCCCCCTAATCTTAATAAGGTAGTGATAATGACTGAAATAAATCACTTTAAAATGTTTTAAAAGTCAAAGAATAATGGACTCAAAAGATGTAAAACAATGTAGAACTAGTGTGGCCTGTGCCATTGGCCCAAGTGTTACCACATCCTTAAGTGATTTTTCCTTCCAAAACCTGGTTTTTTGGAATTTATTCAAATTTTCAGCCGCAGAAATCACTTTTAAATTAATATCTCCCACATTCTGAATCCAAATCTTACCAAATAAATTCCATTATATCGTGCCCATCAAGATCTTTCCAACAACACCAAAGGCACATTCTGATTCCTCCAAAATTTTCAGCTAGGATCTAATTTTATTTTCAGTGAAGAAATCATTCAATATTCAAAAACTTTTGCACCACAAGTCCAAACACCATGGAACCAAGTTGATGCACCCCTCCTCCTCGAGAACCTTCCAAAGAGACCAAGAACGCCATCTGAAGCATCCCAGTTCAGTGGATCTCATAAGTATAAAACAAAACAAAACAAACAAACAACCTTGCTTCTTAGATACACTAGTGCGGCCTGTGCCGTTTGCTCAAGTGTTACTACATGTTCAACCAATTTTTCCTTCAAAAACCTGGTTTTTGGAATTTTATTTGAATTTTCAGCAGCAGAAATCACTTAAAAATTCAATATCTCCCACATTTTCTGGATCCAAATTTTACCACATAAATCCATTAAAATCTGGTCATCAAGATCTTTCCAACAACACAAAGGCACATTCCAATCCCTCCGAAATTTTCAGCTAGGATTTAATTTAACTTTCAGTGAAGAAATCATTCAGTATTCAAAAACTTTTACACAAGTCCAAACGCCATGAAACCAAGCCAATGCACCCCTCCTCCTCGAGAACTTTCCAAAGAGACCAAGAACGCCATCTGAAGCATCCCGGTTCAGTGGATCTCATAAGTGCAAACAAAACAATCAAACTACCTTGCTTCATAGATAGATTTCAGGAAAGGAAAGTGAGCATTGTAAAAATATAAAAATGGTGTTGCACAAACCAAAAAGTTAGGATCCTAAAAACTTCTCCAAACTTAAGAGGCTAACAAAACATGTTGAAAAATGATGTTAAAAAATCCCATCATGATGTCCACTATAGCAAAAGAATTAAAGGGGTGCAAACATCACTTAAGGAACACAATTGACAAGAAAGTTTAACGAGGACCATTGAACATCCTTGTGGTTGTTGTTGTTCACTGGGAAGCAAAAATAATCATATGCTAATAAAACAACAAAATAACTTAAATATGTGAACTCCATGATCATAAATCCAAATAAATGGTAAAGAAAATTGGCTCTTCAAGACCAAAGGACCTTAAAATGAACTAAAGCAAACAAAGGACCATCAAGGGATCACATTGACAAATGCCCAGACAGAATGACATTGAGATCCCTTTTGCAATTATCATGATTGAGAACACCAGGTACACCTTGTGTTCACCATTGCATAATAAACACAATAAAATAGCACATGTCTAGTCCAATTGAAAGTTATTGCTACATGCCTTGGAGAACCAGAAATGTTATTAGGTGAGCACGTGGGTGAGAATGGTATAATAGTTTAACCGGTGAACATGTGAACAGCATGGATGAAAAATCAATGAATGATAGATGGATGTTGGATGAATGAAAATGATAGGGAATTATAATTATGAATGGAAAATGGATGCAAGGTGGATTAAAAAACCTTGGATGAAAATTAAATGAATGAAGATGTGGATGAATAATGTTGGAATGATTGATGAAAGTTGAAACTAGATGATTGAAAAACCTAAATGGAAGATGGATGAATGAAATGTATAAATAAATGACATGAAAACTATGGAGGACATGTGAATGATTCATTAAATGTAGGTGAATGAAAACATTGGATGAGAGATGATGAATAGGTCTTGATGAACAATTGATGGATTCAATTAGAATGGAATTCATTACCCTTTTTGAAGGTACTTCTTGTAGCCTAGATCTTGCTTTTAGCTTATCGACACTCAATGTGTTGAATAAGATCTTGAACTTTTTTTTTTGAAGGATGTTTGATTTTTAGTTAGCTCCTTTTGATTATGCTAACTTTATGTTTACAATTGTATAATTGAACAATCTTATGGCATAATCCATTACTGATAGTTGACAATGATTGCACAATAGGATAATGAAATGAAAAATAAATCTACTCATAACCCAAAATTCACTTTCCTTGTATCTTCATCAATAATTAAAATCTATAAATTATCCACAAGTGATGATTTTAAATCAGGATTTTCACATGTCACATTGTTGCCTACATCACAAAAACATCATCAATAAAGTATAAGTTGATAAATTTAAAAAGACAACAGACATAACCTAAACTCAAACAAATATATTTGAATCATTTGGACACATTAAGATCCACAACAAACAATGTTAGCATCGAACAAGCTTTGATAAAGGTATCGACATTGAGAAGGTGAATCTCTTTGGTAGTTTAGAAGTTTAGAATGGCCCTTCGATATTGGATTTTGACATGGAACTAAGGCTAATCCAATTGTGAAGGACATTTTGATATTTCTTCAAATCATGGTGTGCCATATCATCAAAAGCAGAATATAACTAAAATAATAAAATATTCAACTCCATGTTTGGCACTCTCACAAGGAAAATCACCATGTTAAAGAATCCCTAAAACTATAATTGCCATGGATAAAAAAAGGACATAAGTTTTGAAAAGGAATAATCACAAATGGATTAAAGGATTTGAATAAACACCTTGATATTGTCCTCACTGCTATAAAAAGATAGATGTATTGACAGCCACCAACTTCATCAATTGAACCTTCCATACATAATTGTCAAAGTAAGACCAAATTTCCTTGAAAACTTGAAGATCATTTGCATGGAACGAGAGAAAAAATCATTGAAGTTCATAAACATGTTCACACAAAATGAAATGTGACTATGTAATAGTCCACCTTATTCCATGGAGGATTCATAGCTAAAGGATTACAAACTAATGGAATTGGGAGGTTACCAAGGCCATCTTAATGAGTTTTTTTGACAATTTCTTAAATATATTATGGATGATCATTGGATGAATTTTATCCATGTGATTGAAAGGTGAATGTTCATGGATGAATTTTGTGCATGATGGCATTGGCAATGATTTTAGCAATGATTGTGGCAATAATCATTGTTGATGAACTATCTTGAGATGTCATCCGTGACATTTCCAATTTGTTGGTCTAACCACATTTATTTTTCAAAATGTGTCTAGTTCATTTATTTCATCAAAGAAGTTATGTGTTTCAACTTCATTCTTTGTGTTTATGCACCTAAACAACCAACAAATGTAACAATAAAACAAAAAATGCAAATTGTGAGGACTTGGAACTTCTACTTACAAGACTTGGTTTTAGGATGTTGAACTATTGAATTGCATCAATGAGTGGGAAGTGTAGTTGAACAATCAAGTGATTTTGCTAGTTGTCATTCCTTATTGTATGCTTGAATTTTACAAGCAACTTATGGTTGAGATTCCTGAGGAAGAGCTAAAGTACATCCAACCACAGTTCAAATTCCCTAATGAGAACTATAATTGAATTGTTCACATAACAAGTACGTTGAAACACTTTCAATGTTCTCCTATCCCATAACCTACACACTCCACCCTTGTGTAACACATGCAAATAATAGAACTTGAATTGCTCAAATTTTTTTCTTGTGTTGAAAAGCTTCTTGTCATGCTACAAAGTTGAAAAAAACCAACAAACAAACTTGGGACATGAATGGCACATTTGAAAAGTGGGAGGAAAAGAATGAGGTGTCAACTACCTCGTTGGCATGTCAAATTTGATGCAAAAGACTATGTACAATAATATTTAAGAAGTGCAAACCACAATGGTTTGCTATGATGTTTAAAGTTAAGGAGGTTCAATTAAGCTTGTGCAACTTTATGAAAATATTTTTTGTTTCAAGTACATAGAATATTTTGTGTTTTCATATACTTATTTTATTTTTTCCAAATGCAAAAGAGCTAGATTTTGGTAATGATATGCTAAGCTTGGGCATGTTATGAAAGGGAGCAAAAAAAAAGAAAAAAAAAGGCTTACAACCAAAGTATATGGCTGAAAACTATGTTATTTTTCCAGGGTTTTTCATTTTTTTAAAGTCTTTATATTCCCCACTAGTATCATAATATGCAAGTACCAACCGACCACTGGAAGAAAAACACTACAAAAAAAGTCCTGAGTGAGAAAATTCAATATTCGTACAATCAAATTATTCAATGTAAATTCTAGATTGCATAAGAAACTAATGCACATCCAATAATACAATCATGAATCAAAAGGCTTCCACATAATTCCCCCACGATATAACAGTTCATGTCTAGTCCCATATTGGTGTAGGTATGAAGGGAATGAACCTAGGGACAATTTTGCGGAGAAGGGATTGGATAGGTGATTGTGGTTCTGTTGAAATTGACATGCAAATTGATATCAATCAATATATTTTCAGAGAAATGATGACCCATATGAGGACAAGGAACACATTAGAACTTACGATAGAAAGCAAAGGGCAAGAGAGTTCAAGGGTAGGGTTGCATGTGCTATTGAGGTTTGGTGAGAGACATGTTCACTACAGAGGGTAGTAGCAAAAATAGGAATAACATTCAAACATCCCATGTGGTTGGTTAACAAAGGGTAACTTTTTTAAGAAGTTTAAACAGGTAGAGAGAAGATGGATTATAATGAACAATTGAAACAATATACACAGTTTGAAGAAATGCAAAGCAAGCAACTATATAGTATGACAGCGCACAAGAAGGGGACTATAACTGATAGTTTGCGCTCATGTAAATTGTTTCTGAAAACATGATATATGGTGGTAATGACTCAGGATGCGACAAATATTTCTACATCCATTCTTCAAAAACATTCCTATTCTCTCCACTTTTCTAGTTTGTTTGATAAGTTCAAATAAAATTAGTACACATTGACTAAATTCAACGCTGGAGTATTCATTGGTCTAAATGTTCAGTGCACGTAAACCCTTCCACTACGGTTCCGCTTGTCAAAATTGGATGCCGTCGTTTTATGGCCGTCTGCACAGTCAAAATATTCCCTCATTTTAAAACTATGTAGTATTATCCTATATATTACATTTTTTGAAATGCACCTTCTGGTCATTATAATAATATCTAATAACAAGTTTTGATATTTTCACAAATTTTTATTCCACTAAATTGCGGGTTATTTAACGATGAAATTGTTCTTAGGTGCGGTTATGGAGAAGACGGAAACAGAAATTACCATTCCAATTCCATTGTCATTTAATCGCTAATAATGCCAGTTTGCTTGTAAACGCTCATTTTCTCCCTCCCCAAGAAGGTAAGGGGAAAGAAATGTTGTCAATTTATTAGTAGGGAATAAAACTTCTAAGTCAGTAGGTAGCTGGATTCGTCGGTCACAAATAAGCTAACAAGAATTTTGCTTTGTACTTCGATAACCTGCGTAATCGGTTATTCCACAACAATACATTTTCTTCTATCTCCATATCATTCAGCTTCCATCGTATTAAGAAGTATTGTTCGCTCTCCACCTTGGAAGGTTTCACTTGTAATATTTATTGTATAGTTATTGTAGAGTACGTGGATTATTTTCAACTTTGGTAATTCAAATATGAGTACATTAGTAGCCACAAAATGTTTTTGGTTCTTTTCGCTTGCTTGCGTGTAATAAAAACTACAGGACCCAAAGTGTGAAGACCTGAGATATAATGCAAGAAGCACACAGATAAAACCTTGGATGACAAGGCAGGTATGCCAATCACAGGAACAACAAAGCTGTGATGAACAAGGAGCATGAGATAGTCGAAAAGCTTACCCCAACTTCCCAGCAAATAACATACATTCACCCACCCAAGGACTAGCCATCAAGTAAAAAACTTAGGAGGAAGCACATTTAAAAGTTGTTCCTTGAATTTCCATGCTATGTGCAGAAGAGTGAAAATGCGCAGAAACTAATGAAAATTTCTTAAGACAATGAGATGTACAGCTTGAAATTTGACACTGCCCCAAAAAATCTGGTATAGCAGGTAAAAGAATGCTACACTAAACAAACGGTTCTGACCTATGACTGAGGTCATCATGAGCTTCAGTACAAATAACACGTTTCCTGGCAGAGCCCTCGGCCGCACCTTAATCTTCGACATCTCACAATGTACAGCAAATACTCGACGCTACTTCCTGGAAATGTACAGAGAACTTACAAATTTTCCTTCGATGTTTCTTAAGTGAATATCGCATCCTACACCTTACATCACAGAGCGCGGCTGCTGGATCCGGTACATGTGGGCCTTCCTCGGGAGGTTCACGTAGTTGTTCGGCAGCTTATCGTGATTCTTCAAAGGCTTGCACCAAGTTGACTGCATTTTCTGCACCTTTGTCAACTCTTTACAACCGTTCACGTTCAACGAACCTATTTCGTCATCGCTGAAAACATCTGGAGAACAATGAACCAAGTACCCAGAGTTAGCACGCAAACAGCAGCAGGCGTATCGACGACACTGTCGACAACCTTCAACGGCAGAACAGCAGAACTCAACTAACATCCAGAAAAAGCGCCGTACACAGACCAAATACATGCAGTACAAGGAAGACGCGATATGGGCATCTAACAAGTTGCTCATTCTGGCAAACCAGCAACGGAAATACTTCCACACCTCTCAAGCAATCCATTTTCTGGCAGACAAAACTGAAGAACTTCCAACAGATTATTACTACTATGTACAACCAAATAGTAAAACAAAGAGACAAGCCTTCAGCGTTCAAAGAAGTACAAAGGAAGAACATCAAGAACAGAGACCTGAGGCATGACCCTAGGGGACTTCGACTCGGAATCAAAGTTACAGGACCTAAGGAACCGTACCGCAGTCAACATCAAAGTCCAGAAACGATTGAGATGCTTCTTCTTCCCGTTGAAGCTGCTCTTGATACTCCAAAAACTCTTCAAGATCGACAAGCTCTTCCAAGTCCTCAGCGAAATGAACCTGCTCGTCAGAACCGGCAAACCGCTCACTCACCCAACACTCCCGAAAAGTGGGACTGGTTTCCATGAGAGTCCACCACTCGGAAGAGAAGTCCTCAGGCACACGATAAGCCGCGGGAACAAACAGAGGCGCATTGGGGTTCAGCCTTGACACAACAGCCGTCATCTTTTCCGCCGTCTCCATCATACCCACTGCACTCTCTTAAAAAGTAAACAGATCTATTCTCTCCCTCAGCCTCAACTAAGATCACAACAGACGTACAATTTCAGTAGCGAGGAAGATGTCGCACTTTCGTTTCACTTACGCTGGCAAAACCCCAGCAAAAAAACTCTCAAATCACTCCACCCCCAGTTTCCTCCTCCACCTTTGCTCAAGAAAACTTCAAAAAAAATCCTAAGTTAAGCGTTCACGGCTACACAACGCAAATCGCTCACTTCTGAGGACGGCTAACAGCAAAACATTCGGGTTGCTAGTGAGCACACAGAATCAAAACGCACACAAGGAAAGTCCCGAAGAGAAGATCTTCGCGCACCACAGAAATGAGTAGAACGACGGGCGTTTATGAAGAAGACCATCTCACGACTCCCCTCGACGAGATAGGAAAAACTCCAAGTTACCATTGTTAAAAAGTAAATTCAATGAGAGAAGACTCAGCAGTGTTTTTCTTTTTTTTCTTTTCTTTTCTTTTCTCGGGGGCGAAATTTCGTCACTTGGCGATAAGAAAAACAAGGGGCTGCAAATCCTCCAAAGGTTTTCTATGAAAACAAATGGCACAAAGTCGCCATATTTCTTGGAGGAGAAGAACAAATCTTTCGCCGGAAAATAGCAGCGTTCCAATTTTAAGAAAATCTGCTCTGTCCTGTAGCCAAACTTGGCTAAAGTCATCTTCTCAATGACTGCCAATCTGCCTGCCTGACCCATTTGAAAAAAAAAAATCCTCATTTCAAGTCCCCTTCCAGTGTTTATTTTAGGAATTTCTTTTGTAGCCAAAGTGGCGATCATCCATAGGAACCAGCCTTTCTTTCGCTGGCTATATATAGCAAAGAGCAAAGTGAGAAATTAAAAGTGCAAAAATCATGTGCTTCGGTGAGATTCTCAATAGCCATAATGTGAAAAAATTCAAAAAAATCGCCAGATTTCTAGATGTGGTTCAAGTAATTAGCCAGAAATATTTAGCTTTATAGCCAAATTTGGCTAAATCTTCTTCTGGACCATCAACACTTTGGCTACATTACAAAATTAGCAAAAGAAATATTATTAAGTAGATGTTGAAATAGTGTTGATCATCTTTTAGGAAGATTTAGCCAAATATGGCTTTAATCATCTTTTAATATTCTGACAACCTCCAGAATCACATCATTTTTATTTCTTTTAATTATTAATTTCGTTCGCTTTCTGGCGAAATTTCGCCTCAAAAAAAGAGGCTGCGACTCCCATCCTTGCGACAGTGCGACCTGAAAGGACTTCCATCTGATGAGTAAGTAATAAGTTACCCAGAGAGTTAAAATTGAACGGACGGCTAACAATTATTACCATTGCTGACTTTACAGTTCCATCCTCCGTTTAGATGGATGATAATATGAATTCCGTCGACATCCATCGAAGTATATTGATTGATTTTTAGCTTTCATTTGCAGGTACCCAGTCAGAAGGAGAATAATAGCCTCCTTACTAGACTCTATTCAGACTAAAATGATTCAGGTCCCAAACTCTGAAAGGCCGTCGTTTTGTTGTTTTCTCATCTTTTAGTTGGCCACCCAGGTCCTGAAATTCACTCAGTGAACCCGCATGATGGGTCCGTAAGTGGATGAGCATTAGTTCCGGGTCGCTCTCGTGTGAAACAGGTTTCCAGCAAGTAGTGATGATGATGATTTTCCATGGTGATCATCTTCGTACGCGGACGTGTCAGACGGCCAAAGCTCCGGTTGGTCCAGTTGGCAGCGAATTATTCACTTGGCCATGGAGTTTATCCACAGGGTTGGCCCTAGGTGAGGGGGACGCGGGGTGATATTTTGTACGGTAAACTCATCGCAGCCGTCGTCTTCACAGTACACGAACAGTCACGATGCAGCCGTTCCGAAGCCTCCAGTGACGGCATCCTTGCACGTGCGAGGCTTTTCCGGAGGAGCTACTAGTAGACACCTATTACGGAGACTGCTATGATACCTACGTATGATGTAAGAATACGTATTTTCGCAATAATATACAATCAAACTGCACCCAACCCGCCGCCCCCCCCTTCTCTAAAAAAAACCCCCTTCTTTGGTTACTATTCGTCTTAGGTCAATTGTTCCTTCATCATAAAGACGTAATGTTTTTTAAAAAGTGTATTGGGAACTCATGTTTTCATCCATTCCTTGTGTGGGCTTTACAATACTCACCTGCCCTTCCAATGGGCTTTACAAAATTTTAGGTATGCTTTATGCTTTTAAAATTGTAAAAAGCCTGCTTCTCATCTTGTTGCTCCCACATTGCTGTCCAATCGTGATCTTTATGCACAGTGAAGCCCAAGGCCTCGGGCTTTACTTACCACTTTTTTAAATTCATCATAAATACCTAGTGTTTTTGAAAGAGTGTATTGGGAAGCCACATCTCATCTATTTCTTATGCGGGCTTTAAGATTATTGTGAAGCTCGCCTACCCTTTCCATGGACTTTACAAAAATTAGGCAAGCTTTACGAAAATAGTAAACCTTACTTCCCACATTGTCATGCAGTTGCAATTTGTGTGAATGTAAACTCCAACCCCTGGGGCTCCACTATAAAAACCTAATGTTTTTTAAAAAGTGTATTGGGACATCATCTTTTTTATTTTTTTCTTATATGAGCTTTATGTTTTTCTGTATTGGGACATCATAATTTCATCCATACCCTTTCCATGGGCTTGACAAAAATTAGGCAAGCTTCACAAAAATCCTAAAGCCAGTGCAGTGCAGTTGCAATCTCTATGCATGTTAAATCCCCAGGCCTCGGGCTTTACCTACCACTTTTTATTTGGCCGTGGTATTGCAAGTGTGTATTTTTCTTCCTTTTATTTTCCTAAATAGAACCATGCATGTATTGGTACTATATAGGATCACCAGCATCACAGGTCATGCTTTCTTCCTTTTTGTTGTCCCAAATCATGGGTCACACTTTCTTCATGCTATTGGCCCACAAGATTCGCAAACTTCTAAAAAGACGGTGACATTGAACCAGCACCCACCAGTGCACCATGAAGGATGGATGATAAGTGGTTAGGAAACAGTTTTCTGTTGGGTTCTAGTTCCCTAGCTAATCATGGTGGTTAGCTCCGGGCCTTTCTACACTACCTACCTACTAAGTGGGTTGTTAGTAGGTTAGTAGTAAAAACAGCCCTTACCTATGTATAAACCATCTAATTACCTATTTTGCCACCTATTTACATATATATATATGATGGTGCATTCACACTTGATGTTAAATCAGTGTTAAATGAAAATCTAGGTGGCATCCTAGGTGGCACTCAATGTTAAATGAGTGCTAGCTTAATGTTAAGTGAATGTTAGCTTAACATAAAAATTTCATGGTATCTAGATTTTAAGTCCTACATAACTAACCTGGTTTTAGGAGACTCAACACTAAAGTCATTAACACCAAGTGTGAAGGCACTTTGAGACCTACTTCTTACAGAATTGGTTACCAAGGTGAAACCAAATATTAACGCAGTTGAGGTTCATCTCCAACCAAGTAATAATGGGCATCCAGTTGATGGTGGGGTGCTGGGTACTTGGTTCGCTGATGGAACATGGACCTTGAAAATATGTTTTTGGAAGGGGGGCAGGGTTCTTGGTTCACTGATGGAACATGGACCCTGAAAATATGTTTTTGGAAGGGGGGCAGGGGGCAGCCCGGGCGGGGGGGGGGGAGGGGGGTGCACGAGACTTACCTCAAGTGAAGGTTTGTCCTTCTGGATTTTATATATAAATTCACTTCGTACATTCGTTCGTTCGTTCGTCCATGACGGAGTTCGGGTCTATCACGGACGGATGATCGGGCTCGATCGAACAAAAATGGGATTATTTTCTGTCTGTCTGTTAGTTATTACATTTTTGAAGTTACATTCTTTTATCTAATTTACTTAAATTACTTTTTACTAAATAAACAAACACTGTTGAAAATGTAACCGCTGCTCCCCGGGGGCGGGGGGACCAGCACGGGTGAGGGGCGTCGGTATGAACAGGAAATTTTAATTAATGAAAAGACAAATTTCAAATTCTCAAAAATTGTCACCTTTGATTTTCCAAGCCCTAAACATCTAGGGTCATATTTTTTGTTTTTACTTTAATCCATGGACCTTTTTGGCTTAAAGAAATCGGGGGATTTCCCAGTGGCCGAAGGTCATGGGTATCCACTAGTCCTTTTCAATTCAACAAACCTAACAAGTCAAGACATATTGAGTCTTCATTGACTGAAGATGACTTGAGACAAATCTGTCAACTAATAAAATAACGAATGAATGATATCGATTTTTAATCATCCACAGGGGCGCAACCCAAGGCAAACTAGCATGAAGCCCTGGCTTGGACAAATGCATAAAGTTACCAGCTCAAAATAAAAATTCCCATTTAGGGCATGACGCAGGTGACTTGATACTTTACAGAATTAGCCCGCAATGGATCAGCACAAAATCGAGAAGGTGGTGGGTGGGAAGCGGGTGAATCCTTGGAGATAAAAGCTTAACTACAATATATTTACCCTATGCTACAATAGTGGGCCAGTGTCTCAGCGTTTTGGTACCAATAATGGGTGAGTGGAAGATCATGGAAATGTACACTAACTATTCACCATTCTTCAGTTGCTCATTTGGTCCTCTGAAATCATCAAGTGACATATCAATCCTCTAGGTACTCTAAAGTTTATGCCCCTATTGCCTACATGAATAGGAAAAAAACGTACCAAAAACTAGTTTTTCTTCTAAAAAAACCTAAATACAGTCATAAATGTGTATATATATTCTCTCACAGCTGAGGAATCTGACAGAGCATACTATTTTGAGATTTGAGAGAGATCATGTTTTTCATCATTTTTGGTGTCAGCATTCCTTGAATCTTAAGGACTCTCAGAATGATGAAAACCTGCCATCAATAAAACAAAGCACCCAACAAAGGGGAGAAAAAGGTGCAAGATGGAAGGGCCCAAGTCATGGGAAACAAAGAATCCTCCAAAAAGGAAAGAGAACAAATCAAGTACCTGAACACCACGAATTGTGAGAATCAGATCAGGAGGGAGGAAACACTTGAGAGAATGCCTAACCTAATAAAATCCTTATTTACATAGCACACCTCAAAATAGAGAGGTCACTTGTTACAACACCATGGAACACCCTCTATTTATAAAATGAACACATAACTAAAAGAGGAAGACCTTCAATGCCTTTCACTCTTCAGACCAAGTTAGCATATCAATGAAAAAAACCATTGACCTCGTGATGCAAACACCCAACCTTATTTCAAAAATTTCAGATAGTGGTCATATTCTGGTTTTGGTGTCTTATTCACATTTTATTTCAGTATTTTTCTTAGGTGGGACAAGTGGTCATATGCTGGTTGATTTTGCAAGTATCACTTTGTGACTTACAAATGGGACAGTGGGGGAGCAAGGTTTGTATGATGTAACCAAACTGGCAATCATCCACAAAAAGATTTACCCAAATTTGCCTATAGACCAGATATGAAGACAAAAATTTAAAGCAATCCTTTTATATTATGGCTACCTGCTAGAACCTGTTGTAGAAATCTGATTTTTTTTTTAAACCTGGAAATGTAACTAATTAGGACCATTTTTTCCAAAAATTCCTTTATCTGTCAAATATTATTGTTGGTTTTTGAAAATTGAAACTGTGTCTGGGATCTTTTTGGAGGTCTGCAATTCCAAAGTCCAAAAACGCGGAGTCGCGCAATGAATCCCGCACTGACAGCACCTAACATTTCGCTTGGAGAACATTTAATGTCCTTTAACTGTGCCACACCTTGGTGCTGATCCATTGGGGGCTAAATCTGTGAATGCAGTGGCAAGAGGGGGTGAGCACAGAGTGACGGACTGTGTGTGATGCCCATATTGCGCAACGTATGTACGTTACTTACAACTACCTAATCGAGGCATTCATTTTTGCGTGTTTTCCAGAGCTTGCTATTAAGTTAGGAGTGGCGTTTTGCACAAGGTGTTGTGATTTGCAGAGCTTGCATTTAAGGAAGGAAGAGAGTTGTCTCCATGAGGTGTTGAAAGTTGTGAGGGGCGTCGGAAGGATTGGGTCAGGAGTCAGGAAGCGATCCCAGACTAAACACTGAACCAACAGTCACCAGCGTAGGAAGGGAGGAGGGAGGGAGGGAGGGAGGGATGGATGGATGGATGGATGGTGTGGAGACATGAAACACTTTTTCATTGTGTTCTAGTTGCTTAGCGAATCGCAGTAGTTAGCTCAATTGCTGTTTTTAATTACCACACAAAGACCTCATCCAAATTTCGTTGGTAGATGAATGGTGTATTACTGTGCGTAACCTTTCCTCCATGGAGAGTGGGTGTTTCTAGAAATGTTGTTCAAACTGCCCAATGGGCATTAAGCATACGAGAAGGTTTTGCAATGAGGACCTTTCGGATTTGAGGTCCCATCCCCAGGGGAGGAAGGGGCCAAAAATCCCAAAGGTCATAGTTACAAAACCTTCACCTAAATAAATTCTCGCTAGGTTTTTTTTTTCGTCTTTTTCTAACTTTTCATTATTTTTCTGCAAATTAACCCTAAAGAGTAGTCACAATGATCTCTCGAGGCATGAGGATGACAACAATACAAAGAATACTGAAAGATGAAAACAACAACTGTATTTTTCAAAATCCTGAAGGTACAATTGACTGATTGTACTGTATCTTTTGAATTTGAAAAGGTACAGTGAGAAATTCATCCAGGGGAGAATAGAAAAAAGACTAAGAAAAAACTCGCAGGACTGTGTACGTTTTTCAAAATACTCTCTTCTATTCAAAATGTTGGGGCTCTCTTTTGCTACACACTACCAGTTGCAATTTTCCTTCTTATTATGTTCTCATATGATTATCAATAATTCATCATTATTCATATCAATGTCAAATTTAATATTAATTAATATATATCATAGACATGAAAAGGCACGTGTTAATTTGCCTTATCATATCCATGTTGGTGAGTAAGGAAAGGGAATGAAATAGTTATACTTGAAAATGTCTTTGGAATTATCCACGGATGACTGGACAATTTTTTTGCAAACTCAATAAAAAATTTACAAAAAATTATAGAAAACCACCCATATACCAGTACCTTGGACTTCTCATCACTGAAATTCCCATGATATTCATTGGGCATCATAAGGAAAAAACTTCAACAAGATCTTTCTGCAGAGTAAAATCCATGGCTGAAACCTTTACCTAGCACTTAAGGGCATAATAAGCATCTATATGCATCTACTTACTTAAGGGCATGGATTTACAACCTACTTTCAAGACCTACATTTAACAAGACAGGTTATCAAGGTAAACCCAATCCCAATGGGGTTCATCCAGAACTGGGTTATGAGGGGCTTCCAATGGAGGGTGCCCTGGTGGCTATTGGGTTCTTCTGGCCAAGGAATGTACTGGAAGGAATGTACTGGTTGTGAACTGTGGTCATAGTCTCCATGTAAACAGCTTAAGGACTTTTTGCTCTTTTTCTTCATTCTTTAACATGAAGGAAAAACCTTGAGAAGTGTTGCAATTGGGCTTGCTTGTAGTTGATAGGATAACACTTTAATTCCCCCTACCTATTAACCAAGAAGGTGGTGTTGATAGAGGATGAGGATGCATGGTGGTTGGAGATCAAATAATCATGGCAAAATTTGTAGGTGAGAGGTTTAGGATACTTCAGGAGGAATCTCAGGCTTCAGGACCAACCTTGCAACTTTTTTAACTCAACTTGAGGGGAGGCCAAATCTGCCAAGATCTTGGGGAAGGTGAAAGTTAGTTGTGCCTTAGATTTGAAGCAAGAAGAGTTTGCAAAAATAAAAGCCACTCATGCCAAGATTGATGCAAGAAGGACTTTGACCACATGAATAGGAAGAAGAGGTACAAACTACAAACAAGTGGCCCACAACAATTAAAGCCAGGTAACATTGGAACATATGAGGTTATTATCAAAATTGGTTACATTATCCTGCCTATGTATTTTGCAACAAACAGAAATCCTAAACCCTGAACCTAGAACCTAAAAATGAAAGGGTCTAACACATGGAATGTCAATTGATGCCACACTCAATGTCATAGCAACATGGGGAGAACATGGGCACTATTTGATATTGGAAATTTGTGTCCAATCTCAAAGTCAATACTACACCAACAAGTTTCAGTTTCTTTTTGTAATGGACCTAGAAGATTTGGATAGTATTTTCTTAATTAGTGCATAAAACTCATTCTCTTAGGGAAAAACAGCATATGGCTCATGTATAAAGCTCTCTTTCAAGCTAAATAGGTATATGCTAAAATTTGAAAATTGAAGTTAGCACACTATTGTAATGGTGCAGTCATCTAAATGGCTTTACATATGAACACTAATATGTGGCAAATTGAAATCTAGATCTTTACACCCACCGTTGCACCTATATCTACACATCAAGCCTCATATCTTATTTTTGTTGGACATCTTAAGGTATTTTTATAGATACAAAGGTATAATAATTAGAATTTAGTGTTACAGCCTTTACTTCTTTCTTGTTATATTTGTGGGAATTCCTTTTAATCAATGTTGTCTTTCTATTGGTTATAAGGTCACATGGCCAAAGAGTTTGATTGTATATTGTCATTTGTGTATTATGAAACATCCATTCATGTTTCAAAGTACTATCCAAATGGATGTGGACATATTGTTAAAGATCACACGAAAGCCCAACATCATCATGTTATGATCCAAATTTAGAAGCCAAATTTCATAATGAAACAAATGGTTTACAAAAAAAAATTGGGCCATTCCATGTGAACATTTTTGGCTAGATATTTTACATGTACAACAAATTGTTAATTCATAGATTTAGCTTCTTTTAATCTTTTGAAGTGTATGTTGCCACTCCAATCTATTGTAATCCAAAAGCCATCTCACATCATTTTTTAAAGTTTATTATTTTGTAGTCTAACACCATTGAAACTTAAATTGTTTTTCTAAAATCAAATTGACTAGAGGGTAACACCTCAAAGAAGGCTACTAGGAAATTTCTTTTTAAACATACATTGTTCAAGACCAAGGGGCCTCCAAGTTGAACTAGAGTCTATGGGAGACTTGAGATTATACAAAAATGAAAAGGCTTGTTCCCATGATGTCCTGGCTCTAGGACATTGCCAAAACTTGTGCATGATGGTTTTTAGCGTTCCATGTTCACAAGAGGGACAATATACTTGGATGTTGTGATTTATAGGTGTTTACCGCAAGGGCCTTGTGCTACAAAGACCAAAGGAAACCTACCTCTTTCTGCTCCTTTTCTTGGCCCAAAGACCTTGCCATTTTAACTTGGAGTCTAATTAGAGGACTTCGCTACATTTCTTGGACACATTTCTTGAAAAAATTTCCTCTAGGTTGAACAACTTTTTGCCCTCCCTAGCATTATAGTTGATTAGCTCCCTCTTCCCCTTCCAATTCCATAAACCAAGATCAAAACCTAGGCCCTCAATGGCACCAAAGGATAATCGAAACAATTTGGCATTTGTTCCAACATTCATGCATACTTTAACCTTCTTCAAGGTACCAGAAAATAACAAACCCCTAACCATTGGTTAGAATAACTCGAAATGCACTCCCACTTTGTAAACATGTACCCCATTAAGCACCTCCATCTCTTGTTGTAAAACACCATCTATAATTGGTATAAACTCCCTAGTTATGTAAAAAATTATGATTAGATCTTGTGACATATTTTCAAAAATGCCAAGCCATTCACCACACCTAGCTTCCATACAGGGGTTTTTCATTTATGTCACCCAAATTTTTGGGATACAGTCCAACATATGTTGCCGTATGCATTGTTCATTAGCTTCAAACTAAAACCTATCTCTAGTTTTTCACAATAATGAAATTTGTTCAAGTTTGGGTCCCACAAGTTTCCTATTTGTTGTAACCCTACTGCATTTAATTCTTGAGCACGAGATATGGAAGCACCATACTTTGAACCCCTAAAATTGGAACCCCATTATAGGCTAACCCTTTGAATGGATTTGACCCATAAGTGAAGGATGAACAAAAATTTGTCAACAAAACATTTCCACACCTTCATAGTTTTCCCCCATACTTTATAACCTAAATTGGAAACATGTATCTTGACCATAACCCAATTAATATTTAGGCTCCAATTCTTGTGTTAGGAAGGCTTACATGTAAATAGGTTAAACTTAAGCAAGGATTTGAGGTTCAAATCCCCTCATTCCAAGGCAATAAGAACCCACTTACACAACAAAGTTAAGAGAATATCCTTTGGGTCGGTTAGGCACAACTTTCCAATGTTTTTAAATGCACAACAATCCCCCAAATTGACCCTCGTTCTTGCATGATGATCATTCTTGGCCCATGGGAAGTTCCTTGATAAAATCTTGCATTTTTTTATTGCTTAATTCATACCTCCCCCTTTAACCTAATGAAAAACCATAGTGTGGATGCCAACACGGAGTTCACAACTACAACCCTACTAATAAGAGGCAAATGGATTGTGTTGTAATATTTGAGTTTCTTCCATAGTTTTTCAATCAAAAAAATGTCCACCTCCTTGGCATTTAAATTCAACCCACAAGGCACCCCCAATAGTTTAACAAGCTCCCCATCCTTCGCCAAATTCCACCTAAATTATTCCCCTACTTGTAGCTTCATCATGAAATGAAAAACTTCCCGAACTAAAATGAAAATGTAAAGAGCCAAATGGCATCTCTACCTTTTTTTCGACTTTAAAGGAACTACTAATGCCCCTGTTGATACAAATTACCGCTTCTACATCTTGAAACAAGATCTTCACCATGTTTATGAATTCAATTACCATCCCATTTTTTTCCAACACCATGAAAAACCCCGACTTACTTTGTCATATGCCTTTGCAAAATTTAGTTTAACAAAAACTAAAGGTTGGTTAGATTGCCAAACTTAATCTATGTTTTTAAGCTAGCAAAACTGACGCACTCCCAAGTCACGGGGTGAAACCAACTTGAAGGTTTCACAAAGTCAAGTTGCGGAAGTTGAGATTTGGAGGCACGCTCCCGGCTTCCAAATCTAGAAAGGGGTAGAGGGTCGAGTTGGGAGCCCAGGGATGAAACTAGGAAGAGGTATTATATGATCAAGCTTGAATCTGCATAAAAAAAAACAAACCACCCAAGTGGTTAGTTCACTTTCCGGGACACCCTTTGGTGTTGGGACAAGCCACGGGCACTTCAGACCACAAGACTCACCAAGGTCCGGACTCGAGGGATGCCACCACCATCCCCCATATAGTATACTCTGCGACGCTCTGCCACCCCTACATCCAAATGGCTCTTTTCCCGGGACTCCCAAGTTGGAGTCCCGAAATCCAACCAAGTGTCCTGATTTCAGACTCTCGGGACTTTGAGAGCTTGTAGCTCCTTGCCTTGACCTTGGATCGCAATGAGGTCTAAACCGAAATTGTAGCGCTGGTCAGGATCTTTTCAAAAATGTATCACACTCCCGAATCGGACATCGGGAGCTGGTTGATTCCTGACTTTTAGTGGTCGGGAGTCAAACTGGCAGAGTCAAACTGCCAGTTTGACTCCCGACCCTTCTTTTGCCCATAACTCGGGCTAAAAATGTCCAAATCGAGAATGAGAGGGCATTTTCGATATCTACATTTCAAGACCTTTCCAACGACACCAAAAACATTCCAATGAAAGGTGTTTTCCCCTTGTTGTTGAGCTCTAAACATTCAGGAGTCCCGAAGGACTCCAAATCCCCAACTTTTCCAAGTGTTGGGCTTCACCCCCACACTTGGCCAAATTAGGGTTGCGACAAAAATGTTGTCCATAATATACATCATTGAGAGGAAGGTTTTTTGGTCTGTATCCACCACCTCCATCAAAACAAGTTGAAGTTTAGTTAAAATGTTTTAATGAAAATGTTGTAAACCACATGCAAAAGGGTAATGGGACACCAATTCCCCATAATTTTCCTTCTTTCTAGCTTTGAACAAAATAGTTATCATCCTCTTGTTAACCCCTTTAGAAAATCGTTCCATTTGCACTATTACCTTAATCATCTATTAAAATTCCTATCCTATTATCTCCCACAAAAAAGGTGGAACTTTACCACCACAACCCCATTTTGGCTTAGTGATTTGTTTTTGGCCATGGACTTTGTGGCTAAGTGAAATTCTTCCATTGAAAGTGGCATAATTAACCTAACATCTAAACTCACTATAAAAAATTTTGGGTAATGATTCTAGAACCCTAACTCTCATTTCTATTTGTTCCAAGGTTTCTTCTTTAACTTGGTACAACTTTCTACGAAAAATTATAACAAATTTTTTTTAAATCCTCTTTTATATATATTACACTACCATCCTCATTTTTTAGAGCAAAAATCAAAATTTTATTAAGTTTCGAATTGATAACCAAGAAAAAATATTTAGACACCATATTACTTAATTGTTTCCACCTAATTCTAGCTTGTGATCTCTACCCTGCAACTTTCATATCTTTTTGTTCTTGTATTTTACTTTTCAAACTCCCCAACTCCAATTATTTCAATTTGTCTTAGACTAACTTTTGCAAATTTAATTGCATTATTTCTAGCTTTTGTCTATGTACAACTTCCTCCCTTTGAAATTCTACGATTTTTATTTTGCAAAATCCCTTTATAACCTAATTACGTTACACATTTTTGTGAAGAAAACAACTCCTTATGGTTAAAATTGCCGAATTTGCTAGATTTGTTCCTTGACTTCCTCAAAATGCCTTATATTCATTTCCCAAAAAAACCTCATTTTTAGCATTTCCATAAGTTCCATGGCACAAGAAATGGGGCGGTGATAATATTTGACCTCGTCCCCTCTAATTGTATAATGGGCAACCCTATTAACTTGGTTTTGGAAGAAGCTGTTAAGAATGTAAACCGTATTTAATTTAACCATGATTTCCCCCCCTCCAAGCCTTTAATTATCCCATGAAAATATCAAACTACCTTTTGTTTTGAGAGGTTCATGAAGATCAAAGGCATATTTTAAGGCTTCACATGAAAGTTTTTTTTGTTATATATTAACTTCCCTAATAAAAATGAAATTTAAATTCCTATAGAATATTTCACAGTATTGTAACAATAAATTTGCATTTCACATGCATATGTTCACTATTTTTGTCTTCAATCTAAACAAACTTAACACTACCATTCATTCCAACATCATATTCATGGTTATTGCATATAACCAAAATTTACACTTCAAAATACATTGTAAAAAACTCCCGAAACAATATTACAATTCATTTCATCAGAATATGATACTACAAAAATTTCACACAAAAGATGAATACAAAATTCACAATAGAAATATGTGCTTTTATGTATTACTAAAAACATCCCTAAAAATTATAGCATAGTTCCATGTTTTGTTGAAAACAATAAAAAATAACGCTTAAAATCTATGTTATATCAAAACAAAGTCTTTGGTTTTCTACTACAAGTAATTATAACTCCTCCTACTTTTCTTTAAACTTTGTGTCTCATCTTCCCTCTCTTATTCTCCAAAACTCTCACCTTTTGAATTATCCCCAATCACATCATCATGATCAAAACAACAAGAATTCAAAATTCAAACTAACAAAAAAATTTAATCAATCCCTATCCTAATTACCTTGTTCATCCAAAATCATATACTCCTCCTACCCCCTCAACATTCCCATAAAAGGAGGATGTGTCATCTTTTCCTTCCACCATGTTCATGTCACCACAAAGTAACCAAAAGTAATCCCTTGACACCTCCTCCTTAATCCCCTCCCAAACATTCCCTCTATCTATTAGATTATTTAGAGCATACACATTGATTATGCCCAAATCCCCATAAGGCAACCTTTTAGCCTAAATAATTGCACTTTATTTTAAAGACATTATATTTCAACACAAATTTAGCCAACTCTGACTACATCAAAATAGAAGTTCCACCTCAACTACCTTGCTATAACTTAAACATATAACCTTCTTCCACTTTTGGAATCCAAAGTTCAACTTCAGGCTAAAGTTGCCTACCTATATTAATTGCCCTATCATTACATAACTTGTGTTCTTACATGTAATGTCAACCTTAAAGTATAATCTTCTAAATTAATTATGAAGCTTAACAATTTCACCTTTTACATTTAGCTCGTGGATGTTATAAGACAGTAGGTGGAATTTCATGAACTAACATGTGGATATTATTTTCACAAGCTCCATTCATGCTACCCAATTCCCTTAGTCTCCCAAATCCCCACAAGTCATAGAATGATTTTGGATTGGGTTCATTTGCACCTTTCAAAGGAGTGGATGACTTGATATTTTTTGTGACCATTTTAAAGTTGTAATTAAATTCTCTTTGTCTACATAACAACATTCACTTGTTTGTTCCAAAATTGAACCGAACATTTATCGGCTCTGTTATGTTATTTCCTTCCTCCCATTTAGATCTTTTAAGGCACCTATATATCTTGTTAAGTTTACTATTTTCATAATTTGAGTTATTTTTGTTTCATTTTAAATGACCTAAAGGTAGTTGGATGGTTTGTGCATCCTCAAATTCTTCCACTTTTTCTCCATCTATACCAATATCATTAAAGATGGATAAGGTGGTAGCTAAATTCACTTGATAACATTAAGGAATTCCATGAGTCATAACATTTTTCACCATTTTGGAAGTTGTTTTTGTTTTTGAACGTGTTCTTTTGGATGATGTTGAGATTGTTCTTCTCCTCCATTCCTTAAAAGTGAACAAGATGCATCTAGAAAAGGATGATTATTTTCCAAAGTAATACCTGCAAAGTTTTAGCAAATGTGTTTTTGTTGTAACTTCTAGTGAGGTCCCTTCAACTATTGGAGTTGGTTCTTGAAGTTCCACCATTTTTTATTTTGTTTTCAGAGCTTTATAACTTTGTTGCTAGTCTTTTACTACTTCCCAATTTCTTAAAAGACCATGCCATGGGTGTTGTTTCTCTAGGTTAAAGTCGTTCCTTGTTTACCTACATGCCATCTGCTATTTTTTTGGGAACCTCCAAGTGCATTATGTTGCCCTCCCCATTTCCAGGGCTAGTAGCCATTATTATTTGTTGATTGTGCAACAATTCTTATTTTTTATTTCCAAATTTAAACCATTTATCTTGTGTGTGGTATTCCTCCTTTAAAAGATGGACATCACCATTCTTTAAACCCCTTTTATTTGGAATGGATAATCCATTCTTGACAGTTTTTCTATACCCTTGTCCTGATTTCTCCTTCTCACTACTTTGATGAGCCTTTTTACATTAACTAATGGCTTAGTCCTTTGGCTTTGTGGATTTTGCTCCACCATAAGGCCCATTCCTTTCCCCTTGCTTATGTTGGGTTATGTTTCATTTGTGTTAAACACCTTTTTGTGTTCTTCCTTCTAATGTTATATTGTTGTCGATTTTACAACCTTTTGGATTGCTTGATTAAGGTTTTATGATTAAAAAAAGATTGGTAATATTTTAGGAGATGTTTTAGATTGCCACAAAAGTGGCATCTAATAGGATTTTTTCAAAATCCATAGTAAGTTTAATGTCTTCCTTGTTCAACCCTAACAAGCCAATTATTGCAACTCACCCCTGCACTAAGTCCATCGCAACACGAAACTTAGGGTTGCAGTTTTTGTGATTGCTAAAGTTTTTTCTAAGAAATCTTTCCACTTGAATAACATTTTTTTCTTCCAACGGGAACATTTTGAGAGTGCACCAAAGGAGTGTCACAAATGCCAATGCTATGGGGTTCATTGATTTGAATGTTCATCCATGACATGTAATGAACTTGTACCTAACTCTTAGTTTAATTTTAGTTCATTTTTAATTAACTTTTAGTTAAGTTTAAGTTCAATTTTAATTCATTTCTAATTAACTCGTAATTCATTTCCAATTAACATTTAGTTCATTTAAGATCATTTCTAGTTGATTTTTAGTTCACATTTAATTAATTCTTAGCTCACTTTTAATTAAGTCTAAGTTCAGTCTTAATTGAATTTTAGTTCATTCTTAGTTGAATATTATTTCATTCATAGTTCACACATAAATGCACATGGGTGTACATGGGCCGCATGTAGATTGAAAGTTTTTTGAGAAAGTTCATTGAGTTAGGTGCCCAAGTGATATAAATAGAAGTAGAATTCCCCATTACCTTTGGTTTGTTCAACATTAATTTTGTGTATGTTTCTTATCATATCCTTGTTCTATTTTTATTTCTTCTTTGCAATAAAACCTTGTTCAATTGTTTTGCATGCATCGTGTTCTTGTTCTTATTTGTCTTTTTGCATGATCTAAATTTGGAACTAGGCATGTCTTTGTTCTTGTTTTGGGTAGAGAATCATGTAATATTGGTTGTTTTCATGCTCGTGACAACAAGGAGCTTCAACCCTTGTGTAGGTTCTAGATTAAAGTCATGCATCCATTCTTAGGAAATCATAGGACCCCATGGTGTACTATGTGGAGTGAACATACCAAGTTCCACAAACTTGTGGGAATCATAAGAACTCAAACTTTTTCTAAGAGAACCTTGCAAAACTTTATTTATGAAACACACTGCAGACTTGATTTGAAAAATATACAAAAATATTAAAAACTAGGATAGATTTAAAAGATATCAAGTTAGCACAAACTAGATGCCAAAAACTCACCGTCTCAACAACCTACTACATGTAATAGGTCAGCAGTGATGATGGACAAATCCCAATTTCACAATGAAACACCAACACTTCTTATATATGCATTTAACAATCCAACATTTCCAAACCTAGGGAATACTTTTTAGATGTTTCTGATGAGTTATATTGGCACCCTACTTGTAGGATGCTTTTACTTGTGGGAATGCAAATTATAGCCTGCCATAGTCACAAGAAACAAAAGGCTCCCCGCCTTCAACCTCACGCCAATGAGCATGGCGACAGAATACCTTCCATGCCTTCACCATATTTAAATCCTTATAATTAATGAACAATGAATTTTATAAATTGATGAAGACTAAAAGCTTGTTCTTGACTCAAAATCTTTTGGGCCCATGCTTGCAAAGCAGCCAAGATAAGGTGACTCTATTTGCAACTAGGTTGCTATTAAATACGTTTACATATGGAAGGGTCTTTTACTTGATTGCCTTTTGAATTGAAAGATTCAATTGATCCTTGGGGTTTGAAGCACAAATGTTTTCTTCCCGCATGAGTTCAAGGGTTAGAAACAATGTTGGTCATTTATTGCTTTTGTTTAATAACCACTGTGTAGGTTTTTTCTGGGGGTCTCACAGGTTATCAATATCAATATCAAAAAATTGAGTGCTGAGTAGGTTATGAGAAAATTTTGGGTAATAATCATTGGTTATGCATAAGGGTAAATTATCAAATAATTGGTTAATAACCATTGGTTATACACTAATTATAGGGGTTTTTAAAAATAAAATTTTCATTTTTCCGATTTTGAATTTTTGAATTAGTATTTAAATATTAATAACCCTATTGCATGAGAATAGGGTCATCCAAGTAGGTTATTAGATTTTGAAAATTCAATACCAGGAAATTATCAATTAAATTAGTAATTAAAAAAATCAAGAACCAGCTAGTATTATTAATAACCAGCTTGATAATCAAGTTAAAACCGTGTGAAAAGTCAATAACTGGCCAACACTGGAAGGACAATAAGGCTTCAATTTCAAACCTACTATGGTCAAGGTCAAGGTGGAACAGCAAGAGATGGGTCGCAAATCGGCCCCCTATCGGCCACAAAACCTGGCTTCCGACGATCGGCTCGGCCGCAACCGGCCGACGTCGGCCTGCCACTGTAGCTCCCCTTCCGGCTTGCCCACGAACTGCGGTGCTTCGTTTAGCACTCTGCCCGAGTCTACGAGTTTCATCGTTCAGCTTCGTGCTCCAGCGTGCTCAGCTGCCTGCGTTCCATAGCCATTTTCTCACTGCACACAGTACAGGCACTGTGTTTCTCAAAAAAAATCTTTGAACCACATTTTCTTCTGTGTTTCTCAAAAAAAACCTTTGAACCACATTTTCTTCTGTGTTTCTCACCATGGAACCGTCTCAAGAGCCAGGTTTCCTGTCCCAAATGATGATGGGTTCAAGCTCTTCACTTCCCTTGTTCATTGTGCCTCTCACGGCACTTCCAGCTCCATCCAAATCCAAGAGGGATTGGAAAGATGATTCTACAGCATTGTTGATGGATTTGTTTGAGGAGAAGTTTCTTGCCAATAGCATGAAAAGCTTGATTGACAAAACAGCAGTGGCAAGATATTTCATTGAGGATTGAGGAGGCATTTCCATTGACCCCTCCGCGCACTTGGGCTCAAGTTCAGTCAGTCCAAAATACACAAAATGCGGAAGAAATTTAATCAGTTGAAACATGAGCATGGAGAAATCCAGCGCAGGTCAATGCAAATGGCCATGGTTTGAGCGATGTTTAATGATTTGGGCAAAACTGCCAAGCCTTGTGGCACTGCTGGAGGCATGGACAATGGTATTCCAATTGATTCGATGGGTGGATCTGCGCAAGAGCCTGTCAACTTGGAGGATACTGAAAAACATGATGCTCCTCCGTCTCCAAACAGACAGGTTCCTCCATTTGCAGGCAACTCTTCTCAAGGCAGTAAGACTCCACCCACACCGAGGTCAGCAGCTTGCAAGAAGCCATGGGTGGACGGTAAGCCTCCACAAAAAATTGTTTTAAAGAAATTGAGCAGAGGGCAGGGAGAGAAAATTAGATGGAGCAGCAGCTAAAAAGGTAGGCGGACTGTGTGCGTGTGCGCATTTTGTCTGCCTGCCTCCCTCCCTGCCAGCGAATTTCAAGGAGCAGGCAGGCAGAAGCCAAGGTTTTCGTTATCATGTGCGCGATCCAAGCGACACAAGAGAAACAGAAAATTGCCGAAATACTGCCATTGTTGTGAGACTATCTGAACTCAATCTTGTTCTGTTGTTAATGGTCTAGGACCCACTTTAAGGTCCTAATTGGCATGTTTTCAGGCAGTCTTTAAACAGTAGAATCGTCTGCCACTGCGGATTCAGTCATTTCCTACCTACTTATGCTAGGTTATGGACCTACTACCTATGAAACTTTAAGCTAGGATATATGTGCCTAGGGTGGATTCTGAGGCAGAATGCACCACTCGGCCACAGAATCACCATCTCCTAGAACCTACTATGGCTTGAGTACTGTAAATTACTGCATGGACGCCCATGAATAGCTCTAAACAAATTTTAAAAGGCAATCTTAACGCTTTGGGCAATCTAAAGGGAATCTAAAGGCAATCTTAATGCTTTGCATTACTTAACATATGCTTTGCATATCTTCAAGATTTGGACAACTTGCAGTCTTACAGTCTTAATAGAAGTTGTGGCAATAGAAATATTGCTAAAGTGACAGAGTTTTGGGCCTTTTTTTGATCCCCCAACTAGTCTTTCAACCTCTAAACATTGTTGTCCACAAAGTAATAAAATGTTGAAACTCAGGACCAAATGCATGAGGTTCAAGAATATTTATAGCCATGATACACATAGCAATAACAGTGATAGTGATTGCTTAAACGCAATCAGGGAAAATATATATACAAAATGAAAATAAAATTTGATCAAATTTGGTATTAATTTGAGTCTTAGTCTTCCTTGTAAATCCAGTGTACTCCTTTCACTAGTTTTTAGAAATCTCATGGCCTTTATGACCAAACCGGCTAGTAGTGCTATGTTTTCCTTACTTTGCTCATATCTCTGATTTGTCATCTGTCAAGGAACAAATTTAGAAAACCTTGAAAGGTCCCATTTCAGTTGATGGGTCCTTGTGTTAGGTCTGAATCATGCATCAGACTTTAACACCTGCACAGTCAGGGTCTTATTAAGATTGATGAGATCTAAATTCCTGGTGGTTCATGTTAGTGTGGAGGCTTTGTTTGAAAAGTATAACTTCATCTGTAGTAACTCGAGAAGTGGATTGTGAAATCTAAGTTGCACCAATGTACCTACATTCTATTGGTGTCAAATTTTTATTCACAAGTAGATGTTGAAGTTAATTTGCAAGTCTACTTTCAGAGAATGGGAACAAGTCCATTGAATTCTATAAAGAGTGGGATATGACCCCACATATTGGTCTTACACTTCAAAAGCCTGGTGGCAAAATGCTTTCCTGGAGGTCAGATGTACTATCTTCCAGGAGTCCACAGTTTTGTTTGCAGGCTTTTGACATGTACAGTGGAAGATGATGGAGGCTTCAGCTAGAGAAAACCTGAACTTTTCAATTTAATTAGTGTTGCTTGTGGTTTGCAAAGCTGATGTTCCCCTGCAGCATCAGGTGGATATTCTTCTGCACTAAAAGTCACATGTTTCATGTGGAACTCACATGTCTTCCCCACACAATAATATCTAGATGCAAGAAAAGTGAGGACAAAAATGAATGAAGTCTATTTCCGAGACAACCATTGGTTGAACATGCATTCTACTTTAACCATAGGATTACAGCTTCAGTATCATCAAATTCCAAACCAAAAAAAAAAAAAAACCAAGTGTTGTCAAAGCAACAAAAAATTACATCAGTCAGAGAGGGCTGGAAGTCCACAAAACACTTAGCAGATGGTATATATGAAGGACCAACAATTAGGCCGTGTTGCAGATGCTATCATGGGCTTACCCATGTAGACTGAAGTGCATGATTCACACCCCAGGTAATAGCAATTTGCACAGAGATACCATGCAGGTATAGTCAGCAGACCATGATTTTAATTGTTTGTGAATTTGACTTTGTATTACCTCTGATTTCTTCCTTCCTTGTACCTATATCATTGTAGTTAACAAAACTTTAAGTGCCAGATCTTCCTAATTTTCAGACACCCCTCGTAGGAGAAGAGATAAACCAATGCCTGGAACAAACCTAATCACAAAAAAAACACCCAAGTAGCCGATGCATACATAGGCTTGCCTAAGAGGGTCAACAACAATCCCCTTGTTTCACATCCTGAATTGGCAAATATTCTATACAATCATGACTTAGTAACCTAACACACAGCCACAGTCACAGCCATGCACACGCACTTCTTTCCCAACATGGACATCTTGGTATTATTTTTCAGTACACATCACAATTCCACCACAACATTCTCTGACTTCACCACCCTTGATATCCCTATGATCATACTCTCAAGCATCTTATTCTCAAGCAATTTACAGCTGCAATGTTGGTAAATTTTGCAGGAATGTAAAGGAGGTTATTAGTCAAGCAAGCGTATGGTTCTTGACCAACAGGGATTAGTCAAAATACAAAGCTCACAACAGTGAGATCATGGGTCCGGTTAGGAAACCATGCCAAGACTTTCCATTCTTGGGGTGAACAACATTGCTTCATGAGGTGTCTCTTCCTCACCTTCTACCACCTAAGCAACTCTCTTTACATGTACATCTGTAATAGATTGACAGAATTGAAACTTAAGAGAATGCATCTATGAGGTTGTGGAGAAAACTCCACAATAACAATTTGAAGGTAATAGAACAAAGATTCTGGTCATAGTTGCCCATAAACTGTCCATGAACAGGGTTAATCTCAAATGTGATCCAATAATGCCAGCTTTTGAGCATACCCCCTAGCTATCCATATGCAGTATGGTTGACAATATATTGTTGTCAAACTTCTCCACTTTGTTTGGGTTGACAGACTGCACATACCCCACATACATTCTATCAAAATCAAGTGACCAAATTTTGCAAGTGCCATGATCATCTAATCTGAGTCATGCAAAATAGAAAAACAAAAAAAGAATGCAATTACCCCAGAAAGCAAGTGTGACAGTCAATTGGCATCCTCCTTTGCACAGCCTTCCACCTTTTTCAAATATACTTTTCATGGCCTTTCAAGTTGAATTTTGTAAACCTGCCATTCAAATTCTGGAATGCGAAAAGGATGTAGAGATTACATGTAGGCTTGCCTACTGTGATGGTGTGGAGGGAACAAGGGATGGGGTGTGAATGTGAGGACCTACCAGGGAAGAACAGAGGTTGGAATCAAGAATGCTATTCGTATCAGCAAAATTGATGCTGTCATGTGGTTCAGGCTGGTGAACATGGTTGTTTTTTAAGTCAAACCTCTACTCTGTTCTGCCTCCCACTCCAGCTGAAGTTTCTTGGCATCCTCAAACATTCCTCTTCTCCTATAAGTTTCAATCATCACAGAGTAAGTGATTTCATCAGGCATACACCTCCTTTCTTTCATCTCTTTGAACAGTTGTTCCATTTTGTCAAAGTTCTGTGCTCTCTGATATGCACTGATGGCAGCATTATAAACTGCTGCATCTGGGACCACATCTGTGTTTCGAACTTGACGCATCACCTTCTCAATCTTATCCCAGATTCCAAGTTTTCCATATGCACTGAGTACAGAGGAAAAAGTCAAATGGTTGGGCTTCACACCCTCAGCTTTCATTATTCTGAAAGCCCGCTCCATCTGCTCCACCAGGCCTGCCTTAGCATAGGTCTCAATGACGGAATTGAATGTAGTCACACTTATGCTGTATTGGTATCTATGCATGTAACTCAAGACACAAAGCATCTTACCATACATGCTATTCTTCCCATATGCAGACACAAGGGAGTTCAATGTGATAACATCTGGTACTAAACCCTGTTCCAGAAGGCTGTCATAACAGCGTTCCATCTTTGTAACCTCTCCATGAGTTCCATAGCTTCGTATAAGAGTATTCCATGTCCAAATGTCTGGGGTGCAGTTCCTTGTCTGCATATATGCAAACACATCTTCCATTTGTGATAGCATACCCCCCTTGCCAAAAGCATGGATCACTGTATTGTAAGTGACAGTATTTGGTTCCACACCTTGACATCTCATGTCATCAAGAAATCTAGCAGCTTTATCATAGAGTCCAGCATCACAGCAAGCTTTAATCATTGAGGTGTACGTGTATACATCTGGCTCACAGTGAGGAAAATCTTGCATATCTTCAAAGAGGCTGAGAGCTCGATCCAAAAGGTGGCATTGAGTGTACACAGAGATGAGAGCTGTGAATACCTCCACTGTTGGCCGCACACGATCTTCGAGCATTTGGTCAAAAAGTGCAGCTGCTTGATTTGGCTTCTTGCACTTCCCAAGCATTGCCATGAGTTTTATATACGTCCCAGTCTCTCCAACATACCATTCTTGATTTCGTATCAGCTCAAACACCTGCCATTAATGCCAATCTTCAGACAAAGAGAACTTCAGATATGGCAAGATGCCTGCACATATCAGAGGTGGATTTATGTTCACTACAAATCATTGATTACAAATTGGTATCAAACACATCACCAATCCTTCTGCTGTGCAATGACCTGTTTCATGGATGTTTTGAGTTGAGTAGAAAAGCCTTGAAGAAGCAGGTAAATGCTGTCTGAAACCACTTCTTCAGCTTCTTCAGCTTCTTCAGGTTCAGGAAAGGTCACAAAAGCCAATTCTTAATCTTGTTTCCAATTCCAAGTTCTCTCTTGACAAGCATGACTAGTTTCATCCTCCTATACTTTAAGGAAACATATGTCTTGAGCCAGAGATTGTGCATCCTCCAAAGGACTGACAATCCATAATCCAATCTCTTCTTCTTCTGGAGGAATTAGGCATTGACACTCAATTTGCAAAGTGTTAAGGGATTCAGAAACAAAGGGGAGTTGCTGATGATCCTACATCATAAGAGGATTCTTCTGAATGAGCTGAACAGTTTGAGAGAATACCCTAAGAGCAGACTCCCACTGATGCGCTCGAATGCGGTCCATAAGAGATTGCAGCAAGGCACGAGGAAACAGCCTTGTGGACTTCTTCCTTGCAGCTCTCCGCTCCATCTCTTCATGAGCACGTTCCACTCGCTGCACCACAGTTGCCACCTTCCTTGCTGCCCGCTTCTTGTTCCCACTCTCCTGAAGAATTGGCCTTGAACCCCCCTTGCATACTACAAGCTTCTGATTTCTTCCCCAACAAATCTCATGATCATATTGAAACTGGCTCAAACTCTTCTCTAGCATATGTGTACATAAAAGAGATTGCTGAAAGTTGGGGTATATGACAAGCAGAGGTTTCTTCCATCCCCAAGAAACAGATTCCTGCACAACTTTCTTCCCTTTCCCAGCTGGTTCCCTTGAATCCCAAACACTAATTCGCATACGAAATCCAGAAGAATGTTGGAAGGCATGAGATAAAAAGCTGACTCGAAAAGCTGCCATGACTTTCCAATCCACAGCTGTTTTCTGCACTACCAGACAAAAATGATGCATGCTTCAGTGTCTTTTGCCCAAAAAGAAGTTCTCAAGGAAGATGTGCCCATCAAACTGAGCACAGGCACCAAAACCCAAATCAACGGAGAGAAATGCAGACACCAAGAAACCAACTCCTTGAACTGATTGACTACTTCCTTCACATACAACCCTATGCACTAGTACTGTGGGAAGCTCCAGAAGCTGAGCTTTTGAATGCACATCTTCAACAACAGCAAGCACTTGAATGCTTTCATCCCAAATGTTTCAATCAAAGCACTACTGTAGTCTGTCTTCCTGCTCCTCCTCACCATTGCAGGCAGACCTTTTGCTTCCAAAACACTTCTATCTACATACAACATCATACAGAACTGCTGGAGCATTGCTGTCGATCACATACCAACTTTGTTTCATAAACTTTGTTGCAAAACAGGTTGCCAAGCAAAGGATGATAAAATTCTGGCTAGATTTTGTGTGATCCTAAAACCTTACACTTCAGTCTCTCCACTTGCTCCTCCTCCTCCTCATCATATCTGCTGGAACTCAATTCCTCGGACCTATTGTTGACGGCTCCATATCTTGACAGTAGTGCAAAGGGTTGCAACAACCTGCAATTCAAGCAACCAGCTTCCCATCTGCGTTGGGAACTACATCGGCTGCTGTACAGTGTTGACATCACAAATCTGCAGAGGTTTGTAGAGGACAGACAGAAGCGACCACATCTCTTCTTGCACGCCAGAAGAAGACAAAGGAGACAAAAGGAGACTTATTGAGCGGACACGTTACCTCTTCAGCAATTCTTCTTCTTCAGTCGAGCAAAGAGATGTTCCAGAGTTTTCCACATTTGCTAGTCCTCAACTCCGGATCGAGAGCAATTTGCCTGCAGATTTTGGGGTCGTCGATTAAGAATTGCTAGCTCTCTCTTCATGGAATTGCGCAGCAGCGCGCATCTGTCTTCTTATCTTCTGATTTGTGGTGGGACCGACTGAGCAGAGAATAACAAACCCTCGATTGTGAGGCGGCAGCAGCAGGTCTGTCCTTTGGCTGGCGGTTGCATGGTCTCCTTTTGCAGCCCGATAGTCCAAACTTCTCAGCAAAACAAAAACGGCGAAGAAAGAAAGATTTCAGAAGAAGTGACTACTCACGAGTCACAACATTGAGCGCGAAGTGGAGTTGACGGTTGGATCGTTGCGCGGTTGCGTCGAGAAGGATGTGGCGGCAAGCTTTCAAGAACAACGACGCATTATGGAAGCGCGTATCATGTTATGCACCAAGATTTGAGCTTGCCGATTGTAGATCTTTGCACGTCGCAGTGCGTCGTGAGCATAGCGGTTCGCAGAGCGATCTCGTCTCCTCTTCTGGGCATCTGACAACAGACGATGATGGCGTCGGAGATAGGCCGCTTCGGGCTACTGTGATGGCGTTTCAGAGTTCCAAGCCCATCGAGGAAGCCGTGACACCGCCGAGTGCTTGGTACACCAGTTGTGATTTCGCGCAGCTTGAAATGGAGCGCGTGTTTGCTCGAGGCTGGCAAGCTGTCGGTCATTTCTCTTTCCATCAATCCACAGACAAACAAAATCAACTTCTTCTTTTTCTTCTTCCGCTAGGCTCGTGGATCATCGCTTGCTTCTTGTTGCAATTCTTGCAATTCTTGCTGCTGAGGTTGGGAGACATCCAATGCATTTTTCACATTTCGTTCTTCATGTGCAAGGGATTGATTGAACGGGTTCTTATCGGGTATCTTTTGGATTCAGGTCGCGTGAATCAACTGGAGAAGCCGGGCGATTACTTCACTGGAAGGTTGAAGGACTGTGTGCCTGCCGTATTGTCTGGTTGTGACCATCGCAATTGCGACTATGAAAACCTTCTCTAGAGCTGCAGGGAATTGTGCACAATCCTCCTCAAAGTAAGCATATCTAAGGTGATTCTTGGATATGATTCTTATTAGTGAATCCAGTTTGCATTGAGTGGCAGGCTGGGGAATGTACGGTACCTGGTTTGCAAAGATGAGCAGGAGCAGATCCATGCATTCCACAATGTATGTCGACATCATGCAGCAGCAGTTGCATCTGGCTCTGGCTGTGCCCACAGCTTCGTCTGCCCTTATCATGTATGTACCCCCTCCCTCCATGTATCCCTTCCTTCTCCTTTCTCCTCTAGGGTTTTCTCCTCATGATTTGTTTGATTGTTCAATCAAGATCAACCTCACCGATCTTTGAGAATCTGTGTGTACTTTTATTTGTTCCAAATGGGTTGACCATCAACCAAGGATTCCTCAATTCCAAGTTGCATGTCTTTCTAGGATGCTATGCCATTGCCATCTTTGGAGGCAGACAACAAGGGTTCAATGCACAATGCTTAAGCTTCTCAACAGCAATTGAGAATTCACTTCATGTGACAGATTCACAGACATGTTTGTGGTTTGAAAAGTAGGGATGGACATATGGAATGGATGGGAAGCTGCAGAAAGCAACTCGTCTTGCTGGAATTCGCAACTTTTCTGCTCGTGTATGTGTACTCTTTTACTTGCTGTTCTGATTTCCTCCGTGCCAATGTATCTTGGTTTTCCCCTTCAACATTTGAGTAGTAGTCTCTTGAATGGAAAATATGTGTTAACAGGAGAATGGACTAGTGCCAATACGAACTGCAACATGGGGTCCCTTTGTGCTCATTACATTGGAAGGGAACAAAACAGCTCATGTAAGCACCACAGTTGGAGAGGAGTGGTTGGGTTCAGCTGTCTCTGTCCTTTCAACTGCTGGTGTTGATACGTCATTGCATCATGTTGCCACTCGTGAATATCTCATCAACTGCAATTGGAAGGTCCATTCCATGCCCTCTTCTGCTTTAGTTCCTTTTTTTCAGGTATGTTTCTTTTTTGAAATGAATGTAAATGCTTGGACCACCCCATTGGTGAGTGAAATTTTGGAAAGAAATCTGAGATCTGAGATCCTGGGTATAGGTATGATGTTTTATTGAGGTTGGTTCATCTCTAGCAATATAATTTGTCAAGTGCTTTGTTGGGAGTTAAGGATTACACATTTTTGTTGTCAAAACAACATATGCTGGAACATGTTTGTTGGTCACACAGTTCTCGCACTATATCTTCTGGAATTTCTGAAGTGTGCAACTGATTGATTATGTGATTTGCAACCCCATGACGAGGGTTTCAGCAGAATTTAATATCTTAAGGATGTGAAGCCAAAGTAAATCCAATTGAGGGTTCTTTTTTGAGATGTTCTTCTCAGTCAGACAGGTTGTAACTTGTTCCATGAATTATGGGTTGGTATGGGAGTGCAGGTGTACTGTGATAACTACCTAGATGGAGGATATCATGTTCCTCATGCACATTCTGCACTTGCTTCGTCCCTGGATCTTTCTTCCTATTCCACTACTGTAAGAACTTGCCATCACTCACAACTTTTGCAAGACTGTTCCTGATCTGCATGTGAGTGCGGGCCTTCATTTTTTCCCGGCAGTAAGAAAGACTTTGTGCAAATGTGGACAGGTGTTTGAAAAGGTAAGTATCCAAAGCTGCCATCCAGTAAGAGCAACAGGTGCAGATAGTGACACAAGGGTTGCAGGACCAGCCACTTATGCATTTGTGTACCCCAACTTTATGATCAACAGGTATTTACTCAGCAGATCTGTTCACTTGTACAGTGTTGCCTTCTGAATGTTTTATCCCCATTTCCATTCTGCTTTCTTTGCAAAGTGTCCCTGGTGTTTCGATGTGTATCATAAACATGAAGTATTTACCAGTTAGGAACTTGAACACTTGGCTGTGGGCTGATTGGAATAAGTGATTGTCAAAAAAGTGTAGGTGTGGTTGTACTGTGAAAGATTGAATGACATCTGGCTTCTCTGAAATGGAGCAGGTATGGGTCCTGGATGGATACAAACCTGGTTCTTCCCATTACAGAATCACAGTGTCGAGTCATTTTTGACTGGTTTCTGGACCCATCACGAGTGGTATGTCTTCAATTAACCCTTGCATAAGTGTTTGAATGAAGGTTCACCAAACAACTATGTTTTGTTGGGAAGTGCCTAATTATGGTGTATATTCTGAGATTACAGGATGACAAGGAGTTCATTGAGACGAGTATTGAAGACAGTGAGCGTGTTCAGGTTTCTTTTTGGCCACACACTTCCATTTTGCTGGTATATTTGTAGTATACTGTTATACCATATAGGGTTTTGACTTAGAATGTGTCTTGCAGATTGAGGACATTACACTCTGTGAGGATGTTCAGGATGGACTGAAGTCCCCAGCATATGATGTGGGGCGCTATGCTCCCCGTGTAGAGCATGCCATGCATCACTTCCATTCCCTTCTCCACAATGACCTGTCCTCATAAGATTTGGTTTTCCAATGTAAATTCCACAAATTTCACAGGGCTTCTGGGTCGCCATGGCACAGTGTTGTGAGTTCCTTTTGCAGGTATTTTCTCATCCTGTAATCTCAGTCAGGATGCTTGGAACTTTTGCTACATGTTGGAAAAATGATTTACAATGAATTGCCATATCTGCAAGTGACAAATGTTTGGTTTGTCTTGACATATTCACACCTTCAACATGCTCCTTTCAAACAATAATAAGATATCATCAACTACAAGATTTAGGTTGTGCCTGTCTATGTATTTGTATTCATGTTGCATATTTAGCATGTATATGTATGTGTATGCCATATTTACATGTGAATTGTAATGATTCTACATGTATATACATGTGTACACATATGGCAGACATGTATGCAAAAGCAATAAAGACTTGTGTAAGACTTTCACAAGGTTTCTTAATCAATTTATTTCAGGATAAGGACAAATGTAAATAAACATGAATACACTTCTTTATATATAAATGAATGAAAGCTCTCAATTTGTCAATTATTGCCTCAATAATTCAAGGTTTTCATTATGAAATCAAGGTTTCAAAAGAGGTTTCTAGGATTACAATAGAGGAAGATGCTAATCATGAAGAAAGAAAAGAAAGTGAGTGTGTTGAAAAAAAACAACAAGAGGAAGGTTGAGAACCTCAAGATTGTGTTTTTCAACTACAAATTGTTTGAGGCATTCGTAATCTTTACAAAAACTTGAAATTGCAAAAAATAGAATTAACATGTAGAAAAAATTGCTTGACAAAGGTGGAATTGTTTCTCATTATTCTCATAGTGCCCAGTTCTTTCCTTGAATAAGCTTATCTTCTATTCCATTCCAGATTTTCAACATCTAATCATTTTTATTTATTGTTGTTTAAAAATGTATAATGAAAGTATCAATGAATTGGTTCAAAATTTCTCTCTTAATGCCAATTGGTGAATATTGGTAAAAAGTGATTCAAGGATCTTTAAATTGAGGCAACAATTTCAATGTTTCCTCCTTTAGTATTTAATTTAGTAAATATTGTGAACTTATCAATCCAGGAGATGGTCAAAAAAGTTTTAAATCTGCCATTATTGAAGGTGTATATTTTTTAAGACATTCTTTGAAAATTTTCTAGCTCCCATTCATCCAACAATTCATATTGTAGTGTAAAATGTTCCCAACTTGTAATTTTCTTGTGTTACATGTAGAGTTTCATTATTCTATTGATATCTTCCACCTGATTAAAATCTCAATTTTATGATTAATGGCTCACTAACTCACTAATGATTATTATATTAATTAACGTGCTAGCAATAAAAATTTAGGGATGAATTAACGATTGCTAGGGTTTTAAAATCTAGAATTTCTAGAATTACAAATTGAACTATGTCAAGCATTAAAGATGTTTCGCTTAACATTTCAATGGTTAGGTCATTTTTTCAAAAGCTTTATAGTTTTAACATTCACTCTTTGAAGGTTGGCCATGGGGATTGGTTGATTCCAAATGATGCACATTTAACACTTTCAAATTTAACATTGTTATTGATGTGTTCAATTCACATTACTAAACTTATCGAATGCACATTGAAAATGCACTTAATAAATGCCAAATTTTCACCAATCTTGACACCAGAAGTACATTCAACTTTCCTATTAGTTTATAATCATTAATAGTCCACACATGGGATGATCATAATTTTGTTGTTGACAAAAAAAAATGAACACCTTTTGCTAACATTTCATTTTTTTCATGAATATTAATCATGTCACAAACAATTTTTGAAAATTTGACATTGAATCAATTATGGAAAACTGATGCACATTGTTGTAAATTCAAACTATTATGTCTTCATGAGTAGAATCTAAGAGTTAAACATTGGATTTTAATACAATTTACAGTGGGTAGGACATACAATTTGTCAAAAAAATACATAGTTTTGTGATAAGATATTGTTTAAGGATTGAATTTTTCTTTAAAGAAAACCAGTCATAAATTCATAGGCTTGTGAAAGTTTAGAGATTTGCTACTGATTATATTCACAAAGCATGAGAACTATAAGACTGAAGGATCACGCTTAGGAGGTCTTTCATTTTATTCCGAACAGGTAACATGCAAAAAATTATATATTTTTAGATATTGAAAATAAAATAAAATAAATAATTTAATTGAATGTAATTAAGGTGCTTATAATTCCTTATGATGATATACTTAAAATATACCATTATTTCATAACATATACAAAAATATTTTTATTTTATTTTAAATGTTTAATAAAATGTATAAAGAATGCCACCCCTCCCTCTAAGGGGATTATAAAGTAGGCTTGTATGGGTTCTGAAAAACATTTATGACGTTTCCTGATAAATGGTTCCTCACAACCTCCAAACTACTCTTATCTTCGTGTAAATTATTTTTAAAAAAGGTTGTTGAAAGTCTTCTTTTTTTCCTCGAAAGTTAATTTTTTTGGATCTACACCTTGTTTGTTGTGTGAAATAGGATACTACTTGAATTCAATATGCAAAAGTTTCTAAACATCTAAGTTCTCATAAATCCAGTAAAAATGTCAAACACTTATTACCCCTTTGGGATTCAATGCAAAGGCATTAGCAATGTCCAAGGAACAATGGCAAAGAGGGCAATGTCGATGAGGCCTCAACTTGGATGCTATGAAATAATGTTTGCACACACTACATTGTAAACTTTCTTCATTCACAATAAGGCCTCCACTGACCATGCAAACAACAAATGAGGCTTCACATCTTGAGTTTGTACATTTGGTCTCCAGTTCCTGTCATTAATACTCACACACACATGTTCAAATTTCTCAGAGAAAGTGGAGTCTAAATGTTGTGACATGAAGCATTTTTTGGCAATCATAAAGAACTTTGGAAAATTCTAAATGCATTTGGAGAGCACCTTGTATCAATATTCCTCTTGGAAAAGAGATGGTTTCTCATACCTACAAAAAGTGAGGGAAATTGTACTAATTCAAATTTTGTTTCAATTTTGTGATGTTGCCTCATTGGTGGTCTCATCCACAAGGACATTTAACCACATTTGGCTATAGATCAGCTATGAAAGTAAAAATTTATTAAAATCCTTTTATATCCTAACTCCTTGCTTGAATGATGTGCGTGGAAACATGGCAAATTTTTAGAAAATTTGTCACAAAAAAAAATGTTGTACCTATTCATAGATGAAAGATACTTCCTTTTAAGGAGTAGGTGTAAGAACCCTCCCATTTTTACGCCTCATGATCTAGATGTGAGTTCACTTAAGTTCATGACAAACCACCTCATCATCCTAGGCCCTTTATCTTGGGAATTTCCACTACCCAACGGCTTTGCACTACACTAAAGCTAATGAAGAACCCAGCTGACAAGTGGGGACCAAAGCATGAAAACATTAGTGGTATTTTGCACAATTTGTTATATAAATTGTGCACGATTCTGTGTTGCTGAAACTGTCAGCTTATCTACTACATCTACACAAATTCACTTATGATCACCAACCTTAAACAAGAAATATACTTGGCTGGAATTTGTAGTGTGCATTTGGGATAAGAAGAACCTGAACAGGAGAAAAACAACTCCGGCAAGTACGACTGGAAGTTTTGCAAAGGCTAACTGGGGAGAACTGCATGAATATGGACAATGCAAGCTGTGCGTAAACTTTCTGCCTTTTCTCTGGGATGTTCATGAGCGACTCCAGCTTGATAAATGCCTTGCTGCATTCTGCATAGTGCTATACAGTAGTACCATACAAAAGTCTACAAAAGTCAGTAGCCTTCAAAGAACATGATGAGGAATGGTGCAGAGGTTACAAGCAGGCAGACAGTCCAGGAGGAATGCATTGGGCATCAGTAGTATACAGATGGAGTGAGTATGTCCAATGCAATGGTTGAGGATGAGCCAGAATTAGTAGAACACAAAATCATTTTCCACTGGCACATTACTGAGAGAGCGACACCAGAGATTTCGGAAAGCTCACATGGTAAATTATGGACAATACAAGCCAGACTAAGGAAGCGAGCTACCTTACTGTAGAAGGATGTCAGGGCAATCAGGGAGTAAATGTCAGCAATCTCCAACACATCTTCATAGTCTCTCAACCACCATGCAGCCTGCAGCTCATCAATATTTGCAGTACAAGGAACTTCAGTTTCTCTTCACCCTTGGCACTCCCAGCACTGAATCTAAACCCTCCTCAAATCTTTAGCAACAGTGGATGCCCCAGCAGGAGAATAGAGTGTTCCGAATGGCACCCAGGTCACATAATCAACGGAAGGCATGTGTGTCTTTGATCAAATACAAGATCAATGCAATAATTTCCTTGATAAAGGATTTACAGGGCTGAAAAATAATGCCACCAGGGAGAAGAAAATAGTGATTTTCTGCTGGATACTTCACAAAATGCATGAGGTGGGGGGGGTTTTTTGGATATGATGATTATGAAGTCCTGCACGTGCAACAGACCCCCTCAACCTAGATGCTGACTACAGGCTTGACAAAGGTTTGCAGAGGTAAGGTGAGATGGCATATCTCAGACCTTCATGGCCTGGTCAAAGTGACCAGCATATAGTTCTCGATGTGCTAACAACCAAAGATGATAAGCCTCTGCCCCATGCCATGCATTCTCCAGTGACCTCTCCATACTAGTGGCTGCATCATGCTGAAAGCTCAACAAAAAATGAGCAGAGAGGCATAATCTGAAAATGTAAAAGCAGCAACCATCTTTGTCTCTATCCTCTTGTCAGTCCCCGTCAGATTGACTCTATGATCCTAAACAATAGTCTCCACAGCAAAATAATTAAATGCTTAACCTCACTTCTCATCAGCATGTATCTTCTTTGAAAACCTTAGTTAGTTAAACTACTCACATTCTGAGGGAAGGACTCACACCTGACAAGGAGGTCAAAAGTTCAGATTCTAGCAGACATTGCACACAAGCTCAGAGTGCTACCTGTATGAGGCCTTCAAGGGTTGTGGCCGCTGCTGTCTTTCCTAGCAATGGTTTTGAATGAGACATGTGAGCCTGCTTCATGCAACCCCAATGCTGACCTAATAAATTGCTAACCTTATCCTTGTCTAAGAAGCAGCTGATGGATCTACTTGTGCAAGGTTGCCCATTCCAGCACTGGAGTGATTTTACTTCACTATGTCAATTTACTCACTCAAATAGTGTTCGTTTTTGCAGCAATATCACAGCTTCTGCAATTGAAATAAAGATCTCAAGGGGAACTACCTGTGAAGTAAGAATTGAAGCTCGGTATGCTTCTACTTCCAGGGCAGCCAACACGTAGAACTTCTTGACCTCCAAGGGACTTGCCTGCCCATTGTACCACAATCAATATTCATTTGCTTGCTTGCTCTTCTCCATCCTTTGATGCACAAAGCCTATTCCATAAGCAACTAGCTAGTAGTGTGCTGAACGGTGGCTGAATTTTTGGTGAGAATGTGGCATCCTATTATCTGAGGTGGTGAATTTCTACCCATCACAGGAAAAGAGTTTCAGAATGGTCATGTCTACAAACAAACCAACTTGTATACACTGAACACTTGAAATGATATTAAGAAAATTTGCATATTCATGATTCTGAGAGACAAGCACAGTCAAACAGCAAATCTCAAACTGAAATTAGGAGAGGGAAAAAATGTACCTTTTTTGCAGCCATTTGTCTAGCAAGTTGGTTCAGAACTTTGGCAGCATTCAAGTGCTGACCTCCTTTGCGATAAACATCAACAGCATGCAGAAGGTTCCCACTCTGCAAAAGATACTTAGTGTATTTCATAATGGCACTTTCCACAATATTCTCACAGTCATGTTTCTTTGCAAGCTTCACAGCCTTGTCCCAGTGGTTGAGCTCCATGCAGCAATCAATGGCCATTTCTGTTTGCCCTCCTCTAACAAAACCAATCATCTGCATGACAGCAAATGAGTCAATCATGCTAGTACAAATTGACCACGATAATCCAATTACAGCTTGAAAATTTCCCGTGTTATTTGTGGCCATCTATGAAATTTGTTCAGAGAGGAGGAAGCACTCAGCAATGGTTTTCATAGGAGGTCATTCAGTCTTTGGCAAAAGTTAATGAAGTAAGTCCTTTACTGCTTGCTTGCAGATGCCCACACTGGCAAACTTTTTGGCTATTGAGAGAAGAAGGGGTGACCCATCATGGATTGTGTCCATAAGCTTTGCAAGGGCCCCCCAATTCTCAAGTGCATAATAGCAATCAGCCAACTTGTCTGGGTTCTCAGCCTTGGCAAAGTAGGTGGCTGCTTTGCTCCAGTTTTTTCGGTCAGCAAAGTAGTCTCCTATATTGTTCCAAGTAAGCTCAAGAAGCAAATCATCTCCAGCACCATTCTGTATCAGTTTTTCCACCCTAAACTCACCCATATACCAACCCAACAAGACCATCATAAACATATAGTATTATCCCCTAATAAAAAGGCCGACTCTGACTTATCCTTGTGATCTGTTTCTGTTCATGAAGGGCTCATTGCTGACCATTAATAAAGGGAGAGAGAGATCCAGGAGCTCACAAAAACCAATCCCCCAGCTTCACACGCAGGGCAACCGCAAGGTCACTTCTGTCCATATCCAAATAAATTTGCTCTGCTTCATCAAACCTTTTGAAGTACACACAAACCTGGAGGCCCCAAGGACTTCAGGGTTTGGTTGTAAACTAGTTATTGCACATATAACAACATCTCTGGCATTTGGGATCAAGATAACAGTATCTGCAACTGCCTGTTTAGAGATTTCAAGCTTCAACATTTGAGGACCTTCATTGTGCTTCCTATCCAAGGTTTCACCAAATTGGGAGACAAAGTACTAGTTCATCAAGTTCACTAATGGGGTATTCATTTCAACCCAGGCAATATGAATTGGAGCAAAAGAAAGAAGCATGAACCACCTCTGCCTTCTGTTTGAACTTGTCCTTCAAAATGTGGAGGCTTTTCACAAACTGTACACCATAGTAACTCTTGCACTTCACAAATGCCTGGAGCCATCCACCATGTAATCTCACAACATCTTAAGAGTGTCCAAAAGGTGCTTGCCAGATTTCACCCTCAACTCACAAGACACTGACAGGAGCTTGGAACTGATTGCACTAACACTTGCCTTTTCAGTGAAGGAAAGATCAAGTTTCTCAAGAGCATGGTTGGCCAAGGAGATCCAAAGTCGTGGATGGGAATGCTCCTCTATGTAAGAATAGGCATCCTGGATATCAACAGCTCTTAGCATCTGTTGCATGTCACGCACTGTCTTTGTTTCATGACTAAAAACATGTTGTTTGCCAGGTTGCTCAGGCTGTTGCATGACTTCATCCAGTTGAACTGCCTGAATCTGCAATGAAATACATGGCAGATCAATTTAAACTGGAACTCCATGGGATTCCCCAGCATGTAAAGCAGCCACAAAGAGTAAGGTGGAAAACCTGTAGATCATGAAAGCTGCACAAATAGGCTGAGGAAGAGACAGGCTCCTCAGGGTCAGTTCCCCGCAAAATATACATGCGAGTTTTTTCCATGACTGCAAGTAGATCTGGGTTATCATCTGCCCACTTCATGTTCCACACATCCTTGCGCTCAAAGTCCAGCACTTTTTTGCAATCATAACTGGTTTCAATTCTTTGCTGCACACACAGCTGGGCCCACATTTCAACTGAGTTCTAAAATCTGTAGTCTCTTCTTATGATGCGATGAGAGACAATCATGTTTCCCCTAAATAAAAAAAACTCTGAGAAATCTACAAACCAATGGGCTCTCAAGCAAAAATGCTGTTTCTAGAATCAGGATCTCAAATGTGTGAGGAAGGATGAGAACTTTAGACTCTAACCCTGAACCTTCTAACTTTATCAGGTGGCTTCTTCCTGCATGAACATGAGATCTGCATGGACTTCTGGTGTCATTTTCAAGCACACATCTGAAGGAATTCTGAGCAAAATAATCTTGACAACTGTTTTGATATTTTCCACTATGGATTGAAGGCTTGGAATCCATAATGTCAAATCTATCACCGCCTAGGTTCTGATGGTCATCATTCTGTTTTGCTTTGTCTAAAATAGGATTGTAATGTACCTCATTTGTGTCTGAAGCTTGGGTATTGAGGTCATAGAAACTGAGGACAGCATTCATGTCAATGACTGAGAGTCGAGTACTGTTGCAATTCAGCTCCATAACTGCAAATGACTTCATGCCCCGCTCAAGTACACTCAGTACCTATCAAGAAAGAAGGGGGAACACTTTGCAAGACAAAAACTTGGAATACCCTCCAGACACATGCATAGTCTCTTGTTATGGATTTCAAAACCATGTAGACATTAGAACTTACTGAACAATTCTAGACATCAGGATCAAATGAGCATTGAAGACAAGTCATTCTATTTGGGCCATTCTTTTGATAGACTCTGAAGTTGGATAGAACCCAATGCTGGTCTTCAAATTTCCACTGGTGCTTACAGAGGGCCTACTGAAGACATTTGTAAATGGTTATGACTAGACCAGATTTTTTTTTTGCCAGACTGTAGCTGGGCATCATTCATGTTCCTGAATCATGTAAGATAACAATTTCAGCTTCACTGATTGCTGCATGGACCATCGAGAAAAGCCTTGAGAAAACTACCTTGAGGCCTGCAATGTAAGAGATCTTTTGTCTCCAATGTCAGCATTGGCAGACTGTACCGATGCACAATCCCAGACTCACGAGCCACCATCAAAATTGTCTCTGAACAACAGATGCAACAGATATGGTCCATGCATTCATTTGTATCATCCTGCATGTGTGTGCAAAACAGATTGTGGATTTCACAAAGTGAACTTGCAGTGTATTAGTTCATATTTTTAGCTGAAGCCAACAAACACAAGTTATGACCAAAGTTTCAGTTCACTGTTATGCTACTTCAAAACAACAGGCATCAGATATATGTGATAAATACGTACTTGCAGATCAGGGTCAGAATGAAGCTGTCCATCAATATGGAAGGTACGCTCAGCTGCACCTTCAGCTGTTTGCACTATCTGTCTCACTCCAGGAGCAGAGTGGATGCCAGTGGTCTGGTACTCCCAGGCATACACACTATTCTCTGATGCCACAAATACATAGTGCTGGAATGGGAGTCAGTTCTTGGAACTCCATCAACCTCAAACCCCCCTTCTTCTACTTGTATTTTCATTCTCCATTTTCTGAAGAACTCAACCCTTCTCTCATCTCATATTGATTAAATTTGTTCCTCTTTTTGTGGTAGCGGACTTAACAAACACAGTCTTGCTAGCTAAGTTTCTTACAGAATTCATGGCCAAGAAGAGGGGCTCCAATTTAATATACTTGGAATCCACTGGACTGCCAATAGAGTTGCAGAGAATCAGTATAAACTGCTCTGATTCCTGCCCCTGCACAGCATAGTACTTTTTTCAACTAGATGGGAAGGTGCTGCCACCAGTAACATTTTCCAATAGAGAGAAATGAGCACTTGCATCCATAATTCCACATGTGACATTACTGTTGTGATGGGTGCATGTTCTCTTCTATTGTAATCCAAATTTTCTGCAGTAGTCCCAAACATGATACTTTTCTGTTGATAAGCATCTGTCTAGTGTAGCCATATGGACTAACACTGCCACAGGGGTAAAAGAGAGGGACATAAGAACAAAGTAATGAACTCAGATCCTACACAACGTTACTCCCAAACAGCAAGAGATTCTTACTGATCAAGTCAAGACGCCTGGACGACAGTCAGAAAGACACTGAGGATTTCAGGAGTTCGTCAGAAATGTACCAGGGTGGCCAGTACACTATGCTGACCTCCCCCACATACTGCTACCAAGTGATTCACATACTTGCAGTTCCTGGTATCACCAACCAGTACAGGTCCGGAAGCAAATCACGATCTGCCAGTATAATTTGTACATTTGCACTTCTTGTCATTTGTTAGCTATTATACAATTGTGCAACTCCATATCTAACAGTGTTTTTGTGCTTCTGCAAAGGATGCTCATTTCACATATTGTGTTATATAAGGTCCTAGAACTCCTACAATTTTGGAAGTGAAAAAGCAAATGATCTGAGTTTACCTTTCACAAGTTCTTATGTCCCAAAACATCACAGAGTGTTCTCCACGGTCCTTCTTTTTGAACTCATAGACACAGGTGCTGTTACCAGAAAAGGCCCACTTGTATTCTGGTCTTATATTTGCAAGGTATATGTATGCATCTACTGCAAGTGCCAGTCTCAGCCCTCCTCCCTCCCATGAAACAGCACTGTGAACAACACCACAGGAAGCAGCTATGTAACCAGAACTGATACATGATATAAGTCTCATTAGCACTTCCATATGTGTTAGAAGAGCTTTCACATGTTAGCAGAGATTGTATTGAGTATTGAGAACCCCCTGTACTCTCAACTTGGGTCAATCTGAGAACAATTTCAACTGATTCCTCTCACAAATTTGGAAATACAAGAATACTCAGAAACAATAGTTGGTAATCAGACAAACATTAACAAACAAAAAGCCCTGAAAGAAAACATAGAAGTGTGAAGGGACAAGAAATAGACAACAGAAAGGAAGAGGAAGAAAGGAACAGCAATGGAGAATTCAAAAGGGAGAAACTTGGAGACAAACTTTTGATCAACGTGGGAAACCATTAATGGGATTCGGCAACATTGGAATGATTCTCACCTACACTAATGACTTTGGTGTGATAATACTAAAATAAAATGCGTGGATGACTTTGGTCTGATAAGACTAATATAGAATGAGCAGACCTTATTCTTGTCCCAGGTATTTGGAGTGTGCGAAGATGGTTGCCATTAGAGGAGTAAAGTTGCACCATGGAGCTGGGGGTATCTCTTTGTGTAGAACCAGCAACTGCTAATACTCCACCATCAGGACTCCACTTAATACACGAGTTTGCCATTCTAGAGTCCAAGAGGATTGACTCTTCATCTAATTCATGTCTCATGAGCTGCTCCATTACCCCTCATAAACACCATCACCAAGAAACATGTTTAGCCAAGTTGGCTAGAAAAATAAAGAAACATTGATAGCTGGGTCCAGTTTTAACCTCCACCTTACAAGCTCAACAGATTCAGTAGGCTCGGGTGACTCTTAGGGAATACTTGAGGAGAGAAATAGGAGCTTTGGTTGAATAAATTTTGCTCATGATCCTCACCTGCTTGTCATCACTAGGTTTATTGTATAAAGTTAATATACAGGGGTGCCCATTTGTGACTCAGTTTTGTTGAGCAAAATTACCTGGAGTTTGCCATTCAGAAATGCTAGGGCTAAAGTTGGAGCACCAGGATCAATATGGCCTTCCAATCCATTGTACCAATCAATCCCAACAATATCAGGAGTAGTGCTTCCCTTGACTCCAAAATGCATGCACAATTGTGCCACAAAGTTTCCATTGAAGTCATGAATCTGACATGTCCCCTGCAAATTATGGTAGCAACAGGTGTTGATGTGAGACAAAGCAAAGCTTTAAATTCTCCAAACAACTGCAAGATCTCTTGCACCCATGCCTTTGATCATCCCAATCTTAGCAGCGAAAGAGAGACAAGAAGTTGTCATGGATCTACAACCTCAGTAGTACAGAAGAGGATGAATTGGCTGTCAGGGGACCACTCAACAAAAGCCAATTGGATATTGAGCTCTTTCCCCCACAACCGGTTGCCATCAACATTCCCCACAAGAACCTGGCCATCCTCATAGACAATGCAGATTTTCTGCCCATCACATGACCAGCGTAGATCTCGCACCACACTACTTTCACGGGTGTTTATCATCTCCTCAAACCACATGCCCTATGCATCATCACCCATGAGATGTTACATCAAAGCTGCATCATCACAAGTCAGTTTTTTCTTCCTTAATCCTTGTGAGAATTTGGTGATCTATTATTTGAGTCTTCAACAACAAGACTTGTCTACAAACAACTGAGTGCAAGACCTCTTCAACCTCCAAACCTCACCTTGTGTAGCACCCATACAATAATAAGGCCTTGCTCATCACTGGATGTGAGCTTCCTGTAGTTCTGGTTCCAACTTACTGCAAGTACCATGCCATGGTGACCTTCCAGGGTCTGATTCATAGACAAGTTTGATGGAGCTGTTGCACAGGGTCCTTCAACTGCAGCTCCTGTCTCCAGTTTCAGCACCTGTACATTGTCGTTCCATGAATGGATGGATTAGGTGATCACCCTGACATCTTACTTTCTTGCAATAGAAATAAATTATTCCTGTTTTCTCTTCCTAAATCCAACCCCTCATACTCCACACAAAGGTCTACAACAATTTCATGAGCATGTATCATTCTCTGGCTTCTCAAATGTAGAGGACATTGAGAGAAGATGACATACCTTGAGGAGACCGAGCTCACCCCCACAAGCTAGCCATCCTTGCTCGGAGTTCCAGGTGAGACTGCACAATTTGATGCCATTGGGCATGCTTATCTTCTTGCTCAGATACAGAAACATCTTGGGCCTACTCTCTTCCCACTCCTCAGACTCGAAAAAGTATTCCAAAGCCCCGATTGTTGGACACAGAGGAGAGGTAAAGATTCAACCTTTTCGGTAATGAAACAATGGTGCATTAGAAGCAAAGCGAACCCAACAGCGTTTTATGCAGCAAGAGAAGGGAGACCTTTACTCGTTCATGTTTTGGACGCAGCATTCCCATTTCCAACTGTCTAACCGCTTCTCGCTTTTGAGCATCTCTGCGCCCCCTATTTGGTACCTACCTATTGTCAGTTCTATTAATTAGTGGGGGGGGGGTACCCAAGGAGCCACTTTTCTTTTTCTTCTTTTGGAACAAATGTACAAAATCCATTGCAAAACAAGAACCAACACAACAAGGAGACCAGGGGAACTCTCAACCGCAGACAGAGATAACCAACCAGCTACCACTGAAACCAATCACACTAGTGGGTGCCCGGGACCTTTGGACACTGTGAGGCACAAACACAACGCACCGTGCCAGCCCCTTCCCTTCTTGAGCTACAGAGAGAAAGGAGAGAGACAACCGAGCTCGAGTACCCGGCCGGTGTCAGCAACAGCCCCCGGAAACACACGGGCCTGTTCCGGTCCACCCGTGGCAAAGAGCTTGGTTTATGGCCCGAGACCCAAGTCTTCGTCACCGACCTGGTTTAATACTTATTCCCGCGGTTCCACTCAAGGGCCCGATCGGCTCTTTGAAGCCTGGGCGTTGGGACTTGGGACCTTGATTGGTCGGGATTCAGGACTCGGGACTGGGGGGACAGTTTTAAAAGTGACCTAGGTTTCAGGACCTCGATAGACAAACAGTACGTCGTCTGTGACGAACCCGAGCTCCGTCACAGTGCCGTGCCGGACTGGGCTCGGTTTGTCGAAATCAGAATCCCGTTTTTGCTCCGAATCCCGTTTTTTCTCCGAATCTCGTTTTTGTCGGGCCGGGCCTGGTCGTCCGTCCGTGACGGACCCAAGCTCCGTCACGGACGGACGTAGTGAATTTATATATAAGATTCTATTGGTTGGTAGCACCACCCAATTTTAAGACCATCCCTTGCACAATAGTGTCATGCGGACACCACACTTTGTCAAACTTACCTAAGAGACTAGCTCTTCCTCTTGGTGTCTCTTTACCATATGCATAGTGAATTACCACTTTAATTTGCCATAATCCAACAGCCCTTCTTATACGATTCTTTCAAGCTTGGAGTTATGCCATCTAATGCCATTGAACACTAGATCATTCCTCTCTATCCAAATGCACCACAACACAACACCCCTGAGTAGAGACCACAAATAACTAAAGTTCTTTAAGTTGTTGGGCAGCCTTTTGTTGGTCAGACATTGCTCTAGGCTGAGAGGTTCATGGGTGTATTTCATGTGAGGCAATGTTTTTGACCCATACATGATTGTGAAAACCATCTCCCATGCCTTTCTTGCCCTTGGGACTAGCCAAAATTTGTGCACAAATGTCTGGGGAGTCACTGGGACACAAGAGGGATAATCCACCACAATGTTTTGGTTGGTTGTAACACTCCATGCATTAATTGCTAAAGCTTGGTCCCACGGCACCCAAAGAAAACCAACCTCTTTCTTAGCTCTACACTTCACCCAAATGTCCATCCATCTTAGTTGGAAGTTTGGTGGGAGCTCCTCTTCCACATGTCAAATACATTACATATAAGCTTACCCTAGCCTTTAGCATTTGTCTCCCTTGTTTTGTTATGTATTCAACATCTTTTCTTTTTAGTTCCAGTTCCAAAGCCCTGGGTCAAATTTTAAGCCATTAAAAGCTCCATAGAAACAAATTAGCTTCCCTCCCCCTTGACCTTAATGTGGTGCATGACCATACTCTTTTCAACATACCTTGAGTGCCTCCCAACCATATAGGCCTAGACATCTTTAGGTAGAACCATTGTTTTTTTTTGTTGTTCTATGTATTCTAATTTGGGCATGAAACTACTTATAATTCAAAAGATCGTAGCTAGTTCCTCTTTTTGAATTTTTATAAACTCCTACCTAATCTCCATTTTTTGTCATTTGGTTTGGGTCAATAAGCTCATCCTTCCATACCTTTTGGGATGCTCTCAATTATCCTTTAAACGTAGAAGTTGTGTGCACAACTTTCTTGTGTAAACAATATGAATAGACACACAACATTCGTGTCTAAACAATATGAACATGCATATGACATTTGTGTCTAAACAATGCACACAACATTGATGTTCAAACAATACAAGTAGATGAATGACATCTGTGTCTATTCCCTATGAACTTATGAAAAGCAAATTTCACACAACTATTATTATCAAATCATGACCTATGAAATTTGTGGTGGACATACAAGTTCTTCATGTTACACATACCCCATGATGAGAAAACAAGGAGGACAAATTCCAAGTGGATGAAGACTTTGTCCTAAAAATGGATATTCCCAATGAGCGCCTTGAACTAGCACTCACAAACACAATCACCCAAACAAAAAAAATTGTTGATTGGAAAATTAATGGGGAAAATATTACCCTTCAAAGAGCTCAAGGATTGCCTTGAACTTCGTCTACATCAATCCCTTCATTCAATTAGACTTTTAACTAGAGATTTTTTTGAGGTGGTCTTCTTGGAAGAAAAAGGCACCACTAGAGTTAAATTATGGTGGTTGTGGAATGGGAAGGCCTATCAATGAATTTCTTTAAATGGCATACCCTTACTTCATGTATGCTCAAAGAAAGTCGAACCATCCATGGCTTATTTGGTAAAGGTGCAATTCCCAAACTTAAGTTCTCATTTCTATAACGACCAAAATTTACAGTCCATCATAAGCTCTATTGGAAAGATCCTACATGTGGAAGCCCATGCATCATACATCAAATGTCTTGTCAATTCTCTAATTACGGTGGAGGTGCATGACATTAAAAGGTTTGTTGAAAGCATTTTGATACCCTTCTTAGATCCCAATGGCCCAATTGAAACCATGACCTCAAAGCCCATGTACTCAAGGCTTCCTAACCAATATAAAAGGTGTAGACATTTCAACCACTTTGCGAGGACATGTGGAATATTTAAACCCTTGATAAGGGTATGCCAAACAGGTAAGGATTTGTCTCAAGAACTCAAAGGCCTAAACAAGGGTAAAACATTTATTCAAAATGTGAACATTAAAAGGGTCCTCAAAGCTTCATAGATAAACAAAGTTCCCATTCACATTACCTAAGACAAAGTAAGGGGATGGCAATAAGTCGCAAGCTAAACTCATAACTCCAAACCCATCGAGGAGTCAAATTTTCATAAAGAAGCCCAAAGGAAGGTAGTAATTTTGGCTTTTAACACACCAACATAGGAAAAGGTCCCCTAGATTAGTGAGACAATTTTGACGAAAAAGAAGGGTCGTCATATTACTTTCTCCGACAATGAAAAAGATAAATCAATAGTCACCTTGTCATAACCTTAGCCTTGGGTTCGTGACCAAAACAAGGGCTTACGAAATGTGGGCCAAAAGTGAAGCCCAAGAGTCACATTTCATGCTCCCGGGAATGTGGGAGAGTGTGAGGGAATGAACCCCCACACTCCCAAGTAAGCTCCCACTTTGGGAATTGGAATCCCAATGGATTCCCAAATTTTCAAAAAGCAATTATAGAAAACTCAAACCCATTGAATCAAAATATTCATTATATCATTGGAAATTTCTTAAAATGTAGATGTCTAAAATGGGCTTGCATGACCCATTTGGACACACAAAACACAAGTTATGGCCAAAAGAAGGGTCAAGAGTCAAATTGGCAATTTGACACCTGCCCATTAAAAGTTGGGAATCGCCCCAATTTCCTTTTGTTCAGGTGGTGTGCCACATACTATTGGAACGATCTTGATGAATGTTACAACTTTGCTTTAGACCTCACCTCATTCAAAGGTTTGCACAATGAGTTATGGGCCCCCAAAGTTGCAAAAGTCTCAATTTTGGAAATTTCGAGACTCCCACTTTGGAGTCTTGGGACAAAATGACATTTGAGTGCTGGTCTTGTGGCTAAGCTTTAAGTATACTATAAGGGGGAAGGTTGTGGCTTCCCCCAAGTTCGGGCTGTAATGTGTCTTGCGAGTTCGTGTTTGCCCATGGTTCATTCGTGCATCAAAAGTGCTCCAATTATGCACTAACCAACTTGTTGTTTGGTTTGTGTAGGTATGTGTGAGTAATTGAATTTCTTGTCAATCTTTGTAGTCCTGATCCCAAAGCTCTAACATGCCCCTCTACCCCTGAAGTGCTGCAAGCCAAGGAGCACGCCCCAACTCCTTCTTCTTTTGTTGTCTTCACCTTTGGACTCACAATTGAATCCATCAAGGAGCTTGGGTGTGCATCACCCCCCAAGAAATGGGTTGACGTCAACCCATTTCATAGTTTATCCCTAGCCAGTCTTTAGGAGAGATTGAGTCTAAAAGGCAATTCACATGGGACTCTAGAAGAAGAAGGTGTTAATCCTAAATTGGATACACCTTAAGAGAATGTTGGTAGTACTTCACCTAATGTAGTACTAAAAAATATTAATTTAGCACCTTTTGAACCAAGTGTCGGGATAATATTCAAAAGCTTCGAGAAAAAAATTGAAAAACGATGGATTGGAGGTAGAATTTGAATTTTCCAAATTAAGGGGTGCCCTTCAAGAACCCCCAGTAGAGGGGAAAAAGTAAGGGAAAAAATTGGTGGATCCATCCAATCTAAGGGAAGGAGCTCCACTAACTGACCCCCCAATTAGTCCCATGGTGACAAAAGAAAATACTTAAGGCCCAACCAACATCCTTTCAACCAAAAGAGGAGTTGAAAGTTTTCATCTTCCAAACTTTTTCTTTGAAGCCTTAAGATGGACCCCCAAGACGATGTAGGAAATCTAACTGCGAGGATATGGTTAGTCTTCATCAAAGGAGAGGAGGACAAAAAATCAGTGTTGTTTAACTTTCATAATGGGGAAATTCTTCAACTACCCATTTACATTGGAATCAAAAGAGACCCCTTATAAACTTGGGGTGAAGGTAATGCCAAAAGCTTCATAGTGCAAAAATTAAATGTTATTTTGGATTATTTTTTATGATTAACAACTACCCCATAAACGAATGGGAGGGCTTGGATTGGGCAAGAACTAGCCAAAAGATGAAAAGAGGCTCACATTTGAATGCTCACATTTGATGGCCTTCATCAACTCTAATGATTTACTTCCAAAAGGGAGGAAGAGCACTAAACTTAAATGGACCTCGAAATACAACATAATCAAATTGAACAACTCCAAGACTATATTTGCTCCTACTCATGCCTTGCTTCTTGACTCCCTTAGCCATTCCACTCCAAGCAACTAATGGAAAGGATGGCGAGCAACGGCAAGCTCATCACCTTAAGCATTCAAGAAAAGGTGTTTTTTAGAATGCGCAAGAGGAACAAAATATAGCCTTGATCTAAATGAAGTTATCAATTCATACGTCAAAACCGCCTCATTACAAATCTCCAAGGAAGATTCGATAGTTTTAATAAATGTATGTGCAAACCAAACCTTTAAAAATAGGGCCAATTTGTGGAAGGCCATTTCATAGCTAAATATTGATGTGAACCATTGGATTGTGGGGGATTATTTCAATATGCTAGAAAACATGATTAGTAGATTGACGAGGAAGAATAAGATGGGATTGGTTGAAAGGGCAACCTAGCATAATTTAACCTTCAGCAAGCAAATAGAGGATGTATGGGAGTTAAATTCCTTTAGGAAAATGTTAAACAAAGTTTTCACTTTTGACAATGGTAGGGTTAGAGAACTTTCATGTCTTTCCAAAATAGATAGGTTCTATGTGTTTAACAAGTTAGCACATAAGGGGGGCCAATATGAGATAATGGCTTCCTTACCCTATATCTTGGACCATTCCCCATTAGTTTTGCAAATCAAGAGTACTTTTGTTAAGAAGGCGGAACAATTGCCTTTTTTCAATGTCTCCTTCCTAGAAGACCATAATTATAAAGACTAGCTTATGGTTACTTGGACATCTTCAATGGATTCAAATGACGAAGGATTAACCTTAATATCCTAACAACCCTCCATTTAGTCCAGACTTGTAACCACAAGATCTCCATCATAAGAAGGAAAAGGCGAGGCTTTCAAATATGCCTCGATATTAAGAAAATGGAACTAGCAAAAATAGATTTACAATCCAAGCACACATACCCTCTCCATAAGGAAAAGCTTTCATCCTCACAAGGGAAATTGGTGAAATTGAATCAAAAGGACCTGAATAAAATCTCACGAGCTTTTGCAACACATTGGTTAAAATTTGGGGACACATGTTCAAAAACCTTTTTTGATTTCCATAAAAGGGCCCACTAGAAGACCTTCATCAAGGAATTCAAAGAAGGCCTTTTCGAAGTGATGAACTAGGATGAGATTGCTCTTTTCTTGAACTTTTACACGAAGCTTTATGAAGCGAACGAGGAATCCAATGTGTGAAAGGAGGCTCAAGCAAAATGTTGGGAAAACGTTCCCACCAAGGTCACCAAGGGCATGAATCAAGTTTTCTTTCAACCTATTACTTTTGAAGAAGTCAAGGAAGTCTTCATGGCCTTCCCACAAGGCAAGGCCCCTCGCATTGATGGTATACCCACAAAATTCCTCCAAGAAAACTTGGATGCTACCTCAAAGGACATTTGGAAGGCAATCACGAAAATGCTTGATTCCAAGAGTATGCCGATAGGGCTGAACATCAGTTTGATAATCCTTATTCCAAAAATTGGAAATTGTTCTCAAATAGGGAATTGGCACCCTATAACGTTTTTCAACAATGTGTACAAGATTTTGGTGAAGTTCTTGGCGAAATACCTTCAAAAACTCCTAACTTAGATTTTTTGGCCTAACCAAACCAAATTCATGGCAAGGAGGAATATTGTGGATAACAGCTTCTTGGCCCAAAAAGCTATGGAATGGGTAGTCCATAGTAAACATGACTTAATTTTACTCCTACTAGATTTTGAGAAGGCCTTTGACAAAATTGATTAGGGTTTTATGTTTTTAACCTTCAAAGCCCTAAACTTTTGTGAGGCCTAGGCCAATTGGGTCTTGATCTTATACAAGGGGCAGTATTCGCCATCAGAGTAAATGACATAATAGGTGACTTTTATGTTGGTCGGTTGGTGAAACAAAGCTGCCCTCTTTACCCACACTTTATCGTCCTTGCTTCCGATGTACTAGGTTATATTTTGGACAACCCTAAATATCAATATCTTAGGCTCAACACGCTTAGAGGCCCTGTCATCCAATATCAATATTTTATGAACAACACCACCCTTTACATCACCAAAAATTTCTAACCTAGAAAAAACCATGACCATTCTTAATTTATTTTGTTTAGCCTCAGGTGAAAAAATCAATTGGAGGAAATCAACAGCCATTTGGGCTTCAATGAACTAAAAAATTGTTCATGGGATGAGTTGGAAGGCTCAAAATGGATCTCGAAAGGCCAAGGTGTTAAATATCTAGGGGTGCAAATCAGATTTGGCCTCTCATGGGATGCCAACTTTGACAACCTTTTAGCCTCACTAAAGACAAAGCTAATCACATGCGCCTTTACTAAGCTTTCCTTTGCTCAAAAGGCTTGTGAAGCAACTTTCTATCCTTCTACTTTTGATCCTATGAGGTGATTATACTTGAAAGTACATATGCTACTAGTGAGGAAAAATGCAAATATATTTCTAGATGTTAAAATGCATTTGTAGTTGAAACCAAATAGCTTGCCTCCTATGCATCAATTACGATTTAAAATTGATAGATACATTTTCCAAGCTTAAACACTCCAAATCCTATAATTTTATTTTAAATTATCATTCATTTAAACCAACTTTTAAGGGTTCAATGCCATGTTGAACTTGGCTACAAACCACTAGTCACTTAAAATATTATTTTACCATATACATTATCCAAATCTAGTTTTTGTTTAGCTCATTAGAAAGGTAACTACAAAACGCACTTCCTTCCAAATCCTAAGTTCTACAACTAAACTGATAATAAATTATGCTACCAAACCCAAAAGAGTTTGAAGGTAGGAAGTTCAATTTAGTTGTAGACCACTAGTCCAGTCACTTGAAATATTATTCCTAAAACATATGTTATTCAAATTTAGCTTGCTTTAGTTCATTAAAAATTTATCTACAAGGTGCACCTTCTTACCAAATTTTAAACTTTACAATTAAACCAGTAAAAAGTTGTGCTATTAAACCTGAGAGGGTTTGTAAAATTTCTCTAAAATTTAAAGCTCCCAACATTATCCTTATTCACTTCCATTTTCTCAAAAACTACTATAAACATCCAATCTACTTTCCTTCTTTCTACCACTTACCAAGACTAATCATTCTTCTCCTCCCAAATAAGGTTGTGGGAACAAGTTTCCTCAAGATTTGAGTCAAAAATTTTGTTCGAAAAGAGAGAGCCCCAGATGATCCAAATTCGCCCTTTTAAAGAAAAGGAGAAGGAAGTAAGTGAAAGAAGATCCCAACTCAATAGCCAATGGAAAATTCCAATGTTTGGTGACCAGTGGAAGGAGAAGGAGAAACTCCTTTTCACTTCTTCCCACTTGTCCCCCAAATTTTTTTACTTAAACCTTCATTTTTTCCTTTGATATTAAGGTTTTGCTCTACCATGGTTCTAAGCCGTTACTTACACATTTCCTTCATTTTCCTTGACCTATAATTACAACTGCGCATTTCGATGTAACAAGTCCAATACACATTCATTGTCGATTTGATTTTGATTGAAGATTTCATTTCTTTTCCTTGAAATTATGGCGTCGCATATGGCCATGTTTTATGGGCCTTAAGTTGCATAAGTGAAATGAAGAACCGACTCTAGAGTCATATTTAGATTTGATGTTAACGCAACATCCCTATGATGAAGACCTTGAATTACGAGAGGTGCGCGTTCGTCTCGAAGTCGTTCCCCCTCAAGTTTGGTATTATTCCATTTTCCAAACTTTTGCACCCTAGTGATTTTGTTGCAAATCGACCTCGCTTTTGGTGATAAACCTAAAACCATTAGTGAAGGTTGTGACGAAATTGAAGACACTTCTTCACATGGTCTTCAATTCTCGATGGACATTATTGTTGGTCGCACAATCCAATTCACCAATTACCTCCTAATGTCAAAGTAAACTACCTAGTTCACATCATTTGACGCATTCTATATTTCCTACAGTTATGAATTATCATCATGGCATAGACCCAACATTCAACATGTAATTGTAGCTCCTCATTGAGCTTATCCATAATCTAAATAAATGTTTCATTCATTATGAAACTCATGTTGCCATTGCCACCTTATCACCATATTTATTTAATTGTTACATTTTTTCGAATGAATCTCATGCTTATAAGATTTGAAGATTATTCTATTTTTATTGGACCTTTCATTGATGCCCCCTCAACTGCTTCATGAATCTCAAACATCCTTGCTATTCACGAAATACTAGAACATGACCAATGTTTTGTTGCACACCATGAATTTTGGTATCTACTTCTACCCCCAACCCTCCAAAAAAATTTCACCCCTAATTATGTAACCGAGGTTCTAAAGTTATGACTACTAGCTTTTTGTTGAAAAAAAGAACTAACCCAACACCTTATTCACCAATATTGTATTTCAAAAAAGAAAACAACCCCCCCATACAACTATGCACATTCGTCATCCTTTATTTTGACATGAAGTTATTAAAAACCCCTAATAACCTTACCACACTTGAATATCCCTAATGCAATTCTTAAAAATTGAAACTATCGAACATGGCTCACAGGGCCTTGGTGGCCAATCAAGTACTTCTAGCCTCAATTTGGTATCTAACAACTTTTTGGAGCCCCCACCCTAAAGATGCACTAACAAGTTAAAAGCATGGTCTGAAATTTTATTTGGGGTGGTAAAAGCACCACCACGAAAGCTAAGGTAAAATGGGAGATTATTGTTCTTCCACACCATTTGGGAGGATTAAATGTGATGGACCCCAAAGGACTTGCACATGCCCTCTTGGTTAAGCTTCTAATTAGAAGGCTCACACCAAGTGGGGAACCTTGGAAAACTTTGGTGAGATGGAGAGCCTCACAAACTCACCCATTCGGGAGAAATGCCCCCACTTAGGATATCAAGTGGTGGTTCACAACAAAAACATTTAAGAAAACCAGTTCAACCCTTTGGACTTGTATCATGGCAGCTTGGAGCAAAATGAAGGGAAACTTGAGAAAAGCCATCCATCAAGATCTTGAAGAAGACCTGGAGCAACCCTTATTTTGCAACACCTTTTCCAACATTGGATGGGTTCTTCATTGGGGACAACTTTGGTGGCTTATGTGTACTTGCCAAAGTTAAATACTTTCGAATCAGGGATCTTTGCAACCCAATTGCCAAAACATGGGAAGCTTTGGAAGACACATGTATTCCAAAAAATTGACCAAGGATGTTTGACACTAAGAAGAGAATCTTGGACAACATTCCATGGGACCTTGAAGCCTTTGAGTTTGGTATAAACCAATGGAGTTGGGTGAGCACATGCCACAATGCAAATCTCATCAAGTGGGTGTACATGGTCATTGAGATAATTAGTGCCCTCATTGTTGCACATGAATACACAATGCACACACCCTGACAATCAACTATCTCAAGTTAGCTCCGGCACCATTCAAGTGCCCCTATTCAAGATCAAACTTGTGTGTGTTTTTATACAGGTCAAGAAATCACACACATTCATTTCCCTTGGTAGGGAAGACCCCTATGGTAAGGAAGGCACGATTTGGCTTTTTGAATCTAGATTCATGACAAATTTCAAATGGGACCTTAGTGAATGGTTTTGGGGAGGGTCAAAAACCAGAATCCTAATTCCTTTCTACCAATATACTTTTCACATTAGTAAATCAATCCATCACAAGGTGTGAAGGGATGAAGTCGGTCATCATTACTCTCTTCAACAAGGAAGGAATGAAAACAAAACATATTATTGGATCCCTAAATCAACTTCGGCATAATTGAAGGCCAAGGAGGGTAGCCATGCTAGTTTGGCTCGCCTTCTCCTATGGAGTACATGCAAGGGCTTGGCTGAAGCAAGTAGGGGCGACCAAAAACTGCATCTTTTGTCATCAAGGAACACTTGAGATTACTCAGCACAGGTTCATCAAATGCCCTTGTGTCCTCTCGCTCTAAGGGGCCTTCAAACAATTGTTGAATCATTTAGGTTCCATTGGCTTCATTTTCTCTTCTTGGACTCATGTTCCTTCCGAAGACATGTTCTCCAACTATGGCAACATTGATTTTCACTATTTTCAAGACCACCCAAGTGGCTTTACCTTCGCTAATTAATTGATTGACATTGTTAGAACCTTTCTCCTATCATACTTATGGAATGATAGATGTGCTTCTACTTTTAGAGATAATTTTTTCTCCACTCAGTCCATCCTACACCATACTTGGACCTCCGCTATTGAGGTTAACATTGTGATTTGGGGCACGATTCAATTTCAAGTTAGTTGTAGGAACCCATATAAGCAAGCTAGTTTAGAGTGGTTATCTTATGAGACTTGGTGCCATCATGGCATGTTTATGGACTAAGATGGTTGCCTCCATTGTAAAATGATTACTAATGAACCAAATTGTCTTTATGCGCTACGATTGAAAGTTTGTTGCCCCTTGCAACCATTTTCATAGCTCCAATAACATTTTAAGTTTTTTTGTGGTATGGCCCCCATTAGTGGGTTCCGTAGTTGTTTCTAGAATGTTTTACCCTAAGGCATATTGTTTCTCAATCAATTCCTTTAGAACTTCCACTCTACTTAACCTATTGACATCAAGGAGTGGTAAGCTTTTGCTTCCCCCATTTTGATCCAATGTTAGTTGTGAGTTATGAACATTTTCAAATTACTTGGAACCTTATTTCATTACCCAATTTCTTGTAGTATAAACAAGGTGGTGGTTGTGTTTCCTTGAAATAGTCTAGGGGGTTTTAAGCTCAAGGGTGTTTTGGTTGTTTCGCATGGGGGCATTTGATCTTCTACAGGTTCCTAGCTACCTTGTTGTGTAGGTGGTTTGACATTGGAATTTAGTTGTTGAAGGATAGGAATAGGTTGGGGCACACCCCCACTTTTTGCAACATCACTTGTAGTTTCAATGTTTTGCTCTCGTGAACTCATTGATATAACAACAATGGTTGTGAGCACAGCTAGGAGGTGATCATCCTTCTCTTTCTCAAGTTTTTATTCATCTTCAGATGCTTCCGTTTCTTTAATTGTTCTTTTACCACCCCCCACTTTTCATGGCGACCAAGCCATAAGCATTGGAATCTCAAATGTAGTTTCCCCTTGACCAATTTGTGTACACACCTCCATTTTATCTCAAACACATGAAACATTTCTATGTTTACCTTTACCTCTTGCCTAGAAGAGGGACTTTCCTATTCCTGTGTTCCTACTTGGAATATTGTTTTATCTTGCATTGAGGGTTGAACTTGTTGAACTTGTGGGATTACAAAAAACAATTTCCCCCTCCTTTGCATCTCACTTTAAACTCCCTTGTTTGGGGGTACTCCCTAACCCTTGGTTCATTGCTTCCTTCTTTTCACCTCGTGAAGCCATCTTGATCCACCTTTGGCCCATTTTTTTTGAGCCCTAGAGTTTGAACACCTTCCAATATCCTTTCATTCCTATTGTTTTGTTTTGTTCCAACCTTTTATTTTCCAATCCTTTTCTATTCTCCCTTCTACCACCATCTATTATTCCTTTATGTTTAGAAGAATTCTTCCTTGCCTAAAAAGCTATACATGTTCCAAAAGGTGTAACAAGTTACAAAAATGGCATTTGATTGGGTAATTTTCAAAATCCATTACAGCTTTTGTTACTTTGGACCTTGTCCCTACAATTTTTATTACTAACACCCACCCAAGGTTATGATCTAATGCGACACAAAACCTAAGGCCCCTTTTCGTGTGATTGTTTACGTCCTCCCCCAAAAATCTTACCAGCATGGGTTACAATATGTTTTTCCAAAGGCATAAATTCAAATGGTAGCATCCGTATGTTGAGAATGGTAGTCAATATCTTGTTGGAGGATTTCCATTGGTAGTTCTTCTTGTGGCATTTGTTCAAGTTTTTGAATTAGAAGATTTTTATGGTTGCAGTAAACACCCAATGGTGGCATTTTTTTTATGTAGCACGAAATGGATTAAACCTCCCAGCTTTAATAAATCTCGCCCCCAAGGTTTCCATGACCCCATTTTTCTTTGCCATGTTGTTGTCTACCCCAACTTTGATTGTTGCATCACAAAAGAATTTAAACATTGGGCACACACTCCCCTTCCACCCCAAAATAGACATATAAAGGTGTTTCTTTTGGCCCTTTTTTATACATTGTGAAAGTTTAACCTTGGGCAAAAAAATTATGGGACAAAACATGGTGCTATCCAAAATATCTTTGGGAACACAATCAGAACTTGGGGAACTTGGAGGGGGGGGGGGGGGGGGGTCTATGGGGTTAAATTTGGATTTTGGTGTTTTCACCATGTTTTCACCCCCCCCCCCCCCCCCCCACCATAAGCATATTGAAAAAGATTTGGCCCCTTTATGCATGTTGACTCACCTCCCTTAATGCAAAAAATTTATATGCCTATTTTTGTTCTTTACCATATTTGGCCTAAGCTAATTGTTGGGGCACAAATTGTGGGACATATTGTAGTAAAAACCAATGTTTGTACTGGTATACAAGGTCTAACCTTAATATGCAACATGAATATGAGTCCATGTATAAAAAAAATTTCTATAGGGTATACAAAAGTCATGTATCCATGTGATACTTGTAGTGGGGTAACATGTTAGGAGGGTTCATGATTTAGATTTTAGATAAAATTTTATATGAAGGTTTTTTCTATTGTGAGTGATATCATTACTATATTTTTCAATTTCAAAAGGAACAAGGTACTAGTATTGCTACAAAACCTAAGTTGGGTTTTTACTTTTTTTCTCTCTCTATATGTGTAATCATAGTGCAATGGCTTTGTGGCACCTCCTTGATATAGCAAGTTGTCACCAAATGCGCCAACAATCTCCTTGCTTTGACAATCTTCTTGGATACTCCATCAACAAGCTCCTTTAGTCAAAGTATGTTCCTAAAGTTTTTGTGCCTTTTTTTTCCAAGGGTGCAAAATGAAAAAGTTTTCAGTTTAAATTTATTTTCAAGCTTTTGTAAGCAATGCTCACAAAAATGAGCATTGTGTTCAAATTTTCAATTTTGTTTGTTTTTGTAAGTTGTGTGCATGTTGACCTTTGTTTGTAATTGCTTCAAACTTGAAGAAAGCACAAACATTTCTTGGTTATTGTTTTCATTTATTTTCCTTTGGTGGCTAGGGTCAATGATTTGGTTCTCATTCACAACTTTCATTGTCATAACCCAAATTTTCAACCAATATAACTAATTTAGGGTTTGGTGTGAGTTGTAGTGTTGCAATATATGTTGGACATGATATGCAAGTTTGTAATTTTAGGGGAACTTGATGCATGTTGATTAATATGGAGTTAAATGATTTTGTGTGTCAAATTACATTATGGATGAAACAAAAGCTAGTGATATTGGGCTCACAATTGAACAAGGTGATGCCACAACCTTAGAGGTGTGACAAATTGCCAAAAGTCTAGAAGAGATTCAAGCTGCAAAAGAACTAATGACATGGAGTATTTTGCATACGTATTTTGAAAAAATCTAAGGCTTTCAGGTGCTCACAATTGATCAAATTTTGTTTAGGCTTTTTTTGTTCTCCAAGATCAAAACTTTGAAATTGATGTGCAAAATATGCAAGGTATGAGTTGTGTGATGTGTCATAATAACTTTTCATTGGTTGAACCCTCACAAAATGTACAAAACACCATAAGATTCAAGAAAGGTCTATTGAAATATAACCCCACCCATGGAAGCACTTCCATGAAAAGCCCACTTATTGAATGAATACCTTAATAAATTTACCAAGTACAGATTTGAATCAAGGTGGTGAGGGTGGACAAAGAAGGGGCAAAAAGGCATGCAAGAAAAAAAAGCTTGTCCATCCATCAAGTATTAATGATTTTTTTGGTGGTAAGGGAGGTTACTAAAAACCAAGCCTTTTCAACTGAAGTTCATGCAAGACCTTGTGTTTTTCATTGCAAAAAACTACAAGGCATTATCAAGCGTGGAATCACCTTGGCTTTGGAAATTGATGATGTAGTGGGATCCTCAAAAATTTATTTTCTTTCCACAAGCAACTAGTGAGGGATCACATTCCCAAATTGTTTACAAAAACCATGGAAACATATGGTTTGCTTGCATTAGGTAATTGTGAAACTAATGTCACGACCATCACCTTCGATCTTTAGATGTCTAGGATTGGTTGTGGATTTCATTGATGAACATTATGTGACAAAACATATAATTGTTGGCTTGTTTAAGGCACAATTGAAATAGGGGGGCAACCTTAGTAAAACTTGTGAAACCCTCACTTATTGAATTCTAATTGATGGATAAGGTGATAGCAAATGTCAAAGATGAAAGCTCTAACTTCAACATCTTAACAACAACACTATCTTCAATAGTTATGTGCACCCCTTTGCAACTTGAACAACCTTTTGCAAGTTTTTGTTTTGGCCACGCAATGGCAAAAATATGCCAATATGCCACAAATGACAAAAAAATTATGTTGGTTTGGAGGTGTCATTAAAAAATTCATAGTCTATTTTGCAAAAGACCATTATTTTGATTAAGAAGTTTGACAAAGATAAACAAGAGCAGGACAAAGCATGCGTAGAGGTAGGGCTTTCCACTCAAAAACTCAAAACCCTTATGAAAACCCAATTTGCAAGAAAAGTTGTCTTCTTCAAGTAAAGTTTGGAATATGCCAACAACATAAACATTCAATATATGAAATAGCTTCTTCATTTGCAAGCTAGGGTGCCATCTAGATTGACTTCAAACTTAAGGCCATAAGTTGCAAAGCATACATGTAGTTTGGTTTTATACTTTCTATTCAAGACCTTATTATTTTGGCCTTAGATAAAAACTTTAAAGACCTTCTAATTCAATTGTTGTGGCATTTCAAGCTACAGATTTAAATTGGCCACAAAATGTCGTTTTTGTGGCATTCAAGTTGAGTGCATTGTGCATTTGAGAACAGGAATTGAATACAAGAATGGACCTCCCAATTTCATGTCATGTGTGCATTTGTGAACTATTTATGTGTAAAACTGACTCCATGGTTTTGGCATTTCAATATCAAAATTTCAAAGACAAATAGGCAATACCATACCATTGCAATATCAAACCATTGCTCATATACCCCCAATATGCATGAATTTTTTTCAAAATTCAAATATCATATTGATACCCACCCCAAATATGTTTGTTCATACCAAACCAATACGCACCCCAAATATGCTTGTTCATACCAAACCGATACCCACCCAAAATATGTTTGTTCATACCAAACCGATACCCTACCTGTTAGTGCTTCTACACATACCATTACCAGCTGGTACTAAAAATGGGTGGGACCTTTGATACCAGGACCAGTCTGGTATAAAAAAAACCAGATATACCAATACAAACACTGGTAAAGACCCTGAACTTTTTTGGGTTGCTTCTAAACATGGTAAAAAACTGTCCAAAGAGCAAAATCAGGGTCTCTGAGCCAAATTTAACATGCCCTTAGTTTAGTGTAATTTTAAAAAATAAAATAAAATTGCAAAGTTTCAACCTCAGAAATGAAAAAGGAATATTCAAATTCCCTGTCCAAAAAATATTTAGCCAAGTGTTTGCAAGGAAAATTCAAGATAGGGGAAAAAAATTGTAGATTTAGAGTCATTTTTCACCAATGCTACAAATTATTACTCAGTTGTGGATGAAACTCAACTGAGTTAATATTTGGTTTCACCTTGGTAACCAATTCCGTAAAAAAAATAGGTCTCATATATAGGTAGGTAGGTAGGAAAATAGGTAATTAGTAGGTAAGTAGATTGTTTATACGTAAGTAAAGGCTTTTTTTACTACCCAGCTACTAACAACCTGCTTGTGGGTTGTTAGTAGGTAGGTAGAAAAAAAAGAGCAGCTGAGCTAACCACCATGGTTACCTAGGGAACTGGAACCCAACAGAAAACTGTTTCCTGACCACTTACCATTCATCCTTCATGGTGCGCTGGTGCGTCCTGGTTCACTGTGACCAGAGTAATCAGGTGTGAAGCTTGAACCTGTCCTAACATCATTTCTGATGGTGTAGTTGAAGGGCAGTGCTATTTTGGTGAAATTTTCATGTAACCAAAGTGGTAATAATCCGTAAGAAAATTTAGTCAATTTTGGCTCTAAACATGATATGAAAATGAAAACATTTATGCATTACTTATATATATTTTCACTACATAATAGAATCAATATAAGAAGTGATTACTACTATTGTTACTGTTTGGAATTTTCGTAATTAGAAACCCCTAAAACATCTTCATTCACATTTTTAAATTTTAAATTTTGGTTTCTGTTCACAATTACAAAAAGGGTGAAGGGGTTCATATATCAATGCTAAACAAAACAAAGATGTAAGTTATGTTATAAAGATGGCATGTTGTGAAGTGGAACTTAGTGATAGAAAGTATTTCAACTATATTTCCCATCACTGGCTTAAAATCCATCCTCCTATTAAGAGAATTATGTTTTTTTTATACCCAATCCAAACAATGCTTAAAATCCATCCACCTGTTAAGAGAATTAGGTTTTTCTATACCCAATCCAAACAATTCCTATCAATGTAGTTTGAAAAGGTGTATTTACTAGTTTAGCTGCCAAGCCCAAAAGAGTGGACAGATTCTGTCAATAAAATAAAACTTAAAACTAGTTACAATTGTTGCATCCAGACTACTTCATCTTTACTTGCAAAGAATGGATGTTTGAGTCCTAATACTTAACACACCCTCTGAAGCTTCTAAGTGAGATGACAACATTGCTCACCACTGAAATGCTATCTCACCAAAGAAACTGGAGTTTGTACTTGCAGAAGATCTGCAAATCCTGGATCACCATTCCATAGGGGTGGGCTGAACATTGTTCGTGGTGAATGCGATCAACAATAGAACATTACCTTTTTCACATTGTCCTTCAATGCTGGAAGGGACCGCACAGATCCATCCCCTCCCATACGGTTCATGCCACTGAGGACACTTCTGCCACCAGCTCCAAGTCCACCTGTCATTGACCCACTATCTGATGCCTCGGGATCCATGTAGCACCTTGCCCTGAATGCAGCTAAGTGTGCATAGTAGGCAGGAGGAACTGCACAAACATGAATTTTGTATTACTATCTTCTATGCACAAAGGCTACCAACCACCTTGCAAGACATAAACACATAGATGGCAACAGAGGTGCCTACCAATTGAGACTGATCGGGTGCACCGCGCATACCTTGAAATGGCCAAGACACAGGGTCAGCAAAGCATGAGGGATCAATGTCACTGCAACATACTTAATTCAGGCACCACAGGAATTGCTAGTTGCTCAACAACATGATTCAATTGCAAATTCAAAGTCAAATTTCACTGAAGAGTCCCAAAGGAAGCATACGTGTAACAGAGATTGTTTGTCAATGATTGTAAACCATCTGCAGAAAATTTGTTTTCATCCCAAAGCACATGATAGTGGGCAGGTCGGCTTGTTCCCTGAATTATGGCCCCACCCACCCACATTAACCAGATCAGATTTACCAGGACTCTACTTCTATCAACTGCTTGATCTAGGGCAAATTGAATCTGGCCTAAACTTCCATCAATCCCGAACAGTATAGCAGATTATCTGCCTAATCCAATCACTGTATCACTGCCATGCATCGTATTAGTTACAAATCTTGACTCTGATGGTTTATACTCAACAGCATAATGTCCAGGTGACAAGACAGGAACATGAAACCCCAAAAGACATATGTTTACATAATGCAAACATGCCATTTGACAAATGGTGATTATAACCTGAATCCCTGCATGACTGCACAGATAGAAATCAAATTCTGTGGGGTGGCAAATTTTGGAGTCCACAACCGTGCCTGGAGGATGCCACAGTGAAACATGCACCCACAGGGAAAAATCAAAACCAAGTCCAGGAGTGTAAAGATAGCAATTAAAACTCCAATTCTTCATTGCTGTTCCAGCTGCAAGTCACTATTTCTTTCAAATCAAAATCCTCTGATGACGTCCAGCAGAATCATGCCAAGGCAAACGCCAGAAGACTAACCTGGGAGAATGTTGCCACTCCGATCAATGCTACGGCTGTCATTGTGATTGCAGGCAAAGAGGCGAGTATGATGACGTTTTTGTACCACCACAAAAGTGACAGGTGGCTGATAATCTGGCTCAAGTGAGGCACAAGCCTTGCGAATAGCATCCAGCTCATAAAGCAGGACCTGGTAAAACTGACCCTCACTCACTCCATCCCTGCACAGTCAAAACAATCAGTACTTGCTTGGCACTATGGTATCTACCGGGCAAAAAAAATTGCCTTACACCTGCTGGAGAGCAGAGTCTTGAATTCAAAACACTCACTTGCCACAACAATGAAATATTATTGTGGTGTGCATACCACCAAACCAGCCAAGTCATCTGCTTGAAATATCACTGGCACTCTGGATTTCCAAAAAACAATACATGTACACTGCTTTATGGCATCTTGAAATGTTTAAACATGAGACAAACCTGTAAAAGATGATGCGCAAAGGCTTTTGACCTGTTGCTCTTCGGAAAGATATCAAGAGCTCCCTGTAGAAAATAGTAAAGGCCATTTATGAATAATCTTAAACATGTTCTGAACAACCATTCCACAAGAAATTACAACTCAGTCTGTTGTAGAGTTCAATGAGGCTACAAGACACTGCCATAACTGACAGAAACAAGTTGTACTGCAAACCATACTTATTAAACCTTATGTTGCAGGTACACACAGAATCACCAAATACTTTGATGCAATACACAGGAGCCAAGTGTACCTGATCATGCCTCCAGTACAAAGACCTTTCTGGGGATCAACCCAAGTTTCAAAGAGATCTTGGATCAACTCTTGCCGATGTGCTTGAGCACACACCAGGCCAGCATATTTAGTGACTTCTGGCCAATCTTGTGAAGCTACCACCTATCCCATCGAAGATAGATTGACAGTTCAGATCAGGATACACAAAGCTAATGATGGTGTTGTGCATATGTTGCTTGAAAGAACAACACTGTATCACCATAGCAATGACTCAAAGCAATTGTAAAGAGACAACTAAGAACAACAGATTTGAGAATTGACATGGCAACTCACTGCTGCAATAGAAGGACTTGAATCCTCTCCAGGATGTGGATGGGTGACATCAGCACCAAAGATAATGGTGGGAATGTCGCTCACTAGTGGGATTCGTCGTGTGAGTGCATCGACTAGGACTGTGTTCCGACCTCCAACCTGGTCAGAAGTCAAAACAGGGCAAGCACTGCATAATTCAGACAGAGCAGGATATTCACTACAATCTGGGTCAATAACTTTTGTCTGCTTCCAGCATGAATGCTTATTTGTGACCATATGAAGCGTAAGGAAAAGTGAGTACCAACCTTAACATTGATCTTCAAGGCAACATTGGCCAAATACTGCTTGCTCATTTTAAACACATGCTTGGTCAAGCAACATTGTGAGACTACTCCAATATTTGTCTCACACTGCTTTTTCAGATCACCTACACAACAGAGTCGGTCAGTCATTTGATATTGGCAAAACAGTTCTGCATCTGCATCAAAACCAGACACCAGACACTGACATACCATACAAAGGTCCATTGTTGTCTGGAAGGATGGCTATAAGGAGGTCTAAGCCCTTTCCCTCAGTCCTTTGTTTCACTTCCTCACAAAGTTGCAAAAGAGCACGATCTGAGTGCTCTGGACGTGCACTTCGAACAGGAACAAATGGTTCACTCTGAAAATCCTGCAGTACACAACAAAGTCCAACATAAAGCCAACAACTTGCCTTAGAACTTCCACATGCAGTTTGCCCTGATGCAGAAGTGACAAAAGAAATCATACTGGACACCAGAATTCAACAGGCATTGAGCTTGCAAAAGAAGGATGTATGGACACAGACTTGACATCTTAAAAAAGAAGAAAGGATAGAGGATTTCAATATATTGTAGTACCATTCCAGATGTTTGGCACATCTGAGCCAGCTCAGCACAAAAGTTACGTGCATAATTCTCTTGCACACTTCTTGAAAAGTTGAGACATGCCCAGTGGTTGACAACCCCTCCATTAACCATTTTCTGCCCAGCCAGTTGCACTGATCAATGATCCAGCAAAGAATTTCTCGGGTTTCAAGTGCTCTATTCTATCATGTCTATTGGCACAATCTTACTTATCTGGAAGGCAAGTATTGAGCTGTGGCCACTCTCTGAAAATACTCTTTCAGATCCATGTCTACCAATATAAGGAAATATCAACAGGATTGACAAAGCAGAGACATGGCTGAAGTGCACAACAAAGTTTCCATCAGCCACTTATAAATGCTTCAAACTTTGGATCCTATTCACCTAATACGCAACTTTAGATGAGTTGCAACATGAAGTTGGACTAAAGTAAGATTGTTAGGGAAAAGGAGAAAATACAGGAGTCTGCCCTAAAAGTACTCCTGAAAGACATGCTACAGTTTATTCAGAATCTACATCTAATACTTATGGCATTAAATACAAGCCCTGTCTTAGATGATAGCATACCTTATGCATCATGTTCCACTGACCAACATGTGGTAGACACTCTTTCTCCCTGCCAGTATCATGGTACTTGAGCTACACATCCATACAAACCTCCTGAGGTCAAGAAAAAACTAGTGAAGCTGTCACCAGACTAGGAACTAAATCTTGAAAATCAAAATTGAGAGATACAGCATAGAACCACCTTGATGCTTAGAACATACCCGAGGAGCTGGCAAAACACGAGCCTCCACCTGTGCTAGCTGGGCACTGATGTGAATCCCAAATTCCTGTGCATATGGATCCTGATGGTATGCATTGTGGCGAACTGTCTGCAACTCACTCAACCAAGAACCACAGTTTCTAATCTTTTAGGGACCAGACCAAATATGCCTCATATAGTCAGAATACAAGTCACAACAACAGAGGGTGAGTTACCCATCATTTTGGCAAGGCAGAAACATGCACCAAAAAAGTTCATGCCAATTCCAAGTTTCTGCAGGGCCTCAATCAGACCTGGAGGATGTCCTCTTCACGTTCCTTTGGGCGCTGGCATGTGACTTTCAGGAGAGCTGTGATCTGCCTTTCATTCAATCGTTTTGAGTACCTCTGACCTTCTACAATCTTGCACACCTCCATAGGGAGATAGTTAGGTCGCTGCTGACTGCCAACTTGAAGGCATGGCAACAGAGGATGTCGGATGATGTACCCATACATCTCTCGAAAGTAATCAGTTACAGACTTCAGAGAACCCTCTTCGTCAACAGGGAATCTGGATAGAACAGCAATGTCAATCAAACTGTGACCTCCACGAAAACAAAAATCCAAGCCATGCAAACTCAGCAACTAAAGTACCCAACTATGCTACCTGAAAACACAACATGAAAGGACAAAAGAACCATGTGAAAGAAAGCACAAGAGTGAGCTTTTCAGAGCTGCTTACTGGAGATCTTTTGTGGCCTGATTGGTGAGCCCAGAGACACGGTACTTGCGCCGGATACTTCCACGGTGAGTAACCTCGACCTTTATGCCCTTCAAAGCTTTCTTGATCTATCAAACAAGACAATGTTGGCATATAGATCAAGATCTAAAAGCCAGGTGAAAACGGCAGGCACCTAGTCTACAAAAATCTACTTGATAGGAGATGGCAGCTATTATAGATAAAGTATGTATGACATTTTACATCTCACATTTTGGCCCTCGATCTGAATCCAGGTGCTAATGCAAAGCACGATGGGAGGACTAACAAACAACACAGACTTGATGGTCACACCTTTAGAAGATCAGAATTGGCCAAGCCTCTTGACAAGTCCTTATTTAACAGATCATGGATAAACTCCATCACAGTTTTTGGCTCAATGAAAGCTGTTGACGACATGTCTGCAACAAAACAATGCAAGATTTGATGGGGTGTGCTATCCATTACTCACCATAATACCAAAAGCAATTACAGATGCGAAAAATGTGCACAAAGCACAGATCTCCAGAAAATGAATCATGAATGGAACAAAAGAATGAGTTGCCCCAAGTGTGAAACATTTGGCATATAACATGCTGCAAGCTGCTGATGCACATGTTTGGGATCAGTCTTGTCACCCAGAGCACTCAAACTGAGTGAAGGAAAACATCCACCTTGTCCATATCATTTATAACAACTTGGTTGAAGACATAGAATCATGTTTCCAGACAATGACAAGTGGTTCTCTCACCAATGTTTAGAGAAAGCCCCATCTGAGTTGGTCGTATACTTTGATAGAATCCTCGCCAGCTCTCTAATCCTTCTCCCAGTGTTTTCCTTGTACCAAGGTTTGGTGAATAAAAGGACCGTCCAACAGGTGAATATCTGAAGAACAAAAAGTTCAGATTCAGCAAGAAAAAGTCCTTTGTCTCCAACTCTAGAAGTTGTTGAACTGTGCAAAACAGATTAGAGAAAATGCGTGTTCTGTCCCAGCACAATGAGAGATGCAAATATGACTCGCTATCAGGCAGATTCAGACCTGTTGGAACTGCAAAGGAACAAAAGAAAACACTGGGGTACTTACCGATGGGTTGGAAGTTCCCTCAAAACAATATCCAGAACCTGTAGAGCTTCTTGTGGGGCATCTGCTTGGCAGCCAGCCAAGAATTGGCCTAGGTGATGCAAATCTGCACGTGCTGCAAACTTGATGACCACCTTAAATGATCGTTCCTTTCTGCATTCATTAAGCTACTAGGTCAGATATATCTTCCTTGGTCAAGGTCAGTTCTACTGAACCTAACAGACTTCTTCAATGTAGCACAGCTCCAATAGTGCAGTGGGTGCTTGGAGTTTCAATCATATTCCCTGCCAATGGGACCCATGAAAGCTTGGACATTCCAGATGCTGTGGAAAGATGTGGAGTGCATCCAGAGACTCTGTTAGAAAAACCCACTGAAGTGGAGCATTCCGTGATAGGAGTGAAGCACAGCACAAGTTCATATCTAAATCATACAGTAAACAACTTGGGTTTCACAGAAACCTGTTCCCTAAAATGTGGTCTGTATTTCTAAGAAGAATTTTAAGACCACAAAAAACCAGAATACTGCAGAATTGAAGTAGAGTGTAAATTTCCCTCTCTCAAATTTGTCACCTTGGAGTTGTGCTGCCATCATCCTGTTCTAGCAGACTGATCTGGAACTCCTTCAGTTGAAAGGGCAATGGTCCTGCAGTGTACAGACTTTTGCGACCATCGTATACAGGCAATCGTTGGCCCAAGGCAGACTCTCTGTGGAGTTTCACCAGCTGCTCCATAACTGCCCTGTTCACCCCACGAGAAGTGACCTCTGGGGTGATGGCAACCTGGGATCAGAAGAGAACATTCACAGTCTTATGACCCCAGATGAGAAACAAACACCCAATCTCCAAAACATATGTTCCTTTCTGTGAACTGGGAGAACAGAAATTTGACTCCAACAGACAGCCTTAGTGAGCATCTCATATGTTGATGTATCCAGAAATCAAAATAGCTTAACTGTTAGTTCATCTGGTTACATCTTGAGGCAGTGTCCATGGAATCCGGTTATGTCTAATACTGATCTTGCAGAATGCAAATAGATCCATATGAACTACAGCAGCGCATGTCAAAAAACCACTTGAAACAGGTACAGTCAAAAGCTCATGCATGGAGCACAACATAAAGACAAACTCACATCATACTGGTGGAGATCTTTGTCAGGAAGCTCAACAGAGAAGTGATTGGCCTTGACAATACACTTTTGACCCAACCGGCCCCTACCAGGCCTGAGGGGGAATCTCACTGCCTTGCTGGACACAGGCGGGGCTACGGATTGTGGTGAAGGAGGCCCTTGATCTTCTGGTGAGTGCGCTGCAAGAACTTGAGGTTTGTGGTGGAGTTGTATCTCTAGGCTACTAAATTGCTCAACAATGTTTTGGCCAGGAACAAACCCCCCGCCACCGCCGCCCACTACTACAGGACTCTGTACTGAAACGGCTGAAGAAGCAGCTGCATATTGCTCCATGGATGTGTGTGCTGGCATTCGCTGATGCGCTGCAAGGGTCTGCCCTTGAGCAGCTGCTGTACATTGCTGTACTGAATAGACAGGTAACAAGCGCTGTTGTGGCTGAAGTACTGGACGAGACAACAATGTAGGCAGCACTGCTGCTCCTTTGGGCACAACAACTTCGCCAGATTGCTGTCCAGCTCTCACCTTGCCGTATGCTTGTGCACCACCGGCTTCTTTATATTGTGCGCCTAGTGAACCCTGAGAAGCTCCAATCGATGCAACAACGTGTTGCGGAGCTTGGCTACGACCCCGACCTCGCCCTCTTCCCGTATCATGCCCACCACGGTCCCTGTCACCTCCTCGCCCAGGACCACCAGGTCCGCCATGTCCTCCTTTTCCGCTCACATTCCCTTGAGCTTGCCCCTGCGCAACGGAATGCCGTGCTGGTGCAACTGGGGGTGGTGGAGCCTGCTGCACTGCCGGCTGAACTACGACAGCTACTGATGCGTCTTCCGGAGAAGAAGATCCCTCCACTTGAGGAGGAAGCTCCTCACCAGCTTCCCGTGGCGTCTTCCGCCTCCGCGGCATGATATGATGTTCACCTTCCCTCGGTGGACTTGCTGCAGAAAACAAAGCTGTAATCTTTTCGTTCTTTGCACAACAAAAGAACTACTCTTCAATTGACATGTAACACTTCATGTCAGACTTGCAGAAAACTTTGAGATCGACAGTAGTAAACTTTGGACGATCCACAAGGCAAATTATGAGACGAAGAACGTCAAACAACATTTGCTTCAGAAATATTCGGAATTCTTCCCTGGTTGCTCTTATTATCAACAAAACAAGAAGGAAATACGTTTTGACAAGTAGTAAACAAACTGCTTGTCCATCTCAGAATCTTTTTTCCTAGCTGCCTCGAAGTTCAACCGCACACGAAACTGCAACCAAAAATCTCATGAGAAGCAAAATGCAGAGACTCAAAGGAAACCCTTTTCAAGTTCACATATACTTCACAATGGCGATCTTCCTAAAATTATGTTACGACAAGTAGTGAACAAACTGCTTGTCCACCAGCTGAGAATCTTTAGTGTAGCTGCTTCTACCGTACACGATACTGCAACCAAAAATCTCGGGAGAAGCAAAATGCAGACCAAAGAACTGGCTGGTTCAAGTGCATATAACGATAGCGATGATGATGATGATGATAATGATGATCCATCCGCACAACAACAACAACAACACTAAAAGGCCGCCGTCCGTCCGTCGCATGATAATTACTGAAACCCAAAACTCACTCAGTCAAGAAGTTCACAGCCGCTTCTGCTAGTACAAAAAACAAACGGGAAAGAAAAAAAAGAAAAAAACATTCCGAGAGTCGAGAGAGCCGCCAGCCGTCGTCCTCCTGAGTCCTCCTCGAAATAATAATATATTAAAAGCAAAAAAAGAACACCGAACGAGTAAAACTAAGAAGAAAACAACAAAACTCTACAGTGGGGTTATTTTATTTTATTTAAAAATTTTTTCTCGCACATCGATCGATATTCCTTTGGACTTGCTCTTCTTCTTCTTTTTCCTCACAAAACTTGCCCGCCTTCCAGTAACCGAAAGAGTGATCTCTCTCTCTTTCTCTCCTTGAATAACATAACATTAACAATGTTGACACAACAACAAAAAAGAACAAATCTGAACAAATCTTTTCACGAACCTGTAGAGGAAAAAAGGGAGGGGGGTAGGGATCTCGTAAATTGACAAAAAATCTTCTACATCTCCTCCTCCTCCTCCTCCTCCTCCTCACCAAACAGAATTTGTTGCAGAAGAAAAAACAAAAAACAAAAACGAACGCCAAAGAAAAGAACAACCAAACACCGAAACCCAAAACGCAAAGTTTTTGGCTTCTGAGGCAAAGTTGAGAAGACAACTGCAGCAGCAGCAGCATCAGCAACGATGGGGGAGAGAAAGAGAATTTCAAACAACAACGACAACAACAACAACCGCAGTAGGTAGCAGCAGCAGGTAGGTCAGTCAGAGAGTAACGTGCACTACCTGGTAGGTGAGTAAACAAGTTGAATCACTCTTTTTTTCCCCACTACTTCCCCTTCACCTGATTTTTACTTCGCTTCTTGTGATCGTGCCCGCTCTCAGGTAGTAGGTACCTACCTACCTACCTACCTACCTACTTACCTTTCTCCTGGTTACCTTACCCAAAGGTCAGTTTCGTCATTCAAATAATCCTCAAAATTAGTGAAGTGAAAATTTGTGAGAAATATGAAAATCAGCATAATTATTATTATGCTATACCTACCCTGAATCATTTCACTACTCATATCATAATATTATTATAGTAAATGATGGAAAATTTATTGATTTTTTAAATTTTAAAAGAATTTAATAAAGGCGTTTCACAAGGTATTTGAGGTTTTTTTTTTTTTTTTTTTTTTGACAATGTTTTGCAAAAGATTTAAAAAGTCTTGGGTGTGTTTTTAAGCTACTTGCATTTTGATAAGAAGTATATGTGAGATTTCAAGACGAAATTAAGACTAATTCACAAAAATAAATTCAAAAAATAATTTGCATAAATCCAATATGAAGATAATTAATACAAATTGACTTCAAAATGGTGTACAAACAAGTCTCAAATAACTCACATTTACAAGACACAACATAACCTTCATTTTTTTAATAATTTTTTTAATGATTGGCAATGGAAATTACATCATTAGAATGTCATTACTTTCAACTTTACAACCCAACCTTTTTTAGCCCTCACTGAAATCTTTTCAACAACATATCACATGCTTCGATTGAAAGGCATTTGGTCATTATTTTTTAAGTTTCAATGATCATGAATCAAAATGCCAATTTGATTCCCAACAATTTTTTTATTATATAATTTTTTTTTAAATCACCAAATGAAAGATGTGAACTCATTTTTAATACTTACTTTTAAAGACAGTTTCAATAATTTAAAAAAAACCCAATTTGTACAAAAGTTGTTTCATCAAACTTTGTCTCCAAAATTCATGACATTATTAGATTCCAACTCTTAACAAACGTGAGAATATGAATCCCAAACAGTCCCAAGTGAATTCTTGTGTAATTAAAAATCAAAATTTTGATATTTTATTCACCTCATCTTGACATTTCTTTATGATATTGGTGCAGCCCCAAAAGAAGGGTTGCAACTAAATTAATGTCACATTTTAGCAAACTTTTGTCCAAAAAAAATTGCAAAAATAACTAGTGACCCTGAATGAAGTGTGAAACAATTTTTTTTTTTTTAATTTGATTTTGCAATATACTCAAAGTGCATGCATTTTTCTTCAATTTTCTCCTTTTGCAAATAAAATTAACATTTTCATAAATTTTCCCTTCTAATAAATAGGGAAGGAGCTAAACCAACATAGTCCAATTATTATTGTATACTGACCCCCTTATGTTGACATACCATTTTTTACAAAAAAGATTATAAAAGAAGAATATGGATCCAAGGTTTATATGAAATTTCTTGACATTGTCTATAATTATTTATTATTTATTTTATTTTATTTCTCCTTTATGGATATGAATTTGCCAATGTTCCACAATTTCAAAAACTAATTCAAAATATGGATAATGATTATGTATATGCATAGGCAAAATCAGCTTATCCCATTGGCCTTTAGTGACACCCACACTAAAACTATGGAAGACTCCCAGAACATTATTGTGTTTACTTTTAAACATCACAAATTTTCAACCTTAAGATTAAATTTGAGTCTCAACACCCAAATCTCATAATCCTTTGACCAAATTTTAGTGCTTGATATGTCCTATGCTATGATATATTTTATTGCAATTTTCAATTTTGCTAATCATTTTTTCATTGACTTCTCTCTCCTCTTTCAAAAGGTAAGAGGGGAATTACATATTCTGAAACCTTCAAACTTTGACTCACAATGTTGTTTTTTGGGCAAATTTTCAATGTGTTGGCAATCATCCATATGAAGATTGAGTCAAATTTGGCTGTAAGCAAGAAATATATCATTAGTCATCTTTATTTTTATTTGCTACTCATTGACAGAACGAATTTTTTTTTTCCCAAAAATAAATTCTTTTTGAAATTATCAATTTTTTGATCATCCGTTAGAGTATTGTGATATGAGTAGTGAAATTATTCAGCCTATGATAATTATGATGATTTTCAAGGTGTCAATTTCATGTTTTCACAAAATTTCATTTCACTATTTTGAGGATTATTTAATGACAAAACTGACCCTAAATGAAATATGAATATCCTGATAACAACAAAAGATGTAACGCAGACAAAATAATTATAAGATCTTTGTGTAAGGGGGGAAGTTTCCCCGTGTCATAACTCATTGTCTTTTAGTTAACTTTGACCATAAGGTTGAGAATGCAACCTTCATTTTCAATTATAAGCCAATTTGTTCACTTCAGTTCTACATATTATAAGTTGTCTATAACCCAATGAATTATTCTTCTCATAAAACTTCAACCCAATTGAATTATTCATATCAAAATTTTAGAACCCAAATTGACAATTTCTATGATAATTTTGCACTCTCTTTATTTTGGCTCAAACCGCCAACAACACCATACAATGGGGTCATTCATATCCATTTTCGTGACTCAATTGTTGACTTCAAATTTTGCAACCAAAATTTTTTTGCCTTAGTTTCTTCTTACAAACCCAATTTGTTTTGATTCAAAATTACAGGCGAAGTGTGATTTCATTCATGCAGGTTAGGTCAGAACTCAGAACCTGAGTCTGTTTTTTCCTGCAAACATCCCCCTTCTTGACTTCTTTTAGTTGTTGGCTACTCAACAAATACCTGAGTGATTTTAGGGACACAGACATACTGCTACCAACTGGTGATCCCTTGGGCAGAGACATAATGTCGAAGGAATCGTTAAGTGAAATTCGGTTGGTATCTCCTTTCTCGTTGGTGCTTAGTCCTCACTCCTTACACCTAAGTCAGACGTTGGCCGTGTTTGAATCCCTGCAGCTGAACACTGACCTCCTCACCCCTGGTAGAGGTCATTAAGAGACTCCCTGACCCACCAATCTGGATATTATCCTCAGCATCCAATTTCCAATTTTTCAAAGCAACTTGCCTGTCTGTCGAATTAAACATCCATTCAGTGTTTGGATGTCTGTTTGAACTCTTAAAATGTCGAATCAACCCAATTTAGGACAAACTTGGGATTTTCAATCCAGCCCGTGTGAGTCAACCATGGATGAATCTTGTTCAATGCTCAATCTCTTCCAATCTAACCATGCAATTGCACTCAATCTCTCTATCTCTCTCTCTCTCTCTCTCTCTCTCTCTCTCATGAGGTTTTGCACACTTTGCACACATTCTGTGCTACAGGATCTTACTACACAATCTTACAGTTAGGTTCCTTGACCTTGAAATGATGCATTATGAAGAGTTGTGAGGCTTGATCCGAATTTTGTCACGTGAGTTTGTTTTTTAAACCATGACAAAGGCTATATACCTTCAAGGGTTAAAGGAAATCCTACAATGTGGGCCCTCTGATCAATTGGCTCATCCTACCTAGTACCATCCATATGATCTTAGTTCCTCAAGCATGTCCATGATTGTGCACTAAATACACATTCCAGTTAGGTACCTTGTTTTGCTCATGCATCAAAATACAGAACATTATCTGTCAGGCATTTTTCATAGCATATTTTTGTGATCCCTTGAGTTTCATCAACATGCTGAAAGCTATTAATGACCGCGCAAGCCAAGATGGCTCAGAAGAGTCTCACAATTGTTGGAAATTTGATGCCGAAGATGAAGGACTAGGTAAGTCACGGAGGCACCAGTCCTCACCCTGGATCACCAGTTGATGTAGGCGTAACCATGGAGACACCAATGTAACACCAATGTACTAACTACTAACCATCTACATGCACATATTTAACTAGTAACCACCTATCATCCATCCTACTTGCATAGGTGACCTATGTACCTACCTATATATAGGATGTTAACATCAACAGATCTGGGGTTCATCCATCCACAACTGAGTCACAGTACGCTTATTATGGATCATTGGTGGATGTTATTTGTCGCACTGTGCATGGTCACATATCAACTACCAACTGCAAACATGTTTGTGTGATGGCAAGACGACCAGTGTTGTACTGGAATATATATCTATATATATATATATTGATACTTGATTGGTCATGGTATAAAAGAATCGCAAACTGGTATAGATATGAACTTAGGTATCACCTACTAGAGTATAAATAAGATATGAATACTTGTGAAATGGGTTCGATAAGAATACAAAACTAGTATAAAAGTTTTTTAAAAAAACATCTTGGGATTATATGATGAACATTAGCATCGTATTGTGACTAAAAGATGGAAGGGGGGGAAAAGTTAGTCGTCAAACCATTTCTTATTCTTTACAAACATTGAAGAAAGGAAACACTTACATTGTTGGCACTTAGTCCTAAGTCCTAACACCTTCCCTAGTGCACTAAAAGACATCTATCTTTACTTAAGCTCCATCCATTACCTGCAACAAGTCTGACTACTGATATCAAACACAACATAATCACAGACAACACCCAGGCCAGTATGGTATGGAGGCTGCAAACCCTAATTTCATACCCACCCCAGCAAATATATGACCTATACACACACACACACACACACATATATATGAACTTTCATGCCAGTCGGGTATGTTCTCTGATACCACTACCATATACCCAGATGGGACCCTGTGTACTGGTACATCTGGGGAGGGGGATGTAAGTGGCAGCTTTGGTTCATAGACCTCTTAAAGGCCACCGAATCCATATGGGTCTTCTTGTACGCCTCTAATTTACACTGTCTGCTGCCATATATTTAATCTATAGGGGATGCGTTATGTGAATTCCGTGCTGAAGTTATTAGCGTTTCTGCCATCGCCCATTCATCAAGTGTACGTACTATGAGGACGAAGACGATGAAGCAGTGGCGGTAAGTACGCAAGTACTCCTATTGCGCCCGCCCGCCAGCCAGCGCGCGCGGCCAGTGTTGTTTTTGTCAATTTTGTGATGTCGCCGAAATGGCGATGATCCATAGGAAGATTTTGGCCAAATTAGGTTACAATATACATATGAAAGAAAAATATATATTGGGATTCTTTTTTGTTTGCTAAAATATACTTGACCTGCCTATAGAAATCTGGCGATTTTTTCTTACATTTTGATCGGATTTTGGCTATTGAAGACCTCAATAAGCACTAGATTTTAGCAGCTTTAATTTTGAATATAGCTTTTTGGCTATATACAGCCAGCAAGAAACAAAGGCTGCCTGGGCGCCACCACACCTACCTAGTCAAAGGACTCCTCCCTCTCCGAAGTAGAAAACCTTAAGCTTTGGGGCAGTGTTTTTTGGGTGAATTTTGCAATGTAGCCAAATTGGTGATGGTCGACACCAAGATTTAGCCCAAATTGATTACAAGCTAAATATGAATATATATACATGATTTCTATATTTTTTTGCAACATACTTGAAGCGTGTAGAGAAATCAGGCGACTTTGGTCGATTTCTGGCTACTGAAAATCTCAAAAGACACTTGATTTTAGCCATTTGAATTTTTAATATAGCTTTTTGGCTATATATAGCCAGCAACAAACAAAAAAAAGAGGCTGCTTTGGGGTTGGTTGTTGATTACAGATTTTCTGGAAAAGTCTTGGGGGGTTTGTTGCTGCTGGTGATGGTGGTGGGGGCGCAAGAGTCCAAGCAACTCATTTGTTTGTTTGGTGGATCTTCCGCCCTGCGCACGCACATGGAACTTCGTCTTTTTTTGCAGTTACTTGGTGGTGATGAACAAATCATTTGAGTACAATTTCTACATTCTCCCTTGTGGGGTCCTCTTGTTTCTTTGCAAGCTTCTCAGGGATGTGTCTCTCATGAAAGTTGCCAGGGTTTATGATGGTAAACAAGGATGGTTCATTTCGGAAAACAAAACGCCTGTCCATCCCCTCGCCAAGTATTTAGTTTTGAAATGCCCAACCTTTCAGCCAAGGAAAACTTTGGTCTAGAGAAGCAAGCGCCCTGCAAACATACTAAGAAATATCTCCTGGTGCTATATGTCACAGCCAGCCAGCCAGCCAGCCAGCCAGCCCCATCTGAATTGATGCCAAATAATAGGGATCTGAGCAAAAAACCATCTTGCATAACAAACAAAAACAAGGGTAAATCCAACGTACCTGAAGAGCTAGCTGCTTTAGTTTTTAACATGGTCTGGCCAACAAAACAAACAAAAGGAAAAATGAGTAGGTACCCTGAGAGCTAGTTGCTTGGTTATAACATGTTGCAACCAACAAAACAAACGAACCAAAACAATGTGCAGGTACCAAAAGAGCTAGTTGTTTAGTTATTGACATGTTACAGAAAACAAAAATGGGCAAGTATTACAAGGTTACTTAGTTATTAACATGTCACCGGCCAACCTTAAATAAAATAAAATAAAGGGTATGTATTACAAGAGTTAATTACTTTGCTTTAACATGTTTCAGCCAACAATACAAACAAAAAGAAAGACGAAAGGGCTGGTACCAAGTACTGTAAGAGTTTAGTTGCTTAGTTCTTAAAATGTTTCCACCAACAAAACTAACAAGCGAAATGGGTAGGTCCCGTAAGAGCTAGATGCTTAGTTTTAATATGCTCCAGGCAACAACAAAAAATGGAGGGAAAAAAAATGGGTAGGTACTAGGTACCATAAGAGCTAGCTGCCTAGTTTTAACATGTTCTGGCCAACCAAAAAAACAAACAAACAAACAAATTAGCACAGTTGAGAAACCCCACACCTACAAAGCCATAGCATCTGACAGGGATCCCCTGCAACTGAATCTTTAGGAATCCATAGTTTTTTTCAGTATGCCATAGGTAAGGTATGAATTATTTTGATGCTGAATTTTGGCTAGTTTGTGATTTTCTTTTCGAGGAAACGTGCTTTTTACAGTGTAAAACCTGTTTTAATGCAAAAATTCAGCAGTTTAGTGCACTTGAAAGATTGAGAAAAACAAATTCCTAATGACCTTCAATTAGGTTATTATATTGTTTCCCCGTTGTATTATGCTTTTACAGACTACCACATAGTAAGGTAACTGAACGTAACTGGAGACTGCCTTAATTCCGATGCCTGTATTTGTGCCCAAACCTGTTAGGAATTAGTCCTTTCTTGGACATGTCTTAAGCTTACCATAAATTTTTTTAATCCTAATCATATTTAATTATATTATTGGTTTAATTAGAGATTTTCTCGCATCTATTCATGATAGATCAGCATGTTTTCGCATCCAGGCCTTCAGTGATTTATGCATAGCCAAAGGGCGAATTGGCATGCTTCAAATGAATTCTTCATTTGTCATGTGATTAATGGAAACATAATTAGCGTCTTTGAATGTGTTGTCACTCACCAACCAATGATTGTTACACAAACATTTTGCGCACAACTACATAAGCAACTTCATCACAAATTATTTTCATTTTGAAAATCACAAAATGACCATTTTTAAGTGTCTTAAAATCTTTGCATGAGATTCTAACAAAATGAACAAAATAGTGTGAAAAAACCAAATGTGAAACTTGCTTACCTTAAATCAATGCAATACAAGGATGAAGATGCAAACGCAACCTGGGAGGAGGAGGATGGATCAAGCAACAATCCTAATTGCAATCAAAAAAATTATAGAAAAAAATGGGAGGATGAACAACACAAGGAATTTATTTTTCCTATGAACTTTCTATCAACTACCACTATTTCCTAGCTCATGTGGAATGCCATTAGTGTCCATTGGAAGTGTTTTGCATAAGTTAAATCCCAAGTCAAATCTAGAATCCAATCACGTTTTAGAGGACCCTACCACAATGCAAAATTATTATACCTATGGCAATGAAAATGCACCACCAAGACCCACCTAGGATGAGAACGCACCATCAAAATTGACACATTTGAAATCAAATTCTACACCCAAGCAAGGGAATGTAGTAATTGTTTATGAACAACCTATGCGTAGGATGTGAAGTTGCACAAAAGGTGCTGCCAAAAGCAATGATGACCCCACAACACGATCAAGTTTGCAACAATGAAATACCACGAAAAAAAGAATGGGAATTGGAATGATGCCTCCTTGAAGTTGACGATAGAAAATGTCGAAATTGGCAGTAGTTTACAAACCATTGCTCAAAGGTGGGGTGTGATTGTCACATCCTTCCATAACCGCATGTATGGGATTACACAATCATGAAAAAAAAGGAAAACGTGGGTTTTACGAAAAAAAGAAGTTACAATAGTTGAATATGTGAAAAAAATGCAATCAATTACATATCCAATCACACTCACATACTTACAATTGAAGGTTGCAAAGATTACTTTGGAAAGATTGACACCTTTCAAGAATGGCATACATGGGTGGGGGTGGTTAAGGTGGTTTAAACAATGAATCTTGACTTGTTGTTGAAAGTTGCTCTAGTTTTGGAAATAGGGCACATGAAAGGCCTTTGCCTAGCAAACGTAAACATTTTATATATAAACCTACTTGAAGTCTATGACATACATAGTTATCCACCATCACATATTTGGAATTGTGATGAATACAACGCACAAGCTAGTTGAAATGGAACATTTGTTCTCACATAAACAAGTTCAAGAACTTGAATGCATTCAATCACATCAAATGAGTGCAAATGGCTATTTGTGGTATCATGCATCAATGTAGCAAATGCACCACTCCCAAAATTTATAAATCTTAAAAGTTAAATGCTTCAAATTTAATTTAATTGCCAAAGGTGAATTTAATGTTACCATGGCAATGTAACCTAAAACTTAAATGACAACCATATTGTTTCACAAGTGGATTTCACATTTCATTCCTTTTGTTCAAAATTTTGGAAGTAATTTATGCCAAACCAATCATCATCTATTCATTTTGGATGGTCACAAGTTGCATGTTACTTTAATGTTGTGGGTGCAAATAGGATAACATGAGCTACACTTGCTTGTTTAAGGGACTACTTTTGGGGGAATTATATATATATTTATTTAAAACTTTCAAAAATATTTTAATTTTTTTAATATTATTATGTCAAGGTTTTTGTGAAAGATTTCAAAGTATATGTAATTTTCAAAAGTTTTGAAGTCTATTTTAAAATCATTTTAATGTTAAAAACACACACATTATAGTGAATGTTTCAGAAAGATTTGTATTCATCGAATGTTTCAGAAATATTTGTATTCATCGAATATTTCTAAATTAATTCGCATGTTCTGATGATATACTATGAACATTATTATATACACAAATTTTATACACCAAATTAAATTGTCACTTTTAAATGTGAAAAACTAAGCACATGTTACATTTGTTGTGGCTCATGTTAATGTGGATGCACCTTTGTCCACATGGCAATGGATGTAGGGTTGGATTTTACCACCTTGCCATCACACACAATCCATGCATTACCACAAACCCTAAACCCAAAAATCCAACATATGGATTTGCAAGTTGGAAAGGTCATAAATGATAAACTAAATTTGTTAAAAAAAATTGTTTACCATTACTACATGGACATTGATGAATAGTGTGAAGATGATGGCTTCCAATTGAACAAAGGAAGAAGTCCAAATGATGCATCTAACCCATTGATTAACATTGGGTTCAAAAATGTGAATCCTTAATCAATTAATGTTGGGTCTGGGAGTATGAATCCCAAAACCATTCACAATAGTTCAAATCATTATGAAAAACATGTTTGTTAGAACCACATTCCCTACAACTAAAACTTCAATACAACTAATATACAACTACATTACAATTAAAGTATGGAAATACGAGTAATTAATAAATTGTCATGTTAAAAATCAAGGAATTATATTATAGTTGTAACTTAGTTACAAATGGGACACCTAACAATGTAATGTACACATCATACATATGGACATAATCAATCATGTTTGCTTTTGACAAGTTGCACTTTAATTACATGTGTCAACTACATTACAACTTGTGTAAATGTAACACCAGTCAACAATTATGTTGCAATTAATGTACAATTCGACACATAAAATCATGCCACATGTACGGATTTCCATCGCCCATTAAATACGACACTTGTAATTAAATATCAATTGCAATCCCCATTAATACAACTAGTTATGCCACTATGTTGCCACTATACAAATATTATTTTTCCATTATTTTGTGACTATTGTTCAACTGTTAATAAATTAATAACCTAAAAAATCATATTTAATAATTAATAATTAATCAATTTTTCAATAAATTATTGATTATTACATATTGATTATTTTCAATATGAATTAGTCGATTTAATTTAGATAATATTTGGGTCCAAATACCTAATTAAAAAAATTACATTCAATTAATAAATGATTAGTTATTTCAATTCAAATAATATATTATATAAAATTAAATATTTATTTATTTTAATTAATTAATTAACAAATTAAATTGATTCATTCATATACTTAATTAATTGATAATTATGTCAACTATCCAAATTATTGGATGCTCCTGCACCACCATTTTTAATGGTTCCATTACCATTTGCATTTTCATTTGCCAAATTAATGTTAAGAATTGTTGTTGCACCACTTGAGGCCATAATCCCCCTAATGATAAAAACATAATTGGGTGATCAAATATAGTCGCCACTCCTTAATCTTAATTTCATAGGCATGCTTGAACTCATGGTATTTGTCCATGGGTGGCCCATCCAAATGTTGGATTAACCCTTTCCATGCCATGAAAGGTGTAAAAAGTATGGGTTATGCATCTACTGCATATCACATTAGATATCAAATTCCTAGATGAAATCATTTAGTTCAATGGTGCCAATTGTCCCCGAATATCAATGAAATGCTTTGGTGGCTCTATAAATGTCATCCATGTCCCACAACAATGGTGTGGTGACCACATTTCATTGACATGTATTTGAATATGAAGATTCCCCTTCAAATAATGATGAAGGTAGTGTGGGTGGTTTAAAATACACCCCACGCCTAATAAAACCATTGGTGATAGTAACGTTATCTTTCGTCCTTGAATCATGTCACCTCTATGATGAACTTTAACCTTAATTTGGATATCCAATCTTGAAACCACTATAATCAAAGGTTGTTGTACTTGTAATTGATTGCTTTAAACCTAAAGGGATGTTGAACTTGTTGTGGCTTAACCTACCCCTTAAACTATAATCCCCATAATTTGAACACAAAAAATGTGGTTTACTAGCTATCAACCTAATCTCACCACCACATACATAACATGGGATGATGAGTGATCAAATCCAACACATTCACAACAACACCAACCCCATACAACATACCTCCAACTAAACCCTCATCACTATGACCTACACAATGATAAAAAATGGGTGGTAGCCTTGTCCCATGCCTAACCATTAACCACATTAATTACAAACCAAGGTTCATTACAATAATAAAAGCATGTTAAGGCACATGAAAAGGCACGTAACTTTTCATCTTAAATTCCCCATTATGTAGTATGTTGGGTTTATGAGAAATTAACCTAGGAGCTTTATATTGTCAACTAATGACACATAGTTCACAAAACCTTGACCTTACCCCCTGAAAATGAATTAACAACTCAACCTACACAACGATAAAAAATAGGCACACCCAATAAACACAAGTGCATATGCACAAATCATGTAACACAAATATCCATTTTTTGTGATTCTTGCATGGGAATCATGATAAGAATTCGTTCAAGATTTTCTTGATGGCACAACATTCCACTACCTATAAGGTCCACTACCTATAAGGTATGTGATTGGGGCTTACCAATGTAAGATGTTAAAAATGAAATCCTCAACAAACCAACCCTATACATACCACCTTTCACACATGTGAAAAACCTTCCCAAAAGGTCCTCCCCCAAAATGGCATGAAAACTCCCACACACTAACCTTCTTCTCCAAGATCATGATGATGCAAATGACATCTTATTTTGCTTTCATATACAAAAGTTATGAATTTATAGGATTTAATGTGAAATAAATCCCCAAAATAAAAAATAGCCTCTAGATTCCCCAACATGTAATCTTCCAAAAACCTACACGTTCGCATGCTTGTAGATCTCAACAAGGGGAATTGAAAGATGTAAAGAACACTCCGATCTGACACTATATGTGGTTTTCAAAGTTTGGGGATGCATTATTTCATCTAAAATTTGGATGACATTTTCCATTTGGATGAAAATTTAAAAATTTAAAATCATTGGATGGATGGAATATTCCAATTAGATGGAATATCCAAATTATGGATGAAAATGCCTTCAAGTAGATGAAAAATGAAAAAAAAACAAAAAGCTTGGCATGTTTAAATTAACAACCAAACTTATTTCATAGGTTCAAAAAATCAAAAAAAAAAATGGGAGGTTCATATTGGACCTCCCGTGCCTCCTTATCTCATACCTCCCTTTAGCCTTGTGAACCTCCCAAAGGGCCCAAGCTTGGGAGGCTTGAAAGATTGTTCAAAACTAGGCAATGGCGATGGAGATTTAAATTCCTCCCACCACCAACCCCTTTTTTTTTCCTTTTTTTTTTCCTTCTTCCTCTTCCTTCTTTTCCTTCTTCCTTCATCTTTTCCTTCTTTTCACCTTTTTCTTTTCATGTTCTTTTGCTTCTTTTACTTTTGTTTGTTGCCTCCTACTACAACTACAACAAAAATAACAAATGTGGCAAGGAGGTCTTCTCCCGACCTCTTCTTACTCCCAAGCTCCAACGATAGTTGCACCGCGAGTAGGGATGATGACTAGGGGGCGGAGGGTGCCCCCTTTCTCCCTAGTGAATTAATGTTGAAGGTCAGGCAATTAGGAGCTTAAGGTCATAGTGATGGCAATGGTGGCTTCGGTTACTACCATTGTTTATGTACTTGCCAATGTGAAAAAGAAAGAGTCGGAGAGAAAAAAATAAAATAAAATAAAAACACCAAAGGGGGCCCTTGTGATAAACCCAAAACCATACAAATGAAAGCACAAGCACCATGTACCATGAAGAACTACATAAACACAAAATTTGCAAAGCATAAACACATTATGTTTTGGAATCTCAAATCACCAAAGAAGAATTTGAAATCACAAAAACTTGGGTTTTATACCTAATCCACAAATTAATTTGAGCATGTTCACACTAGATTTGGTTCATAACTAAACTACACATTAAATTATATAAACAATAATAAAATAAATTGGCATAATTTAATCTAAACTTAATTATACATCGAATCATAACCACATGGAATAAGGAATTGGAATTGGAGGGGGGTGAATCATGTACAACAATGTTGGTCATTCCTATTATCGGCTTGCATTACTTTTTAACAATACCAGAAGTTCCAATCAAGTCCAATTGCAAAATGTAAACAAAACAACCCTTGATTGATTATAGCAAAATCATTGTGATGACTAATGAACATTGTGTGGTTGCACTTTGTTGAATTTGCGGGCACTACCTTATATTTCTTATCACCACATCACCCATTTAAACATAGTTCAATTTTACATTATGAAAATAGTTAACATGATTATGGATTAAACACCATGGTTTTAACTATGTATTTCTCCCAATTCATTTTGTGAAACTAAACCATTTTTGAAGTTCACTGCAAACCATGATGGGTAGTGAAATGTTAATAGTCAACATTAATGGCAACAAATGCAGGCCCTTTACGTGTGCATAATAGGCGTCTAGGTGTCTAAATTTTAAAAATGTGCAAGTAATTTTTGGATTGACAAAAAAACATGATTCCACCATCCTTTGAATACCTCCTATTTGTTAAGGGATGGGGAAAAAAATTCACATCCAATATTTGTCATTAGGACTAATAAACCTTTAAACCGTTTGATTAAGGTAAATTGTTACTTAAGGTTTTGTGAAATTGTGTAAGGTAAACCCCATTGTAAATGAGCCTCATAAGTTTGGAATGTTGCTTTGAGGTATAGGGTGAATCAAATTTTAGCAATTAGGACATTAATTCATGATACACCTCTTTTAAGGTATAACCACACTTACAAATAAAATGTATATAATTCATTGTAAAAATAATAATTGGAAACATGTATCCATGCATAAGATATTAGGCAACACTTAGTCTCATGTGGATGCTTACATGGTTAGGAAAAACAAGTCAATGGTAGCAATTAAATTAACTTTAATTGAAATTTAAAAATGTGTACATTTAAAATTTACAATCCAATGTTAGCTACCATCTAAACATAAATTCCAAAATAATTAATGTTAACTTAGCTTGCAACAACAACAACAACACACTCACAAGCTTGTAGCAATAAATCACAACATTTCATTTTCAAATCAAACTTGTAATAACAATGACAACAAACATCATGTCAAGTTGAAAATGAACAATGACATTTGTTTTTTGCAACACAATAAACATCATCACAACATATTAAAAATCTCAACAACACAACATGGAAACAAACAATAACAATGATGTCACTATAAAAGAACATGATTTTTCCCACACAAAAGGTCATGGATCATGACATTTGTGAAGTAAAATTTGTGGTTTCATCCATTACAATGTACAATATGTAGTGTTTGGTGTGGCATATATTGCATTAAAATTACAATTTAATATAAGGTGTGCAACATACAAAGACCACAAGAAAACTAAGTGGCAACAAGAAGAAGAGCAACAAAGAACTCATTTCCCTATCATCATCGTCATCTTGGTGAAAAAGAAACATAACAACAACAATAGAAAGAAGAAAAAGAGAAGAAGAATAAAATAAATATTTTAAAAAACAAAGAAAATAAAAGGGGGATGGGGAGGAGGCAACATGTAGAGAAGAACATGGATCGTTGCACCACCATCATTGTCAACCTTCAAACTCCTCCTTAAACTTGGGAGGCTCAAGATAAAGGGTTTGAGGGGATCTAATTTGAATTTACATTTTTATTTTTATTTTTTACTTTTCACTTTTTCCAAAACTATCCACCACCAATTTGAACATGCCACATCTTGTTATTTTCAAATTCAAGGTTTTCCTTTTTGTTTTTCATTTTTTCAAATTTTCATCCACCCAACAAGTTTTTCATCCATAATGTGGATGTTGTTGGGATTTCATCCATTTGGGAATTTCGTTTAGGTTTTATTTTTTATTTTCTACCTAACCTACACATCAAACATTAAGCTACTGAATTTTGGGTAAGTTAATAGGTGGACAACCTTCCCCCCTATGATAAAAAGTTTTCAAAACACTTTAAACCCCTATAATTAAACTATAAGTTTTCATCCATGATTTGGATGTGAGAAAGTTCATGCATCTATACACTTTGAAGACCCATTTTATTTTTCATATGATGTCAATTGAAGTGACATTTGTGTTGTTAGATTTCTCATGATGAAGGTTGTCTGCATGTAAATGTGCTTACATTTTGGAAACAATGGTTAGAGAAATCCATAGCTTAATTTTTCATTTTGAGAATTTTTTTTTTAAAACTTGGAAATTCACATCTCACCCATATGGAAGTGGAATCATGGGTATTCTCACTACAAGGAAAAGACAATATTGCAACCCTTATGTTTGCGACTATATGCAACTATTTATAACTAGTTTTAGCTGTTTTTGCAACTATTTACTAATTCTAATCATACATGTGACTACATTGTGATTTTTTTCCCCCATCCTTCCATATGGACAACATTTAATGGGCATTTAATAATGTTTTGATCCAAGAACAACATTATATGACCCACTAGTTGCAATAACAACCAAAATTAATTACACCATTGTGGGGCAAGCTTAAACCTTGGGGGTATAAATTTTAAAGTGTAGTAACGTGTGTGTGTGTGTGTGTGTGTGTGTGTGAAATGTATAGGGTTATGTATATGGGTGTATATCGTTGTATTTAGGAAATAAATTAAAGTTAATTTAAACCCTAACCCATCATAAGTACCTAGCCTAACCTAAATTAACCTAACTACCTAACCTATTTTAATATAATATGTAGCACAATGTGATTTAAATACCTCGACTAACTTAATTTAACTCAATTTATGTAAACATAATATAGATATTAAACCTAACCTAACTTACATTAACCTAACCTAGGTAACTAACTTAATCTAATTATTCATATATGTACGTTAATTTAACCTAGTTAATTAATTAAAAATTGTTAGTTAATATGTAATTGTTAGTTCATTAAAACCCAAGTGCCATTTGAGATGAGCCAATCAAATAGGCTTGACCTTTAAGGGCTAAAATAAAAATAAAATAGGGTTTAAAAATTTAACCTACTTCCTAGCCTAGGCCTATTTAGCTACCTACCTAGTTTAAACCTACTTACTTAACGTACATAGGTAGGTCTAGGCTAGGTAGGCAAGTAAATAAGCCAACCTATTAACTTACATAGGTGGATTAAGCATAGCTACCTTAAGCCTCTTTAAACCACCTATAAAATTGACACGTGTCACCTTATAATTTGATAAAAAGATTAACCTTTAAATTGCCATGTGTCACCCTGTAATTTGATAATAGATCAACTTACAAATTGTCACATGTTTCCTTGTAATTTAGATTTTAAAACCTATAAATTGCCACATCTCACCTTATAATATGATCAAACAATTAATTTACAAACTATAATGTGTAATCCTTTAATTTGTTAAAGATTACACTTCATTAGTTTAAGTTAAGCCTCCTAGGGTAATAAACATGCCACGTGTCATATTGAATTTTTTTATCAATGGTACACATGGCACAATGTAAGGTCCAACCAACTGAGTTGCATGGTAGTCACATAGACCATATGTTTCACATACGAATGAAATCGTATATGTTGATTTTGATTTCATCCATCATTTGCAACTAAGGATGCATGTAACTTGTTTAAGGCAATTAAAGGATTTTTAGTTGCATATGACATAAACGACTTTAAAATAGTTGCATAGAGTAGTCATAAAAATCCATTTTTCTTTTAGTGTTTATGTCATTAAGTTATTGAAGATGAACACAACCAATGTGAAAGACATTTGGAAACGAAAATATTTGAAGGCTTGTTCATGAAATGTAGAAAGGTGGTGTGTGTGGGGTTGATTTTGTTGCGTTCTTCAATACCAACTTCTTGTGTTGCTAAGCACCCACCCTCATCACCTATAGGTAATGGAATGTTACACCATTGGCAAATGTGGTGAATTCCTATTAGAATTTGTGTTGTGATTTGTGTGTGAGGATCACAAAAATGGGGATTATGTTACATGATTTGTGCATCTCGACTTGTATTTGTTTGGTTGCATTTGTTTCTTGTCAATATGTTGGTGGAGTTGTCAATTGTTTTTAGGGTTAAGGGAGTTGCCAAGGCATGTGCCATTTTATTATGACTTGAAGGTGAGCACGCACCCTTAGGTTGGCCTTTTGGTGAATTGTGCATATTGTTCAAGGTAAAACCTTAGGTGAAAGTCGTGTGCCTTCCCACACGTGGTTTTGTCACCATAATGAACTTGGGGACCATGATAATTGTGCTTAATGGTTGACCATGGAACAAAACTACACCCAATCTTTATCAATATTCAAAAGATGATTTACCCATACATACTGATTAAATTTTTAACCAAGGTTAAGTTGTATTGGGATGCTGAAGTGTGGATATCCTTAGATTTGATCACCTTGATATTTCATTGTTTCGTATTGTGATGAAATCGAATTAATGACTACTACCCAACTTTTGTGTTCACAATGTGTCCAAATGTTGTTGGTTTTGTGAAATGTTTTTACAAGCGTAAATGCCCTAAGCATATAGGTGCAACATCCTTGGGTTTATGTTATGGGAATCATGGTTTAAAGGTTAGGTTAAATCACAATATGTTCAATAAGATTATTATTACCACTGGTTTTATTAAGTGTGGGTTGTGGACATCGTTATCATATGGGGGGAACTGCCCATGAGGTTCATATTGAAAAGTGGTGACTATATTGGTCACCCAACTATGTGTCTATTATTGACATACCTATGGTCCCAACAATTATTTCAACTTTAGATGTGGTTGCAACATTGGTTTTTAGTAGTGGTTCAACTAGTAGGGGTGGGAGTGTTAGTGGTGGTGGGACCAATAAAAATGGTGAAACCACCAGAAGTGGTGGTATCAATCCTTCCATGAGTATCCTAATTTGCATGCATTCAATCTAATGATGGAATTTTTACAAGAGTTACAACAAAATTATCAAGGGGTTCATATTGAAAAATTGAAAATTTTAATGGAGTTTCAATGTAAGACCCACATGAATTTATGAAAAACCTATGCATGGACACGTAGGTTGATCATGGTGACACAAGGCATGATGAAAGTTCATGCAATCCAATTTTAGAATGGGATTGTAAACAAGGAATTTAAGCATTAGGTGTGGGATGTCATGTTATTTCAACCCATACAACCCACTTTGTCAAATGTGATTTAGTTATCAAAACGCATTGTGATGAACATGGTGGAGGAATGAGTGGTTACACTTGAGTTCAACAAAAAAAAAACACTTGATGAATGCATCCACACCATTAGTTCAACAACCTTGTGGCTACCCCACACCAATGGGGCTAGGTCAAAACAAGGTTCTTCCACATCGTATTTTGTTGAGCAATGGGGGGAAGGATAGGTGTTAAAAATGTGGTGGGCTTGATTGGAACAAGGATTTCCTTAATCCTCTTTAAGCCATTACCACTAACTTTAACCCCAATAAACCTTATTATCATTGCAAGGTTTATGGTCATGATGTGGACCATTGTGTCACATTACATCTAGAGTTGAAACAAGGCCAATCATAAACATCAAATGCCAATAACGACCATGGTTTTAGGAAGGGGAAGAAGGGGAAAGGTACAACCAACAAAGGTTGGCCACCAAACCAATTCACATTACAAGAAATCATGTCCATGGAGATCACACTACCTTGCAACTAAAATTAAAAAACCACTCAAATACAATTTTTTTGCAACTACGTTTTCAGAAGTGCAACTCCTATGCAATCACACTTTATAAATATATGGTGATTTATAAATAAATTTCCATGTAAAAAAGAAAATTGATTGTTCAATAATTCCATCAAAGTCCTAAATGTATTTTATATATGGTAATTTATATGCACTATATTTACACATGTAGTCAATTACATTTGACTTTTTGAAAAATTGCATTACATAGTAGTCACATGGAACTAAGTTTAAACTATTAAAAACGAGCTACACATTGAACAATTTTTCTACAACTAACATACAATTTTCATATGTGTGAATACGCCATGTGTCTACATTCCCACCCTCCACAAGGTTGTGCTAGAACTATGCCCCTATGTGGCCACCCATATGTCATTAGTTGTTAATAATTTATTGATATGTAATTAAAATTAAATATACTTACTCACTAAAAATTAATTAATTAAATTGAATAATAAACCATGCATATGAATTCATCAATAAAATTTAAATAAATATTTTGCTAGTTAATTTAGATAGTATATAAATAAATATCTTAAATTAGATAATTACTTGTCTAATAACTATTTATTTAAATCACTAATTAACTAATTAATAAATTTGATTCATTAACGCAAATGATTTAGATATTATATATTTTAAATCAAGAAAATAATTATTGAATTTTATTGGAATTCAAATCATCAAATATCAAAATAATTATTTTGATGATAAATTATTTCATACTTGTTTTGATAATAAATTACTTGAATTAACTAAATAATTAATTATCAGATATTTAATTCAAATAATTTAATTTCAAATAATTACGTCAGATGATTAATTACAAAATTAAAATCAAACACAAGGCATGTGGGAATTCTTTTTTTGTAGTTACAATTCAATTCCAACTAAGGTGCAACTAAAAAAATAAACCAATATATATATTTTAAAAATCTCATCTCACAAAATATATAAAGGAAGCATCATCTCTTATATTTTAACATTAAAATACATGTGTTATGCTAGGATGAACTCATAAATGTATAACCCTAAAAGAAAAACAAAAAAGAGAATTAAAAAATTTATGTGGATATTCCTTACTTCACCTACCCTTCTACCTTCCTATCTATTTCCCTACCTAAGTAAATAGGTAAGTAAAATAAGTAGGTAGGTTGGTATGTAGGAACTACCAACTTACCGATGTATAGTTATGTATTGACTTATATATATGTTTCCAAAATTCAATTAATATGCCATGCGACAATGTTTGATTATGCGAGGTATTTTAATATAAAGCAATTTAAAATGAATAATCATAATGGATGATGGACATTAATATCTCAAAAAAGAAAAAAAACCAACAAATCCTTATATTGCCACGTGTTAAAATTTGATAAATGGACAAAAAATGACATGAACAAGACATTATGGTTGTAATCACAGGGGTATTGCATAATAGTTTCAAAAATGAGTTGTTGTGACAAAGTTGTAACTAAGTTGCAATGAGTTGCGCTAGAATGTGATTGTATATATGATGAGTTGCATCTCTTGTAATTCATGCAACTTGTTTGATAACACTTGTGGGTGTATAAATATAATGAGTTACAAATGATCATTGCATTTCAAAAATTGAATTGCAAGCCTAGTTGCAAAACACTTGTTTTTCTCATAGTGTTAGGGCTAACCCAACACCATGGAAGTTAGCTTGTGCAATTAGAGGCCTTAGTTACAAGCATGGTGGCCTAGGTAATGTTTGAATGCATTTGGTTTAAAGAAGGCAAAGGATAAAAAATATGCCAATTTTTTTTGTTTGGATGTTGACCCAAGATATTTTTAAGGAAACGACTTTTTATTGATTAATGGCCATGAATGAATATATGTTGGATGTCTCAAGAGGCCATGATGATGGAAACCATATTGGGGCCATCAATTCAATCGAGATGTTTTTCATGGCCACACTAATGACAAGGGCTAATGTTTGATTGTATGAACCACAAGGTGTTGATGAAAGGTTGGATCCTCGATGAGGTGAATTTTAAGACTAAGTGCAGTTCCCACAACCATTTGTATTAACAAATACCATTCCCAATCCTATGGGGGCATCAACTTCTAGTGGGGTGCCAAAGAAAGTACTTGATTTTATTCCTAGGCCCAACGCACCCATGAGTTTGTTGGGGGTGGCCAAAATAATGTACCAAACACCATTATTTTCCATTGAAAATCGACATTGGCCATGCTAGGTATGGAATCAATAATTGTGTTGTGTTTAATAATCAAATTATGGAAAGTAAGGGAACACCAAATGTGGTGGTTAGGTTGGAGGACATTTTGATACTTATTAGAATTTTCGAATAGGTTTTTGAAGTTAATAGCATGGAGGTTTACAAGGTGCACCCCAAATTTTTGCATGTCATTACGACCAAACCTCGTGATGGTTTTGTATTAACCGATGTTAATCTCAACCCATACCAAATTTTAACATCAATGGGTGGCTTGAAAACATCGTGATTTATAAGCAAATAAGAGTTTGTGATCCAAATTAATCCTACAAAACTAACATACTACACTATAGTAAGGGCTTGAGTAATGGTCATGCATGTTACATTATATGATGTAATGGTTGGAATTGAGGTTTTCTATCCCTTGGGGGTTACCATTGATTTTTGGGAAAAAACTACATACTACCACCCAAAATGTAAAATAGGAATTAGTTGTAAGGGGAAGGGGGGGGGGCAAGTTGGGAATTCTAACAAATTTACTATGTTATTTAGATTTTCAAGCCTTGCACATGGGTTTTAACTATTGGAAGGTAACATTCATGATCGGGACGAATTGCCAAATGGGGAATTGGCAATGTTAGGACCATAGGAAACAACATACATTCAAGCATCCACATTAGATCCTAGCCCGCCATGGGGCCATTGACCAAACTATAAACATTAACCAATCATTTTATTCATCAAGTTTGGCGCACTCTATCATCACCAAGCCCACAAATAGTCGTGTAGATGTTGGTAATGGGGTGTCAAAATTGAGCCCATTAAACACCAAGGTTATTCATTGGGATATTCCCAAGGATGGGATTTGTGTCCATTATAATTGTTTGGAGGCAACAATTCCAATTTAGCTACAATGTTGAGGTGAGGGATCCAAGTAAGGCGGTACCATTATGTGGAGCAAGATCCACACGTTAAAAAAATTAATTCCATGCTTGTTGTTGAATACTTTGGATGTGTAATATGGCAACTTCTTTCCACATTACCTTTTCTCACATAAAATGGTAGTGACATTCAATATGTTTGGTTTTGGTATACTAAAAGACATGATTTTTGGTCATTTTAACGTTGATGTTGTTGTAGAACATAGCAGTTATTATTGGTTTTATGTGTTTGATTTCAATCAAAAGTTTTATTAACTAGACCACCTCCTTGGTGCCTTCCATTAATGCATGATATTCTATTTCCACCAAAGATAATGCTACAATAACTTGTCTATTCCCATTCATGGAAGCCATTGGTGAATTTCTAATTTTGCAAATGTAACCATTAGTTGATCTTTTAAGCTCTAGATTATCAGCCCAATGACACACTCCCAACTCCTTGAAAGACTCAAATGTGAGTCCAAGTAGAAAACATCAGAAGAGTGAGGAGTTGAGGCACGCTCCTTAGCTCACAACACTTTGAGGGGTAGAGGGGCATGTTGGAGCTCCTGGATGGGACTAGGAAGAGTTGACAAGCTTCATTCACTCACACGGGCCTGGACAAAACCCACACAAGGTGGTTAGTGCGTAGTTGGAGCATTGTTGGTGCTAGGACGAGCCACAAGCAACACGGACACACAAGACTCATCACGGCCCAGATTTGGGGGAAGCCATCACCTTCCCCCTTATAGTATACTCTGCAACTCTCCATGGGGCCCACATCCAAATGGTTTTTTTTTGTTCAGAGACTCTCAAGTGAAAGTTCCGAAGTCGCCAAGGTTAGGACTCCCGTGACTTTGGAACCCCATAACTTTACAAGCAAACCTTGGATCGAGATGCGGTCTAAAGCAAATTTGTAACCCTTATTGAAAGCTTTTCAATAATATGTCACATGTGGTTTGAAGACAAGTAAATTGGGTCGTTTCTAAACTTTTTCTGGTCGAGAGTCAAATTGACAATTTGACTCCCGACCTTTCTTTTGGCCATAACTTGTGTTTCAAATGTTCAAATGAGCAATGTTAGCCCATTTTAACCTCTATGTTCTAAGAGCTTTTCAATGATATAAATAATGGCACAAGCCATTGAGTTTTGACCCCTGAAATCGCTCTATAAAGTTTTGGGAGTTCATTAGGACCCCATCTCCCAAAGTGGGGGTTGCCTTGGGAGTGTGAGGGTTCACTCCCTCACACTTTCCTACACTCTCGGGAGTATGTGATGTGACTCTCGAGCTTTTTCTTGGCCCGCACCCTTGCAACCCCTTTGCTTTGGTCATGAGCCCAAAAGCTAGGGTTGTGACACCTAATCAACATCCATAAAAACTTCAAAATCAATATTATCTTCTCTTCAATACAAAATTCCATAGTATGTAATACCTTTCAAGTATCAAAAAATCTGCTTCATTGCATTCAAATGAGGTAATTAAAAATCAATTAAAATTGACTTATTATTGACATTGAAAATTTGATATTAGGTCTAGTATTGACTAGATTTATCAGTTTGCTAACCATTTTCCTATAGGTGGTGCCATCCACCTTTTGGCCACTCATGTGAGTGGTGAGTTTTGTGTTTTTTGCGATAGGGACCTTGGTAGCATTGCATTTTGCCATTCCAAACATTTATAATATGTCTTTAATGTAAGGTATTTGAGACATGAACATTCTTTCTTTGGGAAAACGAAAATGGATGCTTAGATAATGTTTAAGTTGTCCCAATTTTATCATTTTGAACTTGTTTACTAATTGCACCTAGTGCTAAACAATTTTCTCTTTCAAGTTGCCTATGATGATTAAATCATCAATGTAAAGCATGACTATCAAGATCTACCCTTCTTGATACAAGTAGTTTATATTTGAATTAGTTCCACTTTTAATCATATGCAAGTCTCTAAATAAATTGTCAACTTTTTCATACTAAATTCAAGGGGCTTGTCAAAGCCCATACAAAGCCTTATTAAGCTTACAAACCAAATGCTCTTTCCCAAGTTGTGAAACCTTTCGGCTGCATCATGCACACCTTGTCATGGAGATCACCATTCAAAAACACAATTTTCATGTCCATTTGTGAAATTTTCCATCCATAATAAACTGCAAGGGCTATCATAGATCTAATTGTTATCCATTTGATTACTAGTGCAAAGGTTTCTTGAAAATATAATCCCTCCTTTTGTTCACAACCTCTTGCCATTAACCTAGCCTTGAATTTGGAGAATATCCCACTTGAATCATTTAAAACTTTGTAGACCCACCTAGTTGTGATTGGTTTTTTCCCAAGGGGCAATTCATACAATTGCCAAGTCTAATTGTATGAGATGGAATCCATCTTTTCTAGCATTGTTATTTTCCACTTGTTGTTTACAACTACCTTTGAAAACCTAATTGGTTCTAAAACAAAGTCAGTTGTTTCAATGATGAATTCATTAAAGTGTTTAAGAAACACTTTTGTCCTTTTTTGGTCATTGCTACAATCCACTAGTTCAATATTATTCACTAGATTATTACCCTTGATTATTTGCATAAACCTTTGGTTGGTTACGAACTTCAATCCTTTTTAAAAAGAGGTCATGGTTTGAACATTGAGATTTATTCCTTGTATTAAAAAAAGTCTCGGATCCTTGTGATTCATCTTCTACTGATTCATGTCGTGACATGCTTGGAAACATTCTAATCTTATGTGGCCACTTAAGGTGCTCACTTTCCTTTGATGTGGTATTATGTTGGAAAGAAAAAACACTTGGACCAATTTCTTTTTCTTTTGTGGTGTTATGTTCTAGAAATGAAACACCACTTTCAAAATCTAATCCAATGTGCATTTCATTGAATCTAACATCTCAGCTAAGGATGAATTTATTAGTCCTTGTATTGAACAACCTATAGGCTTTTATGTGAATGTTATAACCCACTAACCAACATAGTTATGATTTTGAATCATTTTTTTTCTTAAGAGTCAAGATTATAGCAAGAACAACACATCCATAAATCCTCAAGTGTCCCAAATCTAATTTGTTTTTTAACCATAATTCTTTACATGTATTGCCTTGATTGGAACGAAATGATGAATGGTTCATTACATAGTTGGCATTATTTACTACTTTATCCACAAACTATTGGGAAATCCATTTTCCAACAATATGCTCTTGGCCCTTTCAACTATGGTTTGATTTTTCCTTTTAGAGATTCCATTTTATTGTGGTGTGATGTGAGCTTGATTAAATTGTTTCTTTATTCCATTATCTTCACAATATTTTGTGAAGTCACGACTAATGAACTTTCCATTGTTGTTTGATCCAAGAACCTTGATTATTTTTCTTATTTCTTTTTCCATTTCATTCTTGAAGGTCTTAAATGTAGATAAGGCATCAAATGTTTTCTTTAAAAAATGACATGCGTATTCTTATTAAAGTCATCCATAAAATTTACAGAGTACTTTGATCTAGACAATGATGGAATGGAGAATTGGCCATAAAAATTGGTGTGTATTAGTTGTAATACACTTTTCGTTCTGGATTGGGACTTTTGTAGGATCAACTTTCCAGTGTACTTCCCTGCCATGCAATTTGCACAAAACTCTTGTTACTTTCGTTATCTTTAGGAGGCCAATTGCTAGACCTTTAAAACTCATTGTGTAGAGAGCTTGATAATGTAGGTGTGCCATCCTCCTATGCCAAAACATGGTTTGACTTTGGTTTAAAGTCTTCAAGTACAAGTTTTTATTGTACAAGTTTCCACAACCTCTTGGGATGACTTCTCATAATGAACCTTTAATCTGTAGAGTCCATTTTTTGGGATGTCTTTGACACCTTTTGCCACGACGATGTTTGGGTCCTTGTTTTGTATGACCAAACATTTTCCAAAATCAAGTACCATAATATTACATTTATTTGCAATTCTCCCAACTGATAACAATTTTTTATTGAAGCCTAGAACATAGAGAACATCAACAATAATTTTGATTTTCCCATAATTGGAAAACAACTTCATTTTGCTTTTCTCATACATGCCATGAATTTACCATTTAGCAAATTTCACATTGTGTATTTTCATTTATTTTTCTAAACCTTTGAAACTAGACTTGTTTCCTTACACGCATTTAATAGCACATGAGTCAAGATACCAACAATATGCTAGACTTTTGCTTTTATATGTTTCTAAATTAGTTATTATTGTTTCAAAGAAATCCACATTCTCTTCAAACTCATCTTCTTGTGCTTATTCTCCCTTTACAACACTAACAACTTCTTTAGATTGCAATGCCTCAACCTCCTTTCCTTTGATCCAAGAGCTTGCAAGTTTGATTCTAAAGTTAGAACCCTTGTCAACTCTAGGCTTCTTAGGTTTTGGATAATTATTTGCTTAATGACTTGGTTTGCCACAATTGTGGCACTTTCTTGGATGTTCAATTTTTTTTTTCCCCTAATGTCAATATTATTTTCTTTCAAGTTTTTTTAGACCTTCAACAACATAGCTTCTTCAGACTTGGTTTGGTCACCATGTAGCTCCTTTTGTTGTGCCTCTTGTAGCAACTTGAACGTTAATTGGTCAAAAATTTGGAAACGTTTCTTGAGCTTACATGCCTTGTATAATTCAAGTGGAACATTTACATTGTTAGCACCACATTTTCATTTCTAATGATGTCACCCACTCTTGCAATTTGACCAAAGAGGTCTTTGACAACAAATAGGAAATTTGACATGTTATCAATTTTTTGCATGTTTTGCTTGTAAAACATGCTTCAAAGCAAAAGTCATTTATAAGTTCTTGTAGACTTGTAAAGCTTTTTCAACATATTCCAAACTTCTTTTGGACTATCTAAATGAAAGATGTGAGGAATGATATCATCTTTTATTGACAAATTAATGATGGCTAGATCTCGTGATTGCTGTTGTGATGTTGTCACCAAATTTTGTTCCAAGATGGACCTCATAAGATTGGGCAAAATTAGAAGCTAGAACATCTCTTGCATCAAAATATTTTTCATTTTAAACTTCCATGCTCCATAGTTGGCGGCTCATGACAACTTGTATGGATTGGACATTGCATAGTTAATTGAGTTTCCCATCCTAATGACTTGAATGTTCAACCTTGCATCGTCAAATCTTGTAGAGCTCCTTCAATCCTCCATCAATGTAGATCTACAATCCCTCATTGTTTCACTACATGCAAATTCAGCGCCAAATGGTCCAATGGTGACCTCCAAATTTCCAAACATTGGTTTGAGAGATTATTTGAACAAGCGTCACTTTTCTTTGACAAATCACAGAGCTTTCAACTAACATATCACTTTTGAATAGGAACACTTTAATACCACACAGAATTTTATATTGAAAGGAACTTCATTTCAAAAAGTGTATAACTACTAAACATTAGAGCAATATACACATGAAGAGATGTATAAAACACCGTCCTAAACTAAAAATCATGTTGATTTGGTAAATGAATCATCGCAACCATTTCTAGTTGCAGGAAAAAAACTAAAAGTCACCAAAAGGATTCCTTCCAGACATCAACGAATCAATCCACCGTGAATGGTGATGTGCTAACTTATCTATAACTTGCCACCTTTTTGTAAGTTGCCACCAGTCATGCAATAACTATATGTCACCAGTAAGCAGTAGCAAGTTAGATCAAAGATCCAACATGAGGTGTGTAATTACTATATTCTACAAGAGGAAGGCTTTCTCTGCTCACCTCCATAACTTAAGAGTTGTAGCCCCAAAGGGTGCAGCACCAGAGCATAGTCCTCAAAATTAGGGTTTATACGTCCCCTAAATTGAGGCTTGTAGATCCAGGGGCAGCTGCCCAAGAGGTTATACTCAAAAATTAAGGCAGGCATGGGGGAGCAGGCCTTCCCCCCATCCACTATAAAGTACAAAAGGTCTTATTGCTGTCTATCTCTGCATGCTAGAATGTCTTATGGTAGAAGGTCTCTTCCATTCAGGAATGCATCTCCCATGTGGGTACTGGTGGGGGAGAGACAAACTTTGGTTGGGAAATACAGTGACTTGATTGAAAAGAGGTTTTTTGCAGAATTCCCATTTTTCAAAAATGGTACGAAATTCTTACATGAAGAGCAAACAAAAATTACATACCACGTCTCTCTCTCTCTCTCTCCTCTGGAATCTCCATGTGTGCTTTGCTGCTGTGCTTTCTGGTAAGGAAGTTTCATCAGGTTTACAGCATTTCGACTCGTTAAAAAGTGTGTGCACCTTCCAAAAAGTGGGTTTAAAAAGAAATTAAATGAAGGTGGCAGAAGAAGATGGTTGAAATGTTCTTGTTTGCTTTAGAGAATTTGAAACCCATCTTTAAAAAGTGGAGGCATCTCTAAAAAGCGGGGGTTGTAGAAGGAAGAGAGGTGACGACACAAAGTCCGACATGCTTTGGTCGGCTGACCTTGCATCATTCTCTTGGACATGTGCCAAAGAAGTGGGCAAGGGGACAAACACATTATATTTTACATATGAAAGTCCCCTTGGGGTGCATGCCACCCAACAACCGTCTACCTAGTCGTTAAGCTTTCATTGGCTAGCAGAGCGTTGCCTATGTCACACTTCAGCTGCTGGGGCTCTTGATCTTCTGCAAATCCATGTCTTTCTTTGTATATGCATGTTGGAAGCTTCGGATTTTGGGGGGCATGGGCATGAACAACCCTGTGCACTCTTCCTTTTCCCAATACCCAAAAGAATTGGGTCCACTTATCACGCGGACTCCTTCTGACACAAGCTTTGCCCCTCTCCTCCACGACAGTCATCATTCACTTCTATCCGACCCTATCCAAAACGAAAGCCTATTGCTCTGCTTCTCAGCATCGTCCCGCAACCAGGCTCACCCCCCACACTGACCAACTATTAACAACTATCCCAGCATCTATGCTCGTACCTTTACCTTCTGGAGTGGGACCTTGGGTGCTCTTACTATATTTGACCTCTGCAATGTTAAATGTCGACTCATCAACCTTGCTTTTAGAGTACGATATAGCTCAAGGAGAAGGACATTTCTCAAAATAACCCACCCGAGGCAAAACTGAGTGAGTGACATTATTTCAGGAATACCTCACTCCCAGGGTGATTAACCAACATAAAGCACCAGCAGCAGCAGATTTTTGTTTTTCATTTTTTCTCACAATTCCTAGCAAATGCCCTCCAGATATCACAGGTATCATGAAAGAAAGAATAAATGAAACTCCCACTGGATCAAGACTTATTTTGCATGGGCTTTGTGGAGGAAAAGTTGTGCTTGATAATAATGTGCCCTCCAAATACATTACAATTTTTTGTGCTGCTGCTTTACATCTTAGAAGAAGATACTTATAATGTTTAGAAGCAACCAAAAATAATTGATGATTTCAAACCTTAAACCCTAAAAGACCATTCCAAATTGGAACCTTTTTGTATTCATCTTTTCATATAATCACCTTTCAATTGTCACTTGTAAAAAATGAATGTTTTTGTCCTTGAACACAAAATGGTCGTGCAAGGTAAAATCAGGCAATACACAAAAAAGAAGTTCAATGCAAGATGATAAGACAATGCACAACTCAAATTCTCTTGCAAGATGATCAAATAACACACAAATATAAATTGCGGAGTGTAACATGAATACAAAACAACTCACAAATTTGCACAAAAATTCTCATGATAAAACATGTTTAAAAAAAAAATGATCATGAAAGTTTGTTTTGATATTGTAGGATTCAAGGAGCAAATGAAAATATATTAATAGTTTGATCTTATGTCAATCCGATCTCACTAGTAGCACAAAGCAACACAAAGCCCAAGTTAATATATCCAACCATTCTCCTTCCACATTTAAAACAATGATACGAATCCTACAACTAAGATGTTTAGAAATATTGAATAAAGAAATGATAGAGCTTTGGGTCTTGCCCAAGAAGTTGGGTCTTCATTTTACGAGCATTTTTCTTCTTCTTGAGCTGGCCCAAGAATATGATGCAAAAATAATGCCATGTAGGTGACCACATCATTATTGGTTCTTGAGCTTGGGCCCTGGTGTAAACCCAGTAGAGTCCTCTTTTGAAAATTCAACCAATAGGAGTGTTCCATTTTGAGTTGGGCCACTTCTTGTGCCCTCATGTATAATGGGCCTATTGCAAACTGTCATGCAAAAAAACCACAGGAACAAGTAATCTCTTACAAGGTCTTTTGCTCTTTCTGCCTTTCTAGTAGGTATTATATCATTCAGATTACTTGCGTACTTAATGCAAACTGGTAGCCTGAACAAATACAAAAGAGCATAGTTCTATTGCAGACCTCCTTGCCTTCTGTTGTCAGTACAAATGCCAAGTGATGGCACTACAAAGTGGCCTTTGAATTTGTTCCCGAGTCAAAGTTGACAGCCCCCAATACAGATCTTACCCGGATAGATTAGATCTGGTACGTTGGTTTAAGATATTTACCAATGTTGGTCAAGATATGATTATCATATACCAATATGGTAACGGTTTAAAACATATCGAAAAATGTTAATGTTAGAGTGAAATAGATGCTATACAAATTGTCAAATTTACATATTGTTATGGTATGAGTTTATGATCTTTAGATAATGGTAAGAGTATAAGTAGTGAGGAGACCAAGACCAAGAAACGAGTATGAATATTGATATTATGTAAAAAAATCATTCTTTTTTATTAATCGCTTTAATTTTCAAGTCTATTAACAAAATAGTAAGTAAGGAAATAGGATCATCAGTAGTAATGTCAGGATCATTCTAACATGGTGATATTTCAACTCCTGCTTTGCATATGAGGCCAGTTGTTTGAAAACATTGGTGTCTCCAAGTTAGAGGATAGTTGTGGAAGGGTGAGAAGAGACTTGGACCTGAATGCATTGCAATTTGTTGCAATTCTTACTTTGACCTGGGTTCTTGACCAAGGGCTTGTATTGCATCCATGGTCATGCACGTGTCTTCTTTTCAAGTGAGTATATTGGCATGCTAGAAAACCAATATAAGTTGTGAACAATTACATGTTTTAATTAGTTTTGTTAATGGTTTTGTATTTGGTTAATGTTTTTCCTCTACATTTGTGAATGAGTTCAATCACAAACTTAACTTTTTTGATTCATAATGCCATGATCTAAAGCACAATATTGCATATCACCTTACAATAACAACATGTCAGGAATAAAATATTATATAACCAATAATATTTGGAAACTCATAAACTCCACCCCCCTCATTCTCTAGCCTCGCTTCCAATTCATACCAACCGTCCAATAACAAAGCAAAGATGGTGATCTGTATCTGAAATAGTCTACCACATCCCCCTATGCCTGGTCTGGAAAATACTAGTGTTGGGCAGTTCTTGTCTTTTATGAAGAACCTTTGGTTTCAGTTCTTTAAAATAAAAATAAAAATGGACCTGGCTTTAGCTCCAGTCCCCCCCCCCCCCAAGAAAAGGAACCTCAGGTTTGATTCTTGTCTGATCCTTGAAAATTAAAAAAATCAAGTTTCAATTTCAATTTTTGTTCTAAAAATCAGACCAAGTTACTTGGAACCAAACTTTCAAAACCAAAATATTAAAAAAAAGGAGGAAAAAAAGAAAAAAATTCAAGTTCCAACTTCCTTGAGGCCATCAATAATTAGTAATTAATTTTATTATGTTATATATGAGCCAACAAACTATATAGGTACTTGTTCAACATTGATGTTTACCCTTTTTTTTTTAAAGAGCTTATGTAAGTATATCTGCCAATAATTTTATAAAACTGGCAGGTCCACACTTTCCACAATGGTATGGTATGTCCTAACTCCTAAGGGATAAGCACACAACACTGATTTTTTACCAATAAGTATGTATGTATGTATGTATGTTTGTTTGTTTTTGTCATGCCCTTGTGCACATTGCACCCTTCTCCCCAACCACTCTTTTCCCAAGCCCCAGAAAAAACACACAATATAAAATAAGTTAAGGTTAGCTGAGTTGTTGAGGGTGTATTTGGTTAGGGTTCCAAAAAATAAATGAACCCCTCTCCCCAAACATGGAGGGTACATTGTTAACTTATCTGCCAGGCTTATTAGTTGCAGCCATGATCTCACTATAGCAAAGAGCAAATATGCATGGATCTCTTGACTAAGTCAGTGGATGAATCTCTAAGAGTTTCAACTTGCTTGGTTGACTACAAGCTCGACCCCACCCCCTTCCATGCGAGCACACAATTTGTGTCTTGCTGGAACGTAATATGGAGCTTAAACTTAAATTTGACATCCATTTCTTTTTTGCCCTTTTCATTTCTTCCCTGTGTCCTCGTGCCATAATAGTTTGTCAAGTTTACATAAGATTTTAGTACACCTTAAACTCATTTTCGTTGACTCGATTTGCTGCCATAATACATTGTATAGTATTATTCAACAATCACAACTTTTCTACATTCATATAGTTTTCATAAAAAATATTTGGGTTAAGGTTAAAGTTAGGGTTCGTAATAGGTGAAGCCTCATCCCCAACAAACAGCACGTGATGGGTAAAAGGAAACAAAGATTAACAACAAATGAAGCCAAGGTTTTCATTAATTCATAGGAAAGTTAGGTTAAGGTTAGGTTTAGGGTTAGGCAAAGGCTTATCCTCAGCAAGCATCACATGAAACGAAAAGGAAACAAGATTAACACCCAACAAAAGCCAAGGTTTGTTATTTACTAAATTTTTTAGGGTTAGGGTTATAATTAGGTTCAGGGTTAGGGTGAAGCCTCATCCCCAACAAAGCATCACATCGAGAGTCAAATGCAAACAAGAGTGTAAGTAATGGGTTCCTTAGTCAAGAGTTCTTAGCTTTGTGTAGGTAGGTGGCTAGGCTTGTGTGTGAGTACTGTTGTTGAGATGGCTCTATTGGTGCATTTTCTGTACTGCTCTAGGAAACTGTGGGTTTGATATTTTGGAGCTGGTATTTCTTCCTTGCTTTGTGATGTCCTGGATGCTCATGTTTGACTCAATATTCAGGGACCTTGATGAAGCACAACCAGTGGGGCGAGCAAGCAACTGGATGCCTTGTTGACAAAGGTGAGAGCTTCTACTGGACTTTGGTTAGTTTTCCCAACAGTAAACTCATTTCATATTATCCATTATCATCTCATATATCTCTTGAAAAAAACTGTGGCAATTGGGTCTGTGCTGCCTGGTGCAGACGTTTATAAACCAGTCATTTTGACTCTGGAACAAAATGCTGCTGGATTTTGTAAAGAACTTGTGCATGTGTATGTGCTAAGGTACAGTAACATCCACATAAGGACCAAGGTGAAGAAGAAGAATATGTGAGAAAATTGTCTCCAGCTTTTTGCTTTCATAGAAGTTGGAGCAATCTATGTCTTTTTTTAAGTGGTGGAAAATTATTAGTCATTAAGTTCTCAGTTTTGATGGATTGCATTTAACAATGATGTGTGAAGCTCAGGATCTCCTGGATGAGGTAGACAACATTCCTGAGCATGAATAGGGCTGCCAACACATTGGTGGGACTAGTTAGGTCAAACAGATTTGCAATTGAGCTGGTTGTAGCTTGTTCTTTCAGCTTTCTCTTTCATGTGATTGATCCGAAGGTATCTACATTACATTCCAGCTGTTTCTGAATATCACCCACAATTTGATTCAGTATTTCTGGTAGACCTGGATATGCACATTTTGACATTTTGGTTCAAGATATCATGTACAAAGGTATGTGGATGTTGGACAATTGAGACGTTGACACTGGCAGCTGCATCTCATCTGCAAACTGCCATTCTTAGTGTGCACAATCTTACGGGTGACTGTGGACCCACAACTCCTAACCACAGTGCATACACATCTGCTATGCTAGTTCAGTATAAATGTTGTTCTGGCTGTAATGCAAACAACCCTAATCTGTGGTCTATTCTCTTGAGCTTTTCCCTGATTCACATACATACAGAATTATGCTGGTATAATAAGAATGAATTGGGCAGAGCCTCAGCAATTGTAAGTATATCCCACCATCACCATAACTGTCTACTCTACTTGACACTCTTTGGCCATTTCCCTGTAATGTCTGTTCTGATTTTCAAGGAAAAGGAATGGTTTGCTGGCCAACCATGGCTGGATGCAGTTTTGAAAGGAGACATTTTTCATTACCACAGAGCTTTCCAGCAGCAACCTGGAGCTGTGTAGATTATTAGGCATAGCTGTGGCTATATGAGTAACCAGTATAAAACGGAAGATCTGATTCAGAGAATAACAACAACTACAGTCCAGCATGGCCAATTGTCCAAGGGTAGTTGATACTAGAGAGAGAGAGAGAGACCCTTCTAGATTGTGCCTCTGTGAGCATCATTTGGTTGGACTATGATTTGCTCAATTTGGTCTTGTGGGGGATGCTTGTTAGAATTGGTATAGGAATGGGTTCATTTGTACTATGATGTTCATGTACAGGTATGTCCTGATACAATCTTGGAAGTACAGGGTGACAGAAAGATCAGAGGATTCTTGAAAGAGCTCTACTCTTGGCTGGGAAAGAACAGAGCAAAATACCTGAAGCTGATCCTGTATGTCATTCTCATGAGATCATTAGCCTATTATTTTCTGAAACAAATCAGTTGAGCACTGGCTTGAGATTAATAGGGACTGACCTAGTATCGCAGGCAGAGATTCCTGAGATATGTTCAGAACAAAATCATGGACGACAGAGAAGATCTCTGGAATACATCTAATGAAGAGCATTAAATGCTTATACAGAAGGGTCAAGAAACTTGGGAGACCATAGTCAACAATGTAACCAGGAATGTCAAAACAATCTGATATGAGTGGTAATGAGGTTACTGAATTATTGACCAAACAACAAGAAGACTGGGTAAAGAGCATACCCATCTGGAGGAAGAAGGGGATAACACCCAATGACATACGACAAAGCAATTCCACAGCACTGTGGTTAACTACACATGCACATCTTCATTGACCATTAACAGAAACATTGTGGCAGTGAACAACAGTGCCATTCTCCACTGGTCACGCCGGTTGGTAATGGCTATTTGTTAAGGTGATCGAAGCACAAAGGACAACCACCTTTTACATGTTCATTGAAAAAGCTGGGAAAATGTTTTCAAATTTTTCCATCGATGTCAGAGCCTAAGGCTTGAACAGTTCCTGTCACACCCAACAATGCCATAGTATATTCTGATTGAGTATTTGCTCAAATACATGACAGAAAAAAAATAAGGACATCAAAGAACCAGGTCTGCATTCCTTCCACTCATGATATAACCCAGAAAGAAAGACATCATTAGATATTAAAAACATATCAAATCTTGAAACTTTTATGTGAAGGGTTAGATAGTAGTTGAAATGAATTGTGCAATTAGTACTCAATTGGGATTAGTACTCAGTGCTTGAAACTGACCAGCCAAACATGAGGAATAATCACAACATGGAACGAAGAAGCTTTTTGTTCCTTTCAAACTATGAATAGGAGGACTCCACTGACCTTTGGTTCCTCCTTGCACATCAACCAAATGTTATCCAAAGTGAAGAACTTCCTGTTGAACCATGAAGGATTTGAAGCAAGAAAATGTGAACATTTTTGCAAAATTCTTTGTTGAACATGAATTTTCACTCTAGATTTAAGATTTAAAACTTAATCATTGATTATAAAGTTGAGGAAACCAATCGAATTTTATTTTTCTTATTTTTGATCTTGAGAGCTCAGTGAGAACTTGAAGAGTCTTTTAAGAAACAGACTAGAGCCTTAGCTTTCTGTAACCTGGCAGAAATTATAATATATTACCAACAAGTTACAGAAATTAACCAGTACATGCATTCATTTTCATAAGATTATACTAATTCTGAAATGTTTAAGGTGATTCCAATCAACATAAGAAATGGAAAATGAGACAGAGCCAGCATGTTAAGGAGGCAACAATGGGATCTTCAACTTGACATGAGTGTAAACACAAAATGAAGTTGATAGGATAGAGTGTAAACGTGTGCCAAGAAGAGCATCACAAGTGACAAGAGAGGAAAATTCATCTTTGTGTTTGCATCATCACACCAAATCAAGACAAAAGCTTCCACCCAAACCTTGAAATTATGATAAGGAGGCTAAAAGTCTCTGGAGGGAAACAGTAGAGGTCTTCCTTGAACTGGTTATCACCATTCATCTCCAGCACCAAGTACAAGATGGGTATGTTGTGTATTACACCGATTTCTGAAGAAGACTAACTATTCCTTCCGTTACTCCAGTATTGAAAGGTTTCTACAAACATCTCCATTTCCTTTAAGGGTGACTTGGGCAACAATGTTTTTTTCATGAATTTTGTGATGTAACCAAAGTGGCAATCATGCATAGGAAGATTCAGTGAACGTGGCAATCATCCCTCAGAAGAATTGGCTATAAACCAGATATGAAAGTACAAATTTTTGAGCATCCTTTCCTATTTTGAGCTACTTACTGGAACCAGAAATAGAAATCTAGCTATTTTTATTTTTCCCCCCTACCTATGGCAATTGAAACCCATGAGTCTCACTTCATTTATGAATTTTTAAAAATTTAAAAGTTCGCTTTTTGGCTAGATTTTGCCATTTGAAAAGGGCTGTAGGCCGATGCTGCAGGTTAAATCACACACTATTATCCTCTTCAGCTCATTGCAGACTTGATTCTATGATAAACATCCAGGCAGTAAAAGTGAAAATAACATTTGGAAAAGTTGGAAAAGAAATTGGAACTTTTGACTCATCTGCACAGCGAGAGAGAGAGAGAGAGAGAGAGAGAGAGAGAGAGAGAGAGTCAATTTGTGTACCTTGCCAGCTTCCTGTCTTTCATTCCCCACCTTGCTTGAGACTTGCTCAACATCATCTTTGTTAGCTGGCAACATCAATACTTTTCATTGGATCAATTCATTGACCAAAAATTCCTCACACTAAAGAAATCAATTGGAAGTATGCTCCAAGAACCAAGACTGAAAACAAATGGTAACTGAAATTTAGAGAGGATCCTGCATCATTCTCACTCCCGAACAAACCAGGTGCACAAACATGTAAATATCATTCATCATGCTCTCCACCATGCTGGGGTTGGGGGACTTGTTCACCATGCTCTCCATCATGCTAGGGTCAGGGGCTGCCAGTACTTTAGAAAAGCTCCTGTACCATGCATGCTACATGTTGTCATGCTCATGTATAAGTTAAGAGGTGCATGTTCCAGCAACTTGAAATTTGCATTTTTGTATGGATTCATTCCTCTCTATTTGTTTGCAACTTTCTGTTCAATTCTTGCATCTTGCTAGAAGGTAACACTTTGTTTGGCCAATTTGGATTCTAAATGGCTTTCAAGTCAGGTGTTGCCCACTTCAATGAGAAAGTTTCAGAGTCCTGAGCAAAGATGTTTATGAGAAAGGTTGTGTCTAAGGAGTCCAGAAAGTATCCAATTTCCTTCGATGTTGTAAGGTTTGTATCAGCCCCTTTCAGTGCTAATTGCATTACACACTAGATACAAAAGACAAACAAGATGTTTTGATGATTGGAAAGCAAAGTTGTTCAAGCATCCATCAACTCCTTGACAAGTGAAGCTCAACATGAAGTGTTGCTTCCAAGTCTCTTGAAGCATTCATTGCTTGAACAAACACAAAACTAAAGGACAAAATGTACATGGTGAAATCAAGGTTGAGGAGTTTGATACGTTGGAAAGCTCTTTTCAGGGATGTTGTCCCACAAGAATTAATCATCAATAGAGGGCATTGTCTCACAAGAATTAATTACCTTCACCCCAAGCCATGATGGGAAGTGATCATTCTCAAATTTCAACTCTCGTCAATTGCACATGACAACTTGTGGTTTCATATTTAACTTCATTTCGTTGTGGTGTGATGTGGAATCATGATTGGATTTTTATTTTATATTTTCTAGCAACTGGGAACAAGGTTGGATAATGGTTTAACCTAACTAGACTAAAGATAAAAAGGTGAAGGAGATGTTGACATGGAAAAACAATAACACTTTCAACAATGGGAATGATCAAGATGTGTGGAAAGGATTAATGGTGATTAAGGTGGAGAAATAAAATTCTTTGGATTCTACTCCTGATTATGCTTTGTTTGTGTGCATGTGAATGCAAGATAGTTGTGTGTCGGTGTTGTTTTTGGGGTGCTTTCAGTGTGTAGCTCATGAATGTTGGGGGTGCATTGTGGTTTGACAATGGATGGTTTGCTAGTTTTGTTGCAAAGTTGTTCAAGATGTTTGGTGACAGTGGTTGTAAGTTTTTGGGATTGTTGTTCTTTATTTGCAATTTGTGGAGGAAAAGTGCTTGCAATCTCAAAGTGGTGAAGCTTTCAAGATAAGGAGGTGATGGAGTTGGGGAAAACATTGTAACAATGAAGAGTTAAATACATGTCTTCTTTTGTCTTAGTTATTTGTCTTTTTGTTTGATTTGTGGTGTTAAGTAAAAGAATGTTCATGACATGATGCTTGATAGTTTTGATCCTAAGGTTTTCAAGATTTCCACTACACTAAAACTTTAGCTTAGAAGTGGAGAGATACATTATAGGATGATTAAAATAGAATTAGATTATGAAAATAATGAAGATCCTAGGGGATTTTGGAGCTAGTCTATGACACATTATCATCTCAAGTTTCATATGCTTGAAATTTGACAAGTGATTTTGGGAGTTTTTTTGGGAATTGTGGGATTGAGAATGGGAAGTGAATACATGTGCAAATGGGAGATGTGAATGAGGTTTCTATCTAGACTTCATGGGAAATAAAGGAATGGTGTTGGGATGATTATAATGAGAACTAAAAGGGATGCAGTTAACTTGAAGCCCGAGAAACAAACACTTTACTTGTAAAAACTTCCCAAGTTGTGGGCATCTAAAGGAAGCATCTATTATGGGAATTAGGACTTGATTTTTAGTATCTTTTGTTGGAAGCAATGATGATGGGAGCTATACTGTGAATGTAGGGAGTTGTGACTCAATAATGCCAAGAGAAAGACTAGCTAATAGCTCATGAGAATGAATTAAGAGAGATCTAATATGTCAATTGCCTATAAATTATCATCATTAATTGTTTGTGTGTTTAAAAGTTACATGGAATGCCATAATTTCATGCAATAAAGCAAAAGCGAATTGTTGTTTATCTATTTTTTAATGTTTCATCATGTACCTTTCTGAAATTTATGAGAACATAGGTGGTTGAGGAAGTTAACTTCTCTTCACCTTTCTTTTGGTGACAATGAACCATAGATTAGGTAGACAATGACTTGGAGTCAGTTACTCAAGCCATAGTGCGAACCACCACCAACCAATGCACCATGAAGGATGAATGGTAAGTGGTTAGGGTGATAGTTCACTAGCTAACCATGGTGGTTAACTCAGTTAGTTTTCTTCTACCTACATGCTAACAACCCGCAGGACCCACAAGTAGGTTGTTATTAGGTAGGTAGTAAAAACAACCTTTCCCAATATATAAATCATTTATTTACCTAATATTTACCTATTTTCCTATTTGTCTACTTATATATGAAACTTATATCTTCATAATTGGTTACCAAGGTGAAACCAAATATTAACTCAATTGAAGTTCATTCACAACTGAGTAATAACAAGCATCTAGTGGATGGTGTGTTGGTCGATGTTGGTTAAGTGTAATCGATTACTAAACATAGTCTATTATTAAAAGGTTCAAGCCCTACCTACCCAAATGATAAGCATTATATCAATGTATGACTGCAAGAGCGTATCTAATGACCAAATGGATAGAAAATCATCTTGGCAGACATTGGGCATACATTTGATTTTGTTGATAAAGACATTAGATATGCATTTTGATTTTTGTTTCATCCATTCACACGAGGGTTACACAATCGATAGGTAAGGAAAGTTGAATGGAAACCACATTGAAAGTTATGTTGGATGAAAAGTAAGTGGAGGACTTAACACATTGAGCCCAATGTCAATGAAACTCATTCTCCCCTTAGGTTGGTGGTAAATTGAGTTTCATCTTTAGTTTGATTTTTACTTTCATTTTTGTTGTCACCATTGTGAATGTTGTGCAATAAATACCCTTTCATGAAAAAATTGCTACTTTTCATTCTCTTTTATGGGCAACCTATTTCTCTTTGCCCTTTTTTGTGATTAATTAACATTTAAAGGTGAAAACAATCAATATGAAAAAGGTGCAAAAAACGAGTTATTTTAAGGATTATTTTAATGTATATCGAAGAGGTCTGCGAATTTGCAATCATATGCCTATTAGCTTTTATGCTCTAAAGGTTGGAATTATCTTGGAACATTATTCGATGGGATTATGTTGGGAACACATTTACATATGTTTGGATATATTGATCAAAATAGTCACATACAAGTGCCACTATAGAGTTAATCATTATGGTCATTAAGGCTAAAGGTGTTAGATAAGACATTATATTCCCCTCATTAAAAGTCACAAGGTTTGTCATTTTATTCTCCATATGGTTTTGTGTAAATTTGTGCGGCTCTTGTTTTGATGTTATATTCAACACCAAAAAATTGGTATGTTTTGTGACTCTTCAACATGAGATTTGAACCCTCATTACGAGGAAATAAGATCTAGTTATTACCATTAGCCACTTCTTTTTTTGGAAACAATAACATCCAATTTTGGACTTATTTTTCATTTTTAACTCATTAATCAAACCTTGTAGCAAAACCATCCAGGGCACCACAATCCTTTTTTTAACACCTTGCAAAGTTCAATAAGGGTGTTTAATGTTCTCCATCTCCCTATATTGGACTTTCAACTTCATAACATTTTAATTATCTAGGTGTTATTCTTGGGTTCATGGTATTAAGTATTGTTATTTTTGTGGCAATTTTTTTTAATTTTGTGATTTTTTATTTTTTAAACTTGGGAAATGTGTCGAATATAAAATTTGTTTTTCCAAGAAGACCTCAACATTTTGTTGAAATCAAATAATTGGGAAAAAAACATTGGTTATTACATGATATCCAAAAAAGTTCATGGTGAATCCTAGAAAAACATTTTGGTTATATGTTGTTTCCATATTGGGCAATTCATGTGGTTGAAGGGCTACAAATTGATTGAATTCTAGGGGAAATCAAGGAAATCAAGTGATGATCCAAAAGGCCAATGAAGTGGAAAAGGAGGCCTTAGAATGGTATGTTTTACATATTAAATTGGTATTAGTATAGAGTATAGAGATCTTTTGAAACTAGGGAAACATGGTATTGGGAAATTTTTGAATCCCATTTGTGATATCAATACTTCATTATTGGGATGGTGTTAGATTGGTATCAATATACACCCATAATTCATGTCCTTGCCATTAAAGATATCCTTGAAGTCACACCTTGTCTTATGCCAAATTTTATGCTAACTTTCTCATTTCATTTTGATCAATTGTATTATTAAAGTACAACAAATATGGACCCAAATTCACAAAATAATGAACATGACGCACTCCTAAGTTCCTTGTTGAACCCAATTGAGGGTCCAAGTGTGTTAAGTTGTGGAAAGTTGGAACTTGGGAGCCGCTCCCGATTTCTAGCACTAAAGAAGAGTAAAGAGGCATGCTAGAAGTCCCGGGATTAGACTAGGAAGAGGGACAATTATGTTGTTAGATGATCTTGCATTCAAAACCAACCCCAAGTTGGTTAGAACTCATTCTGCATCCATTTGGTGTTGGGACAAGCCACGGGCAACCTTGGACTCACTTGATTCACCACGGCCCGGACTCGGGGGAAGCCACCACCTTCCCCCATATAATATTCTATGCGTTACTCCGCAGGAGCCACATCCGAATGACACTTTTTCCTGGGACTCCCAAGGTGGAGTCCCGAAACTGTCCCGGGTTGGACTCTTGGGATTTTGGACACTCATAACTCCTGGCTCCGACCTCTGATTGGACTGAGGTTTGACTTTGGACACTCATAACTCCTGGCTCTGACCTCCAATTGGTGCTCATGTGAGGCCATTTTGGACATCTACACTTCAAGACCTTTCCATTGATATAAAGAACACCCCAATCCGAGATGTTTTGACCCCTTCAATTGAGCTCTGAGTTTTCAGGAGTCCCGCAGGACTCCAAGTCTGCACTTTTGGGAGTGTGAGTTTCATCCTCACACTTAGCCCAAAGTGGGGTTGCGACAAAACACATGAGCATTTTTAAATCACACTTTGACTATCTAGGGGTCTACTTACCTAATGTGAGGGTCCTACTTAGGTTATGCACCCACCTACCCATGTTTTCAACATACCTACATGCCTACTTAGTCTACCTAGGCCTTAAACCTACCTACTTACTTACCTACTTGGTTTATTTAAACATAAGGATCATTTTGGATGGGATGGAAGGTTTCAGCTTAAGGGTGAAAAATTTTAGGGTTTAGATTGTAAGCTTTTAAAGACTTTTGAAGACATTTGGTGTTAGTAATTTACATCTAAATTTTTATGGTCTATAAACTTTTGGAAACTTTTACTTTTATGAGCTTGCATGGCTATCAATGGTCTTCAATTTTGTTAAAACTTCATCACATTGTAGAGTTGGTTTCTTGGAATGTTTTTCATCGAACATCCCTATTTTTAGCTTCATGAGTGTCTTCTTCAATTGGTCTTCATTGTTTTCTCTTCAAATGGAGATATGGGTACTTTTTTTTGTAGGAATGATAAATAGTCAGATTTCATACAACATTAGGTATAAATTGGGTTACTTGTTATTTAGCCTTACTATATGCTACACAAATGAACATTGTATGTCGTGGCCATTGTGGTAAGATGGGTGGACTCACAAGTGATTCATGGGTTTTGTCCTTTTGAGTCCTTTTTTTCTTTTTGGTTTGTTGATATTAAAGGACCTTGATCTTATGTCAATGAGTGGCAATCACTTGCTTGTGATTTTATGAAAATGTTAAAGTTTGCCATACCTATTACAATCTAAGGTTTGTTAAGGTTTGTTTAAGGTTAATTAAAGTTTGTTAAGATGCTTATAGGGTTTGTTAGAGTGGGGTTGATTTAATGTTTATAAAGGTCTATAAGGGGGGTGTGGGGGGGGGGGGTTGAAAGCACATGATAATGACCATTATGGATTATCGTAATCCATATTTTTTTGGGTCTAAATTCTAATATTGTATGCAACTCAAATGCATTATGAAAATTATTTAAAAAATCATAGAAACGAAGTTAACACCTTTGTCTTTCCAAATTTGAAATTATTACACCAAAATCATCAATATTCAATCAAAGATGGATTACAACTTAATCAATACAGTTGCCATAATCCATAACAAAATGGTTATGGAGTTAATGCTTATAATGAAATTAGTCCAATACGTTCATAATTTTGGAAAATGAAACTTTGAAGATATATAACATTTAAGGTCAAAAACTAAAGAAAGAAAATATTTTATCTTTTGGTTTCATTCCACATTAAAAACCTCAAACATTACAACAATTTACAAAGTCCATTGAAGTAAATTAAAAATTTCAAGACCTACTTTTCATAAAGATGTTTTAAAAGATTAATGGTAGGGTCACATAAAATTAGATGTAATTTTTTTTTTAATCTATCTTTTTGGTCCACTTTCATGTGTTTTCATTGAGGGTCTATTATAATTAAAAATTTATTAAGGTTTGTATAAGTTGTATTATGCTTATAAATAATAATTGTTATAGTCTAAGGTTTATATGAGGGGTGCAGTCACAATCAAACAAGCCAAAAACCATATTGAACAACTACCAAAACTTTTTCAAAATATAATTTTATTAGATATATTTTTGCAGTGCCATTTTAATAATGGGAAGTTATGTTACATGACTAATATGAATTTTGGGTTTTGGTTTTTAATAAAAAAAACCTTTGAACTTGAACAACAATTGCATCAAAAGTAATAAATATTCTAAATTATTAAGTTAAAGACTCTTTTTATAAAAAGAATTTTGCTGAGAAAAAAATTGAAATGATGTTAACTGACTACCCACAGTCATAAAACATTCACAATTTGAAAGTTATGGAATTTGAAAGGCTCGTGTTAGCAAATAATAGGATTATTGAGTTCATGGTCATACATTTGGTGACCATATTAAAGATCATATTTTAAAAAAAACCTTTAGTTGGGTAGGTTGGATGTTGTGTTCATTTTACATTTGTTGGTTTTAAGTTGATGTGTTATTTATGTTCTAAAATACAATGTAAATCCATCAAAATTTTCAAAATATTTGTGGATGATAGGTAATGGCATTACTATGAATCATGGTTTTTAAAAGGTTTAGGTTGACTAAGTTTGTCATTTTTGATTAATGGACATGTACATTTTGATTAAAAATTAAGGGTTTGAATGACACATGTACCCCAATCGATTTGATTATAATGATTTATTTAACTAGATACATTTTATCAAGTTCTACAACATTAGTCAAAATGGCCAATGGTGTTTAATTGAGTGAAACATTCAATCAAGATGGTCAATGTTTTTCAATCAAATGCGACATGGTTTGCTACTTTATGTATCTACTTTCTACCTACTTACCACTTAATTATTTAACTAATTATTTACTTACTATTTACCTACTTACTTACCTACCCACCTATCTACATATTACCTACCTACTTACCCACCCACTTACTTATTTAAGTTAATCCATTAGGTGTAGCTACTATGTTTAATGATGTGAAATAAAAAATTTGACAAAAGTTTAACATATGTGATGGTGTAGTCCATCGGTAAAAAATTGGTTTATCATTGTGAAGGTTTGGTATTCAATTTGTTATATATGTATTTTATATGTCATTAGCATGAAACTATCAAGATAGATGACAAAATGAAAGATTTAATGAATCCAAAACATGAAACAAAGGGACCATGATAAAAACACAAAGGTTAAAATCAAAAACACGAAGTGTGCAAAACCAAAATATAAACATATTTTTATTACAATGAAATAAGCAAACGTAAACACATAAAAATAGAACAAGGTTATAAAACAAGATCATACTTTATACTAGTGTTGAACAAACTTAAGGTAATGGGGGTCCTATCTTTATTTATACCCTTTTAGGGACCTAAATCAAGGAAGCTTGCACAAAAGTTTTCATGTGCCCCTTGACCAAAGAAGCTTTTTAAGAGGCTTCATAATTATAAGTGAACTATGAATTAATTAAGATTTAGTTAAAAATGAACTAAAAGTCAAATAAGAATGAATTATAAATGAACTAAAATTTAAGAATGAATTGATTCAAAATGAATTAGAAATGAATTATGAATTAATTAAAAATGCATTGCAAATTAATTCAAAATTAATTCAAAATTAATTAAAAATGAATTGAGAGTTAACTAACAATGAATTAAAAGTAATTATGAATGAACTAAGAGTTAATTATGAATCATGTATGAATATTTATATGAATCACACCATTCATCATGTGAAAATGGTGTATGTGACATTATATGCATGCTTAAAGAGCTCGGGTAGATAGGTTAGATTAAAGTAGTTGATGTTTGCTTAGGTTAGATAGCTTAGTTCAGGCTAGGCTAGCACTTACCTACTTAATTACTTACCTATAATTAAAAAATAATGATCCAAAAAATGATTTTAATTTAGGTATAAATTCAACCTAGTCAAATGGTCCACTATCTATTAATCAAATAATTAGTTATTCTATTAGTCAAAATGACAGGGTCCAAATTGAATACCACGCCAATGGGTCCAAATCAACTTGTTTAGATTGATAAGGTGGTTTTTATTATGCTTGTCATTTTGGGTTTTTCTATACTAAAATATTCATTAAAAAGACCATGAATTGTAATAATGTGAATATATTGTCCCTATTGCTAAAAATAGGAATCTAATTCCAAAGAAGAGGTAATTGTGGTAAATTGAGAATGTTGGAAAGATGATAAAATAAAATAAAATCTGAAATTTGGAGTAAGGGAGTGGAAGGTATTACTTTTTAAAGAACCATAGTAAAGAACCTAGGACTCTAAAACCTAAGTTGAAATTCTAATATGTCATGGCCTAGGATATTTTAGGATATTTTTGGCAATATCATGGCCTAAGATATTTTAGGATACTTTTGGCAATATCATGGCCTAGGATATTTTGGGACTAGTATGGTTCAGGGTTATAAAAGGAGATGTTCTAGGGAACAACTCTTTAGCAGACCAACACCAGTTGATGGATCAATAAAACTTGTCTTGTCTTGTAATTCTCCACTTGTTTGTAGCTGGTCCATAACAGTTTGATCTGCTCTTTCTTCTTGTTTTTTTGTTTTTTTGTTTTAGTAAGTAGCTAGAGGTATCTTGGAGTGAAACTTGAAAAGGTTATAGAAGACAATAGGTTGCTTCTATTCTCAAAGTTTCAAAAGAAAAGGATATGTTTTGTGAGAGTTATGAGCTTTTGAAAACTCTGTGTCAGATCGGGTTTTTTAGTCATATCTCCTTTGTTTAAGTTTTTTTGGCTTTGCAGCTTGGAGAGGTTATAGAATACTATAGGTTGCTTCTATTTTCAAAGTTTCAAAAGAAAAAGATATGTTTTGTGAGAGTTATGAGCTTTTGAAAATTCTATGTCAGATTTGATTTTTTGGTCATATCTCCTTTGTTTAAACTTTTTTGAGTCTGCAGCTTAGAGAGCTTATAGAAGACTATAGGTTACTTCTATTCTCAAAGTTTCAAAAGAAAAGGATATGTTTTGTGAAAGTTATGAGCTTTTGAAATTTTTGTGTCAGATCTGGTTTTTTGGTCATATCTCCTTTGTTTAAGCTTTTTTGGGTCTGCAGCTTTGTGATCTTATAGATCATATAGGAACATATGTGTGAGAGAAATTTCATGCCATTTCAATTTGTATTGAGAGAGATCCAAGCATCTGAAGTTTCAGTCTCAGTTTTGAAGTCAGTTTCTTTTGAAAGTGATCTCTCTTTGTGATGATCATGAATAGGGCTAAAATTTTGAGAGAAGGTAGTAGACATAGTTGCTCATGTTTCATCAAAATTTTAGAGCGATCCAAGGTCATATGTGAGCAGTGTAGCTTTGCAAAGTTGCTATGACAGAAGTTTGTTTTGAAAAGACATCAAAGCAAAAGTTTTGAAGTGGAGCAAATACAACTTGGGAGATCTTGAAGGAAGGAGTTTGAAGATTGGGAAGCGCAAATACATTATCAAGACCTTCGTACAAAAGTGTGAGAACTACCACCATGGACAATTCAGAATCAAACATCGATCTCACTCAAATCCTCGCAGCCCTTCAGCACCTTCAATAAGAAAATGCCGTGCTTAGAGACTCGGTGACCCGCTTACAGAATCATCCACCACCTCCTGCCCCAGTACCTCCTGCTCTTGCAATGGTCGCCCTAGAGCCCCAGATCAGTCTGCCAGAAAAGTTTGATGGAACACGCCTCAAATTTCGAGGCTTTGTTAGCCAGGTACGCCTGATCATGCAATTAAACCCCCGTCGATATTTTTTGATGACACCACTCGTGTAGGATTCGTTGGAACCCTACTCACTGGGACAGCTGCAGCATGGTTTGCTCCCATCCTAGAGACATCATCCCCTTTCCTACAAGATTTCAACGCTTTTATGGCAAAATTTGAAGCAGTGTTTGGGGATAGTGACAAGGCTAGGACTTCAGCCAACAAGTTGTGTCGCCTCCAGCAAGGGACACGTTCGGCCATCGTCTACGCCTCAGAATTTAGGCAGCTTGCCTGCGACGTCAATTGGGGAGAAGCTACTTTGATTTATCAGTTTCGCTGTGGGCTTTGTGATGATGTTCAAGATCTTTTGTTAACACTCGCAGACCCTTCTTCCTTCAGTGAAGCCATCACCCAGGCAATTCGGTGCGATAATCGTCTGTTCGAATGTCGCCAAGAGAAGAAAGTCACCTCCAACGCCCAGCTTTGGAACAATCGGCCTACTACGTTCGCCTTAGTTCCCAAAACAACACCAGTTGCCCGACCTGCCTCTTTTGGATCTACCTCGATGTAGATCGACGCAGCTAAGTTTAAACCTTTGACAGAAGCCGAGAAACTTCGCCGAAGGACAAACAACTTGTGTCTTTACTGTGGCAACCCAGGGCACATAGCTTGCCAGTGCCCTCAAAAGCTTGTCAAACTTCAAGTACAAGCTATGGAAACTCCCCAAGAGTTGGAAAACAAGAACATCCAGTCACAGTAGGAGCCGTGCGACTGGATCTCACCCAACACCACTTTTACAAAGTCTCCTGTTCCGCTATTGGTCCCAGTCCCAGTTTCACTCAGTATGTGGACATCATTTGTATTTCAGAAGACATACCACAAGTGTCAGCATTGGTGGACTCCAGCACCACCTCTTCTTTCATCGACCAAACATTTGTCGCCCAACACAACATCCCTGTGGTCAAGAAGTCAACCCCTGTTCCGGTAGAGGTTATTGATGGGAGAACCATTACTTCTGGTGTAATCACACACGAGACAACCTCTCTAGAACTCTGTATCGGCAAGCACACGGAAAAGATTGTTCTCAACATCATCTCCACCCCTCACCATCCTATCATCCTTGGTCTGCCTGGCTAGAAGCGCACAATCCTATCATTGATTGGCGATCTAGAACCCTCACCTTCAGCGCACAAAGGTGCACTCTCGAGAACCCCTAGTTCCAGTCGAAATTGAAGGCCAAGAAGAGTTTGAAGTTCAGGAGGTCTTGGACTCCAAGAAGATTCATGGAAAGTTCCTGTAATTTTATCTTTTGGCGAGGTTATCCTCCTTCTGAAGCTACTTGGGAGCCTGCTAGAAACCTAGTTCATGCCCAAGACTTAGTTAATCGGTTTCACCAACGGTATCCTAACAAACCGGCTCCATTTGGAAGATGTCGCTTGAGGAGAGGATAATGTCATGGCCTAGGATATTTTAAGATACTTTTGGCAATATCATGGCCTAGGATATTTTAGGATACTTTTGGCAATATCATGGCCTAGGATATTTTGGGACTAGTATGGTTTAGGGTTATAAAAGGAGATGTTCTAGGGAACAACTCTTCAGCAGATTAACACCAGTTGATGGATCAATAAAACTTGTCTTGTCTTGTAATTCTCCATTTGTTTGCAGCCGGTCCATAACAAATATTTGATATTTTTTTGGTTTTTCCAAAGTAGACAAGGAGTAGAGAATAATAATCAATATCAATTAGCAAAAAAGGAGAAAATATTCAGCGTTATTGTTTTAAAAATAAAAGTGAATCGTATAAAACTCAAAAATATAAAAACACTACATCACATTTTGGAAGAAAATTGGGAGGTTTGAATCATTTGTTGAAAATCTATGGTGAGGCATTTAGTTTTTTGTCAATGCAAGTGGGTATAATTTCAATCTTGACACCAATTGGTGAATGAAGTCTTTCTAGATATTGTGACAAAAACTATGTAAAAATATGTTCTCCCAACTTTTATTTCTTGTATTACATGCACAACCTCTTTTGATATGTGGATGTTGCATGCTAGTTATGACACATTTGCTATAATTATGAACTTTGTCAACAGGTATTGGGAGCCCACCCATGTGATTGTTGGGGTTTTTGAAATGGAAAATACAATTGGTGCAACCATGGCAAATCAAGTGAAATTCTACTTGATTAATCTGGTTTATTTGACAAAGTCATTGGTTATGTTAAGAATGAAGGTTCAAATTTGAACACATTGACCACTACCTTTAAGTTTGTCGTTGTTTATTCTCCCTTTCAATTACCTTCCACATTTGTAGGATCATGTTTTGGCCATGCAGTGTCAAAGGTATGTCATTGATGATGCCAAAATATGTTAAGGTTTTTCAAAATTGGCTTAAAGGTAGTACTCATCATTGCGAAAAACTATTACTTAGACATAAAAAATCAAGGAAAGGGAGGCAAGAATGGAAAGATGTTTATATCATTACAAGGATGTTAATAAGGATGTTCAAAACTCTTGTGAAGACAATTTGCTTAAAAAGTTATTTTGTTCCAAGAAATTTCCTAATTCCAAAATGTAATCCTCCATTTGCTATGGATGGCAACATGTTCTACATTTGTTTTTTAGAGTGCTAATGGGCCGATTAAACTTGGGCCATGGCTCAAACAATTGTTGATACATTATTTCATATTGTTAAGTAGTATTGTGTTTTAAACTAGATATGAGGGTATTGGTTGTTGTTAAATGCTATTACTTTTGCGTTCACTTTGTGCATTATTATGAAAAGTTAGTGTTGCCGACATTGAAGCTTTGAATCAATCATTAATATTTGGTAATTTTAATTCATAATTGTAAGAATTTAAATGAAAGATGATGCTACACATTGTGGGGATATTGATGCAATTTTGGCCTTTTCAATGTCTTATAATCATTCTAAGGCTCACAACATGTTAATGATCATGTTTGACCCTTGATACAAGAACATGAAATGTATTTAAAATTTCATGGGCAATTCAATTGCTATTGAAATTGTTGTAGAATACGATGCTAAGATTGTGCATCCATTTCCATTGCAAGTGTACAATCATTTAAACCATGTTAAGGAATTGATAGAACTAGTGACAATTAAAGAGGATGACATTTTCTTTGGGCAAGTTGTGTTGGTTGATGACGTAATCATTTTAATTTTGAAGAATGATCTACAATCAATTCAACAATTACATGTGTGATCACTAGATCATGAAAATCCTTTGGTTTGGTGGGCATAACATGTAATGCATTTTCACATGTTTTCTTTTTAGCTTGTCGAATGTTGAACATTGTCAAAAACTGAAATATAACAAATTTTTAGTGTTGATGATGTCATCACAAAACTTTAGTGGTTGCAATTGAAGATGGAAATTTTGGATTGCCTCATTTTGGTGGTCAAAAATGAATTTGGCAACATTTGTTTCGATTATGATCAGGCTTGCAAATATATGAGTTATATTGATTTTTTAATATTAGAGTCTTTTATAATTGAAGAAGACAATAAGGTCATTAAAAAGTGAGGCCTTTTTAAAGAGGACCCTGATTTAAATTTATAATTTTACACATGTATTCCTATTCATTTCATAATTTTTTATTTCATGTGCATTTTGTTTCTATAATGTTTTGATGGTGGGTTTGTGTTTGTAATTAGGGTAGATGTGCATATGAATTGTTGGTGGTGTGGATTCAACATTCGACCTTGGTAAATTATTTACATTAAAAATCAATTTTTTCTTTTATGTAATAATCCGATGATGACATGGGTATGATTTGAAGAACCTTTACAGTATTCAAATAGGGTTGGACAATGCAAGGTCAATTTTGTTGTGTTATTTCTTTTGTCATTATGTTTTCCATGTGATGTCATTTTCAAGTTATTTGTTGTTTTTATTTTTATGATGTGTAAGTCATGACAATTATGCATGTGTTGTTTGTGGGGAACATTGGTCAAGGTAAGTGTGTGTGTTTTTTTTTCATATGCACACAAGTTTGAGTTTTGAAACATTTCAATTCTTTCCTTTTATCATTCCCCATAAGTTTTTTTTAGGCTAATTGTCAATTTTGTCCATTTTAATATGTATTTAAAAAAAATTGTGACAATGTGTGATGCATAAAAAAGCTTGATGATAGGATCCGTGTCAATTTGAATCAAATAAAAGAATTTAAAACCGTAACCCTAAATCCTACATGTATTTGAAATCACATTCACTTCAACAACCCTAAACCCTATACTCAATAACCATTATGACATAGGAAAAATAAATTGAATTGGACCCAAAAGTTTTGGAATATTTTTTTAAAGAATCAAAAGCAAATTTCTTTGTATGCTTGACAACTTCATTCGAAAAGGGTAATTACATATAGTAAAGGAAGAAAGTTCCTTCCCCTGACTCCGGACGGACAGTGACTATGGACAGTAACTAAATATAGCACTACTTTCAACCGCCCCAGGGTTACCCTCCCAGAGTGCCTGTATATGGGGTTACATGAACTCCTACTCCATGTCAGGCAAGTGCAGAAAAAGAACAATGTTCAAAAAACGCATAAATAAATAGGGGTTGCTTGTTAGTGTCTTGAATCAGAGCGGGAAATGCGAAGAATCGGGGGGGGGGGGGGGGGGGGGGGGATCGACGAAGTAAAGAACCGGAGTGAAAAATGTGAAGGACCAGAAAGATTGGGCGGGGGGCTTGACGGGTTAATGAACCGGAGTGGGAAATGCGAAAGATTGAGGGGGGGGGGGTCGACAAGATAAAGAACTGGAGTGAGAAATGCGAAGGGACCGAGGT